>CM066730.1:111967522-113167522 GCA_033961575.1 Aselliscus stoliczkanus | reverse complement strand
TAATTATCAAGTATACTGTTGGGCTTATAACATATATAGATATAATGTGTAATATATATGTAAGAACAACAGCACAAAAGGAGGAAGAGGGAATATAGTTATAGGAGTAACAGTTTTGCATCTCACTAGGATGAATTCAGCATAGATTTGAGATATACTCTGAGAATATATATGTGTATATAAATGTATATATGTTATATATATACACATATACATAGTTATTCACACATATATATGGTTAGCCCTATAGCAACCACTAAGAAAACAACAGATCTCAAATTAATATCCTTTCGCTTTAGAATACTGGTAAAAGAAGACCAAACTGAATCCAAAGCAACATTTTTTTTTTTTTTTTTAGCTGAGCCATCCTGCTACCTGTTGGCAGCTCAGCGACTGCTCAGCTTGGACCGGGAATCCAACCAGCAGCCCTGTTGCTCAGAACTCGCACTCTTTTTTTTTTTTATGGGCAGTGTCACTGGCCCTCATATGTGGGACCAAACCCGGGCTGCTGGCTTCAGAAGCCAGCTCTTAACCACCGCGCCACTCAGCCGGCCCTAGAACTTGCACTCTTGAGCAAGCTCTTAACCAACTAAGCCACTTGGCCAGCCCATCCTGACAACATTTGATTCTGCTTTACTTCCTGTTTTTCTGTGTCAGTCACTGCTAGTTATCAGCATGTCTTGTTTTGGTATGTGATCAATTTCTTCTTGGATACTTGCATAAAAGCGTTCAATTTTATTTTATTCAGTTCAGTAAATTGAAAATGACAGAGAGTGCTGTACCCAGCAAAAAAATACAAACCGAAACAGTTTTTTGGAGTTTATCTGTGACTGTGAGCGGGCTCATGCCCTGAATAAACTCACAGCCCTGAACAAAGGGAGAGAGGGGTTTTTAATAGACAAAAATCATGAATGAAGCAGGTTTACAATTTCCAGGTGGCTTTATAAATCTTAGACAGTTTTGACAGTACCAGATACAGCGAGTAAGTTGTTCCGGAATGCAGGGACCAGCCTCCGCTTACCAGGGCTTCCCTCAGGTGGAGACGGCGTCGGCGGGGGAGGAAAATAAAGAAGGGAGACAGTGGAGACACCGGGGGAGTTAAAGAGAAAAAAGTGTCACACTTTATTGCCAGGGCATGTTCTTTTTATAGGGATTTTTGACCATTATCTCATCACATGAGTTTGGTGATTTCTAGTTCCCAGGATTTACTCAGTCTTTACTTCCCTGTAATTGTTCTCTCCAGGGTACACTGGCCTATTCTATGTTGAGGATTCACCTATCTCTACATATCGCAGAAAGAGTGGTTACCATGACTACCTAGCCATTATCCCAAATTCCAGCAGCTAGACTCACAGGGCGTATACTTGAACTATTACTAATAGACTAGGAGTGGCTGTGTTTAGGGTAAACCCATCTAAAATCTATTTCTATGTAAATACAATATTTAACATCTTTTGTCCTAGGAGGGCTACATATTTACAATAGAGGGTAGCATCTGTTTCTCAGTCAGAGCTTCAGTATCTGTCAAAGAATTTAAACAAAGTTGTTAATTAACATACCCTATGGTTAGCAAATAGCCTCTTACCAGAACTCTCCTGGCCTGAAGACTTTTAATCTTCAAGGAGACCATTCACAGCAGGGCCCTTAGGCCACAGGCAGGCTTCTTGGCCTATGTTGTCAGAGGTCTGTGCCTCAGTTTCCAAGGGGTTTGAGTCCCCATTATCTCAGTTCAGGGGCCCCCTCGGGTTGTAGCCTGTTTTAGGGAGTTTCCTTCTCTTTAGGAAATCTTGCCCCGTCATTGACTTACACAACCAGCTATCATCAGGATACCACAGGAACTTGTCACAAATGCAGTGAATGTATTGTCTCCTATAGGAGGAAAGGCACATGGGTTCATAGAGGCAGGAGATATTACATGACCAACCATAAGGCAGCACTCCAAACATCCAGTGCTGAGCAGGGCAATGTGACCTTGTCAGATGTCGGCCCCCTGCACCGGAAGTCATAAAATGTGTTGTAGTTAGTTACGTTGACAGCACCAAATGTAACAGGCCAGTGTGACAGTACTAAAATATAGCAAGCAAGGAGATTACAGGGGCCACAACTGGTGAGAAAGTTTGAACAAAAACCTTCAAGCCTTATGGTCTTATCTATAAATACAACTGGCCTATGTCACATAGGGACAAGAGGTAGTTAAAATTTGTGGAGTGTAGCAAGCAGTTAGGGGAGTCTAATTCATTGATCTATCTAAGGGAAGCTTTAACAATCTTTTATTACAGAGAGGCCGGGGTTGAAGGCTAGCAGCTAAGGGACCAGTTACAGAGAGAGAGAGAGAGAGAGAGAGAGAGAGAGAGAGAGAGAGAGAGAGAGAGAGAGAGAGAACAGGAGAAGATGCAGCAGTGCCTTATCATTGCCTTGTGCTGTGCAGTGTGTGGGTTCAAACTATGTGTGCTCAGGTCCCTGCTGTCACAATCACCAAACTTGTAAGATGTCAAGCTCCCCTGTGGTTCTCAATTCCTGACAGGTGTTATTCATTAAATTTAGTTTATTCTTCGGCACATGCTTATAATGTAGATATTATTTGCATTTTATACACCAGTAAATACAGTTTAAAGATGTTTAATAGTTTTTTAATAGCAGTTCTTTGATTTGAAATTTCCTCAGATGATGTGTCAGTGTGTTAAAAGAGGAAGATCAAATTAGGTTCATCCATGGCTCTGTATTTACAAAAGTGGACTGAAACACTCTGGTGTTTCACCAACTATGGCAACCTGATTAGTCCTTTGATAAATTAAGTCTCTGGCTCTTCTTTTTCTCACAAGTAAGGAATACCTTGAGTCAATTAAGGACAACTTGAAAGCATTTTTATCAATTGAAAGTGAAATTTTGTCAGTTGAAAGTAAAGGCAAGAACAAGCTCTTTGTTTCTCAGAAATGGACCAGATGTTAAAAAAACAGCTCCTTCCTGTTTAGTACAATGAATTTTGTATATTGGGTTGTCAGAAAAGACAAGATGTATTTTTTTTCTATGTTTTTCATTGCAAAAATGCATCATGACTTTTCTGACAACCCAATAGTTTTTGTGCATTTGTTTTCATGTCAGGCTGTTTGAAAAAATTTCTAGGGACTTTTGCTTTTAAATGCTGAGTATGAGGAAGCTATATTTCCTCACTTTCCAATGTACTTGGAGTTGAAGTCTCTAGAATGTATATTATTCTAGAAGAATGTCACAGATTAAATTAATTTGCATGTTAGTATTGATACATTAAAAATTCATATATGTGAGCCAGTGGCCCCGGTTCGGGTCCCACATATGAGGGCCAGTGACACTGCCCTCAAAAAAATAAAAAATGCATATCCGTGTATGTCCTTAGGGGTTTCAAATGTCCAGATTCTGAATTCCAAGGGTGGAATGTTTTTATATGAAGCTGCTTTTCACATGAAGAACCCTATGCAGCATGCTCTACAGTTCTCAGAAGCAGGAATTCATTTATTTAACTGGGGTCACTGAGTGGCATATACAATGGAGGGAAGACCAGCAAGTTAGAAAAACAATCTGCAATAGGTACGCGTGTGCATAGAGAGTATATGTACTGTGTGCACAGCACCGTGCTAATGTGCTGTGGGGGCATATGAATATTAATC
The DNA here is from genome assembly GCA_033961575.1 of Aselliscus stoliczkanus. NCBI lineage: Eukaryota > Metazoa > Chordata > Mammalia > Chiroptera > Hipposideridae > Aselliscus > Aselliscus stoliczkanus. Next base: position 113,163,878 of record CM066730.1, on the reverse strand, counting down.
TAGTGGGCGAGATTGATTTGCACAGAAATAATAAAAGCAAAGGAATGGAGAAGAAAGATAGGGAGGAGCACTGATTACTGAGGTAGCTAGTCTCAAGGTCTCATATTGTAACATTTGAAATTTTACCCATGGGGAATTTATTTTGCTGTCAGTGATAGGAAATAGATTGGATTTATTATTTTTTTTTTAATGGCCAGACGGTTGTTCTTATTCATATTTAAATTTTTCAACCACCTATTCTGTTCTGTTGTCAGTCTATCCTAGTAAACTCCATACCACCCTTTATATGACTATTATTTATATTTTGTTTTAATAATATACCAAATTCTTTTCCAGTGCATTGTTTTGGCTACTCATACCAACCACTACTTCTCAGTAAAAATTAGGATCACTTTGTGAAGTTCCTCCAGAAATGGGATTATATTGGATATAATAGATTATATTGGATATAATACGCAAATATAAACTGATTTATATAGATAGTATTTTTACCTAATTGCTTTCATTTTGGAGTATGATTAGTGCTCTACCTTTTTTTTTTTTTTTAGCTGAGCCATCCTGCCACCTATTGGCAGCTCAACAGCAAATGTTCTACTTATTTAAAACCCCTATTGAGAGTTTTATTTATTAAGTATATTAACAGCATTATTATTTTTCTTTCTTTCTTAATTGTAGTTTATAAAACAGTAACATCAAATTTACCATCTTAACTATTTTGGTATACAGATTACATGTACTTAAATGTTAAATATATTCACATTATTGTGCAACAGATCTCTAGAGCTTTTTTATCTTGTAAACTGAAACTATATCCACTGAACAACTCCTCATTACCTTTCTACCCCCAACTCTTGGCAACCATTATTTGATTTCTGTTTTTTTGAGTTTGACTATTGTAGATACTTCATACAAATGGAATTATAAAGTATTTGTCTTTTGTAAATGGGTTATTTCACTTAAAATAATGTCTTCATGATTAATCCATGTTGTGGCATGTGACAAGATTTCCTTTTTTTAAGGCTGAGTAACATTCCATTGTGTATATATACCACATTTTCTTTATTTGTTCATCTGTTGACATGACTTGCTTCTACCTCTTGACTATTGTAAATAATACTGCAGTGGTCTCATACTCAGGAAAGCATTGCCAAATCCAATGTCATTAAGCTTTCCTTTATGTTTTCTTCTAGAAATTATATAGTTTTTGGTCTTATGTTTAGATCTTTAATATATTTTGAGGATTAAGTTTTATATATGGATTAAGGATCCAACTTAATTCTACCTCACCTGGAGAGGCAGACTGCTCCCAACTCCAATCTTCTTTCCCCAGCCTCCGACTTTTAGATGTTTTTAGACATCACTCAGGCACAAATCTGTGTTCCCAAACTCCAGGGAGCGCATGTTAGCTTTTAAGAACATCTATGAAGTTCTAAGTATACTTGATAAGCAATATCACTCATAGTGGTAAGGGGGAGGTACGAGGAGAGAAAGGGAGCGGGGATAGCAACACACCAATAACTCTCTCCAGTGGAATTTTCCATTACTAATTTTCTCTGATTAGTCTCTTCACCTCTTTTTATATACTCAAGTGTTGGAATTTGGTCTAAGGAACACTCATAAGAAAAGTTCACAATCTCAGAAGACTAAGTGGAGTCACATTGGCATCTATGATTTATACTCTTTGGAGCCTCCCTCTATTAAAACTCCAGGAAATGAAAAAAAAACACTTTAAAGTCCTATTATATTTGTTTACATGTACCCATCTCAGTCTGAAGTCCTCATCCTCTTCTCTTCTTGTCGCCATGAAGAGGCAAAGATACTGACACCAAGATTGGCACATGCCTTCAGTGCTTTCACAGCTTCAGATTCCACTATTATCATGATTTTTCTTCCTGTTTTTTTTAATATTTGATTCCTGGCACCTTGTGTTCTTGTGAACTTAGTTATACATTTCAAAATGTTAATAATATTTCTTTTAGCAATTGTAGGTGTGTTGTAGGAGGAAGATATTTTCCCCTTCATTTCTAGCCTGCCATAATTGAAAGTCTGATTATCAAATGCATGTGGACAGGATAATTTGAAAAAAAGGAATGAAGAAAAGGAAGATGCTTTCTTAGCTATACTATTGTATAGAAAATAAATAATCTCTTAATCCCTTGCCTTCAGAGCAAGAGTAATGTACCTGGTTATGTAGGTACACTCTGTTTCTACTAGAACAGACATATTGGGTGGTCGGAAATGTCATGATGCACTTTTGCAACAAAAACATAGAAAAATATGTCATGACTTTTCTGACAACCCAATATTATACACAAAGGTATATCATTGGTGAATAAAATTTAGATGCAGAACTAAACCCCATTCCTTTTAGTCAAATAGTTCACCATAGAATCTGATTGAATCTGCCAGGGACTTCAAGGATAAGAGTTATACTGTGCAAGCAGGGGTATGCTAATTTGGGAAGATTTTCTATAGTGATGATACCGAGAAGATGACCCTTTGTTCAGCAGAATACATTAAAGAGATGTTGAATATACAAAAGTAAGACAGGAACCTGGCTTGAAGTAATCAACTAGTCACCTTAACTGCTGTACATAATACGTGAATAGTAATTGGGAATTGAAGGTAGAGAAAAGAACAGTTTTAGAGAAAGAAAGGAGTCTGCAAAAGATGACAAGGTTGACTAAAACACCCACCATCACCAAACTTTGAGTTAAATTTTAACCTTAAACACAACTGTCCTGTTCATGGGATACTAGAAAAAGAAGGAATTAGAATGGTGTACATCTGGGGAAAAGTGGGAAAAAGAGAAGAGTGGCAACAGATGACAATCTGGGCAGGAATGAATGAATATTCAATAGATGCAAGAGACTCAAGCTAACTTGAATAAAAATTCCTCTCTAATTTTTACATCTTAATTTTGAGTTCTTCTGTCAATTGTTGTTACAAAGATGAATGAACCCTTCATAGTTCTACTCCCAAATCATGGTCAACAGGTCAGATTTACTTTTGCTAGAACTAAATCCTCATATCTGAGTGGCCATGCCTATCAAAGTGAAGGTTGGGATGAGATGCTTGTGTGATGCAGTTTAGAAGAGTGTATGACTTGCTGAGAAAAAACTCAGTGTAAAGCCACTGCTAAAGAGTAACCAGTCTACAAGAATATATTGAAAATCCTGTATATAGGAGGGTATGATCAGGGCAGTGAACAGCTCTACTCAAACAGCAAGACATGCTGAGCAAGTCAAGTGAAAATAAGGCTGACCATGAATGCTTTTAGTTAACTGGACAAATACCGCACACCCACCTACCCAGAGAGTGACCTGGAGGTATACCTTCTATTCTTTCAGAATTTAATCAGGCTTTCCAAAGTGGTTGTTTAAAGACTTTGGTCTTTCCTTCTCGGTATAAAAGAATAAACCCAGCTTCGTAGTGTAATATTCTTTGGTTGTGAAGCTGAATTTTGGCATCAGTGAAGGATGGAGGAGTTCGAATGTTAGAGGTATTAATTTCCTCATTTGCTAAAGTAAGAAGTTGACCAAATGTTCAAAATGTTCAAAATTACCCATTTTCTTTTCATACCCACTGCTTTGCCTTGATTCAATTTTAGTCAGGCTTCTCTCCTCCCTTGAACTCTGCCCCCAAGCCTGAGCAAATACTAAAAACCAGAATGTGCCCCCTTATCAGCTTATTGTGAGAATAGGCTGACCACAGCAGTTCACTTTCGTGTCAGACCCTGCTCGTCATTGCCTATTGCTTGCCCAGATTCCCATAAATTCCCTGTAAAGCTTTGCTTATAAAAGGAAAGCCTTTGTATGTTTGATATTAACAAACTTGGAAATTCCTGAGATTAAAGAGTTCTCCTGATTATAATGGTCTCTCGTCAAAAAAAGTCCCACCTTCTCTGGATTGTTTTTATTAATGTTAATAGATACACATAAAATAACAAATTGGATTTGGTTTATGTATGTGGTGGTCACTGCCTTCCTGTCCAGAGCTGTTGCTGGGTCATGGGGGATTTTCTTCTTCTTTTTTTTTTTTTTTTAATGATTTTATTGGGGAATTGGTGGAGGGGAACAGCGTTGGGGAATCGGGGAAAGGGAACAGACAAGTTGCCGTCTTCTTGTTCTTCAGTTTAGTTGCGGAGGATGTTGCTTCACTGTTGGTATCGTCATTGCGCTCTTCCCGGATGAGGCAGATCGGTCGCCGGCCTCTGGATGTCGCTCATCGCGGCTATTGGCAGCTCACGCTTGGCTGCCAGCCGCTCACGCTGGCTGCGGGCCACTCACTGCAGCCTACTGCAGCAGGGGCTGCAGCCCACACCATCACCGGGGCTCGCACAGCCCAGCTCCAGGTGGAGCTGTTGTTAGCTGTAGAGGGCAGTGTCACTGGCCCTCATGTGGGATCCGAACCGGGGCCGCTGGCATCCCAAAACCAGCGCTTAACCAATGCGCCACTCGGCCGGCCCTGGATTTTCTTCTTTTTTCAGAGAACAAAGGAACTTGGGAAACACAGTACCTTTTCATTCTTAGTGTGTTGAATTAAAGTGTGATGCCTAGAGCTACAGCTGTCATTTTGGGAACAAAAGGGAAGCTGACCTGAGAAAATAAAAATGAGGTACTCAGTGAATAAAGTAAAAACAAAGCTAGGTCATTCATGAGGCTCTTTGAGCTGCACATTTAAATACTATTTTTAATGGCCTACCTTCAGTTTTCTTAGAAGATTATCTTTTAACAAATATCTTCTAAAATGTCCTATTATAGACCATTAAGTTTTGTTCTAATCAAGGCCTAAATTATTATTTTTTGTTTGTGCTTACATTATTTTTATAATTTACAAAATCTGTTCAAGACAGTGACTAAATACATTTTAAAATTCTTGAAAAATATTTGAAGGAAGGTGGCCTGGGCATGATTTTTAAAAAAATAGGTACTGCTTCAAGAGAGTGAGAAGACACACCACAGGCTGGGAGAAAATGTTTGCAAAAGATGTATCTAATAAAGGACTATTATGCAAAATATACAAAGAACTCTTAAAACTTAGTGATAAGATAACAAATAGCTTAATTCAAAACTGAGCCTCAGTTCCAAACAGACACCTTACCAAAGAAGAGATACAGACAGCAAATAAGCATATGAAAAGATGTTCAACATACGTCATTAGGAAATTGCAAATTAAAACAACAATGAGATACCACTCTGTGTATTAGAATAGAAAAAATCCACATTGGCAACACCAAACAATGGCAAGAATGGAGCAACATGGTGGGAATCATAATCCAGCAATCATACTCTGTAGTATTTGCATAATAGAAACCTTGTCTTAGGAATATTTGTTTCGTAGATGTTTTGGCTGCACTGGTGAAATTTTTACTTGTGCAATAGACACAATGCAATTGGTTGAGAATAAAATCTACTTTACATATAAACATACTTGCTCTTCATAGAATTGGTAAAGGTTTGTGTACTAAAAACACAAGAATTAGGGTGCGTTCTAGTCTACGTCATTTGTAAAGAAATAATGTGTGGTGAATTTACATTTGTCTACACTGCATTATTGAATACATTTCTGACAGGAAACTTCCATTTTTAATCAAGCATTGATAAGAACTGATTTTTTTATTTAAAATGTTACAAAACCAATAATTGGAAATTTTTGCATAGGCTGGCTTTGTTTTGTTACATTTCAAACCTTGTTTTGCATCTACTACTCACATACCACTGGTTCTGAGAACCTTAGGATGTGGCCCCATATGTGACCTCTGGCCCTGCACCTGCAGCTAGAAGACAATAAACAATTGTTTTCAATTGTTAACAATGTAAAACAAGTAAGGAATTGTAAGCCAAAAAATATATATCCCCTAAACCCAAACTAAATGCACTTGTATGTTAACCTCAATTGCTCTTAGCAGAAATACAAAAAAATTGCATAGCCAATCCAGTGCTAGATGACAGACGGTAAAATGGGACAGAGAGAAGCTGAAGTGGGAAGAGGTGGCAGTATACATGATTGCAGGTTACATAACTTTAATTAAAAAAAGGAGGGGCCGGCCAAGTGGCGTGGTGTTAAGCACTGGCTTGGGAAGCCAGCAGTCCCAGTTCGGGTCCCACATATGAGGACCAGTGACACTGCCCTCAAAAAAAAAATAAAGTAAATAAAAATAATTTAAAAAAAATAACAGGTTTATTAGGATATAAATCACATACCCTACAATTCACAAAATCAGAAATTACAACTCAGTGGTTTTTAGTATATACATAGAGTTGTGCAAACATCGCTACAATCAATGATAGAAATTTCCATCACTTGCAAAAGAAACCTAGTGTCCATTAGCATTATTTCTCCTCAACCCCCAGCCCCAGGCAACCCTAGTCTGCTTTCAGTCTCTATGGATTTGCCTACTCTGGACATTTAATATTAACAGAATTATACAGCAGGGCTGGCCGAGTGGCGCGGTGGTTAAGAGCTGGCTTGGGACGCCAGTGGCCACGGTTCGGTCCCACATATGAGGGCCAATGACACTGCCCTCAAAAACAAAAAAAAACACACAAAAAAACAACAATTATACAGCAATAGGTCTTTTGGGAGGGGCTTCATTTCTCAAGGACATATACTTAGAAATAGAATTACTGGATTATGATAACTCATGTTTTAAACTTTTGATGAACTGCGAGATTGGTTTTCAAAGCAGTTGTACAACTAGTTGTACAAGTTGTACCCGCAGGGTATGAGGGTGTGGATTTCTTCATATCCTGGCCAACACTTATTATTATCTGTTATTTTGTTTATATCCATATTTGTAGATATGAAATGGTGTCTCATTGTCGTTTTGATTTACATTTCCCTCTTTAGTAATGGTTTTGAGCATCTTTTTATATGTTCTTATTGGCATTTATATATATTCTTTGGAATATCAGATCCTGTGATCATTTTTTTAAACTTTATTGGGGCACAATGTGATTTTGGGGGAAAATTGTGTTTTTTTCAGGGAACAATGTGGTTTTTCCAGGATCCATCAGCTCCAAATCAAGTTGTTGAACTTTAATATTACTTGCAGGGGGCGCAGCCCACCATCCCATGCAGGAGTTGAACCAGCAACCTTGTTGTTAAGAGCACACGCTGTAACCAACTGAGCCATCCGGCCCCCCACCAGCAACTCAGCTGCAGCTCAGCTCAAATGGTTGTCATCAATCTAGTTGCAGAGGGTGCAGCTTACTAAATGGCCCATGTGAGAATCGAACTGGCAACCCTGTTGCTCAGAGTACATGCTCTAACCACTCATCCGCCCCTGATCATTTTTTAAATTGGGTTATTTGTATTTTGTTAAGTTGTAAGAGTACTTTACATATTTTAGATAAAAGTATCAATGGAGATTTGAAAGATGGAAGTAGAAACAGCTCCATGAATTCTTCGACAGTTGTGGCTTTGTGCACAGTGGCAGTCAGATGCAGTGTTTTATCAGAAGCCTCCATACTTACTTTGACAATAGATGGCACTGTATTCAGACTTCTCTAAAAACTACAGCTTTTCTTCCCTCACCAGTGCTTGAGGTATAGTGGTTAGTAATTATTACTATTTTTTTTATCCTTCTCCCCATCTCCTCTTTCCAGAACTTAACACCCAAGGACCCCTTTATTATTTCTGTTAGTCCTGTGTTCATATAATTTCTACATAAAACACATTCTCTCTGTAATCCTTGGTGATGACTCTGTTTTCCTGACAAAATTGAGACTGATCACTCAATAATGTATGAGGATCAAATTCTAATAGAGGATGATTCGAACATTTTTAAAGTGTTGCCTGACCCATGTCCCTATACTGTTCACACACTAGGAGCACTGGACAAAAACTATAGATAAGTCATTTGATTAGAATATGGCACCTAAAAGCAATGAGTCTAACAATACTTATTTAAATGGTTTTTATTTAACAGAGAGGTAAAGCTCTACAGTAAGACTGTTGTATATCCTCTAATCCTAATTAGACATTTTACAAGTATGTATAAATTATGAAAACAAAAATTAAGCAAAGAATTAATAAAAACTTAAGGGATTATACATTATTACAAATTTTGTACCCTGAAAACTTAACCAGAAGGAGCATATCTTAATTGACTCACACAAATCGTTATGAATTGATATTAATATAGCATTGAGAAGATATTTGAAATAATTCATAGAGAACATTGAAGCTGATAAGTAGCAGAATGGGCTACAGACTTGGTAAGCCAACAGCTTCCTGAAGTGTTTTTTTCTCTACATTGTTAATTTGACAGAGCTGGAAGTGAGGTTGATTAGATACCCTTCTTCCTCCTCACAGTGGCTGGCCGCACCAATTTGTAATCCCACCAACAGTGCACGGGACTTCCCTTTTCTCCACATCCTCGAGGACACTTGGTGTTTGTTTATTTATTGATGATAGCCATTGTGATGGATGTGAGGTGACAATCTCACTGTGGTTTTATTCTTTTTAAATTTTTAATTAAAAAAGTTTTAAATTATTTTTTTCAGTTACAGTTGATATTCAGCATTATATTAGTTTCAGGTGTACAGAATAGTGGTTAGATATTTATATAATTTATGCAGTGATCCTCCTGATTAATCTAGTACACCCTTGTCACTAACATAGTTGTTGCAACATTATCGACTATATTCTCTATTCTGTACTTTATACCCCCACAACTGTTTCATTTCTACCAATGTATTTTTTAATCCCTTCACACTTTTAATGGTAATCTCAAATCCAAAACCTACAAGATACACAAGAAATAAAGAGAAAAGAATCTAAACACAACACTGTAGAAAATTACCAACATACAAGAGAAGAGAGCAAGAGAATGAGAATGAAACAGCAAAATACTACAAAAGCAATCAGAAAACAATTAGTAAAATGGCAATATCTAAATGCTCATCAACAATTCCTCTAAACGTAGATGGACTAAGTGCTCCAATGAGAAGGCATAAGGTCCCTGCATGGAAACAAACATGAGACCCCTACATATGCTGCCTGCAAGAGACACACGTCAGATTGAGAGACACACACAAACTGAAAGTAAAGAGATAGAAAGAGATATTTCATGCAAATGGAGATTAAAAAAAAAGGCTGGGGTAGCAATACTTATTTCAGACAAAATAGGCTTTAAAACAAGGCCTATAACAGAATACAAAGAAGGGATTTCATAATCATAAAGGAATCGATCCAACCAGAGGATTCACTTTCATAAACTGAAATAGGAACACCTAAATATATAAAGCAAATACTGATGAACATATGGGTGAGATTGACAGTAGTATTGTCATAGTAAGGGACTTTAACACCCCATTACATCAATGGATAAAACATCCCAGCAGAAAATGAACAAAGAAACAGTGGCTTTAAATAATACTTTAGAGTAGGTGAACTTAATTGATATTTGCACAACATTTCTCCTAAAAGCAGTAGAATGTACATTCTTTTCAAGGGTACATGGAACATTTTCCACAATAGACCACAGGTTAGGCCACAAAACAAGTCTCAATAAATTAAGAAGATTGAATTCATACCAAGCATCTTCTCTGATCACAATGGTATGAATCTAGAAATGAATTACAAGAAAAAAATGGAAAAAACACAAACATGTGGAGACTAAAGAACATACTACTAAACAATGCATTGATTAAAAGTGAGATGAAGGAAGAAATCAAAAGATACTTCGAGACAAATGGGAATAAATACACAGTGACCCAAAGTCTATGGGATACAAACAAAAGAGTTCTAAGAGGGAAGTTTATGCCAATATAGGCCTACCTCAAGCAATAGGTAAAATCTCAAATAAACTAACTGTACACCAAAAGGAATTATAAAGATCTGAAACAGCACAAAGTGAGTAGAAGGAAGGACATAATAAAGATCAGGATGGAAATAAATAAAATAGAGGCTAAAAACACTGTAGAAAACATCAGTGAAACCAAAAGCTGGTTCTTTGAAAAGATAAATGGACTTGAAAAACTTTTAGCCATACTCAACAAAAAAAAATAAGGGTGCCCAAATAAAATCAGAAATGAAAAAAGAGAAATGACATCTGACACCACACAAATTCAAAGAGTATAAGGAAATACTATGAATCATTATATACCAACAAATCGAACAACCTGGAATAACTTCCTAGCAATATACAATGTTCCAAAGCTGAACCAGGAAGAAATAGCAAAATCTGAACATATCAATAATTGCTAATGAAATTGAATCAGTAATCAAAAGCTCCTAACAAACAAAAGCCCTGTACCAGATGGCTTCACAGGTGAATTTCACCAAACATTAAAAGAAGTAATACCTATCTTTCTCAAGTTATTCCAAAAAACTGAAGAAGAGTGAAGAGTCCCAAACTCATTTTAAAAGGCCCATATTACATTGATACCAAACCAGACAAAAACACTACAAAAATAGAAAATTATGGGCTAATATCCCTGGTGAACATAGATGGAAAAATTCTCAAAAAAATGTTAGCAACCAAATTCAGCAATACATTGAAAAGATCATATGCCATGAACAAGTGGGATTTATTCCTGGGATGCAAGTTTGGTTTAATATCTGCAATCAATTCATGTGACACACCACAAACAAAATGAAGAATAAAAATCATATGATCATATGAATAAATGAAGAAAAAGCATTTGACAAAATCTAACATCAATTTGATAAAAACTCTCAGCAAAGTGGGGATAGAGGGTACATACCTCAAAATAATAAAGGACATATATGAAACACTCACACCTAACATCACACTCTATAGTAAAAAGGTGAAAGCTTTTTATTTAAGATCAGGAACAAGAAAAGAATGTCCATTTACACCACTTTTATTGAACATAGCATTAGAAGTCCTAGCCACTGCAATCAGATAAGAAAAAGAAACAAAATGCATGCAGGTTGGAAAGGAAGAGGTAAAACTGTCATTAATTGCACATGACATGATACTATATAGACAGAACCATAAAGATTCAAAAAAAAAAAAACACAAACCCTATTAGGACTGATAAATGAATTCAGTAAAGTAGCAAAATTAACATTCAGAAATTAGTTGCATATTTACACACCAATAGTGACCTATCAGAAAGGGTAGTTAAGAAAACAATCCCATTTACAATTGCATCAAAGAAAACCCTAGAGATAAATTTAATTAAGGAGTTAAAAGACCTGTACTTGGATGGAGGTATCTGAAAAAACTGGAAATGGAACTACCTTATGACCCAACATTTCCACTCTTGGGTATCTATCCAGAGAAACCCAAGATGCTAACTCAAAAAAATATATGCACCCCTATGCTTATCGCAGTGCTGTTTATAATAGCCAAGACTTGGAAACAACTGAAATGCCAATAAGTAGATGACTGGATTAAGAAACTGTGGTACATTTATATAATGGAATATTACTCCGCTATAAAGAAGAATAAAATCTTACCATTTACAATGATATGGACGGACCTAGAGAACATTATGTTAAGTTAAATAAGTCAGTCAGAGAAAGACAAATACCATATGATCTCACTTATATGTGGAATCTGAAAAACTGAATGAACTAGCAAAGTAAACAGAAATAGTCTCAGAGATATAGAGGAAAAACTGATGGTTGCTAGTTGGGAGGGGGGTGGGGATGAAGGGATTAGACAGCATAAATAGGTAACTACAGTATTGCCACAGGATATGAAAGAGTTTGGGGAATATAATTAATAATGTAAATATTTTGTGGTGTGTCAGATGGTCACATGTCTTGTTAGGGAGACCACTTCATGGATAGAGTAGAGGCTTGATCACTGCAATGTACACCTGAAGCCGATGTTGTATAATATTGTATGTCAACTATAATTGAATATATAGATAGTCACAGGATGTGGAGTACAGCGTGGGAGTGGAGTCAATGGAATTGTAATAGATATGTATGACACCAGAGGGGGGAGTGGGGCGGCAGATTGGGGATGGAAGGTTGTCATTTTGAGGGGTAAAAAGTATAACTATTGCACCGTGTTGTACACCTGAAACTAATTTAAAAAAAGACATGTACTTGGATAATTATAAGACATTGAAGAAAGAAATTGAAGAAGATAGAAATAAATAGAAGGATATACCTTGATCATGGATAGGAAGAATTAATATCATTTAAAAGTTCATATTACATAAAGAATCTGTAGATTCAATGCAATGCCTATCAAAATATCAATGGCATCTTTAACACAAGTAGAACGAATATCCTTAAAATGTATATGGAACCACAAAAGACCCCAAAAAACCACAGCAATCTTGAGATAAAAGAACAAAGTTGGAAGTATCACATTACCTGATTTTAAACTATATTCAAGGCTTAGTAATTAAAACAGCATGGTAATGACATAAAAACAGATACAAAGTCAATGGAACAGAGAGCCCAGAAACAAATCCACACCTATATGTTCAACTAATCTATCACAAAGGAGGCAAGAATATTTAATGGGGGTAAAGACAGTCTCTTCAACAAATGATGTTAGGAAAACTGGACAGATATGTAAAAAGTGAAGCTAATCACTTTCCTATACCATATACAAGAATAAATTTGAAATGGATCACTGACAAATGTAAGACCCAAAACCATAAAACTCCTAGAAAAAAAAACATAGGCAGTAAAATTTTTAACATCGCTCTTAGTAATACTTTTTTGGATATGTCTCCTTGGTCAAGGGAAACAAAAGACAAAATAAAGAAATGGAACAACGTCACACTAAAATGTTTTTGCACAGTGAAAGAAGCCATCAACAAAATGAAAACCAACTAAATGAGAGAAGATATTTGCCAATGATACGTGTGTGTGTGTGTGTGTGTGTGTGTGTGTGTGTGTAGAGAGAGAGAGAGAGAGAGAGAGAGAGAGAATCCAATTTAAAAAACAGAGGACCTGAATAGACATTTCTAGCAAGAGAACAGATGGCCAATAGACATATGACAAGATGCTCAACCTCACTATCATCAGAGAAATAAAAACAAAAACCAAAATAAGATAGCACATCATCAATAAATCAACAACAGACAACAAGTGTTGTCAAGGATGTGGAGAAAAGGGAACCCTTGTGCACTGTTGTTTGGATCTTAAATTGGTGCAGCCACTGTGGAAAAGAGTATAGGGATTCCTCAAACTTAAAAATAGAACTACTAAACATAGTTCTACCCAAAATAGAACTAACCAGCAATTCCACTGTTGGGTGCTTACTTAAAGAAATCCAAAACACTAATTCGAAAAGATATATGTACTCCTATGTTTTTATAGCATTATTCACAATAGCCTAAATATGGAGGCAACCTAAGAGTCCACCGATAGACAATTGGTAAAGAAGTGGCACATATATACAAAATAAAATCTTGCTGTTTTTGACAACAAGGATGGACTTAGAGGGCATTATCCTAAACAAAATGAGTCAGAGAAAGACAAATATCATATGATTTCGTTTATATATGTGGAATTGGAATCTAAAAAACAATAAAAATAAAAGAGAAACAAACTCATAGATATGGAGAGAAAATTGATGTTTGCCAGGTAGGAGGGGTTTGGGGAGATGAGTGAAAAAGATGAAGGGATAAAGCAGTTCAAATTGCTAGTTATAAAAATAGTCATGAGGATATAAACTACAGCATAGGGAATATAGTCAATAATATTATAATGACTTTGTGTGGTGTCAGATGGGTACTAGACTTATTGGGGTGATGACTTTGTAAGTTATATAAATGTCTGATCACTCTGTTGTACACCTGAAACTAATCTAATACTGTATGTCAACTGTAACTGAAAAAATTTAAAAAAATAAAAGAAGCAGTCTGATGGTATCAGGATGGATGGGAAATTGGAACAATCAGGCATCATGAGGAAAGTCCCTTATTTGCTTCTGCTCAGGTTCAACATCTGTGAAATGATGGAGCTGTTAGACATGAACATTTTTTTTTCAATTGAGAGATAATTGGCACATAACATTATAGTTTTAGGAATCCAACATAATGAATCAATATTTGTATACATTGTGACATGATCACCACAGTAAGTTGAGTCAACATCTCTCATCCTATTTAGTTACAATTAGTTGTTTCTTTTGATGAGAAGTTGTAAGATTTACTCTTAGCAACTTTTAAATACACAATCCAGTATTATGCATGGCTCCTTTATCAGTAATAAAATTAACAGTGATCCATCCATCAACAATGACCAATGGAAAATTCAGTATGACTGGAAGTAGAATTTCCTCTGAAAACTTGGGTTGTTATGAAGCTAAACATTATATATATATATATTTCAATTAACTCAATAAAATCAATTGCCCACTCATGAGTTAAGCTGGTCTCTGACTAGAGGTTTGTTTGTTGTTGTTTTTTAGTTCTTTTATTGTGAAGTAAACATTTTTTAAAAATTAGTTTCAGGTGTACAACACAGTGCAAAGTTCTACTTTTTACCCCTCAAAGTGACAAACCCCCTCTCCCAATTTGCCACCCCACTCCTCCCCCCATATCATACATATCTATTACAATTCCTTTGACTCCATTCCACAGTATACTTCACATCCCATGACTATCTATATATTCAATTACAGTTGGTATACAATATTATACATCAGCTTTAGGTGTACAGTGCAGTGATGAAGCCTCTACTCTATCCATGAAGTGGTCTCCCTAACAAGACATGTGACCATCTGACACCCCACAAAATATTTACAACATTATTAATTATATTCCCTAAACTGTCTTTCATATCCCTGTGGCAATATTGTAGTTACCTATTTATGCTATCTAATCCCTTCCCCTTCTCCCTCATCCCCACCCCCCTCCCAACTAGCAACCATCAGTTTTTCCTCTATATCTATGAGTCTGTTTCCGTTTACTTTGCTCGTTCATTCAGTTTTTCAGATTCCACATATAAGTCAGATCATATGGTATTTGTTTTTCTCCAACTCGACTGACTTATTTCACTTAACATAAAAGTCTCTAGGTCCATCCATATCGTTGCAAATGGTACGATTTCATACTTCTTTATTAGCGGAGTAATACTCCATTGTATAAATGTACCATAATTTCTTAATCCAGTCGTCTACCGATGGGCATTTTGGTTGTTTCCAAGTCTTGGCTATTGTAAATAGCACTACAAATAAACACAGGGGTGCATATATTTTTTTCAAATTAGTGTCTTGGATTCTTCTGGGTAGATACCCAAGAGTGGAATTGCTGGGTCATATGGCAGTTCCATTTCTGAATAGAGTTTTAAACTTGTCACAAATTCACGCAATGAGCGTTTGATTGTGCAAAAATATAGGAACAAAATTTATTTGTTGTACTTCTATGTTTTGATGCAGTTGGTTTCCTTCTACATGAACTGAGAGATTATTGTAACCTGTAGGATAGTCAAAAATAGACTCAAAGACAAACTTTCAGTGAAGCTGCCTATGAAAAATAGAATTATGATATCTTTTAAGAGTTCTCTTCTCTGGTGTCCACTCTCTAGATAATCCTTGGGCTTGTGAAGCTGATGAATATTAATCCTATGATTAGATTATGTTACACAGCACAGGTTGACTTTAAGATGGAAATTGCCCGTGGACATTACCTAACTACTTGAGCCCTTTAAAAGCAGTTTTCTCTAGTTTGTGACAGAGGAGGTAGTCAGAGAGATTAGAAACAATACAAGGATGTGATGTACCATTGCTATCTTGAAGATGGAGAAGTTTCCCAGAACCACCATTTGATAATATAAGCCCATTTGAACCTTGTTTTCAGCAGTGGTACACTGAGCAAGCTACCCATATCTTATGCTGGACTTTGACCTGAAGAAAAGTGATCTGATAAATGTGTATTGTTTTAAGCTGTTAAGCAAATGATCATTTGTTTCACAATAATTGAAAATAAAGAACCAATCTCTTAGAAAAAGGAACAACTATAACCTATAGAGTCTTGTCACAAGAATCTAAACTCCTACAATGAGAAACACATGAACTATGGGATTAAAATAGGTAGTCTAGGCATCATTCTAAAAGGACAGGGATCAGAAAGGCTATATGCTAAGACAAAGTACCACAAACTTCTTCTGGAACTCCTGGTTTTCATCCTTGAAGGAGTTCTCCATGAAGATTTCAGTGGTTTGCCTCTCACAGGCTGCGTGTAGGTCCAGCAGCTCTAGGAGCGTGTCTGTGGGGAGCCTCACTCACTGGGCCATCTGCTCACTGTAGTGGGCGGCTGCCTTCTGCATGGCTGCTGAGTTCTCCAGCTGGGCCAGAGTTGTCACTGCGTGCTCCAAACATGGAATCGATCCTTTGTTGATGACATCCACATAGACCCCACCAGGGTCCCGAGCCCTGAATGACACACAGTATTTAAGAAATGGACAGGTAGTTCTCATTCATTGTTTTAGAGATTTAGAGATTAGCATTCTAAAAATCACAATTTTATTGAAGTGAAGTTTTGCTTTTTCTCCTTCTTTTCCTCTGAATCTTTTTTTTGGGCCTCACCTGTCTCCTTCTCCTTGCTCTTCCATGAGTCCATTTCCTTATAATAACATCACCATGTCTTCTATTCACTGTCTCTTTTATGGTTCATGAATTCATCCATTACAATATTAAATCAATAATCTCAACCAATATGTGAAGGATTTCCTAGAACACTTTTCCTAGAACACTTTTCCTAGAAGGAAATAAATATAAAAGTTTGTTTTATACATAATTAAAGTATATAATTTGTGGACACTGTTCCAAATGAAAATGCAGGAGCCCTTGTAAAAAAAATCAAATATTTTGGGACAGTGACATAAATAGTAAACCAAGCATGGGCCCTTCTCAGCCACAGGGCACTTAGTGTCTGCCCAGGTTGCCTGTCCATGAATCAAGTCTTGTACATAGGATTATATATAAATTTGTTTCTCAAACTCTAAATGAGCTCTCAGATGCTTTTTATTTTTTATTTGGTGTAAATTCACAAAATATCTTGTGTATCCTCACCAAGAAATACTTATTCCACTGAAAGTCTCATCCACATACAGATTTGTATCCTTAACAGCAGCTCATGCTTATGTCATAGTAAGTATATTAGTTCATGAGATACAGTAAACTTCAATAATCCCTCATATAGAGAAACTTTAATGAAGAAATATGCATGTCTATGTGTGGCATGAGCATCTGTTTTTCCACATCACATAGAGAAGAAAACAAAATTACTGACAAAGCCAGAGAGCAATCACAGCTTCATTACAAGCACTGAACCACAGAAACATGCTGTAACAAAGGAGACTCACCATTTCCAGGGACAATGATTCCCTCTCTTAGGGTCTTGGCTTTTGCATTTTTGAAGATATATGAACAGAAATTTTTGGATTGCTCCTAGAAAGTCCTTTTCTGTTGGCCTTCATATGCTTCACCAATATGGAGTAATCATTTTTTGTCATTTGCAGGCTGGTCAAAGACAAAGCACTTCGGTTTGGGGAAGAATTTCCTGATACACTCTCTGGCCATGTTGCAATTTTGGATTTGGGGATCCTTGCCTGCAGAAGTGAAAAAAGAGCAATCATTAATGAGACAGTCTTCAAGTAAGGGGGCTAAAGACCTTCACATCCAGAGATATTTGTGTAACTGTAACTCTGGTGTCTGTAAATCTTTTATTTAATTATGCAAATCGAATCTACTTTATCTAATCTACCCAACACTTGGAAAATCCTTTTTTTTTTTTTTTTTTTTTGTATAGAGCCAAGAGTGAAGGAAGTACTTTGTGGGAAGAAGGGAAGGCATCCATTCCAAGTGATGAAATGTCTGATTGTTCCTTAACCCTTGTATGGTATGCACTGGATCAACTATTTATTAGATATTTGTTGAATGATAGATTAATCAAAAAAAATTTCAGAAATACTTTTTCCACAATACAGTCCCTATGTCAGAAATGAAATGTGGGCTCTAAAGTAAAGTAAGTGTAGGAATAAAAATATGTATAATATTTTGGAGAAAAACCCATATGTAAGACAGATGATATTCAGGACAGTAAAAAATAAGCTTTATAGTACCAGAGCTCCCCTGTAAGAATAGAAAACATAAATATTTTCAGAGATTCTTTTAGCAGATACTACTAAATAGTAGGGTTCATGTAAATGTAAATTGGAGACCTCACCAGTTTTCTGTAGCAGATTATATTGGACTTCATAATGTCATGCATAGGGATTTTGGCATGTACCAGCTGTTCAATAACTATTTTTGAAAAAAATGAATAAATGACTAACTAAACAACAAGGCTATTGCTTGTAGGTACCATTCTTATCCTCTCTCCTACATGCCATCCTAGAAATGAATTTATTACATTAACATGACAACCTATTATACATATAAGACTGCCGCATGAAGAAAGCGTTGTTATGAGAAACAGAAAATGAAGGATTTGATAGTTTTACCAGAAAGATACGCCAATGATTTTTTTGGGAACCATGCAGTGTATAAATATCCTTTATGTGAAGATTGTAGCTCTATAGAGGTTAGTAAAATAGATTGCACAAATATATTTCAAAATTAGGTTATTTGATATCTTTGTGATTCTGTGTTTACTGTCTTCCTCGGTAATGAGATTTTTCTCTAAACAGAAGTAGAGGGGCTCAGAACTTAATTAACAACACAAGTATTTGAATCTGAGGATGTTTTACAATGAACTGTAATTCTCAATTTTTTTTTATGGTGTGAATTTTTCAAAAATCATTTGGCCCAATATTGGATTCTATATTCCTTCAGTGACGTTCAACTGTGGACACTGGAGTTATTCCATTAATAATGACTGAAACCATATCCACCTGTCACACACCAATCACCAGTAGCATGGGCCTCAATCCACTTTCAAATAAAGATTGATGTCAGGTGCTGAGTGACAGGGCGCAGTTGATCAATCCTACCTCCTGAATCTTTCACCACACAAGCCATGGTCTGATACCTGGAATCAGCTTTAAGGCATTCTCCAGGTACTCATCTTCTGTGATAGGGAGACCGTCTAACTCCAACTACAATATGAAATCCTGTAAAGCCCAGACAAAGTCTGGAAAGAAATTCACAGACTCAGCTGAGTCATCTACTTCACCAGAGCTGGGCGAGGACTTTGTCCTATTTAGGTTGGTTAATTCAGTCACGTAGCTGGGATCTCAGCTAAGGAATGAGAATACTCCACACCAAAATTTCCAGATCTTACCCAGAAACAAGGTTTATAAACAATCCTGTTAGCCCTGTGATGCGTTCTCTCCAACCATGAGAACAGTCTCAGTTACATCCCATAGGCTCAATGGCCCAGGGTGGTTTGGTTCCTGGAAGGATACTGCAGTTTCTCCAGGGCATCGTCGCTGGTGGTCCCCATGCTGCTGTAGACTAACATGCTGCCCAGAAGCACAGGCAGTGCAAAGATCCATGAGTCATTGTTAGAGTCACCCTAAAATTGCATTACAGCAGGCATCTACTTAGGCATTAGTTAGGCATCTGCTCTTCTCACTCATTCAGTTGTGCATTCACTATGTCAGCTGTACACTAAGGCAAACAACATAAATTGTGAAGACAACATTAAATTCATTTTTAGTATTGACATTGACCCTTCTAAGGGCCCGAGTTTCTTTAGCTATTAACAGAAGTGAATGACACTGCAAATATGGGTCAAATATTTAATACAGTGACTAGAACATAGAAGTATGTAATAGTAAATGGGCAATGATTCTTATGCAAATTTTCCTCATCATGAGCTTATTGGGGGCAGAAATGCTATTCAGTTAATTTCACCAACTACTCATTGTGCAGCCATGAAATGCCAGACTGCATTTGCTTGTGTGGATATAAAATTCCATATGATAATCCTTGTTCTTGAGAGATGAATTTCCTGAGGGGCACATATACATGGCGACATATAAATGCATCCAAGATGATAAGCTCTGCCAGGAGTGGAACTCAGTATTATAATGTAAAAGACAAAGGGGGAATGCAAAAAAACCAGAAATGTACTCTGTGAATTCAGAGCAAGAAGTGATTATGTCAGAATGAGATATAATCCCATCAGATTGAAGACAGCTGCGCTTTAACAGACAGACCAAATGTGGAATTATGGAGATAAAGGGACCATGAAGGTGGAAGGACCAACAGACCAGAGTTGTCAGAGAGTGTTGTCATACAAAGGTATTATAGGTTATTTTATTTCATTGAAGTAGTGGTTAGGCTGAAAATGAGATTCAGGGCAAGTCATGAGTGACTTTGTAACATTATTACATACAATTTAAATACACTCTAAGTTGTAAGGGTAACAAATAATTCTGCTGCTATTAGTTTACATTTAATATGTTTTGGTTCCTTGAATAATGCAATTAGATAGAAGAAGATTTATACAAATTAAAGTTTATTAGAAATCAGTAGATCAACTTGGGTTTGCATCAAGGTGATTATTGAGTACATTAAACCCAAAATTCTAAAATTCAGATTATCTACTGGGTTGTCAGAAAAGTCATGACGTATTTTTTTCTGTTTTTCATTGCAAAAATGTGTCATGACTTTTCCAACAACCCAATAAATTCATGTCCCTACTCTTTTTGCTGTAATGGAAGTCAAAGACCCATTGTTGCTACTTTCACTTTACACTCAGACTAATATAAATAAGGAGAAAAGATTGCAGCTAACATTATCAAGAGAAAATATCTAAAATTATCCCATTTACAATGCTTTTGGTGCATCTAGCTCATGTTTTATAGAAGTCAGTGAGGAATTCATCTTCAAAGCACAGAGATGGACTAAAACTTTAATGAATGTTCTTGGATTAAAGTTTTTGTGAAGATTATTTAAGTAGATTATTTCACTGAAACCCTATTTTCATGGGTTTTACTTCTAATTCTATCAACCTCACACACCTTAAGTAGGAAAGTTTACTGATCCCGTGGTTATAGCTTCTCTAGGATGTTTTCTCTAACCCAAACAATTGGGTTAGGTTCTCACTTTTTGTATCCATACTGATAACACTGAATATTTCTTCCTTATTTTTTTTTTTTTTTTGAGGGCAGTATCACTGGCCCTCACATGTGGGACCCGAACCGGGGCCGCTGGCTTCCCGAGCCAGTGCTTAACCACTGCGCCACTCAGCTGGCCCAACACTGAATATTTCTTATCTCTCCAAGTATGCTCTGGGTCTTTACCTAATTCACTAGGATACCTGTAGCATTTAACAAAAAGCCCTAGAATTTAGCTGCCCAATAAATATTTGTTAACTTGCATCTTTCACCCCAGTGTTAAAAATAAGATCTATGCCTAATAACCAAAATACTGAGTTTACCAAGAAAGTAAATTCAAAGGAACAGAATTTAACTTCATTATTACTAATTGAGTGTGTAGTTTACAGAAAAGTATCATAAATTGAATTGAGGTTGCAAATTAAAATGTAAGTGAAGTATCATGAGCAAAGAAGATTCTCTGCCTTACCTTTTCCTCATCGCCCAGGCCCTCCGTGTCCAGAAGGACCAGGGTGTGATTTGGCTTGGAGGGGTGGGGTATACACCACATCCAGATGCCCTTGGTTTTAGACTGCACTGTGGAGCCCAGAGGGAAACCTGCAAAGGAAGAGGAGAAAGCAATATACTGTAACAGCTGATAGTGCAGACTGCCCGTGGGTTACATTGGTTTAACTTGTTGGAATGTGAGTGCCTGACTGGGAGGCAGGTTGCTTCCATTTCGACAAGGACAGTCAATCCAACCTTTATGCATGTTATGGACTCTCAAGAAATATTTTGTGTCCCCTATTCACCTCATACCATCAAAGACCCTAGCTTTGTCACTTTACAGAGTTAATATAAACTCTATTAACCTTTGTATTTTTATTCGACATTGAAGAGCTCCCTTGTCCTCCTGGTTCTGATGGAATACAACCAGAGGGAGGCACCAGCAGGAGAATGAAAATCAGGCATGTGTTCCTGTAGCTTCCCCTCTGGTGAAAGCCACAATGTTCCAGTATTTCTGTTTCTCTAGCTTGAGTCACAGCTCCTTTCATGTAGCTCCTTCCAATATGTGGTCTTTGCCATATGATGGCATCTACTCTTTGCTAGCCTCTTCAGGCTATAGGGGTTATAATGGCTACCTAGCCATTGCTACTGACACTCTTTAGGTGCTTGCTCATCTCTCACTGGGTTCCTTTGCCCTGCATATGCCCTTGTAAATAGTCCTTCCATTAAAGACTCTTTAGTTACCTCTTGAGTGGGTCACATGTGTCCTGCCAGCACCTGGACTCATCCATCAGCTTTTTGTTAGATTCCCCCCTCCCCTACTTTCCCATATTTTCCTCATTTCTTTTCTCATCTTTAAACAAATAATGAGTTCTTCATCCTTTCCATTTATTCTTTCTCTTTGGATGAGAAAGTAGAAAAGACCTTTGAGACTTACTTTCCCTCTTTCCAGAAGGTTAAATTAAACACACAGGGGGAGAGGATGTGCCACATATGCCTAAGAACATGACGGTGACATATCTTGTCCAACAGTCTGAGATTTTGATTATCTGCCACATGCTAATGCTTCCTTTAATGGAGAATAGAAATGGACAAGATGAGGGCCGGCCGAATGGCACATTGGTTAAGAGCTGGTTTTGGGATGCCAGCAGCCTCGGTTCAGATCCCACATATGAGGGCCAGTGACACTGCCCTCTACAGCTAACAACAGCTCCACATGGAGCTGGGCTGTGCGAGCCCCGGCGATGGTGTAGGCTGCAGCCCCTGCTGCAGTGGGCTGCCGTAGGCTGCAGTGAGTAGCCGGCAACCAACGTGAGCAGCTGGCAGCCAGCATGAGCTGCCAATAGCTGCGGTGAGCGACATCCAGAGGCTGGCAAGCCATATGCCTCATCCGGGAAGAGCGCAATGATGATACCAACATGGGCCAGTGAAGCAACGTCCTCCGCAACTAGACTGAAGAACAAAAAGACAGCAACTTGTCTGTTCCCTTTCCCTGATTCCCCAAGCTGTTCCCCTCCCCCCAATTCCCCAATAAAATCTTAAAAAAAAAAAAAAGAAAGAAAAGAAATGGACAAGATGAAATACGTAGGGAAGGTTGGTTTAGCATGGCTCAGGCCGTTCATTATCCACATACAGTGTGATCTCCACAGAGAGGGTATAAAGGCTGAGATGGTCTGCACTCTTCTACATTCTGATAGCATTTGATTGCATGCTGATTAATATAGAGTAATCTGAACTTCCAATTTACCAGTGAGAAAAGATAGGTATAATTGGAGGTCATTTCACTTGGTCGAACACAAAAAGCAGGTCATCAAGGGGCCGGCTGAGTGGCGCGTTGGTTATAAACTGGCTTGGGGTGCCAGCTCTGAGCCATAGGGCCCCAGTTGGGACCCACATGTGAGGGCCAGTGACACTGCCCTCTACAGCTAAGATGGTGAACAACAGCTCCACCTGGAGCTGGGCTGCCGTGAGTCGCCGACGACCGTGTAGGCTGCAGCCCCTGCTGCAGTGGGCTGCCATAGGCTACAGTGAGTGGCCGGCAGCCGGTGTGAGCTGCCAAGAGCCGCTGTGAGTGGCCTTCCAGAGGCTGGCGACCGATCTGCCTCACCAGGAAGAGCACAATGACGATACCAACATGGGCCAATGATGCAATGTCCTCCACAGCTAGACTGAAGAACAAACGACAGCAACTTGTCTGTTTCCCTTCCCTGATTCCCCAAGAAAATCATTTAAAAAAAGCAGTTCATGGACAAGGACTAATGACCTGGTCATGCTCTTGGATCTTGACAAGTGCAAATCTCTTTTTGTTCTTTCTGTGATATGTGTGGGGTGATACAGTCCCAATCCAAATGTTTTAAAGCATTTTGATGTTTGGGACTTCCTCAGCAGTAGAAATCACCTCATTATTACCAGTTGTTCTTTGAGTAGATTAAAAATGACATTGTTGAAACTCCTTGACTGATCTCTCTTTCTTAGGGCTCTCAAATTTTTAATCTCTCACAAAATAGCCAATTAATTAATTTAGGCTACACAAGAAAAAATGCCCTTTCCTGCTTGGTGGTCAAGAATTTCTCTGCAAGAAACATGTTTTGTTAGAGGCCAATGGGAGATTGGGAAGCAAAATGGATAAAGGGAGAAAAAAGGGGAAAAGGAAAGAGGGAGAGAAGGAGAGAGACAGACAGAAAGAGACACAGTAAGAAAGAGATAATGATTGGTATTTCTAGGGATCTTTAGAGTTCAGTGGAATGAGGTTTAACTCCTGATGGGGCTGAGCTGCTGAGGCACTGAGGAAGACATTTGAAAAAATGGTATGTGGTCTTCATAGACAGAAATGCCTAATAGGACATAGGCAGATTGTTCTAAAACTCAGTAGGAACCAAGAAAGGCAACCTACAAGAAAACAAAACAAACAAAACAAAACATCATAAAATAAGAAATGCGATAGCACATAAATATGTGAAAATGTGCTCAAACTTATTTGTAATGAGGCAAATAACATGCAACTCTACAGTTAACCATATCAGCAAAAGTAAAAAAGTCTTGCATTAGATTTTTATTAGTATGTGGGGAATTCTTATTTACTGCCACTAAGCACATAAAATTTGATATTACCTAGAAAGGCTAAAGATGTGTATACCCTGTGACCCAGCAATTCCATTTCTGGGTATATTACACAAGGGAAGTTTGTGTATTCGTACATGTCCACCAGGATATAAATACAAGAAATTCGTGACAACATCATTCATAAAACATAAAAACTAGAAACAATACCAATGTTCATTGTTCATCAACAAGTGGATAAATTGTGATATCCTCTGACAAAGTGAAATAAATGAATTATAAACACAAATGACAAACTAGATATTTTATGCATTCTTCTGTGTGGTATGTTCACGTATAGTTAAAATAGTGAGAGAGAAGGGACACAATTTTTTAAAGTTTTGCTATGAAATGAATAAAAAGAATTGGATAGTAGCCTTACTGAGATATAGGCTATGTGGGATTTTGCTGTCTGTTCTTCCTTCTATATCTTTTTAAAAAATAGGACATATTGAACAATATTTGTGTGCCACTTGAAATGACTCTGTAGTTTAGGGCAAAAGTCATGTAGGTAAAGGAAGGGAATAATTTCTGGAGTTGAGCTCCTGAGCAGATAACTAATGGAGTGAGTCTTTGGATACGGTTAGGGAACTCTTTATTATTGGACATATGAATGAGATTTTATAGACAGATGGTGTGGTTTTGTTTTTTTCCTCTTCTCTGAGGGATTTATTAGTCTCTGTGGAGCTCTAGAAAAAGGCCACAAACACTCATGGCCAAATAATGACAACCAATGTTTGTCTTTTCAGTCTTCTCCTATTTGCAGAACTAAAGTATATCAAAGTCCATGTGTCTTTTCAGAACATCCATAAGCCTCATGCTTGCACTGTGTGTCATGGAGACAGGGATAGACAATGACCAGTTCACTGGTGGTATTTTCAACCAAAGCGGACAGCCTTCCCTCTGGGGTCTGACAGGATGACTACACCTCAACAAGCAATGCCTAGGAAAAACACAACAGTACCTTAAGTCTGCGCTGCCTTTTAATTTACCAAGTGCTTTGATATATGCCATCTTATTTAAGCCTCACAACACTAATAGCAGATACGTTACCATCATATCTTTCTTATAGAAGAGTAAAACTAAGAAAAAAAGGTGAAGGAAAAAAAAATAAACCCTGTTACTTCTCCAATCTAGAAAGAAAGTTAAAGGGAACTGACATAGGCAATCTAGTTGCAAAGGTTAAAATATCTGAAAACCCAAAATTCTATTCACTTAATTGGTTTGAAGAGCTAAAAGAATCACTCCGTTTTACTGGAAGACATCTTGATAATCACTAAGTATTGCTACAGATAAGGACTGTGGGCCACAATATCCAGTATACCTAGTATGCAGGCTTTGAAGTCATGCCTACAGTCTGGACTTCAAAGCCCAGGTTCTTAAACGAAAGTTAAGTCCCCTTTCTCAGGCTTTCTCCAGGAGTGGAAGAAAAAAACATGGGCTTTGGTGCCAGATAAACCTAGGATCAAAGCCTAGCTGTGTCACATCCTGGGTGTCTGGCCTTGCACAGGTTGCTTCTTACTTCTAAGTCTTAGTTTGTTCAGCAGTAAGATGGGACTATTTATCTTTAACAGCTATTGATAGTATTTAAAAGGTTGAGGCTAATAAGAATTCTCAGGAAATATTGTGGTTAAAAACAACAACAACAACAAAACAATAGTGTCCCAACAACTTCCTTTACCGCCACCGTATCTTGTTTGGAGTGGCTCCCACCAGGCAACCAGCAAGAGCGCCCCTGTCCCCCACTCACGAGGCTGCGCCCTGCCCCCCATTTTCCCCGTTCCCCAAGGGCCCTGTCTGGACTCCCACTGATGCCGATGACTACCCGCATAATGGTCCCTGGACCGGGTGGGTATCCCAGCTTCATGGGCTTCCGCGCTACTCAGTACACATATCCGCCCGCCCCTAATAGCCCGGACCGGGAAAGCACGCGACAGCTCCAGCAGTTATTAAGTACGGGGGTTTGCTCTGGAGAGTTTGGTGTTCAGGATGTAGCGAGGGCTGTGTGGTTGGCGGAAGAAGTGGCTTCAGGAGGCCACCTTGACTGGCTCAAGAGGCTGGGTCATGTAAGAACCCATGTTCAGGGGCTCCACCACAGCCACAGGAGCCTGCGGAATCTAACTGACAAATGGTGTTGAAGTTATCAACTGGGTAATGAGAATTAAGTTTTCTTCAGAGGAAGGAGTTAGGCTCATCCTTAAGATGACCCTGAAGGAGGTGAGATCAGCCTATATTATCACTGCTTCCAAGCAAATGTCCCTGCTCTAGGACAACACTCACCAGGGTTCTGTCCTGCCAGGTGGTTCATTAGGAAGGATTTTCCCGTCTGATACAGTTCTGCGATGGCCACCACCACCACAGGCTGAGAGATCTTGTCAAGAATCTCCAGTGCTTTTGGATTCACTGTCAGCTGATTTTTTTGGTTTTCCACCAGACAGATGGGGCCCATCATCATAAATCCACAAGCCATGTTATCTGTAATCCAGAAGAACAATATACAAGGTCTCACAGCCATATCTAAGTCACACAAGTCATGTGCATGTTATTGAATAGCTTTCTGTGTGTAGAACTTATAAATAGATTTCCTACATTGTATGTGTTTCTAAAAGATACGTATTTAGCCTAGTGTGCCTCATACAGATACCTTATATACATGATCATGTCGATCCTTACACGAACCCTAAAACAACCCTGCCATGTGGTACATAAAATGAACAGAATGAGGAAAATGAAGAACTGACGATTAAGTCTAGAGAACCCAAACATACTCGGGGGAAGTACAGGTAGAATGGGACATGCAGGAGCTGAGGATTGACCAGAGAAGATATGTGGAGTTCCAGCATGATTTAGTCTCTCATTAGTTGCACAAATATTTCCTGAGTACCTACCATGTGCTGGGCGCTGTTCTAGGTGCTCAGTATCAAGTGGTGAACAAAATGAATAGAAATTCCTGCCTCATGGAGTGCTATCTAGTGGGAACAGATAGATAATAAAGAAAACAAGCCATATATATTTATGATAGTAAGTACTCAGAAGAAAATAAGCAGGGACTGGGATAGGGAGCATGGGGGTTGGATTTATGTAGAGGGGGGTCAGGGAAAGCCTCTCTGAGAAAGAGAAATAAATGTGATCTGTGACCTCGATGAGGAAGGTTTAGAGAATTATAAAGGAGAGGTGGACTGGAGAGGGAGAGACTTTGAGGGGAAGAAGAAGAAATAAAGAAAGCCATCTGCTCTCAAAACACAACAGGATAGACCTTTATAAGCTAGATAAGGTTATGGCTGCAGAAATCCATTTATTTCATTGGAATAAAAGGGAATTCTTTATTTATAGGCTGACAGGCAAGAGCCATTAACCAGTGTTTTAGGATCTGCTCAGCTCTGCTTGAGACTCACAGCAGGGAGGGGCTCTAATGTTTTCATCACAGTGATTGGGTGTTTCATGAAAATCGAGACAGAGAACAGTTGAAGAGCTTTGATTGTCCCTTTATGTTCTCAAAGACAATGCTAAGCAACATTCATATTCCCATACTTTCCTAGCTGTGTGACCAGGGGAAAGATGATTAAATTTTCTGTGCCTCAGTTTTGTCTAAAATGGCAACACTTACAGTACCAATCTATTGGTCATTAGAAGATGAATTATCTCATAATATTTATAATGCTCTTAAAATCATGCTGGTACATACTGAGTCCTATGTAAGTATTGATTAAAAATTGATTGTCTAGGGCAAGCTGAGGGGCTCAACTGGTTAAGAGTTAGCTTAAGAGGGCGAGCTCTGAGCAACAGGGCTACCGGTTCGATTCCCACATGGGCCAGAGACGCTGAGCCTGAGCTGAGCTGCTACTGAGCTGCCAACAGGTGGTAGGATGACTCAGCTGGTAAGAGTCTGTGCTCCTAACAACAAGACCTGTTTGATGGTGGGCTACACCCGCCCGCAACTAAGACAACTCGGCACCTTGAGCTGAGCTGCCACCCAAATGGCTTAGTGGATAGAGCATGTGCTCTTAACAACAAGGCTGCCAGTTTGACTCCCAAATGGGATGGTGGCTATGCCCACCAGCAACTAAGATTGTAACACAGCACCTTGAGTTTAGAGGCTATGAGCTGCCAATGGGCAGCCAGATGGCAACTGGCACCCTCCACAACTAACTTTGAAGAACAACAATTTGGCTGGTCCTCCTCCCCAATTCCCCAACACTGTTCTTCTCCCCCAAGTCCCCAATTAAAAAAACAAAATTGAGCGTCTAAGAGGGTAGGAAGAGTAATTTCTAAATGAAGGTGGAGGATTGGCTTTGCAGTGAAATAGTGACACTTCCCACCCCAGTCCCAAGCAAGTGGAGGACACATCCCATGAGGAGGATGAGCAGGTAGGACAGCACCAGAAGTAACAGCTGAGAGGCAGAACAGAGATGGAGGACGAGTCTTCTGGGAGGAACCCAGAGCAGTCCTGGACTGTCAGGGCACAATTTTGGAGTGATATTGCCACAGTTCAAACCCCAGAGTTCAAGTCACTTACTCTCAGAGAGATCTTGAAAAAGGAACTTACCTCTTTGTGTCTCTATTTTCTTATCAGTGTTATAGTAAAACAAGAACTCCTGTCTGATCCATTACTGTACAGACTGGTAACACTTAGGATTCCAATAATTAAAGAACATTCAGGGTTAATATACTGTTACAACAATGAGCAAGTTAGGTAATGTGTTGAAAGGCATCAGTACATTCAGCGAGCTGCAAATTGTCAAGAAATAATAAGGCATGTAAAATCTTTTTTTTTTTAAAGATTTTATTGGGGAGTTGGGGAAGGGGAACAGTGTTGGGAAATTGGGGGAGGGGGCCAGCCAAGTTGTTGTTCTCAATCTTTGTTGTGGAGGGCGTCAATTGCCATCTGGCTTCCTGTCGGCAGCTTGTGGCCTATAAGCTCAAGGTGCTTTGTTCAATCTTAGTTGTGGGTGGACGTAGGCCACCATCCCATGCAGGAGTTGAACCTGGCAGCCTTGTTGTTAAGAGTGCATGCCCTATCCACTGAGCCCTCCAGGCGGCAGCTCAGCTCAAGATGCCAAATTCAGTCTTAGTTGTGGGCGGGAATAGCCCACCATTGAACAGACAATCTTTTTGTTACACCAGCTGAACCATCCTGCCGCCTGTTGGCAGCTCCGCGACAGCTCAGCTAGGGCACAGCGTTCACTGTCCCATGTGGGAATTGAACCGGCGGCCCTGTTGCTCAGAGCACGCACTCCAAGTCAACTCTTAACCGACTGAGCCACTCGGCTGGCCCCTGTAAAATCTTTTTCTCAGAAAATAACATGAATTAGTTTAACAAACTTTCTCTGTACCATTTCTCTTCTTTTTTTACAGGTGATTGGGAGCAGAGTGGGGAGTAAAACATGAAACTTTTATTACTGTGTTATGAGCAGGAGGAGTTGTAGAGTTTATTTCTTAGAATTAATATTTAAAAAGCTTTGGGTAAGAATAGGTGAGTTTACATTTTTAAAAAAAAGTTTTTATTGGGGAATTGGGGAAGAGGAATAGCCAAATTGTTGTCCTTTAATCTTAGTTGTGGAGGGTGTAGCTAACTCAGCTCCAAGTCCACTTGTCATCCGGCCACCCATTGGCAGCTCAGGGCAGCTCAACTCAAGGTGCCGTGTTCAATTTTAGTTGCGGGTAGGCATAGCCCACCATCCCATGCAGGAGTTGAGAGGGCAACCTTGTTGTTAGGAGCATGTGCTCTCACCAGATGAGCCATCTTGCCACTTTGTTGGCAGCTCAGGTCAGCTCAGCTGGGGTACAACTCACTGGCCCAGGTGGGAATTGAACCGTCAACTCTGTTGCTCAGAGCTTGTGCTCTTAACAAACTGAGCCGCTCGGCCGGCCCTACATTTATTTTATTTTATTTATTTATTTATTTATTTATTTATCTATTTATTTATTTTAATGCAGGTATACTTATATACCCAAACCCAGAAGCTATTAATTCCAACTAAACAAGTAGAATGAAATAATTCTATTAAATGGGGTTAGATAATTCTATTAAATGGGGTTAGATGATCAACTGTTTAAGTTTACTGCTCAGGAGAGGCATGTGAAGGTATGGTTATAAATATCTCAAACCCTGTCTTCTCAGCAAGTATCACAGGTTATTCTGGTATAGTTCTTGCCTGGGCCACACTTTGAGCATTCTTTTTTTTTTGAGGGCGGTGTCACTGGCCCAAACCGGGGCGGCTGGCTTCCCAAGCCAGCGCTTAACCACCGCGCCACTCCGCAGGCCCGCATGGGCCACACTTTAAAACGGTGTGTGGTAAACATGATTAGACCTTACATTTACTTTTAACATTTGATTAGTAAGAGTAAGGTGGAATTATTCTATATAACACAGCTTTGTAGTTTCTTGGAATGTTAAATGTTCATAGGAGAATAATCTTTTAGGATATAAATTATCTGGAAATAAGGGCCATCTTTTCTTTTTGTTTTCTCAAGCTTGAGGAAGTGCGTGGTGGGGGAGGGGAAGCGCAGTCAGGAAATGTCGGAGGTTAGGAGGAGGGAGGTGGAGGAGGAAGGGAACCCACCTTTCCAAGGCTCAGGATTTGTTCCCAGAAAGGACATCAGCCCCTTTCTGCAGATAAGGTAGTATGCTTTCCTCTTTCTCCCACGCAGGGCTCTCTGTGCAGTCCTGGGTGAGTGCCCAAAGACGAGCATCCCCAGGAGCTGTTTGCCGGGCAGCTGCCTCTGACCCAAAGGGAGACACTGAGCAAATTGCCCATGGTCTACCTACTATTGGGCCCAGGCCTTCTGCCCTCCTGCCAATAGTGTGGAGCCTGCACTTGCTCATTTGTTCCTGTTGTGAGTTAATGGATATGTGCACGGGAGACCAAGTTGAGGGGAAACTTATGCGGTGGGGGAGCTGCAGCCTGGGCACAAGTTCTCAGCTGTCCTTGATTGTCCCTCAGTTCCTCCTGCATCTGGTTCCTCCAGGTACAGACTGTTCTCTCTGGGAGCTGAAAACTGAGCCAGCTGTTAGCAGTTTTGGGTGTGGATGTGCAAACCCAAATCAAATGACAAGTCCTCCCCTGTGAAGTGAACTTGGAGTTTTCGTGCCCCATTCCCAAGGAATGAACTGCACAGGAGTGGGAGGAGAATCATGGTTCCTCCATACCAGGCTTCGGAATCCAGGCGGGGCCCTCCTCTTCAGTGGTTACTTAGGTTGCCCAACCCCACAATGAAGATCGAGCAGCAGGTGATGGTGGAAGCCAGAAACCGCAGGCTGACGGACGTCAGCAGCCTGTCTCTCAGGGGACTTTTGAGAGGAAAGAGGTTTTGTTCTTTCCTTTTTCCTTTTTCAAACAGTATTTTGCTCCCACAGTGATATTTTTATTATCAATATAAATACAGGTGTGTCTATGTGAGTGTGTAAAATGCCTAATGTTATAGCTCCGACATAGTCACAATTATTTTGTTGCATGTACTTACACGATACTAGGGTGTCCAGATTTGGTGGGGAAGTGGAGAATACTATATACAATTTGTGGGTCTCTTTCAAATCAAATAATAGAAAAATATAAAGTAAAAAATGAATATTTAAAATGAGCAAAAACACATAACCAATATTTTTAAAAAGCTGACAAATACTACAAAAGTTTTCTTTTATTTTGTTTCTTTCTGTTAAGCCACTCCTATTATGTTTGAATTTCAGTGTGAGCCTGAATTTAGGCAAATATGTTTGAGTTGTATACCAGGGATATTTTAATTCTCTTTAAAAAAATTGCGTTCCATTTTATCGAACGACAGAACAAAAATTGTGTCAATTAATTAAATGTTAATTCCATTGTAGCCATTTCTATGAAAGGGGCTCTTTGATAATAACAGTGATAAAAAAAACAAAAAAACCAGTTAGATGTTAGAGACTCAATTTTACAGTACGAACAAAAACAGATTTCTAACATATGACTTACAAAAATAGAACATGGTTACATAAATAACAGTAAATAAAACTTCCCTGTTTTTCTTTGATTGGAGACATGATACTACCAATCACATTTTCATCAGAAAGTTGTCTTTAATATGATGTTATATTTTAAGTGTTAAAATGGACTCTGCATGAATTATAGTGAAATTGGATGATCAGTTTTAAAACTGTTTTATTTATATATAAAACTGGGCAATGCCATTTTTTCCAGTGACCCTTGAGTGTATTTTACTGATATTTGGAATTCAAATATGGGAGTCATTGCTGTTGGATAATTAAAGATAAACAAAGCAAAGTTCTCACTCTTGGTAAATGTATATCTTTTAAAGAAAAATATAAAATACATAGAAAAGTGATGGTTGTTAAATAATGTTGCAAATAAAGTGCTTGTAAATAATGTACAAAAGGACAACTAGAACAGAAACAATACTTGAAAGCTTATTTCATCTGTGAATAAAATTTAGATACAGAGCCAAATCCTACTTTTTACTCAATCACAATAGAATCTGATTGAATCCACCAGGGACTTCAAGGATAAGACTTATACTGTGCAAGCAGGGGTATGCTAATTTGGGAAGATTTTCTACAATGATGATACCAAGAAGACGACCCTTTGTTCAGCAGAATACATTAATGAGTTGTTGAATATACAAAGGTAAGACAGGAGCCTGGTTTGCAGGAATGGACTAGTCACCTAAACTGCTGAACAGGATAAGTGAATAGTTAATTGGGGATTGGAGATAGAGAAGAGTCTTAGAGAGAAAAAAAGACCTCAAAAATGACTAGTTTGACTAAATCACCTACCATCACCAAAACTTTGAGTAAAGTTTAAACTTACACACAACAGTCCTGTTTAGTGAGTGACCTGGAGGTATATCTTCTATTCTTTCAGAATTTAATCAGGTCTTACAAAGTGAGTATTTAAAGACTTCGGGCTTTCCTTCTTGGTATGAAAGAATAAACCCAACTTCATAGTATGATAGTCTTTGATTTGAAGCTGAATTTTGGCATCAGTGAAGAGAAGGATAGAGGAGAAATGTGTAGAGGTATTAATTTTTTCGCTTGCTAAAGTGGGTAGTTGACCAAATGTTCAAAAATTACTCATTTTCTTTTCTTACCCTTTCCTTTGCCTTGATTCTATTTTAGTCAGGCTTCTCTCCAATGCCCTTGAAATCTGTCTGTCCCCAAGCCCAAGCAAAAACTAAAAACCAAAATGTGTCCACTTAACAGCTTATCCTGAGAATAGGCTGACACAGTAGTTCGCTTTCCTGTCATACTCTGCTCCTCACGGCCTATTGCTTGCCCTGGTTCCCCTAAAATACCTGTAAAGCTTTGCTTTTAAAAGGAATACCTTTGTATGTTTGATATTAGCAAACTTGGAAATTCCTGAGATAAAGAGTTCTCCTGATTACAATGGTCTCTCATCTAAAAAAAGTCCCACCTTTTCTCAGTCTGGATTGGCTTTTACTAATGTTAACAGATACAAATACAATAACAAATTGGATTTGGTTTATGTATGTGGTAGTCACTTTCTTCCTGTTCAGAACTGTTACTGGCTCCTGGGGGAATTCTTTTTTTTTTCATAGAGAACAAAGGAAACTTGGAAAAACCTTTTCATTCTTAATGTGTTGAATTAAAACGTGACATCTAGAACTACAGCTGTCATTTTGGAACACAAGGGGAGCTGACCTCGGAAAATAAAAATGAGATAGTAAGTGGATAAAGGAAAAAGAAAGCTGGATCATTAATGAGACTCTTTGAGCTGCACATTTACCACTACCTTTAAGACCTACCTTCAGGTTTCTTAGAAGACTATCCTCTAAGAAATATCTTTTAAAATGTCTTATTATAGGTCATTTAAGTTGTCTTCTATTTCATAGCATAAATTATTTTTTTTGTGCTTACATTATTTTTATAATTTACAAAATCTGTTCAAGACCATGACAAAATACATTTTTAAATTCTTGTAAAAATTTAAGAGGCCGGGCGAGTGGCGCGTTGATTAAGAGTTGGCTTGGTAGTGTGAGCTCTGAGCTGTAGGGCCACCAGTTTGGATCCCACATGGTCCAGTGACCCCGCACCCTCTACAGCTAAGATGGTGAACAACAGCTTGACCTGGAGCTGGGCTGCCATGCATCCTGGCGCCAGCCTAAGCTGCAGCAAGGCTGCAATGGGCTGCCATAAGCTACCATGAGCAGCCCGCAGCCAGTGTAAGTGGTGGCAGCTGGCATGAGCTATCATGAGCCTCTGTGAGAGGCCGTCCAATGGCCGGTGACTGATCTGCCTTAGCCGGGAAGAGCACAATGATCACAACACCAACATGGACCAGTGAAGAGAGGACCTCTACAACTAGACTGAAGAACCAAGGGGTAGCAACTTGTCTGTTCCCCTTTCTTGACTCTGTAACCGTGTTCCCTCCCCCAATTCCTCAATAAAAATCTTAAAAAAAAAAAAAATTTAAAGGACAGTGTTCTCAGCAGGATAAAAAAAAAAAAAAGGTACTGCTTCAAAGAGAATGAGAAGACAATCCACAGACTGGGAGAAAATGTTTGCAAAAGTCATATCTGATAAGGGACTATAATCCAAAATATATGAAGAACACTTACAACTTAACAATAAGACAATGGATTACCCAATTCAAAACCTAAATGACATCTTAGCAATGAAAAAATACAGATAGTATATAAGCATAGGAAAAGATGGTCAACATCATACTTGTATGTCATTAGGAAATTGCAAATGAAAACAACAATAAGATACCACTGCACACCTATCAGAATGGACAAAATCTACATTGGCAACACCAAACAATGGCAAGGAGTGAGCAATAGGAACTTTCATCTATTGTTGGTGGGAATGCTAATCTAGCACCACACTCCTTAGTATTTACCCAAAGGTATGAGTAGAAACCTTGTCTTAGGAGCATTTGGTAGATGGTTTTGCTGCACTGGTGAAATTTTTACTTGTGTAATAGACACAATGTAATTGGTTGAGAAGACTGAAAATAACTTTACACACAAACATACTTGCTATTCATAAAATTAGTAGAGGTTTGTTTACTATAAACACAAGAATTAGGGTGAGTTCTAGTCTATGATTGTCAGAAAGAATTAGGGTGAATTCTAGTCTATGATTATCGAAAATAAATAAATGTTTGGTGAATTTACATTTGTCTATGCTGAATTATTGAATATATTTCTGACAGGAAACTTCCATTTTTAAACAAGCATTGATAAGAACAAAACTTCTTATTTAAAATTTTACAAAACCAATAACTGGAAGTTTTTCACAGACTAGCTTTGGTTCATTACATTTCAAACCTTGTTTTGCATCTACTACTCACATACCACTGGTTCTGAGAATGTTAAAATGTGGCCTTATGCGTGACCTCTTGCCCAGCACCTTCATATAGTGATGTACAATCAGCAGTAGAAAAATTCCTGCAAGTTATTACTTCACAAGGGCAGCTAGAAAAGAATTAACTATTTAGGAAAGGAATTGTAAACCAAAAAATATTCATCTCCCTAAAACCAAACTAAATGTATGTTAACCTTAATTGTTCTTAACAAAAATATGAAAAAATTGCATAGCCAATCCAATGTCAGATGTCAGAAGGTAAAATGAAACAGAGGGGAGCTGAAATGGAAAGAAGTGGCAAAATATGATTACAGGTTATAAAACCTTTAAAAAAAAACAGGTTTGTTGGGATATGAATCACATACCCCACAATTCACAAACTCAGAAAATACAATTCAATGGTTTTACTATAGACATAGAGTTGTGCAAACATTGCTACAATTAATGATAGAAATTTAAATCACCCCAAGCCCTTAAGAGAGACAGAAAGCAAGGGATGGAGAATGTATTTGAAGAAATGAAGACTGAAAAGTTTCCTAACCTGGTGAAGGAAATAGACATACAAGCTCAGGAATCAGAGAGTCCCAAACAAGATGAATTTAAACCCCACACCAAGACACATTATAGTTAAAATGGCAAAGGTTAAGGATAAAGAGGACCCTAAAAGCAGCAAGAGGAAGGCAACTAGTTGATTACAAGGGAGCTCCTATAAGATTGTCAGCT
The DNA here is from genome assembly GCA_033961575.1 of Aselliscus stoliczkanus. Taxonomy (NCBI): domain Eukaryota; kingdom Metazoa; phylum Chordata; class Mammalia; order Chiroptera; family Hipposideridae; genus Aselliscus; species Aselliscus stoliczkanus. The sequence continues at coordinate 113,127,292 of CM066730.1, read as the reverse complement.
GATTTCTCAACTTTGTAGGCAAGAAGGAATTGGCTTGAAATATTCAAAGTGATGGAAAGTTAGGACTAGGATGAGTTCACAAATGTAATTGTGAGACTATATATATATATATATTTTTTTGAAAAAGGAAAACTGTATTAAAATTGTAATACTCAATATATACCAGTAACAAAAGATGAACACAAGTCACATTTGACTTCTGCAATTACAAGAGGTTCTCAAAGTGGTTATCATCAGCATCCAGACACTTCTGATTACGGCAAAGCACTGCTTGAGCAATGTTGACTGAAGTGTCCACTAGTATACATTTTTTTTTTAGTGCCTCCAGTACATATATCTAGCCGCAGGATGTAAAGTGCAGCATAGGAAATATAGTCAATGGTATTGTACTAGCTATGTATGATGTCAGACCGGTAGTAGACTCAGTGGGGTTATCATTTTGTGAAGGGTGTAAATGTCTAATCATTATGTTGTTTTCTGCACCAAAAACTAGTAAAAAAAAAAAAAAGAGGTATAAAAACTTATAATGCAACATTATACCATTATATTCCTTGTTCCATATATAAATATAATATGTATAAGAATAATGACACAAAATGGAGAAAAATGAATAGAGTTATAGCATTGCTGTATCTCACTGGAAATAATTTAATATAAACATGAAGTAAATTCTGATAAGATAAAATGTATATGGTAAGTTTAGAGGAATCACTAAGAAAATAACTAAAAATATGGTGAAAGAGTTATTAAAATGTAGTAAGGGAATCATTAATGGAATTAGTACGTTAAGCTAAAAAGTATTTATGTCATATTAAAGAACACAATGAGAGCTGACAGAACAAGAAATAGGTGAGAAATTAGAAAACAGAAAGCAAAATGACAGATATAATATAATCCAGCTGTATTTTAGTGAGTTTAATGGTAATTCTTCCCAAAATATATTCATATTTTAAAACCTGGAACTTCTAAATATAATCTTATTTGGAAAAACGGTCTTTACAGATGTAATTAAATTAGTAATCTTGGGATAAGATTATCCTAAATTTCATGGTTTGGCAATAAATACAATAAACGTCCTTACAAGAGACGGAAGAAAAGACACAGAGTAGGTGACCATGTAAAAATGGAAATAGAGATTGGAGTAAGCAGCCACTAACCAAGAAATATTGGTAGCCTACAGAAGCTGAAAGAGACTTGGAACAGAATATCTCCCAGAGCCTCTGGAGGGAAACTAGCCCTAGTGACATCTTGACTTTGGACTTCTGGCATTTAGAACTATCAGAGGATAAATCCTGTTTTTTTAAATCACAGAATTGGCAATAATTTTTTATAGCAGTCCCAGGAAACTAACAAATGCAAAAGAATGAATTCAAACCCTTACCTCACACTATACACAAAAAATAACTGAAAATGGGTCAAAGGCAAACTTGTAAGGGCTAAAACTATTAAAATATTGGAAGAAAACATATGGGTAAACCTTCATGTCTTGGATCAGGCAATAGTTTGTTAGACATGACATAAAAAACACAGGTAACAAAATAAAAAAATATATTCAATATTATCAGAACTAAACATTTTTGTACTTCAAAGGATACCGTCAAGAAAGTGAAAAGACAATTCACCATACATAGTTAGGAAATTTTTTTCTTGTGATGAGAACTTTTAAGATTTACTTTTGTAGCAATTTTATTTTATTTTATTTTTTAGAGGGCAGTGTCACTGGCCCTCATATGTGGGATCCGAACCGGAGCTTCTGGCATCCCAAGCCAACTCTTAACCACAGCGCCACTTGGCCGGCCCAGCAACTTTAAAATATGCAGTACAATATAGTTAACTATAGTTGCCATGCTGTACATTACATCCTCATGACTTATTTTATTGTATAACTGGAAGTTTGTACTTTTTGACTCCCTTTACCCATTTTTCCCACTCTCCATCGCTTCTGTTTATCATTGGGCTTGTTTTTCATTTTTCCGATTTCATATAAGTGAGATCATCTGTATTTGTCTTTCTCTATTTGACTTATTTCACTTAGCATATGCTCTCAAGTTCCATTCATGTTGTTGCAAATGGCAAGATTTTTTTCTTTTTTATGGTTGAATAATATCCCATTTTATATATATATATATATATATCACATTTTATTTGCCTATTCAGTTGTCAATGGACCATAGGTATGGATGTTTCCATATCTTAGCTATTGTAAATAATGCTGAAATGAACATAGGGGTACATGTATCTTTTCACGTTAGTGTTTTTGTTTTCTTCAGATATATATCCAGAAGTGGAATTGCGGAATCATATGGTATTTTTATTTTTAATTTTTGAGGAAACTCAATACTGTTTTTCATAGTGGCTACATCAATTTACAGTCCCACTAACAATCCACTAGGTTTCCCTTTTCTCTATATCCTCATTTGTTACTCTTGTCTTATCAATAATAGCCATGGAATATTTTAATTCTGATGAAGTCTAATTTAATATTTTTTATGTATAATGCAGATATTTTATATCCTATTTAAGAAATCTTGGCCCACCCCAAGATTTTAAAGGTTTTCTTCTATGTTTTCTTTTAGAAGCTTTATTATATTAGTTTTTACATTTAGGACTATGATTTATCTTAAATTTATTTTTGCCTGTGGTGTGAGTAGAGGGTCAAGGTTCATTTTTTCCCACCTCAAAATATTGTTCCAACACAATAGCAAAGGGGCAGAGTGAAAAATGGAATCCAGTTTTAGGTTTTGTAGGATTATAGTTTACCATGGTTCTCAGAGGAATGGAAAGGAATTCACTTCAAGTTTGAGTTAAAACATCCTTCTCTATGCCTGTAGAAGTTACTCTCTGAATTATAGGAGGAAAAGACTAAGGAAAGGATACTAGAAGAGAGAAATGTAGGGTGGTCTGTGGAAGGGGCAGTAGTTACCCACAGGGATTTTAGAGATATAGGAGGTGGAACATCCATACAGGTATCCACTTTGCACAGAGGCAAGCAATTCTCCTACCACCATCCTGGAATCCCATCAGTGCCTATAGACCATGCAGCCGCCTCTCAGTTAAGAACTATACACTGTCTGCACCTTGCAGTCAGTTGTCCCAGATTTCCCTCATTTGCAGCCAGCCCAGGAGCCAATGACCACTTGGCAGGAGTGAGCTCAATCATGCCCCATGGCTTTGTTCACTTCCATCAGAATTGCCCTGTGTTCACAACACTCCAAGACCAAAGTAAACCCTTGAGTAATGGAAGGGACTGAGGATATCTAGAAGGTGGTATACGTAAGGGAAAGCAAGTTTATCCTAAATGGAATCCATCTGATATTCCCCTGTTGTAAAATGCATGCCATTATACAATTTAAAGTGTCTGTAGAGTAAATATGCATGAGTTCAAATATAGGATCCAGTTAAGAATCATACTAATCATTATTACTATGATCAATTATGAATTGAATCACTCTGTAGGCAAAACATTGCCTTCACAGTTTATTTCATCTTTGCAATTTTTTTTTTTTTTTTTTTTTTTTTTAGCTGAGCCTTCCTCCCACATGTTGGCAGCTCAGCAGCAGCTCAGCAGCAGCTCAGCTCAGGCTGGGCATCGAACTGCTGTTGCTCAGAGCTCAGCTCTCACTCTTGAGCGAGCACTTAACCAACTGAACCATTCGGCCGGCCCTTCATCTTTGCAAACTTTGTGGCTCAACAAAAACACAAGCATGATTTTAACTTTATTTTAGTGGCAATTGATTGATGTTTATGAAGTTGTTCTTTTAACTCCTCCCTAGTGGAGGGAAGGGGAGCTGGTTAGGAAATCATGTTCCTTGGACTTTTAGAGTATGTTACATATTGGGGAAAATTCTCTGCTTCTCCTCTGGATGGCTTCCATCTCATTTTGAAGCTTCTTGCTCTCTTTCTGGAATCCCTCCTTGAGAAGCCGTTCCTGTTCCTAAAAAAGCAAGTGGAGACTGAACTCAAACAACTTGACACATTTCCCACATTTTTCCAAATTACTTCCTTCCCCTGTCAATACCTACCTTAACCCCTCATGAGTTTTTGAAAGTTATTTTGGAAATCCTTTCCTCCCTTACAATTCTACTATTTTCACTCTCCTGAATTTCCTATGCCTGCTTATATTATTTTCTGGGCTTTTTTTTTTTTTTTAAGCTGCAGGGATGTTTTTCTCTTATAGTTTTAAAATATTACTGACCCAGAATCATATTCTTGGCCCTCTTCACCCATATGCAATACAGCCTTTCTGGAAAAAACTATCATTTTTTTCCCCCTTCAACACTGATCTGGACTCTCAAAAATATACTGAAGAAGGTATGGAAGATATGTGAATTCCAATGGGAAGGTTACTGCCTGATTCAGAATCATGGCTGATGTTTGACTAGGGAACTTAGTATAAGTCTCCCAACTTTGGTGGCAAAGTAACAGAAAACAGTTGAAGAGTTCAGGGCCACCACTGGCCCATATTGTATTTCTGGGTGGGTATTTAAATGCAGTGTAGACTTAGGGTAGAATCTGGAGAACAGGAAAGTGCAGGCAGTCTGGGTATTTATTTATGTGGTTAATTGTATAGAAGGTTATGGCATCTTCCTATTCATTAGCGTGCCTGCGGAAATAAAGTTATACGAGGTATGGCAGAAACAAAATTACTTGGAATCCACTCAGTAGGGCAGTCTAGATATCCTTCCATAAGGTGGGACCCAGAAATGTTACTTATCTCTCATGAAATATCAATTTTCTTATTTGAAAAATGAGAACATAATGGTACCTATAACATAACATGAGGACTTGATCACAGACTGTCTGTTCAGCCATTGTGCAGTGCTTGGTAATGAATAGCTACTGTGATTTAATAAGCTAGTGATTTAATAATGAAGGGTTCCATGGTATTTTATCCTGCAAGTAAATGGTCTTTAGTAACCAGAGATGGTCACAGATAGAAACAGTAATAGAATGAATAGAATGAAATGTCTATTAGGGTTTTTGCTAGAATAGCCCTTACTCTGACATGATGCTCTAACTTGTAAGCAGTGTTTCAGCTCAAGTGGAAGATGAAATGGCGATGACACAATCAAATACCTGAAGTTTGAGTTTTAGAATCCTCTGTTGCTCTGCCATGAACTGGGCCTTCTCCATCTCCATCTTCTCAGTCAGCTGTTTGACATGTTCTTGATGACTCTTTTCTTTCTCTTTCATCATCTTCTCATTCTTCTTTTGCATTTCCTCCAACATTTTTTTTGCAGCTTCTGCAGATTCAGCCTTCATACGTTCCACTGGGAAAGAAAAATAAGCAGAAAAACATGATAGCCTTATTTTGCCTTTCATTTCCCTTTTTTGTTTTATTCTTATTTCATGGGGAAAACTTTTTGTAATAATTCTGCATTGAGTAACCAAAAGGCAGATGACTGTAGATTCCATGTAAGAAAAAAAAAAATCCCCTTGAACTATGAAATATGCTTGCTATTCTTTTTTCTACAGTAATGATTTAAGGTGGACTAATGTGGCTTACATTAACATTTCTAAGACTTTCCAACTATCTAGAGTGTTTGAGCTGTTCTCACCTTCAATCTCCTTTTCCTTTTCTGTGAGTGACTGATCAGTCTGTAGAAGTGCATCAGCCACAACCTGCTTGGACTCCAAGTATTTCCTCAGTATTTCTTCTGCCTAGTGATACGGAGGAAGTTAGAATTAGAAAATAGGGATTATGAGTTCAAGCAAAACTCAGAGATACATCTGTTAATTTAATTTTACCAATGTAAAAATCATTTTAGGCCTACAACCCAACTCTGGATCCCCCTCAAATCTGTGTCATTCCCAATCATCCCAATTTTAGCTATTTAATTTGGTAACTCTGATTTTCTAACTGTATGGGTTATCCTTGCTATCTGTTTTTCTTATACATCCCACATGTATTCATCAGCTAATAATGTTTGCTCCATCTTCAAAGTAAAACCAACCAGAGCCCATCATTTGTCACCTGATCATCCCAAATGCCCTGGTCCAAGACATCATTACTTCTTGCCTGGACCATTGCATTAGCCTCATAATTGGTTTTCCTACTTTCATTCTTGGTCTGCGACAGTCCATTTTTCTCAGAGCAGCTAATTTTATGCTATATGACTTTAAGAAAGATCCCTTCACTCTTATGAAACAAATCCTCTACTGATTTTTCTACTCTTTCTAATTAAAATCCAAACTTTCTCAGTGACTTCCAACGTACTACCTTGTCTGGCCTCTGGCCTCTGAACACCTATCTGACCTCATCTCCCGCCGCCTCCTCCTTTGCTAACTGCCCACCTGCCACATTTCTTGCTATTCCTGGAACATAAACCAGTTTCTTTTTTTGCACTTTTCCACTCTGAAATTTTCTTCCCCTAGATGCCCATTTGCCTCACTCAATTTCTCCTTTGAAGACTCTGTTGAAACATTACTTCATCAGAGAGGCATTCTGTAAAACATACATATAAAATAGCATCACATGGGCTGGCTGAGTGGTGCGGTGGTTAAGCGCTGGCTTGGGAAGCCAGAGGCTCTGGTTTGTATCCCACATATGAGGGCCAGTAGAAAAAAAAAAAATAGCATCACATTTCCTTCCTCTTCTATACCTATAACCTATTTTTTTCTTCAGGGCACTTTTTGTCACTGTGATAGTGACCATTAGAGTTATCCTAATATTATTCTCTTCTTTGTCCTTAGTAACAGAAGTCGGAATTTTTTCCACGTGGGCACATTGTGGACCATGATAAAATTTTGTGTTTTCTACGCAACATCCCTGATAACTGGGTTGCCCATATGATTAAATTCTGGCCAAGAACACTTAAGCAGACGTGCTGTATAGTACTTCTTGGATTTCACATTAAAGAGAGTTGACCCAAAGGTCTTTTACTCTTCTTTTTTTTCCTTTTCTTTCCATGTATAAATGGAACTAATAGTCATCTTAGACCATAAATTGACCTTGAAACGGGAGGCTGTGTGCTAAGGTGCTAGAGCAGAATGAAGGAAGAAGCCTGAGAACAATATTGTTACAGAGTTGTCATATCAGCCTGGATTCCCTCTCCCTCACTTCTTGTAAACATGAGAGAAAGAAACTTTTGTCTTTTTAAAGCCACCATTTAAAAAAATAATATATACCCGAGCCTAATTCTAACTGATGTAATTTGAGGAATACTTCAGAGCACAGCCTGCTATCTGCGTTAGCATTCCCCTATACCACTCATCACCTGTGTTGTTCTTGCGTGAGGTCTTTTACTTCTTTGTGTCTCAATTTTCATATTTATAAAACGAGGATATTAATTACATGTACTTCATACCATTTGTATGAGGATTGCAGGAGTTAAGCCCATTCATTTCCTGAAACACAGTAAGCTCTATATGTGTTAACTTATTATTTTTGTTGGTATTATTATTGCTGGTAAATACTTTGAGAAAACTTGTTTGTCTTTTTTATTTTAATTGCCTCAACCCCAGAAACTTGACAAGACCTGACCTATAGATAGGCTTAAATACGTAATTGTTGGATCATTGGATAACTAAATCAATGAATGAATTCTACAAACAGTTTTTTGAGGGCTCCATCTGTTCTTCCAAGGAACAACATGCTCTTCACCCCGTGGTAGGCTCTTTTCTGAAGAAATCAGTGAGTGGATGAATGAAAGGCAGGGGCACTGTGTACTATTTTAGTTGTTTCCACTATAGTTGAAAGTCGCCTCAGCAAGTCCCCAAAAATGGTACTCAGTAGGCAGTTTACCTGTATCCCCTTTCTGGGCACCTGGTAGTACTTATTTGTCAGCTCCTCTTTCTTCTGAATAAAGAGATAATAGCCTCCTGGTTTAGAAAATGTCCCCTGCTTCACCTCTTCTTCTAGAGGACTGAAAATATCCTGAAGTAAGGCCATGCAACAATCTGATGATGCTTTCACATTCTGCTCACAAAAGACATCTCGTTTTGCTACCAAACAGGTCTGTGAAATGACAAAATAACACATATGGTACAGTAAGCCATGAGAATGTTAACCACACACAGACTACTGGGGAATGCTTCTCTTGCAGAGACTGTGGCATATAAACAGGACCTCACCCCTCACCTCGCTGTGAGATTCCAGAATATTCTTAAGAAGAGTGTTGATTAAAAAAAAGAAAAAATACATCTACTTTTCTGGTTGTGATGATCTGAAGCTCCTTTCCCCTATTTTTCCTACTTCAGAGAATGATTCACAAAGCACAGACACTATTCCATATGAAACTTCTTTTTTCAATTCTTTAATTTCAGGAATAGTTTAGAGCAGGGGTGGGCAAACTTTTGAGAAGGAAGGGCCAATCCTGTCCCTCACAACAATTTAAAAATTATTCGAGAGCCATAAATATATTTTGTTAGACCTATAACACAAAAAATCACCATTATGTGAATAATATCCTTTAAAAATGTTATAAACAAAACTATGATAGTTTTATTTTCATTTCCAATTTTACTTTAGAGCCACTTTTACTTTAAACGGTGGCTCGCAGGCTGCCGTTTACCGGCCCCTGATTTAGAGCAAAACTGTTGGAGTCAGGCAGGCCTGGGTGACGTTCCTGGCTCCACCACTTTGTGGCTTTGTGACACTCAGCCTTTTTGAATTGAGGTTTCCTTGTTGGTAAAACAGGGGAATTATATCTATCTCATAGATTTTATTTCAGGATTATATGCAGTGATGTAAAGTATTAAGCCCAGTGACATTTTCATAAGTGCTCAATAAAGGGTCAATGATTAATTGGTACATTCTTTAAAATGATAATATTTTTGTAGATTTTCTCAGTATAAGGCTAATGAAGGTAATGGAGATTGTATTCTGTATTTTTAGTACTGAGAAAGCCTAACAGGACAGCATCTTTACCTACATTAAATCATTCAAGAGAACTTATATATCAAGCTTTTTCTTTAGTCTAGAAGGGTGTCCATTATCTTCTGGCCTTGACTAGCTAGTTTCATCAGAATCTCTGAATGCAGGAAGTTATAATTTGTAAAATCCTGCCTTGCAAACCAGGGGAGGGATTGTCACTTGTCAAGTGATCCTTAGTCATCCAATAATCCTTCCCTAATTTGGAAGGACTCAGACTTGAAAACATTCTCAAATTAGCATTCTTATGATTAGCTTCACTTTCTTGGTTTTCTGACAATTTTACCATTGCTTTACAGTAAAGATAATACACATTTAGGGTTTTCAAAAAAAATTGAATCCTATCAGGTATCAGCAGGGAACATGAAAGCCTGGTGCCTTCAATTAACTTTTAAAAAAAAATAAATTAAAATAGTGTAAATACAGTTTTACAATTTGCTATTTGCTTAAAGTATGGCATCTAGAAGGGGGAAATTCACAGAAGAGAATATTTGTAATACAGATATTAGGTTATGGTACCATAGTCTATAGGATTAAGGCTAGGAGTATTCTATTCTTTTAGTAATGATTGCAAATGAGCACACATTAACTGGGTGCTGCTGTCTTTGGGTATAGGAAGAACTACTCCTCTCTAGAAAGGCTCAGATTTTTCTCTCTCATGATTTGGAACAGCAAATATACCCCCAATTCCTTCTGGAAATTTTGGTCCACATCCTTGAAAGAATTCTTCATGAAGACTTCGATGGCCTCTTTCTCACTGGCCCTGTGCAGGTCCAGAAGCTCCTGGAGGGTGTCCGTGGACAACTGCAGCGTCTGGCCCATCTGCTGGTCATAGTGGGCAATGGCCTTCTTCACTGCGGCAGAGTTCTCGATCTGGGCCAAGGCCAGGACTGCATTCTCCATGCAGGGTAGGTCCCCACTGCTGATGGCACTGACATAGGTCAGCACCAGGCTCTCCAGTCCTACAAACAGGAATTTAAAAGTGGTGATGACTATCAGTTGGTGAGAGAGAAGAACAAACCATATTCTGTTTAGTCCTGAGATTGTAAATTTAATTATTTAGTTATTTAGAACCAACTGCTAGAATATTTTGTATGCTTTTCAAGTGTCAAAACAATAGTTTTAAGGATTTTCTGAGGGAGAACAGTGATGGAATATTTCGTTAACCTCTACATTCAGAGGAGTTTAAAGCTTGTCGTTTCTTCTCCTCCCTCACCCAGAGAAGACATTGCAATGAATGGGTCTGAATAAGGATATTTTAGGGCTAAGATATTAGGTCTTGATCATTTCTTGACCACTCTATACCTCCTTTTTTTCCTGACTTCCTTTCTGTTCCCTCCTCTCTTCTGATTTATGAAAAAGACCAAGGAGAAAACTTAGCTTGTGTGTGTGTGTGGGTGGGGTAGGGGACGGGGTGTGTGTGCGGGTATGTGTGAATGTCCCTGCCACAGGCCACCAGTCCTGTGTCTGGCCTAGAAACGTTGCTCCTCCTAACTATTCTGTCATCAGAGCTACATACTGTATGACCAATTCACCCAGGTTTGCCCAGGGCTTGGCTGGTTTTAACATTAAAACTCTTACATTCCAGGATTTCCTAGCTTTGGTCAAACTGGAGTGGTTGGTCATCTTACAAACAGTGGATTTTTAGGAACTAATCCTGGGCCTTCTCTTCTCTTTCTAGAATTTTAAATACCATCTACATGGATAGTAATGAATTTTATTTCTTACTTTGACTTGATTTTTAAGCTTTGGATATCTGCGTGGTACCCCTTCTGAGACACATCAGAGGAAAATCAATATTAAATAATCCAAATCTAAACAGCTTCATCCATTCTAAAATACTGTTTCTCCTCCAGATATTCTTCTCAGTAAATAATATCCATTCAAGCAGTTGCTTGAGCACAGAACCCTGGAATCCTTCTAATTTTCTGCACACATCCATCATCAAGCCTTATGAATTTGACATTCAAAATATATATGGATTCTGTCCATTTTGATCACCTCCATTATCATAATCTTAGTTTAACTCTTATTCTCTCTACTCTTATTCAAATTACATTGTCTTTCTTTTACTTTCTTGAACTTGCAGAGTTCTTTCCTGTCTCAGGTCTTCTCACATTATATTATTTCTGTCTGCAAAGCTGTTCCATATGTTCTTCTTGTTAACTCCCACTCATTTTTAAGTTCTCATCTTATATGTCACTTTCAGAGACAAATATTCTCTGTCTTTGAATCCAAATTATCTCCCAACTATCTACACTCCTTACACTCTCATAGCAGCCTGTTAGTTTGTTTTATTGTGCTCTTCACTGTGATTGAAAAAATTGAAGTATCTTTGCTCCTGTTGTGCTGGAATGAGGATAATCATAAAATATTTTTATCTACCATTATACCTAGTGGTTGGTACATTGCATGCATGTCTTAGTTAATTCAACTACTTTTGAATTGATGAATAAGAGAATTATGGTAAGGTTAGTGGCAAAGCCTCACGTACATGGAGTATTTGCCTTTTCCTGACTTTGCCAATGTATATTGATGTTCTGGAAAAATGTTTCATAAATAGGGATCTGTGAATATGGTGGAGAAGGATACCACACAAGGATGGATTCTAGTTCTTTTTCTGTATTCACTTGGCTCATATGGATATTAGATGACACCAGCAATAGTTTTAGTTGCTACATAAAATTCACAATGTGATCCTTTTGATGTGTATTCATGGCCATCATTGGACTATGTATTTGTCAGAAGTAACCCTTATACCTCCCTCTTTTGTTCCCTACAATGGGCAGAAGGAAAGTCCAGGTAAGAAGCAGGGATTGAGAGGGACTCACGAGGTCCATTGACTCTGATGCCACCTGAGAGAGTCTTGGTCTTGGAAGATTTGAGGATGTAGGAGCAGAAGTCCACTACTTGTTCTCTGAATTCAGGGTTCAGGTCTTCCTCCTGTAGCTGCTCCAGGTGGGCAAGGTGCTTCCTCTGAGCTGGACGGTCGAAGATGAAGCACTTCTTCCTTGGGAAGAACTTTCGGATGCACAACCGAGGTTCATTAAAGCTTTTAGTTTTTATATCAGTACCTAGAGGAATAAAATAAAAAGTAGTACAACTTCGACTACCTCAAATAGATGACTCTTCAACATCAAAATTGGCAGAAACCCTATGTAAAGAGATAAAAAATAGACTCATGATGGACCAGAAATTAAAAAACAAAAATTAAAGGAGAAATAAAATTTCTTCGGGCCTTCAAGATAAGGGAGATCACTTAAAACTAGATCTACCTGATTCAGCTAAGGATTATATTTTTATTTCCTCTTATAGAACAGATAGATCAAACAATTACAAAATTATCTATTTTAGCATCTACACAGAAATGGTCATTTTGATATTGTGTTCTCTTTATTTGTCACCCAGTGATCAGTCCCAGTCACCTTGCTTTAGTTTCAGTGACAGCTCCAGGTACTCATCAGCAGTGATGGGTTGTCCATTTGCTTCTAGCTCTAGGGAGAAATCCCTCAGAGTCCACACAAAGTCTGGAAAGAAGCTCACGAAGTCAGCTGAGTCTTCAACCTCACTGTCACCAGGTGAGGATTTTGCCCTGATTTGATCTGTCAGTTCTGTCACATAGCTGAGATGCTAACATAGGAAAACTGCAGAAATAGTGTAGCACATTTTCTGCTATATTTCCTCCCAATACTCAGCTAAAATATTCTTTCACTTAATTAGTTCATTTGTTCATTCATTCATTCATTCCACAAACATTTATTGAGCACTTGCTGTGAACCAGTCACTGTTCTAGGGACTAAGGATATTGAAATGATTATCATCAGAGAGCTTGCATCCACGTGAAGGAGACAAATGATAAACAAATACAACAAAAATATAAAAAAACCTGAGATTCCAGAAAGGCTTGGATTTCAGGGGGTGATTGAGGTAAACTTGGATGTTGAGCATAATTTGATTCATTGAGCATAACTTGATTCATTAAGAAGCAGGCTTATGATTTCATCTGTAGTTGCCCACTGTATGTGATGAAAATATGAAGCTGCTGCTTTCCAGATTTAGTGTTGTTCTGGACCACGGAAAGGATACTGCAGTTGGTCCATAGCCTGCTGGTTGATGGTCCCCATGCTGTTGTAGACGAAGGTGCTGCTCAGGAGTATTGCCAGAGCGAAGATCCAGGAGTCATTCTGGTTGTCACCCTGGAAGTCATTGTAGAAGCCACACAGAACAGTGAGGAAGGGCAAATGCTTTCGGTTCAGACAGATAAAGTCTGAACCCAGCTCTGTCTCTGTTTAGCTGTGGAAACTTAGGTTAGTCATCATTTCCCTATGCAACTGTTTTCTCATCTGTACAATTAAATTCATGGTGTTGTGAAATTTAAAGGAGGTATTGTATATAAATGCATATGAGTGTGTGAAGCACATAAGCACTTGATAGTAGCAATGATTATGATCAGGTAATACATTTCAAACAGATCTCCTGAACTTAGATTGTGACCCTATTCCACTCCCATGACATGTCATGATAAGGAACTTCTTAGACAGTAGTTACAATATGCTCTGCTTCTTTTTTTTAAATTGGGGAACAGCCGTGGTCATTGGTTACACATTGCTTTCATGTTACAATGGCATAATAGACTCTTTTAGGGAGGGTGCAGCTCACAGTGGTCCATGCAGGGATTGAACTGGCAACCTTGGTGTTATCACACCACACTCTAACCAACTGAGCTAATCAGTCACCCAAAATATGCTTCTTAATAAGAATTTCCTAGGTCTAAGACTTATACAAGTAATAATGTATAATCCTTTATGAACAAAGCTGTTGGCATTAGATATTATATTTTGCTTCTAATGAATAGTGCTGCTCCGGATAACCATTCTTACCATCTTTCTGGGTTCTGAATGAAAAGCCAAGCATGTTTGTAAAATATCTAGCCAGCCTTAGAGGTACCTCTAGCAGCCTTACCAAAACATTTTCCTATGATATTAAAGAAAAATGACTATAAATATCATTAGCCATTATTATCAATTAACCTTACTGTCCACTCTTAAAGCTTATATATGTGGCCAGGTGGAGTTCAGTGTTTCAGGTATGCAACAACTCTTAAATTAGTTTATTATGATCATACATTATGTTTATTTTCTTTACAAAAGGCCCACTTTGGTTGGCTTCAAATTTGATCTAAGGTCAAATATTCACCACCACTAAGTAATGAAAACATTAACACTTTAATACGATGAGTTAGAAGTATAACTCAAGGAATGGAGAGGGGAAGCATAAGGAAGGCTACTGATCTGACATAAATAGGATTTAAAAGATTTATTTTTTACCTTCTCTACATCCCCCAGGCCTTCAGTGTCAAGCAGAACGAGGGTGTGGTTCGGCTTCTCAGGATGAGGCACACACCACATCCAGATGCCCTTGGTGTGAGACTGTATGGTGGAGCCCAGAGAGAAGCCTGCAGGGGGTGAGGAGATAAGAGGACTTCAAGGTTTAATATCAGGTGGTTCTGGAAATTGAGGTAAAAGTTAATGAAATCAAAGTTAAAACAGATAAATGAAACCATAATCAGTGTTGATCTTAATTACAACCAGAAAAATAGGGTAATTAGAATATCTAATACAAAGTGAAAAATTTATTTCACCTTAAAGATCAGTGCAAGCTTAATAAAAGACAACAAAACAAAATGAATACCAATGATACAAAAGAAATAAAGAACAGTGAAAGCTAGATGTTTCAAATGATATCCAAACATTTTAGCAAAAGGTTTTATAGTTTATTATTATGTATATTAATTTACTACCTTACTCCTTCCAGAAAGGCACATTTATACTTGAAAAGGGAAAACGAAGGCAAAGCAGGAAGAAAGAGTGAGTTGACTCTTATCCTCCAGAAAAGAGTAAATCTAAGGAGTGCATCAGTGAATTGAAAGTTAGGTTTCAGGGCCTGCCGAGTGGCGCATTGGTTAAGAGCTGTCTTGGGACGCCAGCGGCCCCGGTTCAGATCCCACATATGAGGGCCAGTGACACTGCCCTCTACAGCTAACAACAGCTCCACCTGGAGCTGGGCTGCTGTGAGTCCCTGGGGCTGCATAGCTGCAGCCCCTGCTGCAGTGGGCTGCCATAGGCTATGGTGAGTGGCCGGCAGCCAGCTTAAGCTGCCAATAGCCGTAATGAGCAACCATTCAGAGGTTGGCCTGATCTGCCTCATCCGGGAAGAGCGCAATGATGATACCAACATGGGCCAGTGAAACAACGTCTTCCGCAACTAGACTGAAGAACAAATAGACAGCAACTTGGCTGTTCCCCTCCCCCAATTCCCCAATAAAACCTTTTAAAAAAAAGTTAGGTTTCAATATTCCTCTCCATCTCTAACTTTCTCTCCTCACATTATTCACAATGCTGGGAATGTGGGTGGACAGAAGGGGCTTGGCAGAGCTTTGCTGGTGCCACTCACCCTTCTTCTTCCCAGCCAGCTTGTTCAGCAGGTAGGATTTGCCTGTGCGGTAGAGACCCACAATAGCCACCACGACAAGAGGCTGCTTAATGGCAGACAGGATCTTCAAAGCTTCCGGATTAATCACCAGTTGCCCTTTAGTGTTTTCAATGAGGCACACTGGGCCTGGCATGTGGATCTCAGAGGCCATGTCCAGGGTGTGACCTTATCTGCAAGGGAAAAGATGGAATGGAAAGCTATTTCTCATCATTTAGCTGGCAAGAACTTACAATATGGACTAAAATTTTATTTTCTGTGCTTGAACTTTCTTCCCTATGTGTTTTTAAAAGTCTTTGTCCCTTAAGACTGTTCTATGAGCTATTCTACTGGTTCTCTTTAAAAATAACTTGACTTTGAAAAAATTTAAACTTACAAAAATTGTTGTAGAATAGGTACAGAGTGTTATATACCATTTCCCGTTTCCCCTAATGTTAATATCTTATATAACCATAGAACAATTATTTATACAGGATTTTAACATGGATACAATGCTATTAACTAATCTATATACCTTTTCCTCATTTCACCAGCTTTCCCACTAATGTCCTTTCCTAATCCATGATCCAATCCAGGATCTCTCATTGCAGTCATTATGTTTCCTTAGTCTTCCATCATCTTTGGTAGTTCTTCATTTTTTATTTTGTCTTTCATGATCTTGGCATTTTAGAAGAGAACTGGCTGGTCAGTTTGTAGAATATCTCTCAATTTGGGTTTTTCCAATGGTTCCTCATAATTAGAATGAGGTTATGCATTTTTGGCAAGAATGCCATCAAAGTGATGTTCTGCCAGTCTCAGTGCATTGCATCAAGGGATTTGTGATGTCAATATAACTTACTCTGATGCTACTATGTTAACTTTGATGACTTGCATGAAGTTGTGCCTACCAGATTCTTCATTGTAAAGTTACTATTTACCTCTTTGTAATTACAAAGTACCATTTGGGGACATATTATTGAGACTATGCAAATATATTCTCATCATACTTTTATATAATTTGAATGCTAATTTTAGCATTTACTGATGATGATTCTTGCTTGTACTAATTATTACAGTAGTGTTTGCCTATAGGTCATTTTGTATTTTCACCATCCTTCAATATCTATTAAACTGAGTTCTACTATAAGCAAGCCCTGTCCCTCTTCTCCGTTTATTTACTTACTTGTTCAATTAATTAGTTTTATCAGTATAGATTCATAGATATTTATTCTATGGGGTTTAAACTTTACTATCATTATATATTTTGTTGCTTAATTTGCCCCAGATTTGTTCATTGAGAGCTCCTTCAGGCTGGCTCCCATGTCTTTTTGGTATGCTCCCATCATAATCTTAGCACTTCTTTACTTTCTGGCACTAGAAAGTATTCCATCCTGAATTTTCCCTGATTAGGCTCTAGAATAGACCATTTCTCTCAGAAGCACTGATTCTTTTCTTTGGGTAACAGACTTAGGTGCCAAGATATCACACTAGATGTGTGCATTACTTCCAGGCTTCTCAGGGATAAAGTTAAGAAATGTATGTATATATATTAGCACATGTGTATACACATCTATATTTAGTTCTTTATCTACCTGTTTCTGTAGATAACTTTGGTTTCCTGCTGACATTTCCAATTCCAACCTAACACCACAGGGTTTACTCAAGCTTTTCTCTGTTCTCTATTTTATTCCTTTCTCTTACTCTGAGAGTCCTGGCTCTTAATATTTTTTGCTCAAGTGACAAATAAATTAACTAATTAGAGTGCATTATTAGTGTATAGTTCTCTGTGTCTTAAGCCTTAATGTATACAGCCAGGACACTGTATGCCAGTTTCTTAGATGAGTCCTTTCCTTCCTCATCTTCTTCAGTGTGGTGAAATTATTCATTTGTAATGAAATTAGGTTCACGTGTTACTGCTTGTGTTTCATTTCAGCCTCCCCCAAGTATTGGTTGATTTTAAGTATGTGTTTGTTTTTTGAATATGTGAAACATGAGCTGTTTCTGAGTCAGCTTTCCAAAGAGATATCCTCAGAGAAACGTCACTTCTCTTTCATCTTACCAACGCATTCTCAGTTTACCTTTCTATTTTTACTACCCCATTCTCACCCATCTTCTATAAGTTCTCAATCTACTTAGTTTCTGGTTTATACTTCTTAGATATCTTTTTCACAAATGAGCAGATATTTGTATGTTTTCTTATTCACATTTTCTAACATGAAAGATCACATGGTATAGGTATTTGGAAATCATTCCATATTGGCTCATAAAAAATTTTCACATTCTTTTTGGCTGGTGGCTACACCATTATGAACATATACCATAGTCTATTCAATCACTCTCATATGTAAGTGCATTTAAATTGCTTCCAATTTTTAAAAAAAATTACAAACAATGCTGCAGTGAATAACCCTGCTAACTTTGTGTATATTTATTTTCATATTGTAGCTCTTTCATCAGGATAGATTCCTAGAAGTGGGATTGTTGTGTCAAAAGAGAACACATGCTTTTGTTACATATTGTCAAATTCCTTTCTAGAAGAGTATACCAGATTGCATGCCTTCCCACCAGTTCATCTTGTATCTCATTTTCCAGAAAATGGAGACTTTTTCTTGTTTCTGCCATCATTACATCATCACAAAATTTCTGACATCATTATAAAATTTCTTTTTAAAGCTTTCACCTTTATATTTAGATATTTATACTGAACAAATATGAGATCTCCAAGCTCAGGTATGTAGCAAAAGGCAGTCTGCATCTGGAGAATGTTGGGTAAAACATATCTATGTACTTTAAAACACACACACCATCCTAACAGGACAGAAGCTCATTTCTCTCAAGTCTGTTCCTGGGCAGGGTCTGGGTCAGATGGAGGGACTCAGGTTTCCCAGTGGCTTCTTCCTCTCACTGTGCAGGAGGCCCCAGAGCTGCCATGGCCTATCATGCTTACCCACACACTGGTTCATCATCTTTGTTCTGAATCTGTATTCACATGTTTTTCACCCAAGATTTGATATCTCAAATCTTGCTATGTTGATTTTTAACTCAATTTTGTTACCAGATTTTGACCTCTTTGTGTTTTCAGATTGATTCTTTCCTATCTGCACATATCAACTCACATGTTGCTTTTAATTATTTCAGCTCATAAAGCTACCATTATCTTGTGAGTCAAAGTTTTTTTTTTCTTTCTCTCTCTAAACTCTGCTCTATATATTTATTTGCACAACTTTAGATATGACCAGAGCTTGATGATTCAATAATTTTAATAATTTTATAAAGTTAATAGGAGTGAAAAGTATTCCTTTAGTAATGCCTTCCTTAACTGTAAGGTGTTTTTTTTTGTTGTTTTTTAATTTTTAATTTTTATTTTTATTTTATTTTATTTTTTTTGAGGTCAGTGTCTCCGACCCTCGTATGTGGGACCTGAACCGGGGCCGCTGGCTTCCCAAGCCAGCGCTTAACCATCGTGCCACTCGGCGGGCCCCTTAACTGTAAGTTTTTCAACTTCAGTGTGTCAATCCCTGTAACTTGAAGTGATCATTATATAACATTTGTTGTTTTTATTAGATACAAACAAATACAGAGTATAGGCACCCCCATTTTCACTCTTACCCTATAAGAAAGATCAGTTTGCTCACACTTGAAAGTTGATTACTTCCAACTTGCTCTTGCTAAGGGCTTATACCTAATAGGATCCCATCTTGCCTCTTCTCTGTATTCCCATTTCTTGAGGGGAAGATGGCACACACACAAAAAAGCCTTTAAAAAAATTAAAATAGCTAATACACAATGTTTTATTAGTTTTTTCTAGATTAGGACCATTTTCTCTTACACAATGGCCTACAGGGGCCGCTGACAAGTGGATAGTCTGTACAATTTTATAACATAAGACATAGTTCTATAAAATGGAAATCATTCAATGACTAACTCTGAAAATGTGGCTCCACAAAGATTTGATAAGCTCCCAAATTACAATAACTTGTTGCCTCTTTTTAGAGACCTCAGGATGCCTAACTTCTTTTTACTTTGCAATATAGAAGTTTGCAATAAAGAATGAAATGGAGTCTGAGCTTTAGTAAGTGGGTTTTATCAAAGATAAAGGTACTTTCAGTGCCAAGAAAGAAGTAACCATCTTAAAACATTCCAGATTTAGCCTAGACTCTCCCTCTGCTGAAACCTAATTCAACACAGAGCTTAAAGGACACCCCGCTGCCTAACAACATCAGAATTTCACGTGAACTTGTGTGCCAGTGATCAGCTGCAGTCTGTCATGCCATGGTCATTTCAGACAAAAATAACTGACCATTATAAATCCCTTCCCACCCTTTCCTCAATCTTACCTGGAACAGAGATCTGTTAGAGTGGGGAAGACAGCAGCTTCAATGAGAAAGTTATAAGTGTCTCTCCTCTTCCCTCGTCTGAGTTTCACTATACTGGTTTCTCTTTCACTGGCAATTTAGCCTTTTACTTTACCCCTCCAATGTCCTGGAAAGTACTCCATTTTTCCCAGAGGCCCAATGATTAACAAACAAACTATGCAAAGAAACAGACTAAACTGAAACTGAAAGCACTGAGTCCAACGCAGTCACTCACCAAAGGGCTTTCTGAGAGTTATGCTCATAGCGTTTGGCATGATTTCTCAACAAGAGTCATCAAATTTTATTATTAGAAGATATCTTAGAGTCTGCTTGCAATCAAGAAAAAAGGCCCATTAGATCAATTAAAATACAGTTGACTCTTAAACAACATGGGTTTGAACTGCGTGGGTGCAACTATGTGCAGATTAAAAAGTAAATAAATAAGGCCGGTCCAGCGGCGCGGTTTGGGTCCCACATGTGAGGGCCAGTGACATTGCCCTAAAAATAAAATAAAATAAAATAAAATAAATATACAGTCGGCCTGCTGTATCTCTGGTTTTGCATATGCAGATTCACCTAACCCGGTATTGAAGTAGTGTTTTCCATCTGCAGTTGGCTTCTGCGGATGCAGAGCGCCGGTTTAAATTAGACATGAATTTTCTAGTGCACCGGTGACTGGCTTCCCTAACCTCTATGCTGCTCAGGGGTTTACTGTAACATCACTTATTTCATGTTTGTGAGCCAGTTTGAAGGATAAGAAAACTTCATAGAAAAATTTTCTAGGTCCAATTGCCTGGAATATTACAGTCATTCACAGTGGACCTGGTTACTTATGTAAGTTCCCTAAGGGAATAAGTACCTAACCTAGGTCTTAGCACTTAGCACTTAAATGATGAGGACTGCTTCTATTTTTTTGCACACATAATCCAGACCCAGTGACAACTTCTTTGCATAGATAATCCTATTTTATTCTTATTACAAATACCTTTACCATCATGTTACAGAAAGATTTAATAACTTGTTAAAATCACAAAGATTTTAAGTAATATTTGAGTCCCAAAAGTCTTGCTTCAGAACCCTGCTATCAACCACTTCACTTAATACCTCTGTGTTTGCTGAGTAAACAGCAGTAAGCATAATATTTCCTATTTATTGATTGCTTTCTATTTAAAGTCTTTACATATTTAAGACTGATAATAATTCTTTCTGATATGGAATAAATATTATCCTTATTGTCCAACGAGGAAAAGGAGAGAGAAGGTAAAAAATATGTCTATGTAAAACCACTTCGCTACACAAAGCTAGCAAATCATTAAGGGCGATACAAACTTCAAAGTCTGTTTGATTAAAACCACATATTTCTCTATTCTGCACTGCCTCTAAAAGGAGAGAGAGGGAGATGTTTATCATATTAATTTATCTTTTTTTTCTAATATATGCATTTATCACTCTACACTTTCCTGTAAATATTATTTTAATTGTGTCCTGCACACTTCAAATGTATGTTTTTTCATTTAGTTCAAAATATTTTCTATTTCTAATGTAATTTCTTAATTGTACTAGGTGTTATTTAGAAATATATAATATTTTTTAATTTTTATACTTATGGTAGATTTTCTAATTACCTTGATTTCTAACATTGTTTCATCTGGTCAGAGAACATACTGTTTGACTTCAGTCCTTTGAATAAGACTTATCTTACTTATTTTATTATACAGTCAGGGATTAAGAATATTCCTTGTGTACGTTATATACCCTGCAAATGTTGGGTGCAATGTTCTATGGGTATTCATTAGGTCAGTTTCATTAATTGCGTTGCTCACATTTTTTTTCAGCTTTTTTATTTGTTCGTGTGTTCTAGAAATTACTGAGACAACTGTGGTCAAACTTCAAGCTATGATTATGTATTTCTTCTATTTTTCTCAGCTTTTGCTTTATATAAATTTAAAGTCATATATTGAGTGTATGTATACACACACACACACACACACACACAGAGAAGGTTGGACAATTAAGTTCGCGAACTCATTCTAGAAAAAGTGCTACATATCTCATTGCTGAATATCACTGTGGTCACCTTCGAAGTACTCCCTTTGGGAAGTTATGCACAGACTCCTAGTCCACCCTTTAAAGCAGTTTTGGAACTCTTTCTGGAATGGCCATCAGAGTTGTCATTGTATTACCCTTGATGTCCTGAATGTCATCAAGATGTCTTCCTTTCAAGGAAGATAAATTGTTTTTATCTTTGGGTAAAGAAAGAAGTAATTGGGGGGCCAGATCAGGTGAGTAGGGAGGCTGTTCCAATACGGTTATTTGTTTACTAGCTAAAAGCTCCCTTACAGACAGTGCTGTGTGAGCTGCAAGAGCTCGTGATGCAAGATCCGGTCTCCTTTTTCACGCAGCCTTTTCAGCACTTCCATGTAGTAAACTTGGTTAATGGTTTGTCCAGTTGGTACAAATTCATAATGAATAATCCCTCTGATATTAAAAAAAAGGTTGGTTAGCAATACTGTTGCAACAAGTTCGTGCACTTAATTGGCAGGTTTTATATATATATATATATATATTACATATATTTAAATATATATTTAAATGTAACACAATTTTAATACTTTATGTATTTTAGGCAAACTGAAGCACCTATCATTATGAAGTTACTATCTTTATCTCTAGCAACCCTTTTGGCCTTAAAGTTTATTTGTCTGACATCGATATAGCAACTTCAGCTTTCTTTTTTCTGCTCTTTTATTTTTCTACACCATAGAATTTGGTTTTACATTTTTATCAAATCAAACAATGCTGGTATTTTCTGGAGCATTTAGGTCAACATGTCTGGTAGAAATATAATACATAACACACATATAATTTTAAATTTTCAAGTAGCAACATTAAGAAAATAAAGAGAAACAGGTGAAATAAATTTAAATAATATACTTTATTTAACCAATAGTTTCCAGTATATAATTTCAGCATGTAATTAATATAAAAAGGTATTAATGAGACATCTTACACTCTTTTTTGTTTTACTAAGCCTACAAAATCTCATGCATATTCCACACTTACACCACATCTCAATTTGACTAGCCTCATTTTAAGTCTTCAATAGTCAAATATGGCTAGTGGACACCATATTGGATAGTGCAGATTGGGAATATTTAAATTGAATGTAAATTTGGATTTAAAATTGCTCTGTTTTTATGTGCTTTGTATTTGTTCTCCCTATCATGTTTCTTCTTTTCTCCTTTGTTCCCACTTTTGGACATATTATAATTTTTAATCGTTCTACCCACTTCCTTCATCCATTGTCTGAAAGTTATTTACTCTGGTTCAATACATTTAGTGGTTACAGTGGGAATAACATTGCTCATACTGTGGACTTACCAAAATTAATCTGTACATTTATCCTCCTTTGAGAGAATCAAGGGTCTTAGATGCTTTGCTCTCTTTAACCCTTTCTCAACTTATATGTTCTTGTTATCCTGCTCTTTAGATATTAAAGATATTAGATATTAAAATTCTTTAGATATTTTAAACTCCATGAACAATATTATTACTGTTTTAAACACTGAATGTTCCTTTAGCTTTTTAAAATTTATATTGTCACACATATTTACTCCTTTCTTTTTTTTTTTTTTTTTGAGGGCAGTGTCACTGGCCCTCATATGTGGAATCCGAACCGGGGCTGTTGGTATCCAAAGCCAGCTTTTAACCACTGCGCCACTCAGCCAGCCCTATTTATTCCTTTCTTTGTTCTTCATTCCATTTTCCATCTCTGAGTTTCCATCTAGGATTATAGATACATAAATATAAATATTATATAAATATAAATAAAAATGATCTTTACCTTAAATGGAACCTGTTCTTTAGTTGAAGAGAGAGTTACATATGAACTACTAAATGGGAGGATTGAAATTAGTGGGAACAAAAAGGGCAAGTATGAACTAAGCAAATTGTAATGCTAAAGCTGTGTTGGATGCCCATTTAAATATTATCCAGCATTATTCCCAAATTTAAGAGCAGAAGGGTGAGCCAGGGAATACTTAAATCTATCTGTTGTAGGAAGAAATTATCATCTTTTAAATAAATGGTCCTGAGTCAATCAGATATCCTTAGGAAAAACATGAAAATGACTCTTACCTTATACCATACACAAAAAAGCAATTCCAGAAAGATTGTGGAATTAAATATAAAAAGCAAAACAAAAAAGACTCTAGAAAATAATATGGAAGAATATTTTTAAGTGTTTGAAGATAAGAAAAGATTTCTTAGGATATAAAACGTACTAAACACAATTGGAAAGATTCCCAGTTTTTGACTATATTAAAATTTAGATATTTTGTTTATCAGAAGACACCATTACTAGAGCAAAAAGGCAAGCCACATATGTGAGAAGACATATATAAACAATAAATGATCCATATACAGAATATATGAATAAGTTCTACAAAGACAGAATGCTCAATAGAAAAATGGGTAACAACATAGGCACTTCAAAAAAACCAAGATATCCAAATAACCATAAACATTAGAAAAAGGTGTAATGTAAATCATAAGAGAAATGCAAGGTAATATCACTATGATATTGTAGGGCACACCTACCAAACTGGCTTAAACTAGCGACACTGATAATTCCAAATGTTGATATTTTACCTATTCAGGGTTGTGTTCATTTTGTGATATTTCAGCTATTGTGTATATTTGATCTAAGCCATTTTCTGTTCCTATATTATACACATACTAAGTTTTTTTTAAATCTTCTGGGAGAAGTCTTTACCCTAATAAAAACACCATTTGAGGTCTATAATTATAAATGTATTCTCCCCAAAACAAAGAAAAACAAAAATGAACATATCCTGCACGTTTCTTCTTCAATGCCACCACATCTGATAATATTTGGCCTCTTTTATGAAATAATTGGAAAATTTAAAGCCTGACTCAAAATTAAGATTCTTACCCACTTATCAGGAAAAAAAGGCTGAGATCCTAAAATAACTAGTCAGTGTGTTAGTAGAATTTAAGGCTATTTCCTGCATTCTTAATGTATGACAGACTTTGTATATAGTCATTGCTTATGTGCGAATTCACACATAAGAATTCTACAGAAAAGACACTGTAGTATAAGAAATATTCTTTTCTGAATTAACAACAAGGAATTTGCTTATTGATAGAAGGGTTGGTAGAAATGATGAAGTTACTGGTGTTTAAAGTGTGATTGATTAGGAGCCGTGAACAAGTCGTTGCATGAACAGGACATAAAGTATAGCCGGCAGGCCCAGTATCTCTTGCCAGCTGTGCTTGTGCCAGGGCTCGAACCTGCAGTTCTGCTTCTCCGCACACCAGAGGATCCTGTCCC
Source organism: Aselliscus stoliczkanus (assembly GCA_033961575.1). Lineage (NCBI taxonomy): Eukaryota > Metazoa > Chordata > Mammalia > Chiroptera > Hipposideridae > Aselliscus > Aselliscus stoliczkanus. The sequence goes on along the minus strand of CM066730.1, from coordinate 113,102,244 downwards.
TGCCACAAAAACGCCAGTGCCCCCTTGGGATGATCTTTGCTGCATAGAGGGAGGGCTCCCTAGGCGGCACATTGTTTAAGTGTCCTTACCTTCTTGTTATACTCAGTGGAGGCTGACGTAGCAGAGTTGAATCTGAGACTGAGAAGGCTGCAGCAGTCCTCCTGACACTCCTCATCAGCTCTTTTGAGCTTCCTTCAGCTATTTCCTGCAGGCTTAAACAACATTCTCTTCCACTGTTCTTCACATTTCTAACAATTTTTCCGTCCCCAACCCCTACTCTATCACTGAAGTATTCCCTTAAAAAATACATTCTGTGAGAAAGATTGGGTTGTCGGAAAAGTCATGACACATGTTTGCAACAGATGACACTAGTTCATTTTTGGAAGTACTAGAGTCATTTGCATCTATGTTATTGCATGTCATTTAACAGCTAACAGTTCTAGCTTTATTCTAAAAAAAAAATTGAGCAGTTTGGTTGAGTTTTGGAGATTTTACAACAAGTTGAGATGGAAGACCAAACTGTGCATTTTTGCCATATTTTACTGTTTTACTTCCATAAAGGGAAGAACACGCATCAATCTTGTGAAAAGTTGCATAAAGTTTAAGGTGACAGTGCTCTACAAGAACGTCAGTGCCAACGATGGTTCACGAAATTCCATGCTGGTGATTTTGATCTCAACGATGCTTCTCGGTCAGGGAGGCCCACCGAGGTTGATAACGACAAAATAAAGGCATTGATTGAGTCAAACCCACGTTACAGTACACAAGAGATTGCAGAAACATTGGACACCCATCATTCAAGTGTTCACAACCACCTGACGAAGCTGGGATATGTAAGCAAGTTTGAAATTTGGGTTCCGCATGAACTCAAAGAAGTTCATTTGATGGTGCATATAAACATCTGCGATATGCTCATTAAACGTGAGGAAAACGATCCTTTTTTGAAGCAACTGATTATGGTGATGAGAAGTGGGTTGTTTACAACAATGTGGTGTGCAAACGGTCTTGGTCCCATCATGATGATTCGCTTCAAACCACATCGAAAGCAGACATTCTTCAGGGGAAGGTTATGTTCTCAGTGTGGTGGGATTTTAAAGGTGTATTTTTCAAGCTACCTACCAAGGAATCAAACAATCAATTTGAATGTGGACTATCGGTCATTGGACAGTTTGAACAAACCCATCATCCAGAAATGTCCAGAGCTCGTTAATTGTAAAGGAGTTGTGTTCCATCGCGACAATGTGAGACCACACAGAAGTTTGGTCACCTGTCAAAACTTATTGGAGCTTGGATGGGATGTGTTGCCACACCCACCATACTCGCCTGATCTTATGCCATCAGACTTCCACTTGTTTTGCTCTCTTTAAAACTCCTTGTGTGATATAACATTCAATTCAGATGAAGCTGTAAATCAGCACCTTATTCAGTCTTTTGCAAATAAAGACAGGTCCTTCTACAAACAAAGAATTATGAAACTCACTGAAAGATGGCAAAAGTAATTGAACAAAACTGGCAATATATCATTGATTGATCTTTGTTCTTTATATAAATAAATGACTATTGAAAAACATAGACAGAATACATCATGACTTTTCCGATGACCCAATATTTGAGACCAGGCTAACAGATGAGAAGATGACATCAGTGAAGCAGGATAGACAAAGTCTGAGAAAGTAGGGGAAGAAATTTAGAAATGGCCATATTGTGGTCTTGTTAGTGTACCAAAATACTATGTAAGAGTGGTTGTGAACCATCCTTCCAAAAATTGTTAAAAAGTTACTTGAAATAGATTTTCATTCCTTCAACAATTCAATGGACCTAGAGAGTATTATGCTAAGTGAAACAAGTCAGACAGAGAAAAACAAATGCCATATGATCTCACTTATATGTGAAATCTAAAAAGCAAAATAAATGAACAAACAAAAGAGAAATGAACTCATAGATACAAAGCAGAAACTGATGGTTGCCAGACAGGATGGGCATTGGAAGCTTTGGGTGAAAATGATGAAGGGATTAAGAAGTACAAATTAGCAGTTACAAAATAGTCATGGGATGTGCAGTACAGTATAGGAACATAGTAAATAATGTTGTAAAAATTATGTATGGTGCCAGGTGTGTACTTATCAAGGGGATCACTTCATAAATTATACAAATGTCTAACCACTAGGCTATACACCTGAAACTAATATAAAATAAAATTGAATGTCAACTGTGATTGAAAAATAAATAAATAAATAAAATTACAAAAAAATTCAATAATTGTTTATTAATTTTCAAGTATGAAAGAGGTTTTTTTGTGTGGAAGCTTATCATGGGGGTGCACATAAACTATTACAACAGATGACTACTTATGTCTAAATTCCAAAGTGGGTAAAAATGAGGGAGCAGGAAAAAGTCCTGCATACCCATCAACCAATACACATGTCCAGCAAACAGAATATAAACCAGTCAACTAAGAATGTTGACATAAAATTATAGCTGTTTATAGATCAGGAAGGTATCAGGATTGAGACAAAGGACAATAAAAGCTGAGTCAAAGGAATCCTCCCTGGAGAACCCTGACTAATAACAAAATTCTTCGAGCTTATTCCAGAGTAGGAGTTTTGTAACAACCCAAAAATATCAATTGCCACTCAACTATCACACGATTAGCGTGGATCTTAGTTCAGGCTAAAACAAAATTTGAACTCAAGTGCTGAAAGATGGTACTCAGTTGACCTCACCCACTTCTGAACCTTCCACCACCCAGGCCATGTTTTGGTACCTGGAACCAGCTCAAGGCATCTTCCAGGTGCTCAGTCTTCAATGATGGCATGTCCATTTATCTTCATCTCCAGGGTGAAATACAGGTAGTCCAAACAAATTCCGCAAAGAAGTTTTTAAAAAACCCAGTGGGGTTTTATACTTCATCAGGTATCAAGGAGGATTTTGCCTTGACTAGCTAGCTCTGTTAGTTGAATAACATAGCTGGGAACTTAGTTAGGGAAGAAGTGCTCTACACCACAATTTCCAGATTGCACACAAAAACATCAATTTATAAACATTATCTTTTGCCCTCTGCCCCTTCTCAGCCACAACAATGAGTTATAGGGAAAACTTTTTTCCATAGCTGTAAACTCAATGTGCGTTTATTAAATTGCATTGTGAACACCAGTGTTAAAATTAAGATGAAACTCTTGCTCTAAATTAAAAAATATATTGGCTCTCAGATAATAAGTTCAAGGTAAGAGAATTTAACCTCATCCACTACTTGCATTTACTGTTTGCAGGAATATGTTATAGAAGTTGAAACAAGAAGGTGAATTAAATGACAAGGGCAAAGAAGATTTGTTAACTCTCTGCCTTACCTTTTTCACAGCCCGCAGGTCCTAGTGTCCAGAAGGACCTGGGTATGGTTTGGCTTGAGGGGTAGGGTATATACCCATCCAGATCCCCCTGGTTTCAGACCTCACTGTGGAACCCACATGGAAACATGCTAGGGAGAAGCAAACAATATACAATGACAGTGGATAGTCCAGGCTGTCCAAGAGCTTCATGGTTAAATTTCCAAGAATCTAAAGGCCCAGCAAGGAGAGGGGCTGCTTCCATATCAGCAAGGTCAGTCAATCCAACCTTTACAAATATTATGGACTTGCTCAAGGAACACTTTGTGCCCCTATTTACCTCATATCTTTATAGGCTCAAATAGATCAGATTACAGATTAATGTAAACTCTGTTAACTTGTGTATTTTTATCTGACCTTCAAAAGGAAACAAAAAGCATGCCTCGATAAGTATAATTAGAGAGATGGCTGAGAGAAGAACTCTATGATTGTGGTTTATCTTCATGTAGCACCTCTTTGGCTTTATTTGGGTCATTGTTAAGAGAAGGCCACCTAAATGGTGAAGATATTACCATGGGAAGGACAGCAAGGAGCTGTCACTCTAGGTCACCTCTGCTGAAACAGTGTTCTAGAAGGGGACTAGTGAAGACTGAGTCTTATAACGTAGTTATGTATTCCATAACGTGAGGCTCTGAATGCCTAGTTAAGTAGACAGGATTTGTTAGATAACAAAAACACTTAAGTTTTTGAGATGGACAGTTACAAAACAAAAAGTATATTTAGAAAAATTAGTATGGCATTGGAATAGGGGATTAATTAGGAATTGAGGCCTTGGAATAGTTAGAAGGCTTTTGGAATTTTAGAGCCATGATTGACTCAGTGACCAACTTAGTCCACTGAGAAATCACCTTCTTATTGTTTGATGTCATCTTGGTAGAAAATAAAAAGCACATTGTTGAAACTCCCTAACTAATATTTATCTCTCTTTTTTTTTTTGGAATTATTTAATCCCCAAAATAAAACCTATCAATTTATTTGGGCCAGGCAAAAAACAACAACAAAAAAAACAAAAAAAACAAAGTCCTTCCCTGATTGATGATCAAGAATTCCCTTAAAAGAAAGATAATGAGGGCCGGCTGAGTGGTGCGTTGGTTGAGCTGACTTGGGATGCCAGCTCTGAGCAGTAGGGCCCCAGCTGGGATCCCACATATGAGGGTCAGTGACACTGCTTCTACAGCTAAGATGGTGAACAACAGCTTGACCTGGAGCTGGGCTGCTGTGAGTCGCTGTCGACGGCATAGGCTGCAGCCCCTGCTTCAGTGGGCTGCCATAAGCTACAGTGAGGGGCCGGCAGCTAGCATGAGTGGCCGGCAGCCAGCCGGAGTGGCGGGCAGTCCAAGTGAGCTGCCAAGAGCCACCCACAAGCAGCCGTCCAGAGGCCAGCGACCGATCTGCCTCACCTGGGAAGAGTGTAATGATGATACCAACATGGGCCAGTGAATCAATGTCCTCCACAACTAGACTGAAGAACAAAAGGACAGCAACTTGTCTGTTCTCTTTCCCTGATTCTCCAACGCTGTTCCCCTCCCCAAATTCCCCAATAAAATCTTTAAAAAAAAAAAAAAGAAAGAAAGATAATGACAAAATATTTTATTTGGAAGATAATGGGAGATTGGAGCGAAAAAGAGAGAAAGTGGGAAAGAGGAAATACAAACGGGAGTGAGGGGTTAGGAGGTGGGGGGTTGGTGGTAAGAAGGTGGGGAAGTGGAGAGGTGGGGGAGGGAGGGAGAGAGAGAGAGAGAGAGAGAGAGAGAGAGAGAGAGAGAGAGAGGAGAGTGAGTTAGATGTGTGGGATTCTGAGAGTTCAGTGACTGCAGTTCAACCCTTAGTGGTTCTGAGCCAGAAAGGAATTCATACATTTGAAAAAAAATGGCTACATGTTCTAAATAGACAGAAAGTCCTGCAGGACTACAGGAAAATTCTCCTAAAAATCAATAAGAACCAAAAGAAACAACCAAGTTAAACAAACAAACAACTCCACATCAGGGAACAGTAAGAAAATTCACTTCATTCTGGCCACCTTAACCCTGAACTATTCTGTTTGTTTTCATAAAGACAATAACATTGATGGCAAAGCTCGATTCTTATTAGTAATTAGCACAGTCTTGGAAATTGTACAAGACCTAGAAGCCACTTTTAGATTTTTTGTGGATTTTGGAACACTTATCAGTGCTGATTCAAACACTCTACAATTAGCTAAATCTTTAAGTGTTGATTCTCCAAAAAAAATATGCCTCAGTATCAGAACCAGCTAAAGACAGTGAGTGCTGCAGCCTTATCCTAAATTTGCTGTAACAATGGGTAAAAGGTCTGAGATTTTAAATTGATTAGTTTTTTTCTCATATTTTACATGGCTAATTACAAATGATAAAAAAGGAATGCTGTAGATTAAGTAAAATTTCAGATCTTCTAAACTCAGGAAGAAGAGGAAACAAAGGAGAAATACAATTTTTGCATTAAAACAATGAAATACAAACAGCAAATAAATATGTGAAAATGTTCTCAAACATTTATAGTGAGGCATATAATATATGACTATATGGTTATGAGAACAGCAAAAGCTAAAAGGTCTAACATGTGGAAACAGATGTTAAAGATGTGTAAAAATCTCAATACTGTTGAGAATCATGTAAATTACACATAAATTTTGAAAAGCTGTTTGATATTATCTGAAGGGCTGAAAACACACATATCCTGTAACCTTGCAATTTTACTTTGGTTATAGTGCACAGGAAGAGTTTGACATTTTCAGGATATAAGAACAAAAATATTTATGATAGCTGAGTTCATAAAAAATAAAATCTGGGAATAATATCAACATTCATCAATAAGAAACAAAGAAACAAATTGTGCTTTCTTCACACAATGGCACACTATAAAGTAGTAAAAATAAATAAATTATATATATCTACAATAAAATGGATGATTGTTATAAACTCCTTGATGTGAAAAACAAACACACAAAAGAATACATACAGTACAATATAATTCCATTTATATAAACTTTAAAAGCAGCCCAAATTACATTGTTTTTTTGTTTTTTGGGTTTTTTTTAGAAATATGTAGACTGTAAAACAATTTTTAAAAAGCAAAAAGGAAGAAGTGCTAGGAAAATCAAAGGTATTGGTGAGCACTAGTGAGAGAGAGAAGTGTGATTTGGGCTTTTGAGTGTATATAATGTTGGACTTCTTGACCTAAGCAGTGATTACACAGATGATCACTTTATATTTATTCACTTTATTGTACATATATGTTTTATACACTCTTCTCTGTGTTGTAATTCACATATTAGGAAACACTAAATACAGAAAGAGAAGAGAGTATAATTTATCAAACTTTTGTTATGAAATGCAGGAAAAAGATGAATCTTAGCTCTCTTGAAATTTGAGAATAACAGATTTCCTCCCTTCCTCCCTCTCTCCTTCTGCCCTTCCCTCCTCCCTTTCTGTGTCTCTACCTCCCTCCCTTCATTAATTCATCCACTTTTTAAAAAGAAGACACAATAAACTAAAATTTTATGCTGTTTGGAATGACACTGTAGTTTGGGCAAAGATGACACAAGAAAAAGAAAGGGAATAATGGTAGGAGCTGAGCTCCTGAGCAGGTGAGAGTAGATGGGATCCAAAGAACAAGTGTGGGAGATGGTTTTATAGGATTTGGATTCTGTTTTTTTTTTGTTTTTTTTTTTATTTGTTTGTTTTTACTGGAGAGAAGAATTAAGATTTTGTGGAAAAATAAGGTTGAGTTGTAAATTTAATGGTAAGAATTAGAAATTTTCTTTAGTGGGAGGGGTTGGGTTTTCTCTTATGATGATCCTGAAGTAAGTGTGATCAGCCTGTGTTATCATTGCTTCTTAGCAAATAGCTCCTGCCCCAAGACAACACTCACTGTTGTTCTGTTCTGCCAGGCAATTCATTAAGTAGGATTTTCCTGTTCAATACAGCCCTGTGATGGCCTCCATCACCACAGGCTGTGAGATCTTGTCAAGAAACTTGCATGCTTTGGAATTCACCATCAGCTGCTCCTCCTGGTTTTCCACCATGCAAATGGGGACCATCATAGTGGGTCCAGATGCCATGGTAACCTGTAACCCAGAAGAGCTGTTCAGTATAATAGAAGATCCCAAAGTCATCTCTAATGATCATATAAATTACATATATATTTATACATATATCAGCTTTCTGCTTGTGGAATATATATATATATATATATATATATATATATATATATATATATTTGCACATTTCTATGTAGCATAGTGTACAGATGCCTATGTCTATTATCGCACTGATCTTTAAGTGAACCCTAAAATAACCTTGCCCAGGAAATGCATAAAATGAAAAGAATGAGAAAAGCAAAGGACTGATGATGGAGTCCTGAGAAAACTAACATTTTGTGAGTAAGTAGAGGCAGAATGGGACATGAAGGTGATGAGAAAAATGGTCAGAAGAGTTTCTAAGATTTTCAGGATAATATCGTGAGGCATTAATGAGACACCATTCAATTTTACAAATATTTATTGAGTACCTACAACATGCTGCACTGCTCTAGTTGCTCAGTATCCAGAAGTGAACAGAATGGATACAAATTCCTACCTCATGGAGCTCTAGCCTAGAAGGGCCAGACAGGTAATTAACAAAACCAACCAGCAAAGATTTATATGTGTGGTAGATAATGATAAGTGTTCTCGAGAAAATAGCGGGGAATGAACTATTCAAGGGAATGGGATAGGGATTATTGGGGAATGAACTATATATCCAGGGTTTTCTGAGCAAGAGACAAAATGAAGGTGATCAGTGACCACGATGAGGACAGATTTAGTGAAATGGTGGGAACAAGAGGCAGACTAGATGGAGGAGTGACCATGAAAGAAGGGACAACAGAGAAAGAATGTGGCTTGTCTCAACACCCAAAAACAAAAAAGACCTGTGTAGTGCTTAAAGAAGTATTTTGGTCCAGGATTAATTTATTTAACTAGACAAAAAGGACATTTCTTGTTTATAGGTGCAGTGTTTGAGGATCTTCCCAGATCTGAAAGAATCCCACATCTGAATGAGGCTCTTGGGTCCAAAGCCAGAAGCTCTACTTTGATTGTTTTTATCTCAATGAATGGGACATTTCATGGCACCAAGTGATGGAGACCAAAGAGCGTTTACTATACCTTTATTCTCTCTAAGACAACGCTAAGCAACACTCATATGTTCTCACATTGTTGTCAGCACTCTACCTAAGGTAGGGTTATCATGAATAGTCATTCAGGTGGTCCTGGACCCCAAGTGGTAGGAGCTCTCATGTACAAAGGTGCCCAAAGCTACTGTCCATAAGAATCACATGGAGTGATAGTTAAAAATGCCCCCAAACCCATATTTTTAAGTAAGTACTGCAGGTTGTTCTTTGTGCATGAGCCATGCATTTAGAAACACTGCATGATGAACAAGCCATATAGTTAGACCATATAGCTATTTTTAACAATTAATTAATAGTAGATTAGGAAGAGTGTCATTGAATTATTCTATATAATACAGTTTTATATAGTATCTTTGAAATATTGAATGTGATTAATATAAAAATAATCAGGGTTGGCCGAGTGGCGCGGTGGTTAAGCGCTGGCTTGGGAAGCCAGCGGCCCCGGTTCGGGTCCCACATAAGAGGGCCAGTGACACTGCCCTCAAAAAACAAAAACAAACAAAAATGCTTAAAAAAAATAATCAATTGTCCACATTTTTTATTTACATTGTCCCTAAGGTAAAATCACCTTTTCTCTCTAATTTTCCAATGCCTGGCAGTGCACAGTCAAGGAATGTCTGAGGAGGGGGAATGAAGGGACCTCACACAGCACCTGTGCAAAGGGACAGGCTTTGGTCCCTCAGTCCAAGAAAGGATGTCAGCCCCCTTCTAGCACCAGTTATGGGGAGGACGCACTCGTGCTTTTTCAGCGCAAAGATCTTTGTGCAGTCCTGGTGAGTGACTGAGGAGGAGCAGCCAGCCCATCCTGGGGACCCGGTGTGCGCGCTGGCGTCTCACAGCCGCTTTGGGTCCAAACTCAGACGCTGAGCTGCCCTGAGCAAAGCGCCCGGCGGGCCACACACCACCGGATCCCGGGCTGGAAGCCGCTGCCTTTGCCAACTGCCAGTGTGGATCCTGGGTCTGGGCATGTGTTGTTATTTTAGCTGCTGTTGTAGCAGTTAGTTAGTTAGTTAGTTAGTTAGTTTTAGTTAGTTAGTTAGTTTGTTAACGGACATGTGCATGGAAGACCAAGTTTCAGAGAGAATTCACGTGGCCAGGGAGCTGCAGCCAGTACACAAGTTCTCAGTTGTCCTTGCTCATCCCTTGTGCGCTCCTCCTGCGTCTGACTCCTCCGGATACCAACCGTTTTCTTTAGAAGCCGGAAACCGAGCGGGAAATTACAGCCCAACAGCTGTGGGTAGGGGTGAGGGGAAACCGAAATCAAAAGATCACAAAGTTTTTGTTGTTGTTTTTGGGTTTTGCGGCTTTAACGGTTGGGTTTTTCACGGTTTTTCAACAGTTCTCCAAACAGAGGTTGGAGAAATGAGTTGGGAAACTGGACGAGGCAGTTGGCATGTCTGCGAGGTTGCTCCACATCCAGCCTTGAAAACCCAAGCCCATCCCTCTCAGAGTTCGTTTAGGTTTTCCTGGCTCTGCAATGAATACAGAACAGCAGACATGAAACTGAGCGAAGCAACAGTAGACTGAGTTATTTAAACAGCCTTTCTTTACTTTGTAAGGAAAGAGATTTGGGATTTTGTTTGTTTGAATTGGCCTGTGGGTTTTTTTCAGGGGCTAATTGGTAATTTTTACTTACTCATTTATTTTTCCTTTCCTTTCTCCATATCTTTCTTAAAAAGTATTCTTGTAGTTAACACGAGTACTCTTTTCATAACAGTAAAAATACACATATGTATGCGCATATATAAAACCCCTAATATCATAGTCCAGAGATAATCAATGTAATTTTGTTGCATATTCTCCCCGATTTTTTTCTCTACTTATTCTGAGACTTTGATAAAAGTCTTCTATCTGGCTTTTGATAAAAAGGTTGTTCCACCAGATTTGTATGAGAAAAATGCAAATTAATGTCTCCATGAGATACCAGCACCCAGCCACCATATTCACAAATGTTAAAAGCTCTGCTGTGGAGAGCAGTCATAGTCTGCTGGTAAGTTGGAAAATTGCCAGGCTGTAAAGAGGCTCTGCTATCCTCGGCCTGGATGGTATCAGAGAAGGTCCACTAGGAAACTGGACTCTCATTCTCACTGTGTGATCACCAGGCAGCCTTCTCTCTTTTCACTGGGGTGGTGTCAGAGGTGGCCTAGTGAAGAGGCAGGACTTTCAGTGGAAGGGAGGCCACCAAACACTGGGTGCCACTGGCAGCCATGTGGGAAACAATAATAAGGGGCTCCTGCCCTCCTCAGCCTGGGTGGTATCAGCAGCAACCTCATAGGGAATAGCAGACCACTAAAATGAAAATTTGTAAGACGGATACTTAGAAAACAACAATAACTTTCTGCTAACTATGGCCTCACATATTTATAATAACAAAACCCACAAAGGATCTCTTATGCCATTTCCTGAGATGTGTTGATGTTCCTTCTGTTCCTTGTCAGCACAGGGTCAGCGGACTGTGACTTTTCTCCTCTGCCACCCATCATTGAGTATATTTGCTTCAAGCCACTTCATTGGCAGTGACCACAGGCACGACCTGTGGCTACAGCCCAGACTCTTGGTCTTTCCGCCCCTTACCCTGACCCCATTCCCCAGGAACAGATTTAGAGTCATGAAAGTGAGGCCAGTTGGAAAGAGCATCTTCACCTTTGGTCCCAAGATCCAGTCTCTGCAATGAAAGCAGCTCTGAGACAATTTGCCTCCTCTGTTGCCTGTGACGTCTGTTTCTAGATGGTCAAAATTGCATGTGAGAGAAAGTGCCGTTATACATTTCCAAAACATTGAAAGGCTAGTTCATTCTAGGTTAAGGAACTTTCAGGTTTCTGACTTTGGCATCATGTCAATCAGAGTCGACTGTGAAACGCAGTTGATTTGTATCTTGCCTGTATTTGTCATTATTTTAGTTTCAAGGCCCTTAAAACCAGTGCTTGTGTTAATAAAATGGAATTAATAGATACAGCATAATCTACTAAAAAAGTCATATTAACAAATATACAAGGCTTTGAAATCCCTGATTCAATTTCCTCTTGAGTGCTCTCTACAGGGTTCAAGATCCGAGTACATCCTAGATTCTGGTTGTTAGAAGGGCTTCCCTCATGTTATTTGAGGTGTGGTAGCCCAACTCTCAACACTAGGGTTAGGTCACTAATTGGGCCAGCTACCCAGGAAAAACCCTTCCCCAAACTGTGGGAGCAATGACCAAAGCTGAAAAAGGATGCCAATTTCCTGTAACTGAGGAGAACTGTTATTTTCACAGTGGTGTCCACTTTTTTCTGAGATTACTTGCCCAGCATACTTCACAGACGTTTGGCAGAATCAGCATCCTTTGCTCCTTTATTCCCCTCTTTTAATTCCGCCTTATCCTCCTTTTCTTCTCTTTCTCTCCCTTCCATCTTGCTCCTCCTGTTCTTGGGATGTTATACAGAGCCTGTTGAATCAGAATATGCATTTATAACAACATGCATTTCACAAATAATTTTGCTAGTTTGTAGGAGAATATCATTTCTAAAGAGATATGAGTATTTATTCTGAATAGGCTCAATTATTAAACACATATACATTATTATGGCCTAAAAATACTACTCCTGAAAAGTTACTTCTGTTTTAGAAATCACTATAATTTTGAGGATGATTTAGTCATTTTGGAAAAGTGGAATCACCTACTAAAATTGAACATAAGTAGCTAATAGCCTGCCCATTTCACTTTTAATTATACATCCAACAGACACATGTGCATATGCTTACCAAAGCAGAATAATCATCACATCCAACAGAATAATTATATATATTTGTGTGTGTGTGTGTATATTTTTTTTTCTGTACTCCACCTGCACAATCTGAAACATGCCAAGCACTTTAGAAATAACTACCGAGGGCCGGCCGAGTGGCGCATTGGTTAAGCGCTGGTTTTGGGATGCCAGCAGCCCCGGTTCGGATCCCACATGAGGGCCAGTGACACTGCCCTCTACAGCTAACAACAGCTCCACCTGGAGCTGGGCTGTGTGAGCCCCGGGGATGGTGTGGGCTGCAGTCCCTGCTGCAGTGGGCTGCCATAGGCTACAGTGAGTGGCCCGCAGCCAGCGTGAGCGGCTGGCAGTCAAGCGTGAGCTGCCAGTAGCCGTGGTGAGCGACATCCAGAGGCTAGCGACCGATCTGCCTCATCCGGGAAGAGCGCAATGATGATACCAACAGTGAAGCAACATCCTCCGCAACTAAACTGAAGAACAAAAAGACAGCAACTTGTCTGTTCCCCTTCCCCGATTCCCCAACGCTGTTCCCCTCCACCAATTCCCCAATAAAAAAAAAAAAAAAGAAAAGAAAAAAAAGAAATAACTACCGATAGTGCCCATATGACAGGCATCATAATATCCTGTAGCTTCTTGACAATCCAAGCCTCACAGCCACTAAAACAGCAGGTAAGGCTGTCATTACAATGGTTTGCATTTCATTGACAGGTGCTAAGGAATAACCTCTGGTTTCTTGGTTTGTTTTTTTTTTAAATTATTATTAATAGTTACAGATGTACAAAACCATGCAATAGTTATCTTTTTCACCCCTTGCAAAGTGACTACCTTCTCCCCCCTCCCCTTTTCCCCCACTCCGATATCATACATATCTATTACAATTCCATTGACTCCATCCCCACACTATATTCCACATCGCATGACTATATATGTGTTAAATTATAGTCAACATCTAATATTAATTAGCTGCAGCTTCAGATGTACAGTGCAGTAGTCAGGCCACTACACCGTCCTTGAAGTGGTGTCCCTGACAAGACATGAGTCCATCTGGTCCCCTAAAAATATATTTACAACATTATTGATTATATTCCCTAAACTGTCTCTTCTGTCTCTGTGGTAGTATTGTAGTTACCAGTTTATGTTGCCTCGTCCCTTCCCCTTCTCCCATCCCTGTCCCATCTAGCCCTCATCAGTTTTTCCTTTGTGTCTCTAAGACTATTTCTGTTTACATTGCTCATTTATTCAGTTCTTTAGATTCCACATATAAGTGAGATCATATGGTATTTATCTTTCTCTGACCTACTTATGTCACTTAACATAATGTTCTCTAGGTCCATCCATATTGTTGCAAATGGTACGATTTCTTTCTTCTTTATAGCTGCGTAATACCCCATTGTGTAAATGTACCACAGTTTCTTAATCCAGTCATCTACTGATGGGCATTTCAATTGTTTCCAAGTCTTGGCTATTGTAAATAGCGCTGCAATGAACATAGGGGTGCATATATTTTTTCGAATTAGTGTCTTGGGTTTTTCAGGATAAATACCTAGGAGTGGAATTGCTGGGTCAAAAGGTAGTTCCATTTCCAGTTATTTCTTGGTTCTTTGAAAGTCTTTGTGAGTGAGTAATAAGAAATCCCTCAACAGTGCAATTGTCTCTATACATACTTAATATTCCAAATAACAGATCAGCTTCGGTCTTAATTTTTGAATGGTGAGATCAATCACTTGTGCTCTGTAGATGGGTTAAAAAAAGCTGCAAACTTATTGCTACTCCTCACATAGAATGATAGGGTAGATTTCATCTTTTCTCACCTTGAATCTGAGCTGTCCCTGTAAACAGTCCTGATCAACAGAGTGTAGCAGAAGTAGTGTTGGGTACAAGATTAGATCTTAAGAGATCTTCAGTTTCTGTTTTTGCTACTTGGACCACTATCTTGGAAGTCAGCCACCTGAGAGAGACATGTGGTTCAGAGGTCCTTGTTAGAGAGAAAGAGCAGTGGTGCAAGGTAGAGCCTCAAGGTACTAGCTATATGTGAGAAGCCTTTGAGACTTGCCATGAAAGCCCAGTGGGAATAACCCCTGGGAAGCATGGTGCTGTGGAAAGGTCATGCAAATTTCAGAGCACAGCAACCAGAACAATTAACAAGTTATGGTCCCTGCAGCAGGAGATATGACTGGCGCATTTTCAGAGCCACCAAAGTAATATATCCACATTTGCAAATCAAAATGGTGAGCATATAAGTCTAACTGCTGTCTCTATCCATGTTCACCCATAGGGAATCATCTTAATTAGATTTTGTTTATACTTGCAGTGTGTTTTTTTTTCTTAATTCTAATACAAGCAATAAAACATGTGTTTATATACAGACATTTTTAGGCACAAATATAAAATTTTCCCTCCCTCTTTTTAACATAAATGTAGCAAACTACTCACTGTGTACACTGCAACTTGTTCTTTTTAAGTTAACAGTATATTCCGGAGCTCTTTCCACTTTATGCAGAAAGCTTCCTTATTCTTTATTCAAATGTTTACTATTCTGTGGTTTGTTTATCCAGTTACTTATAGATAGATATGTTGGTTGTTTCTAATTTCAATTCAAAATACTGCTTTTAGTGAATGACCTTGTATATATTTCGCTTCATGTAAGTGTGGAATTATTGGTAATTAGACATGCAGAAGAATCTGAAATTTAGTTAGAAATCATCAGAATCCCTTCATTAGATGTTGAAACAATTTGCATTTCCATTAGTGACATAAAACATATGGCGTGTTCATTACTTCATAACCATGCCAGTGGCATGTACTGTCAGTTTTGTGAATTTTTACCAAGCTGATAGACTAGAAATGATTTCTCAGTGCACTTTCAACTGCATTTTTCTTATTATGATTAATGCAGAGTATCTCTTAATATATTTAAACACTCTTTTATTTCTTTGCTGTGCCTTGTTTGTTTATATCCTTTGTCATCTTTCCCTCAATATCTCTTTTTATTGGAGAGATCAGTTATTTGTGACATTAGTTGCAAATGTTTTTTTTCCCAATTTGGCATTTTTAAAAGAATTTTGTTCATAATAATTTTATGACCAAAGTAAGGGTTTTTAATTTTTTCATGTAGTCCTATTTAACATTAGTTTTTAAATTTTGTGTTAATGGGTTTTCAGTCACATTCAGAAAGACCCTCCCCTCTACAGGTTTATGAAGAACATACACTTGGATCCCTCAAATTAATTTGAATGGTTTTTACATTTTAATCAATTTGGATTTCTTTCTACTGTATTGTGTGAGGTCTGGGTCCAACTTGATCTTTTTCCAAATGACCATCTGTTTGTCTCAACCTAGGAAGAAGTCCATTTTCAACCTGTGTAATTCTCATACCATCTATTTTTTTGGACTTTCTGTTCCATTATTGATCAGTTTATTCAAGAGTTAATACCATACTTCTTTCTGGGGGATTTCTTTATCTGCCTTTCTGTGTGAATCTTTTTAGACTTTTTAGAAACTGTGCTTTCTATTTCAATTGTTGTAGCCTCTTTCAGCCCTAAATTTTGACATATTATTCAATATATCTGTGTTTTCTTAAGTACAACTAGAAAGGGTATCACAAGGTGATTGTGAATGTAAGGTCTGGTGTCAAAATGCCTTCTGTGGAATTGCCCTTAGACAATTTATTTAATTCCAATGTTTTAATTTCTTCAGTTTCACAATGAAGATAGCAATAACTTTAATAATAATAACGGTAAGAAATTATATTAAAAATATTCAATATTTATGACAGTAAATACATTATTAAAGTTCTCATTACTGGCACATAATAAACCCTAAATAAGTATTAGCTGATATCAATAACTTCTTATTGATAAATAAAGAAGTTATATTAGTTTCCTGTTGCTGCTGTAACAAATTACTATAAGCAGCGGCTTAAAGTAACTTAAAGTTAATTACCTTATAGCTCTGGAAGTCAGAAGTCTCAGAGGGCTAAAATCAAGATGTTAGCAGGGCTGCTATCTTTATAGAGACTCTGGAGGAGAATCAGTTTCCTTGTCTCTTTTATTGCCTTTAAAACGTAATAGTTGACCTCACAAAAGAGCACTGTAGAGGTTAGGAAATGTAGTCTAGGTCGGCAGCTTCCAGAAACTGTCAGTGTTCACCTTGAAGTATCTTTTCTTGTTATTTTGTACCCAATGACCATCTCATATGACAATCATATGAGATCAAAGTATTTGGGGATGAGTGGGAGTCAGGAATACTGTTAGGGAAGGATGTGGACAACTGATGAGAGCAACATGCACCTCTGTAAGTTCTAAGAGGAATGAGCAAGCCTTTTGTTGTTTGTTTGTTTGTTGGTTTTCCTGAAGATATAATAGAAGTCCTGGAATAAATAGCAAAATGTTTTGTGAGAAGGTCTAAATGAACAGTACCAAGCTTGGAATCTCAGATAAGTGACTTAATTTTGCTTAGTCTCAAGTAGTTTTTTTTATTTTAATCTCTATAAGAGAAGTAGTAATGAAATCAATATTTGATTTGAAGGTGCTCTTATTCTTCTCAACCATCACATTTCCTTGGATATTAAAATGTATTTTATCTTTTAGGAATTGTACAGCTTGCAAAGGTATTTATATTGTGTTGTTAGGCAAATGCTCAGCCAAATATGCTGTGGTCTTTTGTGTGTTCTGAAGTTCAAGCCTAGAAATACAGCTGAGCAGCACCAGGCCTTATATAATACATGAAGTTCAGTAATAAAAATTCAGTAATAATAAAAGTAAGATAATCTCTGTAAACAGAGATTAAAATGTATCTGCTTTTCTTCTGTAAATAAGTAGATCATATTTTGAGCAACTAAGAAAGTTTAAGCTCCTATAATATAACCCAACTGGGAAATGCCTTATATAAATAAGTAAGCAATTTAAGGAAAACAAAATAGAGCTTGGTGTAATGTTTCTATAATTATTTTCTATAAATTTTAAAACCGATTTTATTGGAGATAAAAATAAAGGAATAAAAAACAAAAATATGTAATAAAATGTGTTTTATTTTCAATTTTAAAGTAATTCTTAATTTCCTCAGGGAAATTCAGAAGGCTTCCATATCTACATTAAATTTTGGGGGGAAATAGAAACAAAGTAGTAGAGTCATTTAAAAAATTTTTATGGTTAAAAATACGTACAAACATATAGTTATACAAGTCACAGTTTTTAAGAAAAATCAGTAAGCTTTCATATATGATTGCAAATAATTGAGATCATTTAACTTCAGCACTATCTGCAAACATAAAATTAAATGAGCCCCATCAGATTTTTTGGCACATAATCTAGCATTCCTTATACTATTTATTTGCAGACTAAATGATTATAAAGACACAATACACAATTACTCAATCCAATATAAATTGCTTCATGGTATAAAATATCCTATTTAAGTTATGTCCTTGGTGAGGGTAACAAAAAGGAAAAGGATTCTTTCGCCCTTCAGCCTAAGACACCATTTCCATGCTGGTAGTTCCTTCCATCTTCTGGAGCACCTCTATTTCATCATTGACTTAGCCCATTGTGAATAACACCCCCTAGGTCACTTCCAATCCCCCTGTAGACAAATACGGAAAATTCCAGGAGTAGCATTGAGGTACAAGAGAAAATTTCCCCTGAGCAAGCCAGCTCAATATCTCGACCAAATAAAGGCAGTGATCAAATATCTCTTAGTATACGATTCATAATCTTTTTAAGGAAGTAATCATCATTTAAACTATCGAAGTGCACATTTTACCAATTAGCATCATGACTACAACTAAATACAAAAGTTCAATATAATTATTATATAGCTTTGTAAATGATAATTGTCCCAAGTTCTATAGTTTCTTGTTCCATTTGTCTTCAGTGAAAGTAAACACAAAAAGGAAGTTCTGATGTTTAGCATTAGAGTAAGATACATGTTTCATCTGGTGGGGCTGCATTCCTCAGCTGCCGGATCTCATTCTGAAGGCTTCTCCTTTCAGCTTGGATTCTTTCCTCCTGCTTTGCAGCCTCTTCCTAGAGAATGATAAATAAAACTATAGAGCTTAGCCAGAAAGTAATGTCCAGATCATTGGGATCATTGGAGCAGGGGAATAAGCCCAAATCATTGACTTTCCTTTCTTATTTTAAGCCATCTGTAACAAAAGACAGTCCCTGGATTCCGCTTTCTACTCATGTCTACTTTTTCCTCTCATTCTTGGTTTCCTACCTGAACAATTCTTCTCCCATATTTCTTTCACTAGATATAAAAACATCACCCTCTCTCAATCCCTGAAATATTGGTATCTTAAGAATTACATCCTGAGGTCAATTTTCCCCTTCCCCCTTGGGCATTCTGAGTCACATCTTAACTTCAATTTTTATTTATACAGAGAAAAATCAGATTTTGTTCTACAAGGAGAAGCTGATACAACACCCACCTGGGTGTCTAGGTGACATCCACAATGAGGTGAGGAGTCTGAGACTTAGATCAGGAAATTTGTTTCAGGTCTCCACAGTTATGAGACAGAAGTAGAACGAAAGAGTGAGGAGCTTGAGAACCCCAGGTTGACCATACTGCCCTTCAGTGTAGGGCCATAATCCCAAAAATGTCTTGGAGCAGTGCCTGGAAAACGAGGACCTACGGGTGGCCTGGCTACCCAGAGAGGGTTAGGGTGCCCCTTGTCTCATAAGGATGCTCACATAAGAATTTCACACTAGGTTTGTAAAATTAAAAGCATTACAAACCCCACTTACGGGGACACTTTGATAACTTTCTAAGCTGTGTGGTATTGTTATTTAGTTATCTCTTGGGAACCTAACTTTTCTAATCAGAAAAATGGTGACATAATGCTTGTGCTTCACAGTGAACAGATTAGATGGAAGAATGTATGTAAAGTAATTTGTACAGTGCTTGCCAAACAGGAACTACTGCTTATTAAGTGACGACAATGAAGGACTGGATGAAACAAACTCTGAAAGTTAAAGGCCTTCAGAACCAGTGACAATTAAGGCAGGGGAAGGGGCATAGACACAGTAATATAAAATTAATTTAACAAGGTAACCTGTGACCAAAAGAAAAGTTTGTTTATAGCAATTAACAATATAACAAAAGAGACTAATTAACATGGGTTAGAAATGTGCTGGATTGTATTTAATAAATTATAGTGCGTATTCAGTGCTAAGCACCATTCTAAACATAAATATTAATTCATTTAATTATTAAAATAACCCTATAAAACAGGTATCATTACCATCTCCATTTTCTATAAGTGGAAACTAAAGCATCATAGGGGATAGATAACTTGCCCAAAACATCTATTTAGTAACATGTGGAGTTCAATTCTTACCCACGCTGTCTGACTCCAGGGTCCTTGCTCTGAGCCATAATATTATGCTGTCACTCCCTCTTTGTCACTGCTTCATGCTCTTATCAATACAGAGATAAGGGATATGATTACAATCTTCAGATGAAATAATGGATGCATACCTGGAGCCGAAGTTCCAAGGCCCTCTGTTGCTGTGCCAGATAGTTTGCTCTGTTCACCTCCATTTGTCTGACTTGCTCCTGACGGAGCCTCTCCCTCTGCTCCATCATTAGCTGGTTCTGCCTTTCAATGTTCTTCAACTTTTGTGCTCTAGCCTTTGCAGCCTCTGCTTTCTTACGTGCTTCTGGGAAGAAAAAAAATGACAAACCTCTCTAGAATTAAAGTGCCTCTTCCTTCTGCCTCCTGCTCTGATTTGATATATTATTACGGCTACTTCATAGAGAAAATTCCTTAGGGTTATTTTCCTCCTACGGCCAGCAGTATGGACCCTACTTAGTCGATGAAGCCTGGGGAGCTAAAAATCGCCCTTGCCATTCTTGCTCTAGTTTAATGATCCCAGGTGAGCCAGGTCAAATTAATTAAAAATGTGTAAAAGTTTCTATTTTGCATCTTTTCCACTTTCTTCTCACCTTCCATCTCCTTTTCCCTCTTGGTGAGAGCCAGGTCTGTCTGTAGAATGGCATCACTCGCAGACTCCTTGGACTGTAAATATTTTCGCAGAGTTTCTTCAGCCTAGGGGCCCCAAACACATGCAGTTAGAAGTAGGAAATGGTGATTAGGAATGTTGTAAACCTTTCTACTTCTTTTTCTTCCTAGCATCTTCTCCTCCCAGGAAGTGCTCAGCCTGCACTTAGTGGAACTGTCAATCAAGCCTCTTCTGTCACAGGGGTGGGCACAATTTCTGGCCTGGCCAATCAGAGTACCCATAGCCACTTACTACAAAGGATTTAGGTAGAGGTGAGAAAATACTCAATTTGGGTGGGATGCTGGGGAAAATGCTCTCTCTTCCCTGAGATTCAGGGCAAATGATCTAATTAAAAGTGGAGCTATTGGTGTCACTTGCTGCCATGTGGGGTGAGCTTGCCTGAGAATGCAGGCAATAGTGAGGAAAACAGAACAGAAAACTAAGCGGGTATTGGAAAGAAAAAAGGAAGTAGGGAATTGATGGCATTGTTTGAACTGAACTTAGCTGTAGTTCCAATTAAATTTAAACGTTTCATGTAAACCAATGAATTACATTTTTTTTCCTTAAGTTAGCTTCAATTATTGGAATTCTGTCCTAGGTAATAAAAAACAAAAAAAAGCCCCTTTGTTGCAATCACTGTTGATGGTTGCAATAAAAGTCTGGTGATTATGATGATAGTTCAATTTAATTCCACAGCTATCTTTAGAGCATAAATACTTTCTTCCTATCCTCACTGAAGTTTGAAAGAAGCCTCCCCAACAACTTCCTGAAATTAATACATAAAACCAGGGATACCTGTATTCCTTTCCTGGGCTCCTGATAGTACTTTGCCTTCAGCTCTTCTGTCTTCTGAATGAAGAGACGATGTCCTCCTGGCTTTGAATAAATCCCCCGCTTCACATCTTCTTCTAGATGACCAAAAATATCCTGAAGTAAAGCTGAGCAACGATCTGATGATGCCTCCAAGTTCTGTTTACAAAGGTCATCCTGTTTTGCTTTTAGCAGGGTCTTCAAAGGGACAAAGGCCCAAGGAAACGGTATTAGCAATACTTCAGAATTTCTAGAAACGATTCTTGAAAAGAATCTATATATTTTTTTCTAGAAGCTAGAAGACTACAAGCAAGGCTGTATCCTTCCTACCAGACCTAGAAAAGTTCCAGGATGATAGACTGTAGAAAAGTGAGTTTAGTTTTATATTTGAAATCTCCCTTTCTCTTGCTATTTCTGTTTTAGGTGTGATCTTCAAACTGAGATCTGTAGCTTCATGCCCTAATTATAAATGCAACTTATTCTTTTACAACCATTCTTGGTTTCAGTATAATACTGGACCTGGGATTCCCAATAAGGAGGTGAAATGGAATAATTGGCAAGCATGATATGAGTGTATGCTATTAAATCTGGAGACATAATCTTTCAGTAGATCCTTTTGGTGATTCTGTACACTTGATTAATATAAAAGGAAACTTAATTAATACTTTATGACTAAACATTTTGAGGAATAAAATTAATTTAAAAAAAATTAGTCCATGGGTATAACATGGTAAGATGAGTTGTATGTGTTTGAGAGTTTCCGTTTATTTATTTGTTTGTTTGGTTGTTTGTTTGTTTGTTTTCAGAATAACAGTGATATCGTGGTCACACAAGTGATAGTCATTATTTTCTAGTCTAGTAAGAATTGCTTTTCTTAATTAAGTCCCCATTTTGCCTCTTTGTCTTTTATTGCCCATAAGCCTCATGAACTAGAACAAAAACAATTAATTACCTCCAATTCCTTCTGGAACTTTTGGTCCACATCCTTGAAAGAATTCTTCATGAAGACTTCGATGGCCTCTTTCTCACTGGCCCTGTGCAGGTCCAGAAGCTCCTGGAGGGTGTCCGTGGGCAGCTTCAGCTTCTGGCCCATCTGCTGGTCATAGTGGGCAATGGCCTTTTTCACTGCGGCAGAGTTCTTGGTCTGGGCCAAGGCCAGGACTGCATTCTCCATGCAGGGTAGGTCCCCACTGCTGATGGCACTGACATAGGTCAGCACCAGTTTCTTTAGTTCTTCACAGGGGAAAGAGATGCTTGTATGATTTGCAAAGAAACAGCATGCTCAACTGGGCAATTCTGAGAATGTTAATTTAACAATGCATTTCCTGAGCCTTTTCAATATTCTGCATAGTTACTGTTCAAGTGGCCCAAGTAAGTTTTTTTGGGAAACTGTGTGACCAAGAAGCCAGATCTTTCTTTCTTTTGGAAAAGAAAGTGTTCAAAGGGGGACAACTCAAGATCTATGTGATCATCCACATTTCATCCTGTTCTCATTGAGAAATGAGGAAATGGTTATATAAAGCTATTCACATTCATTTGATTAGAATGCTCCAGGCCTTTTGCCTTTTAACTCTTTCCTTCCTTTCCCTCTTCCTCAGGTTTCTATTCCCTTCAGAATTCCTCTTTCTCTTCCACTTCCATATATAAAGCTGGTAAGAATGTTAGCTGAAAAAGCACAAAGTAAGCTAATTCATTAGATCAGGTCACCTTTACTCTTTGTTGGAGCTTTCCTGTTTATCTTCCTTGTCCTTTGCATACTTTGGTTGCAACTCACCTTCCTTTAAAATGTAGCAATAATTTATAGAGTTTTGAATGTAGAGTCTTTAGGTGTCTGCTGTACCAAGGTGTCTGCTTAGATTTCCTTTAGCGTTCTAAACAACTTGGGTCTCTGTTCAATGTTTGTATCAAGTAAATTCAATTTCTACAGAGAATGTATATGTCTTCCCCATCTTGTGCCTATCAAAGGCTATGACATATAATAAGTATTGACCAGGTTGGTGGAAAAAATGCTGCCAATTCATGTGGGTTGGTCTAGTCCAATTGTGGACCACAAATGAGTAGAACTCTTTTAACTTGACTTTTCTTCAGATTATATTCCTATTTTATTCTACATTAAAGGAATTACTAAAAAATCACTAGAAATGTTTTGGTACCCACTGGAATTTAAAAAAATGTGACTCATATAATTTTCTTGGTAGTAACTGACTAGGCATTTTCAACATTGACAGTGGAAAAAGAAACTTATAACAGTGCCCCCATTCTTTAGGTTGCATTGAAGGAAAATCCTAAAAGAGATACTCACGAGGTCCATTGACCTGGATGCCTCCTGAAAGAGTTTTAATGTTGGAATAGTGTAAGATGTAGTAACAGAAATCTGCTACTTGTTGCACAAAATCAGGATCCAGTTCCTCATTATGCAGTGTCTCAAGCTGGGCGAGCTTCTTCCGGTGAGTGGGTGAGTCAAAGATAAAGCATTTCTTTACTGGGAAGAATTTCTGTATACAAAGACGAGGCAAATTGAAATTTTGAAGACTTTGATCAGTGCCTAGGGAAAGAAAAATAAGGTTTATTTAGCATAGAATTCACATTCATTTTAATGTATTTCCCATGAATAAATTTGTTTTCCATCTGATGTTATTTATTTCAGTACATGTCCAAAAACCCTAAGCAAAAAGTTAAAAGGTCATGAATTAGGGAAAGGAAAGAAGAGAAGTAATTTCCTCCATGAACAGGGAGTATTTTTTAATATTGAATCTATTAGTTCATTTTAAATTAATAGTATTAATTATTAACTTGGTAGTTTAGCCATGTCAGTAAATATAGAAAACTATGAATGTAATCACCTACATACAAGAAATAATTTCTTGTATTACTTCTCTCTTTCCCAAACTGGAGTCTCTGTTACCTTGCTTCGGCCTCAGTGAAATCTCCAGGTAGTCATCTGCTGTGATGAGTTGCCCATCTACTTCTAGGGATAAGTAGAAATCTCTTAAAGTCCACACTAGGTCTGGACAGCAGCTCATAAAGTCAGCTGCATCTTCAACCTTGTCAAGATCAGGTGAGGATACTGTCCTAAGCAGATTTGACAGTTCTGTTACATAACTGCAATACAATTAAGGAAAACTGGTGGAAATAGAAATGCATCTAAGCCCATATTAAATTCCATGCCTCCCTATACCTTTATGTACTCTTCGTGTTGTAACCAATTCCTCATTTCGTCAGTAAATATAAGAACTCTTTCTCTTGCACTTTTAATATTTATCATGGTTTTAATTTTTGTATTTGATTCACAAGGACTCCTCAACACAGCTGGTGAATAGAGATGTTCTCTCTGGCTTTGGTGCCATCCTGAACCATAAAAGGATACTACAATAGGTCGATGGCCCTCTGGTCAATTTTATTCATGGTGTTGTATACAAAGGTACTACTCAGTAGTATCGCCAGTGCAAAGATCTGGGTATCGTTGTTGTTGTCACCCTAGAAGTCAGAACAAGTACAAGTCATGTGTCACGGCATTCCCAGATGAGCAATCATTAAAAATAAGCCCCTGACCTACAATGCTAAATAAAATGAACAAAAATGATTACAAGAAACATAAATTTGAATAGGTCTGTTATTAGTGTTGATAATTTTATATGGAACCGTACACTGTTAACTCACCAGTCCCTCCTATAACTAGTTAGGCATTTGCAAAGTTGGTGGGGTAGCCAGAGTACTCAAAATCAAGATTTTCAATTGTGTAAAACCAAGTTGGCCTATATATACAATACATATACCTATTTTATTGAATAGTTATTATATACAGGGTAGTTTACATCACTAAAACAATCTAGTACTCAAAACAATGCTGTGAGATGCATTTATAATTACTATCTCCATGTTATAGATAAACAAACTAAAGCGCAAATCGAGGCTGACCATTTTGAATTTGTGGCAAATCAAAACAAACTAAAACACAAGGGAAGTGCAAGGGAAAGAACTAGTTGTGTGTTACAGCCAGCTCACACCAGCCCACAGGAGCTGATTGTATACATCTATTCCAGACCCTGAGTTTAGTGACTTCACTTTGGGAGCTTGGAATCAGCTATGATGGGAACATTTAGAAAAACTGGTAAGTGCTACAAATCAAGGCTTTTCCCCCTCAGTGTGCTGGTTGTTAAACACTTATCAGCATAGAGGTGAAAATAAGTTCATGTTTCTACTGTTTAAATTGATCATCCATCTTATTGATGGATAAGACCAAAGAGAAAA
Source organism: Aselliscus stoliczkanus (assembly GCA_033961575.1). NCBI lineage: Eukaryota > Metazoa > Chordata > Mammalia > Chiroptera > Hipposideridae > Aselliscus > Aselliscus stoliczkanus. The sequence goes on along the minus strand of CM066730.1, from coordinate 113,076,870 downwards.
CAAAAGCTCTGGGGAGACTTACTCTTGCTTGTCAAATTCAGAGACCTACACGTGCCAGAGCCCTGATTTGAGCTCACGTTGCTTTGGCCCAGAGCCCAGTACTAATCACTGTTCTCTACAGGATCAGACTTGCAACAGTGAGTTTATTTGCATATCAGTTAACTGCCTAGCTCCACATCAGTGTAGTCTCCCCATCATGGGCTTGGCTTATAAATATATTTTTCTCACTTCAGTTTTCTAAACTTTGACTATTAAAAATAGAAAGAGGGAGAAAAGATATACTCTAATAGAGTGGAAGTACAAAAAAAACAAAAACAAAAACTCTGTGTAAAGGATGTTCAGAGATGAGGAGGTTAATCAAAAAGAAATCCTTGTTCCTTACCTTCTCTACATCCCCCAGGCCCTCAGTGTCAAGCAGAACGAGTGTGTGGTTCGGCTTCTCAGGATGAGGCACACACCACATCCAGATTCCCTTGGTGTGAGACTGCACTGTGGATCCAACAGAGAAGCCTGCAGTGGGGGAGGAAAGTTTGTAATAGAGCAGAGGATCTGGAAATTGGAGACGTTCTTGACCATTGAGCTGCGTTTAAGGAAAGTAAGATGAAGAGATGGAAGAAAGTATAACCAGTATTGATGTGAACTACAATAAAGAAATGGGAAATAAGAATAGCAAGTACCATACGGTGAAAGTTTGATGGGTTTTTTTTGTTTGTTTGTTCTTACAAAAATCTTATGCTACTAAAATTTTAATGGTTTATAATTACATATATAGAAGTTATTTAATTGATATCTTACACCTTATGATTGGAAAATATTTTTTTCAAGGAGACACTAAGTGAAAAAAAAAAAAAAGCAGAGGTGATATGTCAGGAACAGACCTCTGTCCTTTATCTCCCAGAGGATAACTAGTCATCTGTGATCGAAACATTATCGTTCAATATTCCTCTCCATCTCTAACTTTCTCTCCTCACTCAGTGCTGAGGGGGTGGGTGGACAGAAGGGGCTTGGCAGAGCTTTGCTGGTGCCACTCACCCTTCTTCTTCCCAGCCAGCTTGTTCAGCAGGTAGGATTTGCCTGTGCGGTAGAGACCCACAATAGCCACCACAACAAGAGGCTGCTTAATGGCAGACAGGATCTTCAAAGCTTCCGGATTAATCACCAGTTGCCCTTTAATGTTTTCAATGAGGCACATTGGGCCTGGCATGTGGATCTCAGAGGCCATGTCCAGGGTGTGACCTTATCTGCAAGGGAAGACATGGGATGGACTGGAATTTCCAGTCTTTAATCAGAGAAAGTAATTTTGCTTCCTGAACCTGGGGACATACTATTCCCCAGCATGGCCTAAGTTTCTGAAGAAATTATTAAAAATATAAAGAAGACAACAAAGCAGGTCATAGGAAAATAAGTTCTAGGCCCCTCAAAGGTCTGCTATAGGCTATGCCACTGTCTTAAATATTTGGTGGGCATATGGAAAACCATATGCTGAAACTAACCTACTGTTAGTTTGAATCTGATTCTTCTCCATTAGTTTTTGGCTTGCTTATGTTTTTTACCTCCCTGAATCCCCAGATTGAATCTTTATGACCACTATTTATTATATTACACTTCTTGTTTTTATCCCATATCAACTTACTTTTCTCTAATTTAGGACTATGTCCATTCAAAATGTATTATACCAAATCCTGGCAGGTCATTATGTGGTATTATCGAACAAATCATAGTTGTTTACTTTAAAAGAATATTTTATATAGTTGTTGCTGTGTCTTTTTCAATCAAAACTTTAATGCATGATCATTTTACGAATGAGAAAGTGAGTGAAAATACTTTCTTAAATAATACTTAATCATTTATTTTGTAACTTCTGGGCATCAATTCCTGTAACCTGAGAGTCCCTGATAAAACATATTTAAGCTATTTGAGATTTAAGCAAATGCTTGCTTTTCTGCCTTATCATAAAGAACAATTTTCTTCAATTTTAAAAGTGATTGTTTGCTACGGAAACTAAAAATCCACCATTTGCTTGACTTTTTCTTTCACTGAAATCCTACAGTGAACAGGTCTGGATTTCCTTACTAGCTGACTGTAAAAACTGCTTTTTGAAAATCATAAAGGCCCATTTTCCACCCTTCTGTCATAAGAGTCTTGCTTTCTCTCACTGATGCAGTAGCAAGCTGATTATATATGAAAGCAGGGTTTATTAGAGATAAACTCTCAGGGAAGAAAATGGGCCTAGCTGAGGTGGGGGAGGGAGGACGGGGAAAAAGACAGAGAGAGAGAGAGAGAGAGAGAGAGAGAGAGAGAGAGAGAGAGAGAGAGAGAAAGGGAAAGCTGAAGAGAGAAAGGGGGACAGAGCTTGAGGACCAGAGACAGAGAGAGCCCTTGCCCCAAGGACTCAATAGTTTAATAGTTTGCTGGGTGGGATTTGGCTGGAAAAGGGGTGCTTGCTCTTCCAAGGGAGGGCGTGACCTCCTAAGATGGGTGGAGGTCTGTTGACTCAGATCCTTATCTTGCTCCACACCACCTCTTGTCATCTGTTGTAAAAACAGATACATGGCTGGAGACAGTTATTCAAAGTTAGTTATGAGCTTTTTCTGTAGGCACTGTGAACCCACTACCACCCCTCCACCATCCTACGTTTTCTAACTTCTGGCTAACACTTCCTCCTCATAGCCAGTGCTCTACAGATCATCCAGGTGACAGATAAATAAAAACAGAAAGTGCTTGGGAGCAGATCATAGGGTGTCTATTGCAAATGGCATAGCACTAGGGCATGGGAAGCTTGCCCAGTCCAAGCTGTATCCAGAAAGAATGGATTCCACATAATTTTAGAAATTCAGATGCCGAGCTCCTCTTCATTCTAGTTCATTTCCATTGCAATCTTGGCACTTTGTAGAGTTCTAGTTGTCTGATTTGTGCACACTAGGGGTCATAAGTATTTTTAGTTTAGAACCATGTGAGGACCTGGTAGTGATGATATACAACAATTAGCTAGAAAAACAGAAGATGCACAATCCAAATCTATTTGCAGATATTGTGCTTTGAGATGTTATCAATGGGGGGGGGGACTGATTTGTCTGAATTCTCAGACCTCTCAATGAGTAACATTAGAGCTATGTATCTATATTAATAAAAGTATTTTAGGGCCGGCCAAGTGGCGCATTGGTTAAGAGCTGGTTTGGGATGCCAGCGGCCCTGGTTCGGGTCCCACATATGAGGGCCAGTGACTCTGCCCTCTACAGCTAAGATGGTGAACAACAGTTCCACCTGGAGCTGGGCTGCTGTGAGTCCCCAGGATGGCATAGCTGCAGCCCCTGCTGCAGTGGGCTGCCATAGGCTACAGTGAGTGGCTGGCAGCCAGTGTGAGCCACTGGCAGTCGGAGGGAGCTGCCAAGAGCCGCTGTGAGCGGCTGTCCAGAGGCCGGCAACCAATATACCTCACCCAAGAAGAGTGCAATGATGATACCAACATGGGCCAGTGAAGCAACGTCCTCCACAACTAGACTGAAGAACAAAAGGACAGCAACTTGTCTGCTGCCCTTCCCGGTTCCCGAACGCTGTTCCCCTCTCCCAATTCCCCAATAAAATCTTAAAAAAAAACCAAAAACGTATTTTATACATTGTCCCCAAGTGTTATCTGGCTAACATCTTTAATGTTTTTAGGAGAGCCTAATTTCCAAAATATTTGCAGATTCAATGTGTAGCCCCATACTTAACTGTTGCTCTGCCCTTAATAACAGCCTGTGATGTGTGCTATGATATGCAGTCTCCCTAACACTGTTAAAACCCCATAACCCTAGTAAATGTCTCACACTACACTGTTTTGTACACCTGAAACTAATTTTTTTTAAAACCATAATGTTTTGTAAATAAAAACAATGCAAGAATGCATCAAATGTATATGCATACATCCAAGAATGCATACATCCAAACACACATTTGGCTTTAAAATAAGGCAGACCTGGTTTCCAATTTTAGCTCTGCAACTGGCTATCTGTATAACATTGGCATTTCACTCAGCCCTCTAAGCCTGTTTTCAAAATAATGGAAGTACATAAATTAATGTTTATATCAGTAGAACTGAGAGAGAGGGAGAGAGAGAGAGGAGTAAAGTGTAAAAAAGGAAAATGACAAGAAATATAAAAGAAAAGGCTCAGAAATGCTAGTGATGGGGTTTCTAGGAGAAAGTATCTCTATTTTCAGCCATGGAGTTCCAGTTGGGTTTTGTGTTATTTTTGTTGTTATAGCTTGCTTTTGCTATCATTTGTGTTGTTTTTGGTATAAGTTTGGAGGAGGAGGAAAAGGCTCTTATCAAAGAGACAAATGGGAATCAAAGAAGGAGATGCATGAAAGGTGTGCTATGATAAGACATTCAAAGGAGGGAGTTCCAGGGAGTAAATAAAATTGCTAGATAGTATTGAGGGGTCAAGTTGGTCAACTGTTGAATTAAGTGATAGTAATAGAAGTGGCAATAGAGTAGTAGAAACAGAATCCAACATAAAAGACCTTAAGGGATGCTGGGTGCCAAGAAATCAAAACTAATTAATTCATGCTATTTCTAAAGGAATAAATCCACCTTCAAAGGCCAAGGCTCTGACTAAAACTATTTAGTTGTTTTCATGAAAGCTCTTCGTAATTCTCTTTGGTTTCAACTTTTGTTTTGTCCTTGATGATGTAAGCAAGCTATTTACATTTTATCTTTTCATTGCTCTTTCTCATGAAAGTAAGTTATGAAATGTTCAGGCTGAAATTCGAACTAAATCAGTTTTATCAAAGATAAAGTTACCTTAAGTGGCAATTATGATCCCCATAGATCATAAACTGTCAAAAGAAGAAAAACATTGTTAAGGCATTTCAGACTATCAGGTTATTCTCTACACATGCTTGTGTCCAATTCAGCAGTGAACACATGTAGCTGGCACTTAATGAATTCTGCTTCCTGTCTGATAGCACCGCAATTTAGTTTTTAATAAAATCTGATACTCCATGTCAGGCTCGGCTATGCCCTATTCTGGATAGAATGTTTTTAAAACATTCTGACCCTTAGAAACTTTCCCCCACCTTTGCCCCAGTCTTACCTTAACTCTTGTGTATCAGTAGCAGATATCTTTTAGAGCTGGGAAGAGAGGGACTTTGATGAGAATGTTGTAAGAGCTCTAACTCTGGCCCTTTATGTTGGCCCGTTATTTCATTCTGTTGGTTTCTGATAAACTTCTTCCCCACCCAATCCTGGGGATTTATTTTCTCTCTACCTGCCTCTCCTATCCCTTAGACACAGAGGAGAGAGGATTCAACTACGAAATAGAAACCAAGATTTGAAGGAATTCGAAACTTCACTACAGGAAACTGAAACTACAAGGCAAACTAAGTTGCTAGGCAGTTAAAAAATTTCCTGAGTGTTGCCTCATGTGTGGGCTGAAAGTACGTGGCCTGATTTCTCAGAAACCGTATATTGTTAGTGGAAGAGAACTTTGAGATCATTTCCACCCCTCCCTATTTCCCTCAGGGATGTGAGAAACCATAAAAACCCCACAGTTACAGTGAATATAACTGCAAAGCATGTCTGAATTATGATAATATATTTACCATTTTTGTTTGTTTTTAAGGAAACAACCATCCTTGTGTTCAGCATTAAAGATTTTGATAGAATTTTCTCTGATAAAATTTGAGTTTGACATACACAGAATGTATTGCTGGATAATGTCAATGAAAAAAATTAACTTCCTAAATACAGAGGGTGCCAAAAATGTATACGCATTTTAAGAAAGAGAAAACTGCATTAAAATTGTAATACTCAATATATATCGGTATCAAAAGATGAATACAAGTTTGACTTCTGCAATTACAAGAGGTGCTCAAAGTGGTTACCACCAGCATAATTTTAATACAGTTTTTTCCTTTCTTACAATGTATATACAGTTTTTTGGTGCCCTCTGTAGATAAAGCAAATGCTGAACAATTTTAAAGAACTTAAAGAAAAGACAGTCTCTTCAATAAATGATACTGGGAAAATTGGACAGGTACATGCAAAAGAAAAAAACTAGGATATTTTCTTACACCATACACAAAAATAAACTCAAAGAGGGGCAAACGCTTCAATATAACACTTGAAACCATAAAATGCCTAGGAAAAAACATAAGCAGTAAACTCCTTGACATGGGTCTTAGCAGTATTATTTTGGATATGTCTCATCAGGCAAAAGGAACAAAAATAAACAAATGGAACTACATCAAATTAAAAAGTTTGTACACAGTGAAGGAAACTAGTAGGAAAATTAAAGACAACCTACTGAATGGAAGAAGATAATTGCAAATGATATATCCATAATATATCAAGATATATATATTCAAGATACATAAAGAAGTAATACAACTCAACATCAAAACTAAACAAAAATCTGATTAAAAATGGGCAGAAGGAGCGGAATAGACATTTCTCCAAAGAGGACATACAGGTGGCCAACAGACACATGAAAAGATGCTCAACATCACTGATCATCAGGGAAATGCAAATCAAAGCCGCAATGAGATATTACCTCACACCTGTCAGAATGGTTACTATCAAAAAGAGAAATAACAAGTCCTGGTGAGGATGTGGAAAAAAGGGAACCCTCATGAGCTGTGAATGGGGTTGCAAATTGGTGCAGCCACTATGGAAAACATTTGGGAGGTTCCTCAAAAAATTAAGAATAGAACTACCCTATGACCTAGCAACTCCACTTCTGGTTATTTATCAGAAAAAAACAAAAACACTAATTTGAAAAGATATATAGACACCTATGTTCATTGCAGCATTATGTATAATAGCCAAGATATGGGAGCAACCTAGGGGCCCATCAATAGATAAATGGATAAAGAAATGTGACATAAGAAGGTATGACAATTAAGTTTGTGAACTTGCCACCGCGTGCTCACATTGGCAGCACTGCACAAACAGCTCGGTAAGGATTCATAACCTTGGTATATCAGTGTCTCACAGCTGTATTCGAATGGACGTGTGGCAGTGTCTTGCTGAGTGGCTTTCATTATTGTCATTGTGTGTTTTTGTGTGCCGAGAATGTCTGAGCTACAATTAGAGCAATGAACAAACATTGAATTTCTTGTTAAACTTCCAAGAGTGGAAGTGAAATCAGGGACATGTTAGTTCAAGTTTATGGGGATAATGCCATGAAGAAAACAGCAGTGTACAAATGGATTAAACATTTTTCTGAGGGAAGAGAACGCGTCACTGATGAAGAGTGGTCAGGGTGGCCAGTAACAAGCAGAACTGATGAAAAGATTGCAAACGTTTGTCGAATTGTGCATCAAAATCTTTGGCTGACTGTGAGAAGCATAGCAGACCAACTAAATATTGATAGAGAAACAGTTAGGAAAATCTTAACTGGAAAACTTGACATGAGAAAGGTGTGTGTGCAAAAATGCTCCCAAAGGAGCTCTTGCAGCATGACAGTGTACCAGCTCACACGGCCCTGTTTGTGAGGGAGTTTTTAGCCAGTAAACACATGACTGTGTTAGAACAGCTCACTTACTCACCTGATCTGGCCCCCAATGACTTCTTTCTTTACCCAAATATAAAGGAAATATTGAAAGGAAGACATTTTGATGACATTCAGGACATCAAGGGTAATACGATGACAGCTCTGATGAAAAAGCTGTTCCAAAATTGCTTTGAAGGGTGGACTAAGCGCTGGCATCAGAGCATAGCTTCCCAAGGAGAGTACTCTGAAGGTGACGGTAGTGATATTTAGCAATGAGGTAAGTAGTCCTTTTTCTAGGATTTCGTGAATTTAATTGCCAGGTTTTATAAGTTGGATAGAGAAAGACAAATACCCATATAATTCCATTTATATGTGTAATATTGAAAAACCCCAAAACAAATGAACACACAAAACAAAACAGAAACAGATTCACAGAGAGCAAAAACTGATGGATGCCAGAAGGAGGGGATGGGGAATGGGCAAAAGATGAAGGGGAATATGAGGCACAAACTTCCAGTTATAAAGCAAGCCATAGAAATGTAATGTACAGCATTGGGAATAAAGGCAAAAACATTGTGATAACTATGTATGGTGTCAGGTGGGTACTAGATTTATCAGGGTGATTGCTTAGTAAATTATATAAATGTCAAATCACTACATTATACACCTGAAACTAATATAATATTGTATATGTACTATAATTAAAATTAAATAGAATTTTAAGAAGTTATTTCAGTCACTACCAGGTCAACAGTTTTTTGTAATTGCATCTTTCATCGGTCAGGCAAATATTCAAACCAAACACTTTGAAAACCTACCATTGGGTAGTCAGAAAAATCATGATGTATTTTTCTATGTTTTTTGGTGCAAAAATGCATCATGACTTTTCCGATAACCCAATATATCCTGCAGTATTCAAAGAGAAGCAAGAAAAACAAACAAACACATCATAACCCCTATTGGGAAATTTCAGTCTAGATAAATGCAATTTATGACCTCCAAATCCCATCTTCCCAAACAAGTAAATATTTATTTGGTTTGTCATTTTTATTTACAACCATTGTCAAGGAGTGTTTGTACATTTTCCAGAACTTCATGACTTAGCTCTACCTACACTATTAATCACTCAAGATATTAATATTAGGGGCTGGCCGAGTAGCTCAGTTGGTTAAGAGCTCACTCAAGAGTGCAAGCTGAGTTCTAAGCAATAGCAGCTCGATGCCCAGCCCAAGCTGAGCTGCCACTGAGCTGCCAACAGGTGGCAGGATGGCTCAGCTAAAAAACCCCAAAACATATTAAGGTTAAAAAACTGCCTTTTTTGAATTGAGATATAATTGACACATAACATTTTATTAGTTTTAGGTGTACAACATAATGGTCGAATATATGTATACATTGTGAAATGATTACCACGAGAGATGATTACCATAAGAATTTTAGTTAACATTTATTTTTACCACACAGTTATAATTTTTTTCTTTTGATGAGAACTTTTAAGATCGACTGTCTTAGCAACTTTCAAATATACAATACGGTATTGTTTACTATAGTCATCATGCAGTGAATTACAACCCCAGGACTTATTTAACTTATAGTTAGAAGTTTGTTCTGTTAAAGAGAAAAGCACAGACCCAAAATAATATCTTTGTGCTAAAGCCCATGATACCAAACCGAGACTTAATACCTGGCCTAATTGCTGTTTCAACCTCTCCCAGAAATATCACATTAATCAACCAGTCTGGAATTTTTTGGTCAACACCAATGAAGTATTTGCTATCTGGGCCTTCTCCATCCCCTCCACAGAAAGAAAAGGGAATCTGTATAAAACAAACTCTCCCTGTTCCTTTCCTACTAAAAGACGGTGTCCTGGTCTAAAAATAATTATTTTCTTTTGTTAATAATTCCCTTGCCCCACCCTTCTTCTTATGAAAACCTTCTACTTTGTACAACCCCTTGGAGACCCCTTTTAGTTGCTGGATGGGATGCTGTCCAATTCATGAATAGCTTAATAAAGCCAATTAGATCTTCAAAAGTACTTGATTGAATTCTATATTTAACAGTACATTTGATCACCTTCATTTTACCCACCTGCATCCCTGTCTCTGGAAACAACCAAACTGTTCTTTGTAGATATAAATTATTGTTGTTATTGTTTATTTGTTTGTTTTTAGATTCCACCTGTAAGTAAGATCATACAGTATTTACCTTTCTCTGTCTGGCTTATTCACTTAGCATATGCCCTTAATGACCATCCGTGTTGTTGCAAATGGCAGGATTTCCTTCATTTTTATGGCTGAATAATATTCCATTATATAAGCATACCACAATTCTTTTATCCATTCATCCATTGATAGACACTTAGATTATTTCCATATGTTGACTATTGGAAATAATGATGCAATGAACGTGGTGGTATGTATATCTTTTCAAGACAGTAATTTTGTGTTTTTTTTGGCTACATACCCAGAAGTAGAATTGCTGAATCATAAGGTAGTTCTATTTTAAACTATTTTAAACAACCTCCATGCTGTTTTCAATAGTGGATGCACCAATTTACATTCTCACCATTAGTTCCCAAGGGTTCCCTTTTATCCACATTCTCATAACATCTGTTATTTGTTGTATTTTTTTTGTTGTTGTTCCTTCTACTTCAAAACTGTTCCGTTTTTAATTTTTTATTAATAGTTTCAGGTGTACAAAACAATGCAATAGTTATGTTTTTCACCCCTCACAAAGTGACAGCCCCTTTCTTCCAATCCACCGCCTCCCCACCCCCAATATCATACATATCTATTACAATTCCATTGACTCCACTCCCTGCACTGTACTCCACATCCCGTGACTATATATATACTAAATTATAGTTCACATATATCATTATTCAATGGCAGCTTCAGATGTACAATGCAGTGGGCAGGCCTCTATACCGTGCATGCAGTGGTCTCCCTAAAAAGACATGAGTCCATCTGGCCCCCTAAAAAATATTTACAACATTATTGATTATATTCCCCAAACTGTCTTTCCTATCCCTGTGGCAATATTGAAGTTACAAATTTATGTTGTCTCAGCCCTTCCCTTCTTCCCTCATCCCTGCCCCTCCCATCTAGCAATCATCAGTTTTTCCTCTGTATCTCTGAGACTATTTCTGTTTACATTGCTCGCTTATTCAGTTCTTTGAATTCCGCATATAAGTGAGATCATATGGTATTTGTCTTTCTCTGACTCATTTCACTTAGCATAATGTTCTCTAGGTCCATCCATATCGTTGCAAATAGTATGATTTCATTCTTCTTTTTAGCTGCATACTCCATTGTATAAATGTACCACAGTTTCTTAATCCAGTCATCTACTGATGGGCATTTTGATTGTTTTCAAGTCTTGGCTATTGTAAATACCCTGCAATGAACATAGGGGTGCATGTATTTTTTTGAATTAGTGTCTTGAGTTTCTCAGGATAAATACCTAAGAGTGGAATTGCTGGGTCATAAGGTAGTTTCATTTCCAGCTTTTTGAGATACCTCCATACTGATTTCCATAGTGGCTGCACCAATTTGCAATCCTATCAACACTGCAGCAGGGTTCCCTTTTCCCCACAACCTCGTCAGCACTTGTTGTTTGTTGATTTATTGATTTTAGCCATTCTGACTAGAGTGAGGTGGTATCTCATTGTGGTTTTTATGTGCATTGCTCTGATGATTAGTAAGATTGAACATTTTTTCATATGCCTGTTGGTCATCTGTATGTCCTCTTAGAGAAATGTCTCTTCATATCCTCTGTCCATTTTTTAATTGGGTTGTTCGTTTATTTGGTGTTGAGTTGAGTGAGTTTTTTATTAACCCTTGGATATTAACCCTTTATGAGATTATCATTGACAAATATCTTCTCCAATTCAGTAGGCTTCCTTTTTGTTTACTGATGGTTTCTTTTGCTGTGAAAAACTTTTAAGTCTCATGTAATCCCATATGTTCATTTTTTCTTTTGCTTCCCTTGCCTATGGGGATATACCAGAAAAAATATTGCTTAGGGTAATGTCTGCAAATTTACTTCCTATGTTTTCTTCTAGGAGTTTTATGGTTTCAGGTCATACATTTAAGTCTTTAATCCATTTAGAATTTGTTCCTGTATATGGTGTAAGGAGGTGGTCCAATTTAACGTTTTTGCATGTGTCAGTCCAATTTTCCCAGCACAACTTATTGAATAGACTATCTTTACCCAAATGTAAATTCTTGCTTCTGTTGTCATAGATTAATTGACCGTATATGAATGGGTTTATTTCTGGGCTCTGTTCCATTAGATCTATTCCATTGATCTATGTGCCTGTTTTTATGCCAGTACCATGCTGTTTTGATTATAGTAGCCTTGTAAAATGATTTGATGTTGGGGAGTGTGATACCTCCAACTTTGTTCTTATTGTTCAGGATTGCTGTGGCTATTTGGGGTCTTTTATGGTTCCACATAAATTTTAGGATTGTATTTTTTATTTCTGTGAAAAATGCCCTTGGTAATTTGATAGGAATTGCATTGAATCTATATATTGCTTTAGGCAATAAGGACATTTAAACTATATTAATTCTTCCTATCCATGAGCATGGTAGGTGTTTCCATTTATTTGTATCTTCTTTAATTTCTCTCTTCAGTGTCTTATAATTTTCTGAGTACAGGTCTTTTACTTCTTTGGTGAAATTTATTCCTAAGTATTTTATAGTTCTTGAAGCAACTGTAAATGGGATTTACAGTTGCTGAATTTCTCTTTCTAATAGTTTGTTATTGGTATATACAAATGCAACTGATTTCTGAACGTTGATTTTGTATCCTGCTACCTTACTGAATTCATTTATCAGTTCCAATAGTTTTTTGATGGAGTCTTTGGGGTTCTCTATGTATAGTATCTTGTCATCTGCATATAATGACAATTTTACTTCCTCTTTACCAATTTGAATGCCTTTTTTTTTCATGTCTGATTGCTATGGCTAGAACTTCCAAAACTATGTTGAATAAAAGTAGAGAAAGTGGACAGCCTTATCTTGTTCCTGATCTTAAGAGGAATGGTTTTAGTTTTTCCCCATTGAGTATGATGTTAGCTGTGGGTTTATCATGTATGGGCTTTATTATGTTGAGATATGACCCCTATATTCCCACTTTGCTAAGAGTTTTTATCATAAATGGCTGCAGTATTTTGTCAAATGCTTTTTCTGCATCTATTGGTATGACCATATGATTCTTATTTTTCATTTTGTTGATGTGGTATATCACATTAATTGATTTGCGGATATTGAACCAACCTTGCATACTGGGGATGAATCCAACCTGATCCTGATGTATAATCCTCTTAATATATTGCTGAGTCCTGTTTGCTAATATTTTGTTGAGGGTTTTTGCATCTATATTCATCAGGGATATCGGTCTGTAGTTTTCCTTTTTTGTACTGTCTTTGTGTGGTTTTGAAATCAGGGTGATAGTGGCCTCATAGAACGAGTTTGGTAACCTTCCCTTTTTCTGGATTTTTTGAAATAGTTTGAGAAGAATAGGTGATAATTCTTTTTTGAATGTTTGGCAAAATTCACTTGTGAAGCTATCTGTTCAGGGCTTTTGTTTGTTGGGAGCTTGTTGGTTACTGATTCAATTTCTTTGGTAGTAATCAGTCTATTAAGATTTTCCATTCTTTTTGTGTTTGCTTTGGAAGTTATATGCTTCTAGAAAGTTATCCATTTCTTCCAGGTTGTCAAATTTGTTGGCATATAGTTGCTCACAGCAATTTCTTAAATTTTTTTGTATTTCTGTGGTGTCTGTTGTCACTTCACCTCTTTCATTCCTGATTTTACTAGTTTGTGCCCTCTCTCTCTTTTTTTTTCATGAGTCTGTCTAGAGGTTTGGCAATTTTGTTTATCTTCTCAAAAAAACCCAGTTCTTGGTTTCATTAATCTTTTGTATTGTTTTTCTGGTCTCTATTTCATTTATTTCCACTCTGGTCTTTATTATCTCCTTCCTTGCACTCCCTTTGGGCTTATTTTGTTGTTCTTTTTCCAGTTCCCTGAGGTTAAGGATAACCTGTTGCTATGAGATTTTTCATCCTTCTTTAGGTAGGCCTGCACTGCTATGAACGTACTTCTTAAGACTGTTTTCGCTGCATCCCAAAGATTTTGGGTCATGGTGTTTTCATTTTCATTTGTCTCAAGGAATCTTGATTTCTTCCTTGATCTCATTTTTGACCCACTCAGTATTTAGTAACATGTTATTCAGCCTCCATGTATTTCTGTGCTTTCCAGTTTTCTTCTTGTAGTTGATTTCTAATTTCATAGCACTGTGGTCAGAGAAAATACTTGATATGATTTCGATTTTCTTAAATTTACTGAGACTTGTTTTGTGGCCTAATATGTGGTCTATCTTGGAAAATGTTCCATGTGCACATAAGAAGAAGGTATATTCTGTAGATTTGGGGTGAAATGCTCTGAAAATATCAATTAAATCCAGCTTTTCTAATGTGTCATTTAAGGCCACTGTTTCCACATTGATTTTCTATCTAGAGGATCTGTCCATTGGTGACAGTGGGGTGTTGAAGTCCCCTACTATGATAGTGTTACTGTTGATCTCCGTCTTTATGTCTGTCAATATCTGTTTTATATATTTAGGAGCTCCTATGTTAGGTGCATAGATGTTTACTAGGGTTATGTCTCCTTGTTGGATCAACTCCTTTATTATTATGAAGTACCCTTCTTTGTCCTTTATTATATTCTTCAATTTAAAGTCAATTTTATCTGATATAAATATCCTTACTCCAGCTTTTTTCTCAGTTCCATTTGCATGAAATATTTTACTGGATACCTTTACTTTCAGCCTGTATGTTTCTTTTGATCTGAGGTGAGTCTCTTATATACAGCATATGCAAGGATCTTGCTTTCTTATCCATTCAGCCACCCTATGTCTTTTGATTGGAGCATTTTATCCATTTACATTTAATGTGATTATTGATAGGTGTGTAGTTATTGCCATTTAGCTATTTTTGTTTCTGGTTTTCTTTAGTTAGGTGTTTTTTGTTTTTTGTTTTTCTTTTGCCTAAAGAAGCCCTTTTTTGTTTGTTTGTTTTGTTTTTTGTTTTATTTTGTTTTGAGAGTAGTGTCACCAGCCCTCACATGGTGATCCCAACCCGGGCCGCTGGTGTCCCAAGCGAGTTCCCAACCAACACGCCACTTGGCCGGCCCTGAAGAAGCCCTTTTAACATTTCCTGCAATGCTGGCTTGGTGGTAATGAATTCCTTTAGCATATTCATTTCTGGGAAGCTCTTTATCTATCCTTCAATTTTAAATGATAACCTTGCTGGATAAAACAATCTAGGTTGTAGGCCTTTGTTTTTCATCACTTTGTAAACCTCCTGCCACTCCCTTCTGGCCTGCAGAGTTTCTGTGGAAAAGTTGGTTGGTAATCTTATGGGGATGCCCTTGTAAGTAACTTGCTGCCTTTCCCTTGCTGCTTTTAGGATTCTGTCTTTATCTTTAACCCTTGCCATTTTCACTATAATATGTCTTGGTGTGGGCCTGTTTGGGTACATCTTGGTTGGAATCTCTGCACTTCCTGGGCTTGAATGTCAATTTCCTTTGCCAGGTTAGGAAGCGTTCAGTCATTATTAATTTAAATATGTTCTCGATCCCTTGCTACCTCTCTTCTCCTTCTGGTATTCTATAATGTGCTTGTTTTTGCGCTTGATGTTATTGCCCAGCTCTCTTAAACTATTTTCAATGTTTTTTAGTCTTTTTTCTTTTTGTTGTTCCAACTGGTTGATTCTGCTATTTTATCTTCTAAGTCACTGATTCAATCCTCTGCTTCATCCAATCTGCTGGTAATTTCTTCGAGTTTGTTATTTATTTCAGTAATTGCATTCTTTAGCTCTAGCTGGTTGTTTTTCATGATTTCTCTATCTTTCTTTATATTTTCACTATTTCCTTGAACATTCTAATCATCAGTATTCTGAACTCTGTCTCTGATAGGTTGGTTGTCTCTATTTCCTCTAGTTCTACTGATTCAGGAGGTTTCTTCTGTTCTTTTATTTGGGATGTGTTTCTTTGTTTCCCCATTCTGGCTTACTCTTTGTACTTGCTTTGATGTATTAGGCAGATCCCCTAGGTCTCTCAATCTTTTCTGGGTGGACTTATGTTGTATGTGTGCCTTATATTTGAATTGCTCAGTCTTCCTGTTCTCCTGTGTGTGTGTACCAGGGGTGTTCCTTGTGTTGTGTGTCTTCTCCTGTTAAAGTTGAGCTTTGATTGCTTTTAGCTTGTCAGTAGGTGGGATTGACTCCCAGGCTGATTAGCTGTAAGGATTAGCTGTGTCCACAGTTATCAGCTGCTGTGTGAGGGTTGACCCTTCTGATGAAGTTTGGCCCCTATGGGCTCTTGTGCCTGTAGTGATTTCCCTTTGAATGTGACTCTTGTAGGTCAAACCCAGTAATGCTCTGGTTTGGTCTAAAGTTGGCTTCTGGATGTGATGATTCTTGAGCCTCTTTGGCTGGGACTTACTGCAAGTGATTTTAGAGCAAAACAGAGCAACAAACATGACCACAACAGCCACCAAAAGAAATAAGATAATCTCACGTTTAAGAAACAATTGACAACCAACACGAAACATGTACAGAAATATCAAACACACACACACAAAATAACCTGCAGAAAATTAGAACGGAGGAAAAGTAGATCCTTGAAAAGAAAGAAGAAAAGAAGGGAGAGAGAGGGGAGATAAGGAAGAAAGAAAGAAAGAAAGAAAGAAAGAAAGAAAGAAAGAAAGAAAGAAAGAAAGAAAGAAAAAATATATATGTTTACACACCCATAGATATAGATATATATATTTAATTGAAAAACTAAAAATGATAATGATGAAATAGAAAAACAAAAACAGCCAAAACAAGCAAACAAACAAAGCACACAAAAAAAGCCAAACAAACAAAAAGAATAAAAAAACACGCCAAAAAAAACCCAGTGCCAGTCTTGGCTAAAATCCACTAAGCTGTCTTCAGGTTGTCCTCTGCTGTACAAAAGCTCCTCTGTGTCTTGTGGGGGCAGAGCAGGCCACCTAGAGCATAGAGTGACCCTGGCGATGCAGGTCTATTATAGATGAGTGGGGTTATGAGGTGTGACTGGTAGTTTTTACAAAGTCAATGCCCATTTCTGCTCTCGCCTGCCAGAGGCACACTGAGAGCTGCACAGCCAGAAGGCTCAATGTGCGTCTTAGGGCATCTGACAGCACTCTTTCCGCTGGAGGCTTTGTGGGTGTGTGAGGTTTCTGAGCTGCTATAAGCCACCTGCCAGGAATCCTGAGAGTGATTCAGCAGCTGAAGTTGCTCTGCCTCCCAAGCCTCCAATAAAAGGTGGGGGCAGGGTAGGTAGGCTCAGGCTCTGGGGCCTCTTCCCTGCCAAGTTCCTTAACCCCTGGGGGTAGGAGCACCTGTGTAATCTGACACTACTTCTCCATTCCGAGGTCAGTTTAAGATTCTGGGATGGCGGGGGGCCAGGGTCTCCGAGGGAGGATGGGGGTGGGTTCTTATCTATGCAGTTGGTTTTTTGATTTCTGTCTGGAAAAAGAAAAGGAGAAAAAAAAAGAAAGAAAAAGAGAAAGAGAAAAACAAAACAAAACAAAAAGCCTTCCCTCCTCCGTTTTGACTGAGGCTTCTGCCTCAGACAGTCCAACTATGCTCCTGGCACGGACCGCAGGAGTGCAGGGACTGAGCCCGCCTTGCCGTTCAAAGCTCTCTGAGCTGCCTCCTGGGGTCCCTGGTATCTCCGCAGACACGGGCATGTCTCTTCTCTCTCTTCCACCACTCCCCCAGCTCGAGGCTTCTGCCTTAGACTCTGTAAACCATCATGCTCTCCATTTGTTGTCTTTTTGATAATAGCCATCTGACAGGTGTGAGGTGATATCTCATTGCTGTTTTCATTTGCATTTCCCCAATGATTAGTGATGCCTCTGTGTGTCTGTCTGTCTGTCTGTCTGTCTGTCTCTCTCTCTCTCTCTCTCTCTCTCTCTCTCTCTCTCTCTCTCTCTATATATATATATATATATATATATATATTTTTTTTTTAGAGGGCAGTGTCACTGGCCCTCATATGTGGGATCCGAACCGGGGCCGCAGGCGTCCCAAGCCAGCTCTTAACCACCGCGCCACTCTGCCAACCCTCTGTCTCTATCTTTATATGTCTATGACTATGTCTCTATCTATCTAATCTATATATATAATCTCCATCTTATTGGTTCTTTTTCTCTGGAGAACCGTGACAACATGTGCTCCAAAGGGAAAAATCAGATCAGGATGTGAGTCCGTTATATTTCCATGATATGACATTTGGGTGGTTTTCTAGGGTTAGCTGAGATCACGCTGGGTCATTTTCTGAATCCTTGAAGCATGACTTTTATGGTGAAGGTGACCTCTCAATTTTGTATGATAATTCATCTGCGATAGAGTTAGATATTGATACCCCACTCCTAAATGCAGACTATCCAAAAAGCACGAGTATACAAGATTCCACTGAAGATGTGTGGAGGGGGCCTCTTTTTTCCTAAGACTGTTTTGCTCATCACAACCTGAAGAGGGACACAAGTCTTTCACTCTCCCAAAGATCATCCTCTTTCTTGCTGAATCCATTCTCCTCTTTCTTCATCTATCTGCTTTCCTCTACCCATCCCCTACCTTGCTGTTTTGGAGGAAACAAAATTACTCTAACAAAGTAATTCAGATGTCATTTTTTTATTTCTTAGGTTTCTGTTAAACTTACATCCTTGTATTAGCTACCTCTCCTTCCATAGACAAGCCAATTAATACAAACAAGCACATTTCCCTCTATGAAAGATAAACATCAAAATAGAGTCAGTATTGGGCCGGCCGAGTGGCGCGGTGGTTAAGCACTGGCCTGGGAAGCCAGCGGCCCCGGTTTGGGTCCCACATATGAGGGCCAGTGGCACTGCCCTCAAAAAAAAAAAAAAATAGAGTCAGTATTGTCAAGAGAACAATGTGAAAAGGAGCCAGGAAGTCTCCAGAAAGCTAAATTAATCCACCCCTCTGAATTAAAATGAACTTTTGAAGTAGGGTAAACCAAACTGCTACTTCCTGATATATTAATAGTTCTTATAAATGGCTGTGCATCACTGAGCTCTCTATTAAAAATAAAATTTTCACCTAACAATAGAGATAAGCAATTGATTATGTATAGTATAGTGTAAACCTTCTTTCTAGCACCAATCACAGCTCTTTCAAAACAACTTGTATAATCCCTTTGGAATTTCCCCTTTTTCTGTCGTCATAAATTCTGTCCCTTTCTTTCTCCCCTGGATTCCTACCCAAATCTCTGTCTCCTGGATTGCAATCCCTAAAATACAAAAACAAACAAACAAAACCAAATAAAGTTTTTGTTTGCCTTGCAGTTCTTGGTCAAAATTGATTGGCACCACTCTACTGTGAATTTTGGAGTAAGGTGTTAAAATAATAAACATTTTGTTTGCCTTTTAAAAACATATCATCCAGTAACTCTAGCACCACAAGAGAGAAGGAGGTTGTATTAAAAATAGTTAGAATTGTGATTTTGCAGACATCCTTGCTTTGGCGGCTCTGAGAAAATGTACTATGGGAGGACAGAGACAAGCAACTTAAATTGAATTACATATTTTGAAGGCTCTGGGTGTTTGGTGACATTTCCAGCCAAGCATCAGCTGCACAGGCCATCAATTTTTTCTAGCCAGTGAAACACCAATGGCCCCAGTGAAAGAAATAGGCGTTTAAAGGGAGCTTGCAAAGCTATCCTCAGGTACAGTGGGTTAGTTGTTTTTTGAACACTTTTTTCTGCAATCTGCCATGAGTTTAAATAATTTTTAAAAAACTCATGTCTGTGTTTTGCTAGAAGAACAAAACAACTCTTTTCCTAAAATTGAGACTAACATAAGTAGCTCTTCATTACTTTCCGTTTCAGTCTGAATTATATTCTAGGAAATGCCATTTCAAGTAGCCTTGAATTCACCTAAGAGGTTGTTTGCCTGGCTGAAAAACCTTTGATTTAGGTCATTCCAAACTAGTAAGTGGAAATGCGTTCAATTTGGAGGGACTAAAGGGAAAGTTCCAGCACCTCCTTTCCTGTTGTTCTTCAGGAGGAAGTACAGAGCATTCATCTCCTTTAAACCTTACTACAAACAGGCTGGTCAAAATAGGAAGCTGCAGGTAGGCCTATCACCAGGGCTGATGTCATGATTTACAGTTGTTATTTTTGGTTGTCTCCAATTTATTCTCCATGTAATAGGCAGTGATTTTTCAAAAACACAAATTGAATCCTATTGTTTGTTTTTGCCAATAAGCCTTAACTGCCTTCTATTCCAATTAGTGTACGTCCAACCTCCCCTGTGGCCTGCAAGATACTACATACTCTGGCTCCTGCCTGTCCCTCTCTAAACCTCGGCTGCCTCTGCTTCACGTCACGGACTTTCCTTCAGGACCAAACACACGAAGCAGCTCCCCCATGAATAGTTTTCCTCAAACTCTCCTGCCTGGAGCTCATACCCCTCATTCTTTCCCGATTCAATTGCACTCATTAAAAATTCATCTTGGATGGACGAGTGGTGTCTATGCGGCATCCACTGTTCCTGCCCCTACTGCTACCGGCCACCACTGTCACTGCCACCACCACTGGGTGCTGTCTCTATGGCGAGGAGTAGGAGGAACATGAGCTCAGTGATACAAGTACACAAATAAATGACAAAGTATTTTCTGAAACAAATCTTCAACAAAATACAATATTTTGATGCTTGGCAGAGACTTCTTGGGCCCTCACTATGCCAGCAGTAACTCTCTTGGTGTAGAATTAACCCCTGGTTGTTCACAGAATGTAAAAGAATTTATGAGACTCTACAAGAGTAAGACAATTTATTGAAAGTCAGAGAGAGAGAGAGAGAGAGAGAGAGAGAGAGAGAGAGAGAGAGAGAGAAAGAGAGAGTTCTGTTTGGAACTGGCAAAAGTTTTGCCAGGGTAGTTTGAGAGGGAGAGATGTGGTAACAGAGAGGTAAGAGAGAAATACTGGCAGAAGTTTGCCAGGGCAGAGTCCAATGGGGGACAAATGCAGCAATGAGAAGGAGTGCTGGGGTTTCATATTTTTCTAAGCAGGCTGTAGGGTGCTTGTCAGCTTGCAGGGGGGCTGCCATTATTATTGTCTTCTCCTGGGAATTGTCCTGTTCCCATCTATGATGGATGTCAGTTTGCAGGGGGTTGCTGCTGTGACTGGGAACCATTCTGCTCCCATCTATTGTTAGTTTGTAGGGGGTTGCTGTTGTGATAGGGAACTATTTTGTTCCTACCTATGATGGATGTAAGGTGCTTGTCAGCTTGCAGATGTAGTGCTGGCCAGGGAAGTCGGAGCCAAGTGGTTCATGTTTAAGCTTTTTCCTATCATCTTACAAGCTTGCTCCTTTTAACTCCTTGCCTGTCCCATCTTGCCACCTCACAAGCCCATTCCTGTTAACTCTTTATTGGTCTCATCAGTAACTGTGAAGTTTGGGCTTGCAACCCACACGAAGAGATGAAGAAAATTCATTAAGTTATCTGAAAATATAATTACGTTGTTTTGGATACCGAGTTTGCTTTTATGGTTGCAAGACCTATTGGAGAATTCAGGAACAATGCTGACTATCAGTTTCAACTAAGATGGTGTAATGTAGACTTGTTAAAGATAATTCAGCTTGGACTAACATTTATGTATGAGCAAGGAGAATACCTTCCAGCAACTTCAACTTGGCAGTATATTTTTAATTTAATTTGATGGAGGACACATATGTCCAGGACTCTACTAACTCTACTAACAACGCCAGGTATCCAGTTTAAAAATGTGAGGAGGCAGGAATTGAGACCCAGTATTTTGCAGAACTTCTTATAACATAAGGAGCAGTCCTTTGTGGAGGAGTCAAATGGTTATCATTTCATAGTGTTATGACTTGGTTACAAAATCCTGACCAACGCAAGCTTGCCTGAAGAACTTGACTTCTTTGAGATCCTATGGTTGTTTTTTTTCTGGTCATTTATGAAGTGAAGTACCTCATGAGGAGCTGCAAAAATTACAAAGGTGGTTCACAAGAAGTTGCTGAACAGTGAGAGCTGGAATGGATAGGCCCACAACAACCAGCAGGACCTGATTCATTGCTTACAGGAATGGCCTTTTCAAAACAAGAGAAGTGTGAAAACACCCGTGCCTTTTTCTCAGTTCATTGTTAGGCTGAGAACATTGAATGCCTTATGGCAAAAGTTTTGGGGCAATAAGTAGTTATTAAGTGAAGATATAATTAGAGGTACCAGATAAGTCATAACTACCACACTTGAATGAAAGTATTTGAAAATAAGTCATCTTGAAATGTATTATAGTTCAGAAGGAAATGAAAAAAATAAGTTCTTTGTACACTAAAAAATTAAAAAATTTAAGCTACCTTAGAAATCATGTAGGTCCAGCCATGTTATTTCTTAAGTGAGAAAACCGAGGCCAAAGGCTAGCAACTTTCATCCAAGGTCACATACATTATTAGTGGGAGAAAACAGAGTTCTTTGTATAGACCACATCAGTGTCGCTTCCGCCAAGTCAAGGAATCCATCCACATGTTAAATTCCCCCAGCATTGTCTTACCTTAGGCAATAAGCTGCTAGTTAAAATATGATTTGTTTATGCCATTCTTCACACTTTGAGAATTTATAGAGTAGGACTTGTGCTTTTTAGTAGACTGAGTCTTACCAAGAGGTTTTTAAATTCGAAAGGGGTTAAATAAGTCTGAAGTAGTTGTTGAATCAAAATCATATTGGGCAGGCCGCCCTTCAGTGGTAAAAGGCAGAAATAAATTCCTAAAACATAAAAAGTTAAGTAAGGAAGAACAAAATTCAATGAAACTGAGTCTGCTCTTAGGTGAAGTGACTCGCTGCAGGTAAATGCAAAGAAAAAAGTTTGTGCAAACACAGAATGGACTCTTGTTTACAAAAAAAGTTTCTCTTTTTGCAAAATATTGACTGGAAAATTCTTTTGAGTATCAGAAAAAATTGACCGAGGAAGAAAAAAGTCATCTTAACTCTCATTTCCTCAGGGAGGCATTTTTATTGACTAATCTAATTTGGGTCTCCCCTCCATACCTACTTACGTACCCTGTAGTAGTCCTTCACAATGCTTATCAGAAATTGATATACTACACTTATGGTAGGATGAATTGCTAATGTCCTATTTCGCAACTAAAAACATGGATGAGCATGGGGACTATGGCTGTTTCACTACCACAGTTTCCCTGTAGTCTTCCCCAAGGCTTTCCACAGTGTCCTGCACATATTTATTGAATAGCAAAATGCAATCAGGTTTAAAAGTGCAGGCTTGTGTCAGCCCGGTTTACATATGAGTTTGGCTCACAGAGCCTTGGGTGTTTGACCTAGTAAAACAAAATGTGGAAAAATCTATCCTTCAGTGTTCAGACATGACTTCATGAATGTGAGCTCCTGTTACTATTCTATTTGTTACTGTAATTTTCATCCTCATAATCATCGTATCCTTGGGAGAAATACCTTTCCAACTGTGAACCTGGGAAATCATACATACACAAAGATGGGACTGACATAGGATAGACATTCTGAAAGTATGAAATTGGAATGAATAAGGGATTTTGGATCCTAAACAAGTCAGAAACCTAGCACAGCAAATTCCATTATATTTTAAGGCTTGAGAATAATCTGCTTTGGCTCCTTGCTCTGTCCTTCTGACCCAATAGGAGTGGTGGACCTGTCCTCCAGGGCCACTTGGGCAGCAGACCCACAGCCTCACTCTGGGTGGCAGCCCTGACTTCTGGAAATGAGCAGAAGATGACCCTAACCCACGGTCTGTAACCTCTTGGGTCATCATGGCAGTTGTGGCTCTATTGGCTTCTATATCTGTGGCTCTGTCCTCAAAGGCATTCTCCCTTCATTTGGTCATATCTATCTCTTTTAGTCCAGGCTGTCATTATCTCTGCTAGTGTAAAATTCTCAAAAACCTTGTTGACCTTCGGGGGATCCAAGCCATTAGAGATCTTCCATAGATCTTTCCTGGATAAATGCATCTCAGTTCCTGTCTTCTGCTGAGATAGCTGAGTAGATCCATGAGCAATACGCCTAAACCCTTTAGCAAATGGTTCTCCAGCCATACCCTTGGCATTGTTTCCAGAACATGTTATCTGGATAAGCTGAGAATCTTCAAAATCAAGTGTTCATTTCTTTTTGCTTAACTATTTCTTCTTCATTTTATCTGTCTCCTCTTGCATTTTATTGTAAGTAACAAGGAGAAAACAGGCCAAATCTTCAACCCTCATGGAGTTCAGCCCATTGGGCAAAGCATCCTTGTCTGGTCTGAGTCAAAGGATGGCCATCTTTGGAGTGGATTGCAGTGGCATAATGGTTTCCAACAGCTTTGAGTTTCATAAATCCATCCATCAAACAAGCCATACACTGGAACATTTTTGAACCCCATTTTGGGCCCCACTTAGCTAAGGGACAGGCAGAAGCATCTTCTATAGGTTGTTCATCCCCCTCAAGCAAAACAGCTACTTATTTTTATTCCAGTTCTTGTCCTCTTCCACTCTGGAATTTATATTTTGTTGTTTTTCATGACTTCTATCTAACTATTAATATTTTCTATATCATGAGTCATTTTCACCATATATTGATTCTCTAAAAATAGTTTCTTTTATTTCTTTAAATATACTTATACTTTCTGTCTTGAAGTATTTGTCTGCTAAGTTAAAAACCTGTTGCCCATGAGAAATACTTTCTATTAACTTCTTTTTCAGTGATTAATCAACTTTTTTTTTTTGCATGCCTCATAATTTGTTTATGAAAACAGAACAGAATATAATGTTGACTTTCTAGAGGTCACTCCTGAGTCATCATAGATTATCAATCCACCAAAGATAGATCAGAGTTTATGCTTAAACACTTTGAGCCAGTAAACATCCTTTGTCAATGGATCTGAGTGTGGTTCCGGAAGGCATTCAAACTTCATGTGCTTTTTACAACAACTCTGCCAGCAATTTGTTTCTACATACACATTCAACCAAGAGGACATATAGTTTAGAGTGAAACAAAGAATGGAGTATAGAAATTCGAGGACATGTTGTTGAGTCACTCTGAGCATCTGGGCTATCTCCCTGCGGGTACTGTGAGTGAAATTCAACTAGTCTCAGAGAATGCCTCATTACACCATAGATCTGAAGTTAGGGAGAGCCATTCAGTGTAACAGAGATTGACAATATGGAAGTCAGGGTACTTGCTCACATAGCTTTGTTTTGTCCCATAGACCACCTGCTCCTACACTGAAACAAACTTGAGATTTAGAAGCCCTGACAGTAGTCAGCTCATAATGGAAAGCTCTGTCCCGATAGTGACTTCACATATAGGAGTGAGGAGCTCAGTCTCTACTAAGGCCTCACATTGGCCCAGAAGTAACTTTTCAAAAAGCAAGTAACCTGCTGATGCATAAACTTTGACTTTGTCCTGAAACACTAAGAGCTCTGCTAAAACTTGTGTTAGGGGTGCCAGATACACTTTTTTCCCCATGCTTCCTTCCATCATTACCAACCCTCCCCTGCCTCCATCAAGGCAACCACTATTTGCTTTGGCACTTCATACAACTGGATTCATAAAGTTGTAAGATACTTAATACAACTGAAATATCTGGTGTCTTTTACTCAGTATTATCCTTGTAAGATTAGCCTATGTTTTGTGTGTATCTGTAGACATTTTATCCTCTATGTTGTATAGCATTCTATAGTAAGTATAGTCTATAATTTATTTACCTAGTCATCTATTAACAGACATTTGAGTGGTTTGTAAGGTTTTTAAAAAAATCTATTATGGAAGGGGCTGTTATGAACATTCTTGGGTTTTTTTTGTTTTTTTTTGAGGGCAGTGTCACTGGCTCTCACATATGGGACCGAACCAGGGACGCTGGCTTCCCAAGCCAGCGGCTTAACCACCACGCCACTCGGCCGGCCCTATGAACATTCTTGCACACATCTTTTAGTTCACATATCTGCACATTTTTCTTACATATATATATCTAGGAATGAATTGCTGTAAATACAAATGTTCAGCATCAGGAGATTTGACAGACAATGTCCATCTCATAGTTTTACCTTTTACCAATTTATATTTGCACCAGAAGTAGAGCATTCCAGGTGCTAAACAAGTTCATCAAACTGCTTATTGTCTGCCTTTTCTTCACTTGGCAGATGAATAATTATAACACACTAGTTCTAGTTACACAACATTAAGCATCTTTTTAGCTGTTTTAACTATTTGGTATCTGCTTTGTTATATATATCATGAAAATTAATGTCATTTATGTATTTTGTTAATTAAAATTTATTGGGGGTGACAATGGTTAGTAAAGTTACATAGGTTTCTGGTGTACATTTCTATAATATATCATCTATATGTCACATTGTGTGCTCACCACCCAGAGTCAGTTCTCCTTCCATCCCCATATATTGGATCTCCTTTACCCTCTCTCCCATCTCCCTACCCCTTACCATCTGATAACCACTAAACTATTGCCTGTGTCTATGAGCTTTTGTTTCTTCATTTGTTTGTCTTGTTTTTTTGTTGTTTTCAGGTTTGTATACCACGTGTCAGTGGAATCATACGGTTCTCGACTTTTTCTGTCTGACTTATTTCACTTAGCATAATAACCTCAAGATCCATCCATGTTGTTGCAAATGGTACTATTTCATCTTTTCTTATAGCGGAATAGTATTCCATTGTTTTTAACCTTTTCTGACTTGTTCATTTTTCTCTTTGGAGGTGTGTGTGTGTGTGTGTGTGTGTGTGTGTGTGTGTGTGTGTTTATTCTTGAACAGCTACTTAGAGTGGGTATACCATTTGTGTTTCCCAATTAAGACACTTTAAGTAGTTTACAACTTTTTTTCTGAGACTATTTCTAGTTTTGGTAGCACATTATGTCTAGCTCACAATCCAGGGACTACCTCAGCTTGAAATTCATGCAAGAAACTAGTGTGCTGGACACTCCATGTTGACACATAAGACATACTAAAGAACAGAGATCAGTCCCAGAATATCTGGAAAAGACTTCCATTCCTTTTCCTGAGAAGTCACCCTTAGAACTCATTTCACATGCTACACCATGATAGGCTTATTCACTGCACTAAAAACTCTTATTACACTGAAACCTTGTTTCTCTAACTCAAACATCATCTCAAACTGCATGCCTTCCCCAAAGGGAAAACAGAGCAAGGACAGATTCCCCTCATTTACCATGATAGTTGAGTGATAATCCGGGCCTAGGAGAGACTATGCTTGGCCATTTTCTGATCTCTATAGCATGATTTTTGCACGCATGGTGTTGGTGATTGAATCAGAGATAGAACTGGATATAGCTTCTTTGATAATTCCCACTCCTAAATGTAAGACTGTCCTAAAATCAGTTATAAACATAATAAATTTTAATGAACATATGAGATGGGTATCTGCTTCCTTAGATATCTTTGCCTACGAGTTTTGGAGGGATGACAAGCTTCCCACTCCTCTGAAGCTCATCCCCTTTCTACCATGCGGTCCATTCTTTCTTCCACCTATTATATTTTCTTTTCTCCATTCACTTCCTTGTTTTTAAGAGCAAATACAATTGTCTAACAAAGCAAGTTAGTAGTCACTTTTCATTGGTTAGCTCTCTGCTAAGACTTACAACCTGGTGGTTTCCCACTCTGCTCCAGTAGGCAATTCTAAGTTTTTTTTTTTTTTTTAATAAGCACACACCTTTTCTTCTCTATCAAGAATTTGGGGACCTGTTGTTAAAATAATAAATCTTTGTTTTACTTGCTAATAATATGATATCTCAGTAGTTATTCTGCTATGAGGGAAAGAGAGAGAGAGAGAGAGAGGCTATATGTAAAATTTTCAGTATTGCAAATAGTGCACAGGCACCCTTGCTTTGGAAACTCTGGAGCAAAATATACCACAGGTGAACAGAGTCATGGACATAAAATCGAATAGACATTTTGTGGGCACTGGGACTTGGTAAGTTCTTATG
The DNA here is from genome assembly GCA_033961575.1 of Aselliscus stoliczkanus. Lineage (NCBI taxonomy): Eukaryota > Metazoa > Chordata > Mammalia > Chiroptera > Hipposideridae > Aselliscus > Aselliscus stoliczkanus. The sequence goes on along the minus strand of CM066730.1, from coordinate 113,049,338 downwards.
CAAGCAGTAGCTGCACATGCTATCAGAGTTTTCTAGACCATGAAACACAGGCAGTCCCAGTGGGAAAATGGTGTCTAGAGACAGTCTGCAAAGACCTCCATAAGGGACAATGGTTCAGTTGTCCTTGAACCCTTTTTATACAGTCTGCTTTGAGTTTAGAGCTTTAATGAATCAGTTACTAGTGTTCTAGAACTGAAAAATAACCAATTTTCAAGAAATGAGCTTATTATATAAGTTGATCTTCATTTTTTTTCAGGTTAAATCTGAATTACAATAATGGTAAGTACCATTTCAAGTGAACTTCAATGGCCTAAGAGATTGTTTTGTCTTCAAACTTTTATAAGAGGTCCTTTTACAACATAACTAGTCAAATTCTTAGAAAAAGAAAGTAGAATTGTGGTATAATAGAGTTTCAGTGCTGCAAGATGAAGAACATTCTGGGGAGCTGTTATAAAACAATGTGACTCATTGCAACACTAGTGAGCTGTAAACTTAACAATGGTTAAAACGATAAGAAAAAAACACAATGACTGGAAGTGTCATAATGACTGCAATTTGGAGGGTAAGAGGAGAAATGTTAGGTTTGGGAGTTACAAACTGTCACAAACATAATATTGAGCAAAGAAGTCAGTCAAAAAAGAGTACATGAAGTTTTGTTATATAAAGTTCAGAAACAGACTTAACTTTGCTTGGTAATAGAAATTAGAGCAGTGTTTTACCAGAATGAAGGAGTCTGGAATTCTAGCAATTTCTAAATTTTAATCTGGGTAGGATTTATTTTATATGGATGTAATATTGTAAAATTCAATTACCTGAGAAAGAAGTCTTATTATCATGTGTGTGTGTATACATTTACTTTTTATTAATATTGCCATTTATTTAGTGATCCCAGCAAACATGACTAGAAAGACCGGGTATTCTTTTTTTGACCTTTTGTTAAAATTTATCTTTCAATTATAGTTGAAAATACAATATTATATAGGTTCCAGGTATACAACTTAGTGACTTGACATTTATTTAATTTATGACGCAATCACTCTGGTAAGTTTCATACCCACCTGGCACCATACATAGTTATTAAACTATTACTGGCTGTTCCCTATGTTCCCTATGCTGTACCTTACATCCCCATAAAGACCTGCTGTTCTTATGTACTCTGGCTCTATCGACATTGAAAACACACACTCATGTTCTGCAAGACGTAGACAATGTCTAATGTTCTGAATTGTATACTCTGACTACTTTTTTCTGTTTTGTCTCGTTTCCTCTAAATATGAAGTTTTAAGTTTTTGTTGTTTGGTTCTATGTAAATGTAATTTGGCAAGCCAAATAATAAATGTTATTCCAGCAAGAAGAATTAATTTATTCTTGCCCTATAGATTATTACAATAAGTACTTTTATTTGAAAAAGGAAGCATAGTTTGTAAACTTCAATAAAACAGAATCAAGGATTTAGTCTTCAAGGAGCTTTAATGATTTCTGCTTTTTGAATTGAATGATAATTAGAAACAACGTACAAGAGAAAGTTTCAACATTTTCTTTTCATTTTTACCAAAAAAATAGCTGTCGTTAATTCTCATCTACCACCATATAAAGGAAAGAGTGTTAGCATTTCTAACACACATTTACAGATCCTGAATTGCAAATGTATTAATACAGCTTAGATTTTTCTATAAAAGACCCTGTGGTTCACAAATCTTATACAATTTTTGTGTTCATTTTGCTTTCTTAGAACGTGAATCTGCACATTTCTGTACAGTAAAGAACTACTAGTAGGAGACTTACTATATAAATGGACAATGGTCAGACAATATGTAAAAACAGAACCCTGACTCTAAACCTGTAGCAATCAGCCCAGAAACACAAAGCACTCTTTACAGGAACCAGTCCAGAGATTCAAACCACTATCGACAACAGCAAATCCAGTTAGCCAAACAACCACCTCTGTAAGAATCAGGTCAAAATGACCAGAGTTTGATCAATAACTGACAGTTTCCCTGGTTTTTCCCTGCTGCCAACACAGGAAAAAACAGAAAAGAAACAAATATGTTCCCTAACCAATCCCATAAGATGCCTGCTTCTTGTTAACCTGCCTTTAGCATCCCCATGCGAACAGCCTCCAGTCTCTGGGGAGACTTGAAACTGCCCTTTTTTGTATTTTAAAGCTTTCCCATTCCTCTGCATTTCTTTGCCAAACACAAGTGATGATGGCTGTCTCCCTTGCTATAGCAAGCTCTGAGTACCCTTTACTGATTTCCATTTGGGTGGTCTTTGTTTATTTCCACATTGACTAATAGAGATCTTTTATTAGTAGTAGTCAAATCCTCTCAACAAAGATACCTAGTTAAAGGTGTGAAAACATGAGATTACTTCACATTCATTGGTCCACATCAATCTTAAATGTTCCAAACTAGCCCTTTATGTCTATTTTAGACATTACACAATTGTGGTACATCTCTTTAAATAATGAAGGCACTACTGACATTGATTATTAATAAAAAGAGTTTGAAATGAAACATCTCGTAAATTGACAATTGAAGGATTTTTCTTTTAGACTTCACCCAAAAATGATACAGTAAAGAAACAATTCCAATTTAGAATTTCACTGCTATGTAATTTTGATAAAATTTGTTAATCAGATAGTCAGTTTTTATAATGTCCTAAATCCTAAAATTCTGGAATTTTTAGGTAGTACTAATCATTTAATTATTTTTCAATGTGTTTTTTAGAGTGCTTATTACTATTTTAACTATCATAAAGTTGAGTTTGCTTTTTGAATGATTGAATTATCAAACTCTTCCTAAGAATAGCAGAGTTTCAAAAAACCTAGAATAATATAGTTGATTTCTTAATGAACATGGTTAATTAAAATTAGTAGTTTCAAACATAATTAATAATGGTTAATAATTTCAGAAACTGTTGAATCTCAGAATATTCACAATTAATCAGAGCTCTTTGAAGCCCTCATCAAAACACTATCTGAATCGATACACAAAAAACAGTTACATATTCTTGCAATATACTCATGTCAAGTAAGTCAGTAGAGAGCAGTTGCAGAGAGCTGCCAAGAACATGAACACTGAAAGAAAATGTCTACATGAGGAATAAAAAAAACAAATATCATTTTAAAAGATCAAAAGTGCATAAGGATATCAGATAAAAAAAAAGAGCATCTGTAGTAAGAAAAATCCCTCCATGGAGAGTAATGCTGTAGGTTCATAAACTGACACAAAGATGTCTACAGCTGCTTTGTTGATGGCTCCTCTTTTATTCAGACATTGGCCACTGGTGCGAAATGGAAGAAGGCATGCCCTAGTGCATGGAAGACAGGGCATGTTTCCAAAACTGGGACTCTGAAACAGGAACCCCAAAAGAAACTGATGTGAGAGTTAGAGCAGCCAGGGGGATAACAGAAACTAGATCAGCACCAGTGGCACTGAAGATGTGGGTCCTGGCATGGATGTCTCTGCCATGGGGCAGAGAGGGTCTGAGATCAGTGATGTGGCTGAACTTTCAGGAGTGGACAGAGTGCCCTGAGAAGAATGCTCTGGGGCAGGGTGACAGGGACTGGACTTTGGTCTTTCTAGACTTGGTACAATGTTATAGAACCAGTACGGTCATGCTGCCCATTACCCAGTATCATAGGGGAAGGAGCTGCATCTCAGAGAAGTTGAAGGGTATGGTAAGACAAGAGCACAATTATATGTGTCACAGTCATGTTGAACCACTCATGAGCAGCCACACATCCCTGAGGTGCTGACATCCCCACAACTGTTACCTCACTCAGAACCTGAGAAGGCCAAAGACTTTCCTCTTTAGGGACCTGTCAGTTTTCCCTGCTTCTACCAGTTGGCTCAATTTAATCCCTGTTCTGGGTATTTGCAGATGTCTTTAATCCTATGAATGAGTTTATGGCCTCCCAAAACTGAGGTAATTATTTTGAAAATAAATTAAATAAATTAAACTCTTCCATAATGGTCAAAAAGTAGCAATAAGAAGCAGGCTACAAGCCTAAAGATGCTTTATATAAGAAATAGCCAAAATAAAAACCAACAAATTCTCATTGCTCTAAAAAATTGCAAAACTGCATGCAGGGGTGGTCATGAAATTCCCATTAGTTCATATTTGCGGGAAAGAGTTTGTGGAAAACATTTTATTTTTTTAAATGAATGTAACAATTATCAAATAGTTTTTATTATGTGTTTGACATTGATTCTAGGCACCAGAGCCCTAAGGGAGATGGTATGAACCACAACTAGCAAAGAGGTATTGTGAGGAATGGAATTCAGCAAACTCATCATAATCTCTATTTATCCCACTCATGAGCTCTTCATTGTTTCCTGTCAACCATCTCTCATAGGCTGTATCATCTCCTGTTGAACTCAGAGAGCTGTCAATAAGTCTGGCTAGCAGACTTATTGTAGTACTTTCAGATCAAAGAATCTTTTGAGTTATATGGAGGTTCATGCCTGTGGTAGGGTAGGTGCTGGGGGTGACTGTGGTGCAGGTTGGGCAATGATGGGGAAAGAGAGGTTGGCCTTTGACCTTTTATAGCTGAACCAGCTGAGCTGTGCCCTGATTGGGCTGTCACCAGTGGGGGAGGCGAGCCTGCATGACCTCATCTCAATGGGTGCCCAGGACCCTTCTTTCACGTACTCAGCCATCTTTCTATAAGGTGCAGGCCAAGGTCTGAGATGGTTTGTCATCAATCATGGTTGTATTGTAACACCAGATTGGGGAATGGGGAGAAGAATAGGCTCTGTTTTAAGAGCCTATCACTTCTGCTTAAAAACAACAGATCTTAAATAAATCACATTACATGCCCAGCGACAGGGGCTGAGGGGCCTAAACCGCCTTCAGTACTCTGGGTAAACAGGCACACAACAAACAAGTAGGTGTTCTGTTAGTATGGGAAACGAAAAGAATGGGTTTAGAGGCCAGCTACCTGTGTCTATCAGTAACCATCACAAACTAAAAGAACAACAGACCATACAACACTGATCACAATCCACTGCTTATCACACTTACAATGGACTCCACTAAAGTCTAAGCTTGTGGGGACAGGTGTCATGTGTATCTTATTCTCTGTTCTGTCCCTAGTCTGGCTACATATGAGTAGTAGATTTGTTAAATTGAAATAATCCTGAGGAAAGAGGTCTATGTGAATGATATAGGTAATTGAACCATATGTTGAGATGACTTAATCCAGTTAGAATACAAAAGAAGAGAAGTCTTGGGGAAGGCTAAGGGATCCTAGGAGGGCATGGGGTTGCAGAAGCAAGGCAGACAGGGTGAGCAAGGCAGAGAGGAGTGAGATCAGCAGTGATGTTAAATATGCAAAGAGTTCACTGCAATTGATGCAGGGCACTAGTTCAGAGTTCATTCCAATTCAGTTAGAATGAAAGAAAGCTGTCAGAAGATGTGGAATTTAATGCTCACTTCAGGGCTCATTACCTATAAATAATAGAAAGATAAATGACAAACAATGTCTTCTGATGACAAGTCTGTAAACTCCTAGATGAAAGGTTACCTTTGTTCTCTAGATCCACAAACCACCATCTCTTGACAGGGATGGTACTTTGTCAGGGAGGCACTTGTAAAGGACTGAGCCTCACTTTTTGAAAATCAGTTTCAAAATGGGCATGTAAGCACTTTGAAAGATTTTATATGAGGACTGTGAGTTTAAACTTACTCCCCACACCACCATTCTTGCATATGTGTCCAGAGCGTGTGGTTAGAAGTCTGATCCAACTAAATATGGGGAAGGGTAGATTTTGAGGCCAGTTTTGGGGATTCCGACTGCAGGAAGGCTCTTCGCGATCTCTTCTGGTTCTCTCTGATGAATTAGCTGGCTTCTGGTTTAGCTTGTTGCTCCTAATTAAGAGGAGTACGTAATTTCTTACCACCCAAATTTCTTAATTGCTTACCACCCAAACCTCAATTGGTTTTGACAGAATCCTTAGGGTTGAACGCCTCTACAATTTGTTCCAATAAAGTATGAGTTTGGGGGCAGTTTGAAGGCTCTGCTCTGATGGACTTCCCTTTGCCCTAGGCAAAACTTCTGAGCTCCTGTTCTAGAGCAGGCGGTGAGACTGGCCCACTTCTCTCCAAGTGATACCTCTGCTTTAAAGCAGGGTGCTGTACCAGGGCAGCAGCCTCTGGTGTTCTCACTTGGCCTCTCCTTAAGTGGGACCTCTGCCCTATGAGTGAATTATGCAAGTGTGATCAGAACTCCAGTATCCTCAGCCTGCTGCACCTGACATAGATCCTCCATCCTATGAATGGGGCATGGGTGAACTCTTACCTACACTCACTAGGAATTCAGCCTCTGCAACTCAGAGCTGGGGTGATGAAACTGCTAGTGGCCTGCCCCTCTCACTCTAATATGGTGTCTCTTCACTGGGAGCTGAGGGTAGAGAGAGATCCCTATTATCTTGGCCACACCTAACTAAAGTGGACATTCGGTCATGCTGAGCTGGGAAGGGAGTGGGTAGTGGCTCAAGTGCCATGGGCTCACAGTTTTTTCCAAAGTTTAGAAGATTTTCTTGAATAAATATTCATTTGTGCTATTTCCCTAGGGCTATATCCAGAGACTTTAAATGGTTGCTTTTCAAATAATTTGTACCAGTATGATTGTTTTGCTGGGAAGTGCGTCTGTGAAACTCCTGACACTGCCATTCCAGAATTCAAGAATTTTTAAATAGTGTAGTTAAATATAGTACTATAAAGAGCAGAAAGATTTTATTCCTGTTCTACAGGAAATGGCTTCTCAAGCCTACGACTGAAAACAAAGGTGCGTAAACATTTGTGATTTTAGTTGAAGGGACACTCAGGTCTTGCTACCAACCACCTCCCTCCCACAGGCCGTCTGCAAATTGTCTTACCAGCACAAATGGAACCACTGCTCTCTATCTCCTCCCTGACCATTTTCTAGGAACCACAACAGTATCCTCAAAAGGCTGCCACCAAGAGACCACCAAAAAGCAGTCACTACCTAAAAGATGTAGCTAGATGAAGTTTTTCAGGAGTTGGGGTGGAGCCCTTGACCTTAGGGCCTGCTGGGTCTCTACTCAGTTCTAGGGAGTGGTTAGAGAATGACAGACAGAAAGCAAAAGCAGCTTCTAACATCTTTCTTCTTTCTTTTCCAGTCCTCACCAAACAAAAGACGTAAGTTCAAGGAAGAAAAGCATGTGTGTGCAAAAGTATGCCACGTCATATGGAAGTGTTCAGTGAAATCACAAATACAAAAATATTAGATCTTGGCATGCATTGTCACTCATTCTGGCAAGAGGAATACAGCAGTCATTATATTGCTTTAAAAGCATGGATTAGAACATTTTGAACAGGAGGATATGGAATAAGAAAGAAAGAAAATTCATAAACATGGCATTAGAAATAAGTGCCCTCTTAATGGGTTTTAAGCAAACTGCTTTGATACTCTAATATCAAGCACATAACAGGCAATATGATATCTGCTCCAAATATATTAGATTTTATCTGTTTGGTGACTTTGGTTAGAATTACATTGGTCAAACTGAAGAACAGACGTACCATATTTTGCTATGTATGATGTGCACTATTTTGCCTAAAATTTGTAAGGGAAAAATAAGGATGCACATTATATATGGGTAGTACTAATTCTGTATCTATATAAATGATTTTAGTTGTTTTATTTATGCTTATGGGTTAAAAGTGTAATTCTAGAAATCAATAACGATATCCGTATGCAAAATAATACCCTGGAATATGATAATTGGTTTTGTTGAACTTACAAAGAACTTCCAACAACAAAGAGCACCTGCCTTCTATGATGTATAAATATCCTAAATTTGTTACCGGTACATAAAACTTCTTGTACTTTGTATCTGTTCTTCTGTTTTGTAATTGTTTGTTACATAAAATTTCTTGTACCATAATATGTTAAAAAATAAAGGGTAAAATTCCTTTATAATACAAAAAACAGGTACTTAAATTCAATAAAAATTTGAATTGAAAAATTAAAACAGAAGGTATTTTTTCACTGAAAGTTTGGGCCAAAAGTGTGGGTGTACATTATACAAGGCAAAATATGTCATATTTCATGAAGATAACCCATATTAGGGGAAATAAAATAACTCTCAATAACTTTCAAAGGATTTAAATCATATAAAATATGTTCCTTGACTTAAGATTAGAATAAAAATTAATTTAAAAAATTTATAGAAATGCCAAATATTTGGAAAGTAAGCAAGCACACCTATAATACTATAGAGATGAAAATGAAATCAAAAGGGCGTATTAAAAATATTTTGAAAACACAATATTTCAATATTTGAAGAACAAAATTAAAGGAATAATTATAGGGAAATTTATCATTTTAAAATTTCATAAAATATAAAAGAATTAAAATCGCTGATCCAAGCTCATGTCCTAAGAAATAAGAAAAAAGAAATGAAATGCAATTCATATAGAAGGAATAAATTTATAAAATGCAAAATGTGTAGGAAAATAAAAATTTAAAAGAAAATGCTAAGACAGAAAAGTTTCTACGAGAAAAGGGCTGAGAAAAATTCATGAGCTCTTTTTTTTCTTTTCAGTTCAGAGATGCTATAAAGCTTTGTCTAACTGAAATTTTCTTTCTTTCTTTCTTTCTTTCTTTCTTTCTTTCTTTCTTTCTTTCTTTCTTTCTTTCTTTCTTTCTTTCTTTCTTTCTTTCTTTCTTTCTTTCTTTCTTTCTTTCTTTCTTTCTTTCTTTCTTCTCTTGAAATTTATGTTCTTTAGTTAAGTTAGTCAATTCTTTTCTTTTACAATTCCCCTTCCCTGACCCCCAACCCTCTAGCAACCATCAGTTTGTTTCTGTATCTATGAATCTGTTTCTGATTTGTTTGTTTGTTTTCAGTTTCCACAAATAAGTGAAATTATACAATATTTGTCTTTCTCTGTCTGACTTAGCATAATACCATCTAGGTCCATCCATGTTGTCACAAGATTTCATTCTTTTTATTGCTGAGTAATATTACATTATATATAGTATATACCACATCTTTATTCATTCATCTATCAGTGAACACCTATGATGCATTCATATTTTGGCTATTGTAAGTAATCGTATAATGAACATAAGGATGCACATATCTTTTCAAATTAGTGTTTTTGTTTTCTTCAAATAAATACCCAGGAGTGGAATTGCTGAGTCATACGCAGTTCTAGTTTTAATTTTTTGAGGCATCTCCATACTGTTTTCCCCAGTGGCTGCACCAGTTTACAATCCCACCAACAGGGTAGGAGGGTTCTCTTTTCTCCACATCCTCATCAGCACTTGTTATTTGTTGACTTTTTCATCATAGCCATTCTGACAGGTGTGAAATAGTGTCTCATTGTGTTTTTGGTTTGCATTTCCCTGATGATTAATGATGTTGAGCGTGTTTCTTGAAAGACATATAGAGGAGCATCTATATGTCCTCTTTGGAGAAATGTCTATTCAGATCTTGTGCCCATTTTTAGTTGGATTTTTTTGATGTTAAGTTATATGAGTTCCTTATATATTTTGGATATTAACCCTGTATTGGCTATATAGTTTGCAAATATATTCTTCCATTCAGTAGGTTATCTTTTCATTTCATTTGTTTTGCAGAAACCTTTTGATTTTTGTAGTTCCATTTGTTTCTTTTCGCTTTTGTTGCCGTTGACCAGGGAGACTTAATCAAGAGATATCATGAAGACTGATGTCAGTTTACTACCTATGTTTTCTTCTAGGAGTTTTATGGTTCTGAGTCTTACATTTAAGTCTTTAAACCATTTTGAGTTTATTTTTGTCTATGGTGTAGAAAATGGTTCAGGTTTGTTTGTTTGTTTGTTGTAATGTTTCTGTCCACTGTTCCCAATACCATTTATTGAAGAGTCTGTCATTTCCGCATTGTATATTCTTGTCATATATTAATTGACTATATAAGCAAGGATTTATTTCTGGACTCTCTATTCTGTTTCACTGATCTATGTATCTGTTTTTGTGCCAATACCATAATTTTTTGATATTTTTAGTATAGTTTGAAATTAGGAATGTGTAATACCGCCCACTTTGGGTTCTTTTTTTCATTAAGATTGCTTTGACTATTCGAGGTCTTTTATGTTCCATATCAATTTTAGGATTATTAGTTCTATTTCTGAGAAGAATGCCATTGATATTTTATAGGGATTGCACTGAATCTGTATATTACTTTGGGTAGTATGGACATTTTAACAATATTAATACTTCCAATCCATGAGCACAGTATATCCTTTCATTTACTTTAGACTTCTTCAATTTCTCTTTCAATGTCTTACAGTTTTCAAAGTCTTTCACCTCCTTGGTTAAATGTATTCCTGGGTATGTTATTTAATTAGGTGTTATTAGTGTATAGAATGCAACAGATTTCTATATATTAATTTTGTATCCTGCAACTTTACTTAATTCACTTATTAATTCTAATAGTTTCTGGTGGAGTCCATGAGCTCACCTTAAATAGGTTTATGTGCTTCTGATAAACACTCAGACCTAAGATGGAAATCACTTTGAGTAGTTAAAGTCAGCTTTTTGCACTAGCCTCCCTCTGGACCTCTGGAGTTCAGAGCCACAAAGCCCAATCCTTGCTCTGCGAGAGAATTTGCACATTGTACTTGTTTCCCCCAATCCACTTATTAAGAGATTTGCACCAGGCCATGAACATAAAACATAATCCATCTACTTGGGATCTTATCTATGTTTTGGTTCCATCAGATTCAAGAACACAACATTCTCAGCATAAGTCTTTACTTTGACTATGAGTTACAGGAGAAATATATTACCCCTCAAAATTACAAACAAATATTACACTTATTTGCTCATCCATGTACTTATTTGCTCATCCATGTATTCATTCTTTCAATAACAACTCACCCTGGCTTTTCACTCTATTTGTGTTGGACTCAAAAATTAATATCTCCTGAAGAAGCATACCATTTTATTCCAGGAAATATAAATTAGATTGAAGCTAAAGTTAAGACAGACTTTTTGGTTCCTATTTCAATCATTAGCCAGACCTCAATGATTGGAATAGGAACCAGAAAAGAAAAAAACCAATCACTTATTACTGCTTACATAGTATTATTTATTTTTAAGGTCCTTATGTATTATAAGCTCCATGAAGAAAAAAGCTTTATTTGTCTTGTTCCTTTTTTTTCCTTCACAAAGTCCAGGAAATGATAGGTGTATAATGAGAATGGAGAGACAGTCCAAATAAATGAATCTAATAGTTAATGCATGTAAAATATATATATAAAATTATTTTTTAAAAAATTTCTTTTTGTTTTTAAATTCATGACTTATTAGTTTCCCATTGTTGCTATAATAAATTACCACAAATTTAGTCTCTTAAGGTAACATTAATTTCTTTTATAATGGTGGAAATCAGAAGTCAAAACTGTGTTTGCAGGGATGCTTTCCTTCTAGAATCTTTTAGGGAGAATTTTTCCTGACCTTTCCTAGCTCCTGAAGGTGCATTACATTCTTTGGTCTTCCTGCATTTTCTTTCTTTTTTTTTTTTTCTTTTTACTTTTCCTCTTGCATTTTCAAAGACAACAGTGTAATATCTATCAATCTCTCTCTTTCTGTAGTCAACTCACTTTTTTTTGACATTTACCCTTCTGCCTCCTATTTTAAAGGACTCCTGTGATTACAAGAGTCCAAGTGAAATATGTTCCCATCTCAAGATCCTTAACTAAATCATATTCACAGGTTCTGGTGATTATATGTGGACATCTTTGAGGACCACTACTTACCCTACCATCACAGAGAATGTCTCTAGTCTAAGAGATTAGAACATCTGTTTAATTTGAGCTCTCATTGGGAACAGATATTTCTGTAAAATAGCTTACTTTTCCATTGAACCCTACAATTCATTGGCCACATATTCATTACTGTATGGTTTCTCTTTTAAAAAGGCAAAGCCATTCTTTGTTCTGAACATTAAAATCACTGCTCGATAAAGCAGTTTAAAATCTCCAGTGCTGATACGTTAAAACACATTGTGGACCAGTGACGCAGATTTGCATCTATACATTACAGCTGTGCAAGACGGATGAAGTTTCTATGTTTATAGAAATGTGACCTCACTCCAAGTTAATGATCTGTGATAAATATAGAGAACAAACAGCTCTGTATTTTCCTCTGTTGCTCTGCTCTGCACAGTATAAAAGTTGATTTAAATGGTTTAAACCCCGGGAGCATGCATTTAAACAATTTAAATGCCCCATCCTCAATGTCCTCATAGAGGCACAGATATTATGATACCCAAGGTCACAGAGGAGGCAACTTCACCGAAAAGTTTCTTTTATTCTGCTAGCTTTTAAACCACCTTAGAGTTCTTAATCTGGTTTCTAAAATGCAAACGACTTATTACCTCGCCTGACATTTGAAGAATTCATGTACAATAATTCTTGCAATTGAAAACAACCATGTATGCACCATCCTTTCATCTTTACGGCAGAAGCTCTTTAGCACATTCCATGCCTAAACATACTCTGAGGGGATACACAGAAAAATGATAAACTGCCATCAGATGAACTTTACTATCCGACTGGAACAAATATTAGACCCCAGTTAGTTGCACCTGGGCAAAGATTCAGCTATAACCTGGACTCATGTGTCCCTACTTCATTAGGGGTGGGGAGAAGTCCATGAATCTCTCTGCGGTATCTGGGTATCAATGCCACGCTGGATCTTCAGTCAAGATTTTACAAATGTTTTGATATTCCTGTTTCTCCAGTGCATATTATCTGAGTATATGGTCAGTGTCCCTGGGGCGAGGTGCAGGAGGAAGAGGAATCATTTTCATTATTCTTGTCCTGGAGTTCCAGTGTCCTTTTTCCCCAGGACCCAGCTTCTCATTCTTAAGGAACCCACTCCTCCTGGTGATGAATTTGAGGTCTAAAATTGGCTCAGATCAAGGCTAGGGATTGTAACAATTTATTGGGACTATAAAACAATAGCCTCCTTATAAACCTTCCTTGACATCATTGATTGTTTTTTCCCTATCCCTTGACAATGTTCTATTTATCATCTTCTGAATTCTCTATGATCAGGCCTAGCTGGCTGTCATTACAACCTTGCTGTTCAACTCACTGCATCAACTTGGCTTCTGATGCTTAAGTACCAATATCTGGCCTCCATGTATCAGGATCTCTCATCCCAGCTCTGAAATGTCATGTTGTCCCACCCACCCTGGCATAACACAGAGAGGCCACAAGTGAATGTTTTAAAGATAAAGGGATCCTTCTTAAAAGTACATGTTCTTGTTTTTTGGTAATTCTGCTTCTAACACCTTAAAGCTGTAATTCAGAAATAAAAAATAGAAGACACTTGAGCTGAGATTTCAAAGAATCACCAGAAACTTTATACCTTAGGTTTAAGCAAATACAGGGATTAAAAAACCAAAGCCCAAAAGAAAACTAAATTAGCACGCAAATTTTGTGTTTTCCAGTACTCTCATTCTTAGCCTTAAACCCCTTATTGAACTGACTGATGTCACTTTGAGAATCAATGAACAATTTATCATCTAGTGGTCAAATTTACTTCTATTAGTATCTATTGGGTTGATGGAAAAGTCATGACACATTTTTGCAACGAAAAACAGAAAAAATACGTCTTGACTTTTCCAACAATCCAATATTATTAATATTACATTTTATATTTTTTTACTTGTTTTATAAATAAGTAATACAAGCTTTGTTTACAAAATTCAAAGACAGAATATATAATGAAAATTATGTGTTCCTCCTACTCTTTCTTGATCCCACCCATTTTAGTAGTTTTCATGAATTCTTTTTTTATTTCCACAGAAACCACATTACACACACTGTTTTGTACCTCATTGTTTTTACCTTAAAATATATTTTGAAGGTTGTTCTATGTTGTTCTATATTAGTATATATAAACTCCATTGTCAAATTATTTAACAACTACCTGGAATTCCACTACATGCACATAATAAATTTTGTATTACCAGTCTTTCCATTAAAAGCAATGCTACAATGGATCTCATTTGTGTGTGTGTGTGTGTGTGTGTGTGTGTGTGTGTGTGTGCATGTATAATTTTGCACATGAATTTCCCTAAAAGTGAACATGGTATATCAAGGCATAAATACATTAACATGTAGGAAATATTAGGACAACTCCTCAATACAAATTGTCCAACTTATATTCCCATATGAGAAAGACTCTTTTTCCATACTTTTCTAATACAATTTTCTATCAAACTTATTGATCCTTGTCAATCTGAGAAGTGAAAGGTCATACCTGGTAGCTTTAGTTTCATATTCTAATTATGAATAAGGCAACCTTTTCCTATAAAGTTCCCCAAAGGAAAAATTTTAGGTTTTGTGGGTTGTACAGTGATTGTTGCAAGGATTTCACTCTGTTGTGTGATATGAAAGCAGCCAGACAATACGTAAATGAATGGGTGTGGTGGTGTTCCAATAAAACTTTGTTTACAAAAACAGGCATCAGGGCAGATTTAAAGTTTGCCAACTGCTGTTATAAATTGTTGCTTGTTTTTCTATTTAAACTAATAAAACCAACACTTTATCTAATGTGTGTCAGACACTGATACACTCTAGTAGGCACTTTTTGTTTACAACTTTTCTGAGTGAAATTAAAAAAACATATTCACCAAAACTAAGACACAGCATATATCCACATTCTATAATATCCTTAAAAGAAAAGCTAATGCTATTTAAACAGTGAACCCAGGGCATGCAGGCCCTTACCAACTAGCTTAGCAGGTGCAGACAGTACTGTACATGCTGCATCTGCAAGGTGGTCCAGGGCTTGTGAAATCCAGGGACCTTTCTCCTTTTCTGTAGTAGCAATCAAATTTCTCAGACGATTTATGTCTGCCTCCATCTTTTCACATTTCTCCCTAAATCCTTCTCTAAGCAAATCCTCTTGGATCTAAAACAAAGGGAGTGAAGAGAGGGAAAAGTAAACTTTTGAAAATCCCCATTTTTCTCAAGAGTCGGATTTCATATATAAGAACGTTATTAAATTGTTTTTATGCTACACACAAAAGTATTCTCTGTTTTCAGATCATCAAAGGATAATAATTGAAGCAGATAACTTCTTCTGGGTGAGACCTGGACAACGAAAGGATAGTTTTCAACCTTACTAATATTCATGCAACATTAGGGTCATACTACGGTACTAAGCCAGGCATGAGGACAAATGCAATAACGTGTTCCAACCAAAAGTGTGGGTTGGAAGGGAGCCATTAGTCCACTCACACAAATTTTCAGTCCCACTTGGGATGGCATGCTCACCATATTGTAGAAATAATAGCAACTTATAAGCTGATCGAGAAACCTGATGTAAATATTTCTAGATGGGAAAAAAGATAATCCCCTCAATGCTAAGTAAGCTATGCATACCTGGGGACAACTGCAGCAAGTTTTGAAGGTGTCAGTTCCCCATATTCCTAGGCATGGACATATTGGATGGTTTTAGGCCAACATAGATCCAAATGGGAATATTTGCTATTAGTAGGGCTCCTGATAATTGACTGATCTTGGTGAAGCACCCAGTTACGGCTTATATTAAAAATACCTGGTTGGAATATGTACTTAATAATCTCTGAAATCCTGTTTAATTTGGGCTCCTTGAGAATATTCTAGAATCACACCAACATAACAACCCAAACCTTGGGGACTTAGAGGGGCCAGGTTATCTTGGACTCTCAAGTCTCAGTGTGGAACAAAACTCAAAATCCCTTTGGAAAGCCAGGATTCAGAACTTTTGGTGAATCAAATGCAGTAAATGGCAGTAATGGTTCTCTTTAATTTTGCATTAACATTCACCCATTCCTTCCTGATTTACCAGGGCAATAACCATCAGCACCTACTGAGGCCGTGGCCAGGCTTACCCTCATCTTGTGTTCTAGTATCCTTGTTTGCTCTCTCAGAGCATCATCTCTTTCCCTCTCCAGCTTCTCTATCAGCTGGACTTTGTTTTCCTGGACACTCCTCTGTTGTGCCTCCATCTTCTGTTGCTGCTCCTGATATTTCTGTCTTAGCCATGCCTGTTCCTTCTCAGCTGCCTCCTTCATGGCTCGCTCCTCTGCCCCAGGAAGGTTTTAGAAAGAGAAGAAAGGAACACATCAGGCCTAAGCTCTACCACCTTAAGATCAGAGAATACATCAAATTTGAAAGTGAGGCTGGGAAATCTCAGAATTCACCCAGTAGCTACACCATCAAGAGCGGTTTTGAGAATGTGATGGAAAAGGCCTTGACTGTCTGGCTGATGTACAACCAGCTTGTTATTTTCAGATGGCAGAGTGTGCATTCCACAGAAGAAGGGGAAACTCATTGTTTTGGAAATATCTTCATTCGATCTGTCAGAGGGCATTGCAGGAACCTCCCCACCCTGCTGAGAGTTGGGTCCTGCCCCATACCTGCAAGAGCCTTCTCTCTTTGGGTGAGGGCTTTATCTGTCTGCAGGATGGATTTCTCTATTGTCACCTGTGACTCAAGAAATTGCTGAAAGACCTCTTTTGCCTGAGGAATCAAGAAGGAACAGAGAACTTATTGTAGATTTCCACTGAGATTCGTTCCATGCTAATAAGTTCATTTGTGTTAGTTTTACTTTCTGCTGATCTCCCTTGCCACTTGTTAGATGTATAACTTTACGCAAGTGATATAACCTGTCTATGCCTCCTAGATCACATCTACAAAATGTGGGTAATAAAAGTAAATGTTTCATAACATTTTTGGAGTATTAAGTTAAAATGTTAAGAGAAAGAGCTTAACACTATGTCTATAGACAATAGCTCAATGTTATTGTATTATTATTATTTTATTTATTACCATCACCAGTGCAGCTCAAGGTCACAGGTTCGTAAGTGTTATCCCTCAGTATGCAATTATCTGCTTCTTTGACCTTCTCTCACTTTGATCAGCCTTGAATGAAAAGATCCTCACTGTCTCTCATAAATTCTCAACACTTGTACACTGGATGTCATATTGTTAGATGGAGAAATGCATATTTTCTGTTCTGTCTCTCATGGATTTCAGAAATTCATACTCATTTTTGAGAATAGACATTTCTATTCTACTTAGGAAGAAAGAGCAAATAGTGGACCTTCAAAGCTAAAGCTGTCATGATATCCCCATGCTCTCTTAATACCCACAATTGGTGCTGTCCTCTCAGATTTTCAGACAAACCTCCTGACTCTACTATGTAGGAGAACCACATTCCCCTTCTTCCTCACCTTCACTCCTTTTCCTGGCATTTGCCAATAGTGCCGTTCAATCTTTTCCTTTGCTTCCCTGTAGTGCTTGTGCCCACCAGGAACAGAGAAAGTTCCTGCTGTAATACTTCCCATTAGGACCATTGAAAGCTGATCAAGCTTAGCCTGGCAGTATTTAGCAGATGCCTCTTCATTCTGCAGCAAGAAACTCTCCTTCTTATCCTTTAGAATTTTCTGCAAGGGAAAAGTAGAAGGATATCATCAGAAGAAAGGAACAGAGGGAATAAAATTTCAAAGAAACTATTAGCTGGGTGGTCTGTGGTCCCATTAATAAAAGCATTCTCGTGGAGCAGCACAAGCAATATAGCAAGAATCAAGAGACTCTCCCAACTCTGCAAGACCCTGCTAAACCTTCTTAACCACCCTGGAACACATCTTCATCTGAGAAATGTTGAGGATGCATTACATTAGGTTGGTGCAAATGTAATTGTGGTTTCAGACCATGAATTTTATATCATTATAACTAGGCTCAAACACACTTTTATTAATCAAAATATAAACCATTAGGGGCTGGCTGAGTGGCAAGTTGGTTAAGAGCTGGCTTGGGACACTAGCTCTGAGCATCAGGGCCCCGGATCAGATCCCACATATGGGGGCCAGTGACACTACAGCTAAGATAGTGAACAACAGCTCAACCTGGAGCTGGGCTGCTGTGAGTCACCAGTGATAGAATAGGCTGCAGCCCCTGTTGCAGTGGGCTGCCATGAGTTACAGTGAGTGGCCGGCAACCAGCATGAGCGGCCGGCAGCTGGCATGAGCTGCCAAGAGCCACCCATAAGCTGCCATCCAGAGGCTGGCGACCGATCTGCCTCACCTGGGAAGAGCGCAATGATAATACCAACATGGGCCAGTGAAGCAACGTCTTCCACAACTAGATTGGAGAACAAAAGGACAGCAACTTGTCTGTTCCCTTTCTCCAATTCCCCAATGAAATCTTAAAAAAAAAAAAAAAAAAGAAAAAAAAAAGGAATCATTACAATTAATACATTTTGCCAATGACAAATAAGTTTGTTTATTCCTGTAGCATAAAAATCCTTGCTTTGGGATTCAACAGACTCTTGGAAAGCATTTTCTGCATCCTGCTGGTTATGGAAGCGTTTTCCCTGCACAATCTTGTTGAGGTGCTTGAAGAAGTGGTAGTCAGTTGGTGAGAGGTCAGGTGAATATGGCAGATGAGGCAAGGCTTCGTAGCCCAATTCATTCAACTTTTGAGTGTTGGTTGTTTGACGTGCAGTCAGGCATTGTAGTGGAGAAGAATTGGGCCCTTTCTGTTGACCAATGCCAGATGCAGGCATTGGCATTTTCAGTGCATCCCAACGATTTGCTGAGCATATTTCTCAGATGTCATGGTTTTACCAGGATTCAGAAAGCTATAGTGGACCAGACTGGCAGCAGACTACCAAACAGTGACCATGACCTTCTTTGGTGCAAGTTTGGCTGTGGGAAGCACTTTGGAGCTTCTCAGTCCAACCACTGAGCTGGTCATCGCTGGTTGTCGTATACAGTCCACTTTTCGTTTCACATCACAATCCGAATGAGAAATGGTTCATTGTTGTTGCATAGAATAAGAGAAGACGACATTTCAAAACGACAATTTATTTGTGGTCAGCTCATGAGGCACTCACTTATTGATCTTTTTCACCTTTCCAATTTGTTTCAAATGCCAAATGACTACAGAATGATCAACGTTGAGTTCTTCTGCAACTTCTTGTGTAGTTATGAGGATCAGTTTTGATGATTGCTCTCAACTGGTTGTTGTCAGCTTCCGATGGCTGGTCGCTATGCTCCTCATCTTCAAGGCTCTTGTCTCCTTTGCAAAACTTCTTGACCCACCACTGCCTGTACATTTGTTAGCAGTTCCTGAGCCAAAGCATTGTTTATGATACAAGTTGTATCTGCTGCTTTACGACCCATTTTGAACTCGAATAAGAAAATCGCTTAAATTTGCTTTTTGTCTAACATCATTTCCATAGTCCAAAATACATATAAAATAAACAGCAAGTAATAAGTCTTAGCAAAAAAACATAAAGTGAGAAATGCACATTAAAATGATGTATAACATAACCACACTTATATAAGAATGTATTCCAATATCAAAGGAAAATTTCAAGAATGCAAAAACTGCATTATGTTCACACCAAACTAATATATTCTTTGTAGTTCCTAGAAACTGTAGCATGCTGTGATTCTATCTTCAATAATATAATGACACAACTAAAAATACTATAAATAATGACCTGTTAAGAGAGTTGTGGGAAGCCAACAGCCCCCCAGTGTCTGTCTGACAAGGCCACATTGCCCTGCTCAGCACTGGATATTAGGGGTGCTGCCTTATGGTTGGTCATGTAATATCTCCTGCCTCTATGAACCCATGTGCCTTTTCTCCTATAGGAGACAATATATTCACTACACTTGTTCCTGTGGTAACCCAATGAGCTAACTACGCAGCCAAAGACGGGTAAGATCTCCTAAAAGAGGGGAGACAACCTAAGCCAGGTGGTAGTTCCGTGGGGAACCCCTGAACTAAGATATTGGGGACTCAAGCCCCTTGGAAACTGAGGCACAGATCTCTGACAAACTCAGGCCAGAAAACTCAGGCCTGTGAGAAGCTGATGCATTTGCCTAAGGGCTCTGCTGTGAAAAGTCTCCTCAGAGGCCAAAGGTCTCCAGGCCATGAGAGTTCCAGGCAGCTTGCTGACCATGAGTTATGTTAACAGCCTTGTGTAAATTACTTTGTTTAGTGCCTTGTTGCAGCAACAGATACTGAAGCTTTAACTAAGAAACAGATACAGCCCTCTGCAGGATAGAGTGGTGTGAGACCCCTTTAATTGCTAGGTATTGTATTTACATAGGAATAAAACTTTAGATGCTTTTACCCTGAACAGGGTCAAAGCTAGTCTTTTAGTAATAATTCAAGTATACTCCCTGAGAGTCTAGCTGCTGGAATTTGGGATAATGACTAGGTAGTCATGGTAACCATTATTTAGGAGATATATAGAGACAAGTCTATCCTTAGCATAAAATAGTTATGATAAATATTCTTTGGATGACAGGCAGAGACTGGGTCTGAGTCTCAGAGGTTATCACAGCGTAAAACAAGATAAATCTTTTAATTGGGAGAGCACTTACAGGGGAGTAAAAGACTGTGTAAATCCTGAGAACTACAAACCACCAAATGCTTTGTGATTGAGATAATGGTTAGAAGCCCCTATAAAAGGAGCTAGGTTTTAACAATAAGGTGTGACACTTCTGAGAAACTCTTTCCGGTGTCTCCGCTTTCTTTTTTCTGCCTTTACTGTAATAAAAATTTTCTGTCTTTCGTATTGCTGACTCCGTGTCCACCTTCTTGAGCCCTGGTCAGCGGGGGCTGGTCCCCCGCGGAGAGTCTAGTGGGGACTTCTGGTAAGATGGCGGAATAGACGGATGTTTTCCCAACTGCCTCCCAGGATCACATCAAAATTACAAATAATTTATACAATATTTAACCTCAGAAGTCCCTTGAACACTGGATGAACAGAACCCCTAAAGGAAGGACCTAAAGAGGAGGCCACGTCAAGTCTGGTAGGAGGAGCACAGAAGAGAGAGGGTGAACTCCATGAGGGATGCCCCAGGTGTGGGGAGGCTTCTCCGGTTGTGGGAGAGACCCTCCGGCCCCACACAGAGCTCATTAGCCCAGAGTTTCTTTGCCAGGAAGAGGAGTTCTACGATAGCGGGCAGAAGAAATTAGTGAGGTCACTCTTTGCTCGGCTCGGTGAGGCTGAGGGCGGCTGGAGAAGCAGTGGGGTCGGCACACGGGTTCGCTCGCAGGTGAGCACTCACCCAGTTCCTATTGAAGGGAGTAACTGTGAGCCGGGCCCAGAAGCCTGTGGGGAAGGACTGAACTGAGCACCTTTGGTGAAGAGGCTGGAGGTTTTGGGACCATTGTTCCCTTGGTGTGGAGCTTGCAAATGAGCGGTGCACAGGAGGGTGCCATTTTTTCAGGGTTGGCCCCTCCCACAGAGGGTCAGATCCGGGATATCATTGGTCTGGTGAACTTGGCGCAGGAGTGCATGCGTGCATGCGTGCATGCGCATGTGGCCTTGGATTCCCACCCTCTGCCCTGCTTGTGCTGCGTTGCCAGGGAAACGCCAGGCGGGGTGCCCTCTGGCCCCATCAGGCTGCTCACTGAGATGCAGGAGTGCACGAGCTGCCTTGGATCCCCACCCTCTGCTCTGCTTGTGCTACGTAACAAAAGAAATGCAGGGCGGGTGCTCTCCAGCTGCATCAGTCTGTTCACTGAGATTCAGGAGTGTGCGAGCCACCTTGCATCCCCATTCTCCACACTGTCTGTGCAGAGTTGCCAGGCTGGATATTGGCTGTTGGGTTGCATAGCCTGATCTACGGGCAGTTGATTGGGACAGGCTGAGATGGGGAGTTTTCCTGAGAGTGTTGTGCCGGGAGCTGTGCACCTGCATAATGGGATCGAAATCACTGAGCTGGAACAACAAAAAGATCAAAGAATAAAAAAGAATGAAAACAGTTTAAGAGACCTCTGGGACAACACGAAACACAACAAATTCATATCATAGGACTACCAGAAGGAGAAGAGAAGAAGCACGGGATTCAGAATGTATTTAAAGAAATAATGACTGAAAACTTCCCTACCCTGGTGACGGAAATCAACATATAAGCCCAGGATGTGCAGAGAGTTCCAAACAGGCTGACTCTAAACAGGTCCACACCAAGACACAGCATAGTTAAAATGGCAAAGCTTAAAGACAAAGACAAAATCGTAAAAGCAGCAAGAGAAAGACAGCAGGTTACATACAAAGGAACTCCCATAAGACTAACAGCTGACTTTTCTTCAGAAACTCTGCAGACCAGAAGGCAGTGGGAGGAGATATTCAAAGTGACAAAATAAAGGTCTACAACCAAGATTGCTCTACCCAGCACAGCTATCACTTAAAATTGAAGGAGAGATAAAGAGCTTCTCAGAAAAGAATAAGCTTAAGGAGTTCATTACCACCAAGCCAGTATTGCAGGAAATATTAAAAGGGCTTTTTGAAACAGAAGAAAGGGGAAAACAAGCTAACCCAGGAAGACAAGAAATACAAATAACAAAATGGCAATAAATATACACCTATCAGTAATCACTTTAAATGTGAATGGGCTAAATGCTCCAATCAAAAAGACACAGAGTGGCTGAGTGGATAAGAAAACAGGGCCCATGCATATGCTCTCTACAAGAGACTCATCTCAGATCAAAAGACACACAGACTGAAAGTAAAGGGATGGAATGAGGTATTTCATGCAAATGGAAATGAGAAAAAAGCTGCAGTAGCAATACTTATTTTGGACAAAATAGACTTTAAAATGAAGACTACAATAAAAGACAAAGAAGGACACTACATAATAATACGGGGATTGATTCAACAAGAGGACATAACCCTAGTAAACATCTATACACCCAATATAGGAGCTCCTAAATATATAAAACAGATTTTGACAGACATAAAGACAGAGATCAACAGTAACACTGTCATAGTAGGGGACTTCAACAGCCCGTTGTCACCATTGGACAGATCCTCCAGACAGAAAATCAACATGGACATAGTGGCCTTAAATGACACTTTAGACCAGCTGGATTTAGTTGGTATTTTTAGAGCATTTCACCCCAAAGCTACAGAATATACATTCTTCTGAAGTGCACATGAAACATTTTCCAAGATAGACCACATGTTAGGCCCCAAACAAGTCTCAACAAATTTAAGAAGATTGAAATCATATCAAGTGTCTTCTCAGACCACAATGCAATAAAACTAGAAATCAATTATAACAAGAAATCTGGAAAGCTTACAAATACATGGAGGCTAAATAACATGCTACTAAATAGTGAGTGGGTCAAAAATGAGATCAAGGAGGAAATCAAAAGATACCTTGAGACAAACGAAAATGAAAACACTATGACCCAAAATCTCTGGTATGCAGCAAAAACAGTCCTAAGAGGGAAGTTCACTGCAGTGCAGGCCTACTTAAAGAAGCAAGAAAAATATCAAATCAACAGATTATCCTTACACCTCAGGGAACTCGAAAAAGAACAGCAAAACAAGCCTAACGGGAGTATAAAGAAGGAAATAATAAAGACCAGAGCAGAAATAAATGAAACAGAGAACAAAAAAAAACAATACAAAAGATCAATGGAACCAAGAGTTGGTTTTTTGAAAAGATAAACAAAATCGCCAAACCTTTAGCACAACTAACCTAGAAAAAGAGAGAACCCAAATTAATAAAATCAGAAATGAAAGGTGAGAAGTGACAACAGATACCATAGAAATACAGAAAATTTTAAGAAAATACTATGAGCAACTATACGTTAACAAGTTTGACAATCTGGAAGAAATGGATGAATTTCTAGAAGCATACAATCTACCAAGTCTGAACCAAAAAGAAACAGAAACTCTGAACAGACTGAATACTGCCAAAGAAATTGAATCAGTAATCAACAATCTTCCAACTAACAAAAGCTGGACCAGATTGCTTCACAGGTGAATTTTACAAAACATTCAAAAAAGAATTAACACCTATTCTCCTCAAACTATTCCAAAAAATACAGAAGGAGGGAAGGCTCCCAAATTCTTTCTATGAAGCCACTATCACCCTGATTCCTAAGTCAGACAAGGATACTACAAAAAAGGAAAAATACAGGCCAATATGCTTAATCAACATAGATGCAAAAATTCTGAACAAAATTCTAGCAAACCGAATTCAGCATCTCATTAAAAAGATCATACAACATGATCAAGTGGGATTCATTCCTGGTCTGCAAGGTTGGTTCAATATCCACAAATCAATTAACATAATACATCACATTCACAAAATGAAAAATAAAAATCATATGATCATATCAATAGATGCAGGAAAAGCATTTGACAAAATCTAGCAGCGATTTATGATAAAAACTCTTAGCAAAATGAGAATAGTTGGATCATATCTCAATATAATAAAGGCCTTATATGATAAGCCCACAGCAAACATCGTACTCAGTGGGGAAAGCCTAAAAGCTTTCCCCTTAAGATCAGAAATAAGACAAGGCTGCCCGCTTTCACCACTTCTATTTAACATAGTTCTGGAAGTTCTAGCCATAGCAATCAGACAAGAAAATGAAATAAAAGGCATACAAATTGGAAAAAAGGAAGTAAAACTGTCATTATATGCAGATGACATGATACTATATAGAGAGAATCCCAAAGACCCCCAAAAAACTGCTAGAACTGATAAATGAATTTGGTAAGGTAGCAGGATACAAAATTAGTATTCAGAAATTAGTGGCATTTGTCCACACCAATAAACTATCAGAAGAAGAAATCAGGAAGTCAATCCCTTTTACAATTGCTTCAAAAACAATAAAATATCTAGGAATCAATTTAACTAAAGAAGTAAAAGACCTGTACTCACAAAATTATGAGACACTGAAGAGAGAAATCAAAGAAGATACAAATAAATGGAAATACATACAATGCTCATGGATAGGAAGAATTAATATAGTTAAAATGTCAATGCTACCTAAGGCAATATATAGATTCAATGCAATTCCAATCAAATTACCAAAGACATTTTTCTCAGAAATAGAACATTGAATCCTAAAATTTATATGGAACCACAAAAGACCCCGAATAACCATGGCAATCTTGAGAAATAAGAACAAAGTGGGAAGCATCACACTACCTGACATCAAAACATACTATAAGGCTACAGTAATCAAAACAGTATGGTACTGGAATAAAAACAGACACATAGACCAATGGAACAGAATAGAGAGCCCACGAATAAAGCCATCTATATACCATCATTTAATCTATGACAATGGAAGCAAGAATTTACATTGGAGTAAAGATAGTCTATTTAATAAATGGTTCAGGGAAAATTGGACTGACATGTGCAAAAAAATGAAAATGGACCACCTACTTACACCACATACGAGAACAAACTCAAAATGGATTAAAGACTTAAATGTAAGACCTGAAACCATAAAACTCCTAGAAGAAAACATAGGGAGTAAGTTTGCAGACATTACCCTGAGTAATATTTTTACCGATATATCCCCTCGGGCAAGGGAAATAAAAGAAAAAATGAACATATGGAATTACATCAAACTTAAAAGTTTTTTCACAGCAAAGGAAATCATCAATAAAACAAAAAGGCAGCCTACTTGAATGGGAGAGGATATTTGCCAACGATATATCTGATAAGGGGTTAATATCTAAAATTTATAAAACACTCATGGAACTCAACACCAAAAAAGCAAACACCCCAATTAAAAAGTGGGCAGAGGATACGAAGAGGCATTTCTCTAAAGAGGACAAACAGATAGCCAACAGTCATATGAAAAAATGTTCAACCTCACTGATCATCAGAGAAATGCAAATAAAAACCACAATGAGATACTACCTCACTCTGGTCAGAATGGCTATCATCAATAAGTCAACAAAGAACAAGTGCTGGCAAGGGTGTGGAGAAAAGGGAACCCTGGTGCACTGTTGGTGGAACTGCAAATTGGTGCAGCCATTATTGAAATCAGTATGGAGGTATCTCAAAAAACTGGAAATGGAGCTACCATATGACCCATCAATTTCACTCTTGGGTGCGGGGGGCCAGCCCCCGCTGACCAGGGCTCAAGAAGGTGGACACGGAGTCGGCGATACGAAAGACAGAAAATCTTTATTACAGTAAAGGCAGAAAAAAAGGTGGAGACACCGGAAAGAGGTTCTCAGAAGTGTCACAGCTTATTGTTAAAGCCTAGCTCCTTTTATAGGGGCTTTTGACTATTATCTTAATTATAAGTTATGTTTCACATGACCATGATGTTTTTTCTTACTCAGAACTTTTACTTTTTTGTAATTGTATCTTTTTAGCTACACTGTGACCTGTTCAAGGATTTTACTTATCATCTAAAAAGTGGTTACCATGGCTACCTTACAGGGCATATACTTGAACTATTGCCAAGAGTTTAGGCAAGAAACTATTTCTATGTGATTATAATACTTAGTAGCAAAAGGAGTTTCAAACTTTTCCTATCTTACAAAGAGCTGCATGTTTTTGTAATAGAGGGTAACATCTGTTTCTCAGTCAAAGCTTCAGTATCTGTTGCTAGCAATGTACAGAACAAAGAGTTAAAACAAGGCTGTTAATTAAAATAACTTATGGTCAGTAAGTTGCCTCTTATCAGAACTTTCATGGCCGAGAGACCTTGGTCTCCTGGTCTCCAAGGAAACTTTTTACAGCTGCACAGGCAAGGACGAACGATAGCACCAGTTTCTCACAGAGGCTGTCTGTTTCTCACAGACTGGCTTTTTTAGGCCTATGTGGCCAAAGGCCTATGCCTCAGTTTCCAAAGGGGCTTGAGTCCCCAATATCTCAATTTAGGGGTTCCCCACGGAACTACCGCCTGGCTTAGGTTGTCTCCCCTCGTTTAGGAGATCTTACCCGTCTTTGGCTGCATAGTTAGCTCATTGGGGTATACAGGAACTTGCCATAAAAGCAGTGAGTATATTGTCTCCTATAGGAGGAAAGGCACATGGGTTCTTAGAGGCAGGAGATATTACACGACCAACCATAAGGCAGCACCCCTAATATCCAGTGCTGAGCAGGGCAATGTGGCCTTGTCAGACACTGGGGGGCTGTCGGCTTCCCACACTTGGGTATCTACCCAGAAAAATCCAAGATGCTAATTGGAAAAAATATATGCACCCCTATGTTTATTGTAGTGCTATTTACAATAGCAAAGACTTGGAAACAACCAAAATGCCCATCAGTAGATGACTGGATTAAGAAACTGTGGTACATTTATACAATGGAGTATTACTCCGCTATATAGAAGAATGAAATCGTACCATTTGCAACGATATGGATGGACCTAGAGACTATCATGTTAAGTGAAATAAGTCAGTCGGAGAAAGAAAAATTCCATATGATCTCACTTGTAGGTGGAATCTGAAAAACTGAATGAACGAGCAAAGTAAACAAAAACAGTCTCATATATAGAGAGGAAAAACAGGGTTACTAGTTGGGAGGGGGGTGAGGATGAGGGAGAAGGGGAAGGGATTAGACAGCATAAATAGGTAACTACAGTATTGCCACAGGGATATGAAAGACAGTTCGGGGAATATAATAATGCTGTAAATATTTTGTGGGGTGTCAGATGGTCACATGTCTTGTTAGGGAGACCACTTCATGGATGGAGTAGAGGCTTGATCACTGCACTGTATACCTGAAACTGATGTTGTATAATATTGTATGCCAACTGTAATTGAATAGGTAGATAATCACGAGATGTGGATTATACTGTGGAAGGGAGCAAAGGAATTAGAATACATATGTATGATATGGGGGCGGGAGGAGTGGGGTGGCGAATTGGGGGAGAGTGTTTGTCACTTTGAGGGGTAAAAAGTATAACTATTGCACTGTGTGGTACACCTGAAGCTAATTTTAAAAAATATATGTTTTATTTCATGATAAAAGAATAAAAGAATAAAAATTTTAAAAAATTAAAATAAAATAAAAGAGAGTCTAAGGAAATTAAGTGTTCAGGAATAGGAATGCATATACCTAGAAAGCAACCAGCTCAGAAATAATATTGAGAAGTTCTGGAATCATGCCATAATTCACTAAAGGTGAAATCAATGATGAATTTTGCTTGAGAGATCAGACAGATCCTTAAAAGCTTTCTTAAATTTGAGGGAAAAGAAGGAAATATAGTCAGTCCTCTAGAATTCTCTCTCTTATGGGAATCCAGAGTACTTTACCCTGAATATAAGACACGCTATGAGATGAATATGTAGAATTTTAGGCATCATTCCGGCAGGGTAAGAATTAGGAAAGACAAATGCTTAGACAAAGTACCATGAGCTTCTTCTGGAACTCCCTCTGGTCATCCTTGAAGGAGTTCTCCATGAAGATTTCAGTGGCTTCCCTCTCACAGGCTGCATGCAGGTCCAGCAGCTCCTGGAGCGTGTCTGTGGGGAGCCTCACTCGCTGGGCCATCTGCTCACTGTAGTGGGAGGCTGCCTTCTGCACGGCTGCTGAGTTCTCCAGCTGGGCCAGAGTTGTCACTGCGTTCTCCAAACAAGGTACTGCTCCACTATTGATGGCATCCACATAGGTCACCACCAGAGTCCCCAGCCCTGAATAAAAAAGTAGGGATAAATATCAAAATAACATTAAAAAAGATGCAAGATTCTGAGATTACAATTCTCAAACCACACACACACACACACACACACACACACACACACACACTCACTCTTATCATCACCTTCATTTTCACAATTACTCATTATTCTGTGGTTCCCCAGGCCATCACATTTTTAAAAAAATGTTAAATACCCATCATTATATAACATAATCAGAGGTGTCTGTGAATAATTATTTCACATTACACAAATTAGGAGAAAAATAGACTACATAGGTAGAAAGATTATGCAGCATAATTCAGATAAAAATCATTCCCAATTCTTCAGCTTTCAATGGATTCTTGGGACTCAAAAACTATATTTATTTTAGACTGATTTAAACTCCCAACAAGTCTTTTTTCTTTTTTTTATTTAAGAATTTTCACTTTCCTTTTTTTTATTAAAGATTTTTATTGGGGAACTGCGGGAGGGGAACAGACAAGTTGTCCTTTTGTTCTTCAGTCTAGTTGTGGAAAATGTTGCTTCACTGGCCCATGTTGGTATCATCATTGCGCTCTTCCCGGATGAGGCAGATCGGTTGCCGGCCTCTGGACGGCCACTCCCAGCAGCTCTTGGCAGCTCACACTGGCTGCCAGCCGCTCATGCTGTCTGCCGGCCACTCACTGTAGCCTATGGCAGCCCACTGCAGCAGGGGCTGCAGCTATGCCATCTGGGGACACACAGGAGCAGAGCTCCAGGTGGAGCTGTTGTTCATCATCTTAGCTGTAGAGGACAGTGTCACTGGCCCTCATATGTGGGATCCAAACCGGGGCCACTGGAGTCCCAAGCCAGCTCTTAACCAAAGTGCCACTCCGCCAGCTCAACAAGTTTTTTTGAGTAAAACACTTATTGTATAAGATTTCCCCTGACATGACAACATACTGATTTTAGTGATTTTATCATCAGCCGGGTTTTTTTCTTAAATGTGGGAGCCCAAGATGTCATTGATAATACTTGGAGTTTGGGAAAGAAATTTGTTAATCCCATGACAAGAGATAATTGCTAAAATATATAAGTATTTCTTTATGGGGCATGATATAAATACACTTTTACATAAAATGAAACAAAATTACTGAAGAACCCATATTATAATTAAATAGTCAACACATATTGGGCAACTCAGAAATATGGTTTTGGAAAAGGATACTCACTATTCCCAGTGACCTTGACTCCTTCCCTTAGGGTCTTGGTCTTCGCATGGGTGAAGATATAGCAACAGAAATTATCTGATTTTTTTTTAAATTTAGGATCCAGTTGGCTTTCCAAAATATCCTCAACATGGGCTAGAAGTTCCGTATCTTTTGTTGGCCGGTCAAAGACAAAACACTTCCGTTTGGGGAAAAATTGCCTGATACATTCCCTGAGTATGTTGGAACTTTTAGCTTTGGGATTTATACCTGGGGAAGAGGAAAAAAAACAGTTATAGTCAGCACAGTCTTGGGGCCAGACAACTAAAGAATTTTATGATTGGGCATTTTTGATCTTTGGAGTCATGTATGTTCATAGAACCCCTTTAACATTTCATACAAATTGCTACTCAAATTTATATGAATGGCATATTACTGGGGAGAAATTTTAGGAAACATCTGCCCCAGGGAAAGAAACTTATGGTTGGTATCCATAGAACCAAACAAGGTGCCTGCTTTATTAGAGATTTATCAAATGAATGATTTAATGAGTGATGATCAAATATCAATTTCTGGTCTACTCCAACCCATGTTGGAAATAAACTGTAGGAACAAAATGAAGAGGAGCTATGAACAAAGATAATGGAGTAATGATTAACATAGGACATATGGTCCCTTTTTTCAATTAAGGAAAATTTCATTGATTGAATTCATATACTATAATAAGACTAGCTCTTTTTTTGTAGAAATTCTGAAGACTCGATGTACCTATATATAATTTGAAAAACTCACCACTACTCAAACACATTTGTTTTGTCAAGTACTCACCAACCTAAATGCAATTCATTAAAATAATTTATTAACATAAAGTATTAAAACAGTGAATAAATGTGTTAGAATGAAAAGGATGATATGAGGAGGAATGAAAAATGAAGAATCTGGCTGTTATCAGAAGTAATAAAAAGTTACTCCAGTTCAAGATGGTGATGTAGGAAGACCCTCAACCTGCAGATAAACTGAATCTACAGCTTTGTAAGGAAAAATTTCCTCCAGCGGGGAACAAAAACAATAACAACAAAAACCTAGACTTTGTGGTGAGAGCAGTTGCGGTAAGATGGCGGAATAGACGGACGCTCTCCGAACTGTCTCCCAGGATCACATCAAAATTACAAATAATTTATACAACATTTAACCTTGGAAGTCCCCTGAACATTAGATGAACAGAACCTCTAAACGAAGGACCTAAAGAGGAGGCCACGTCGGGTCTGGTAGGAGGGGCAGAGATGAGAGAGGGCGAGCCCAGTGAGGGAAGTCCCAGCTGTGGGGAGGCTTCTCCGGTTGGGGGAGAGACCCTCCAGCCCCACACCGAGCTCACTAGCCCAGAGCTCCTTTGCCTGGAAGAGAAGTTCCACGATAGTGGGCAGTAGAAGTTAGTGAGGACTCTCTTTGCTCGGCTCAGTGAGGCTGAGGGCAGCTGGAGAACCAGTGGGGCCACGCGCACGCGTTGGCTCGCCGGTGAGCACTCACCCGGTTCCTGTTGGAGGGAGTAGCTGCATGAACCGGGCCCAGGAGCCGGTGGGGAAGGACTGAACTGAGCACCTTTGGTGCAGAAGATGGAGAGGTTTTGGGACTATTGTTCCCTTGGTGTGGAGTTTGCACACGAGCAGTGTACAGGAGGGTGCCATTTTTTCAGGTTGGGCCCTCCCACAGAGGGTCAGATCAGGGTTCCCATTGGTCTGGTGAACTTGGCGCAGCAGTGCATGTGAGCACATGAGGCCTTGGATTCACACCCTCCACCCGGCTTGTGTAGCATTGCCAGGGAAACGCCTGGCGGGTGACCTCCGGCTCCATCAGGCTACTCACTGAGATGCAGGAGTGCGTGAGCCGCCTTGGGTCCCCACCCTCCGCCCTGTTTGTGCTGTGTTGCCAGGGAAACACAGGGCGGGTGCTCTTCAGCTGCATCAGTCTGTTCACTGAGACTCAGTAGCGGACAACCTGCAACAATCTGTGAAGATATTTTTCTTTTTTTTTTTTTGGTAGTGAGCACGGTTCCAGAGCGTACAGCAGCTAATTGTGGAAAGCTCACTGCAACCCTGAGCAAGTGATCTGCAGATTAAAGAGGACAGAGAGCGCCTTGGCCTCTTTCTTTTTTTTTTTCTCTTTTTTTTCATTTTTTCTTTTCTCTTCTTTCTAGGTGATCTATCAAATACATTGAAGCATTCACAGAACGATAGCCAGAATGAAAAAAACAAAGAAACATGTCCCAAGTAAAAGATCAGAAGAAAACTCTAGAAATGGAACTAAATGAAACAGAGTATCCAAACTTTCAGAGACAGAGTTTAGAACACTGATGATAAGAATGTTTAAGGAACTTAGTGAGGACATAAAGAAGGATAGGGAAACCATAAAAAACAACCAGTTAGAACTAAAGAATACAATAACTGAAATGAAGAACACACTCGAAGGAATCACCAGTAGAATACATGAAGCAGAGGAGTGGATCAGCAAATTAGAAAACAAAATAGCAGAAATCACCCAACTGGAACAACAAAAAGAAAAAAAGAATGAAAATAGTTTAAGAGACCTCTGGGACATGAAATACAACAACATCCGCATCATAGGAATACCAGAAGGAGAAGAGAAGAAGCAAGGGATCGAGAATGTATTTAAAGAAATAATGACTGAAAACTTCCCTACCCTGGTGAAGGAAATAGACATACAAGCCCAGGATGTACAGAGAGTTCCAAACAGGCTGAATCCAAATAGGCCCACACCAAGACACGTCATAGTTAAAATGACAAAGCTTAAAGACAAAGACAGAATCGTAAAAGCAGCAAGAGAAAGACAGCAGGTTACATACAAAGGAACTCCCATAAGACTAACAGCTGACTTTTCTTCAGAAACTCTGCAGGCCAGTAGGGAATGGCAGCAGATATTCAAAGTGACACAAAATAAAGGTCTACAAACAAGATTGCTCTACCCAGCATGGCTATCACTTAAAATTGAAGGAGAGATAAAGAGCTTCTCAGAAAAGTATAAGCTTAAGGAGTTCATTACCACCAAGCCAGCATTGCAGGAAATGTTAAAAGAGCTTTTTGAAACAGAAGAAAGGGGAAAACAAGCTAACCCAGGAAGACAAGAAATACAAATAACAAAATAGCAATAAATATACACCTATCAGTAATTACATTAAATGTGAATGGGCTAAATGCTCCAATCAAAAGACACAGAGTGGCTGAGTGGATAAGAAAACAGGACCCATGCATATGTTGTCTACAAGAGACTCATCTCAGATCAAAAGACACACACAGACTGAAAGTAAAGGGATGGAATAAGATATTTCATGCAAATGGAAATGAGAAAAAAGCTGGAGTAGCAATACTTATTTCGGACAAAATAGACTTTAAAATGAAGACTACAATAAAAGACAAAGAAGGACACTACATAATAATAAGGGGATTGATTCAACAAGAGGACATAACCTTAGTAAACATCTATGCACCCAATATAGGAGCTGCTAAATATATAAAACAGATTCTGACAGACATAAAGACAGAGATCAACAGTAACACTGTCGTAGTAGGGGACTTCAACACCCTGTTGTCACCAATGGACAGCTCCTCCAGACAGAAAATCAACACCGACATAGTGGCCTTAAATGACACTTCAGGCCAGCTGGATTTAGTTGATGTTTTTAGAGCATTTCACCCCAAAGCTACAGAATATACATTCTTCTCAAGTGCACATGGAACATTCTCCAAGATAGACTACATGTTAGGGCACAAAACAAGTCTCAACAAATTTAAGAAGATTGAAATCATATCAAGTGTCTTCTCTGACCACAATGCTATGAAACTAGAAATCAATTATAACAAGAAATCTGGAAAGCTTACAAATACATGGAGGCTAAATAACATGCTACTAAATAGTGAGTGGGTCAAAAATGAGATCAAGGAAGAAATCAAAAGATATCTCAAGACAAACGAAAATGAAAACACGACGACCCATAATCTCTGGGATGCAGCAAAAGCAGTCCTAAGAGGGAAGTTCAGTGCAGTGCAGGCCTACTTAAAGAGGGAAGAAAAATCTCAGATGAACAGACTCTCTTTACACCTAAGGGAACTCGAAAAACAACAACAGCAAAACAAGCCTAAAGGGAGCATAAGGCAGGAAATAATAAAGACCAGAGCAGAAATAAATGAAATAGAGAACAAAGAAACAATACAAAAGATCAATGAAACCAAGAGTTGGTTTTTTGAAAAGATAAACAAAATCGACAAACCCTTAGCACGACTAACCAAGAAAAAGAGAGAGGACCCAAATTAATAAAATCAGAAATGAAAGGGGAGAAGTGACAACAGATACCACAGAAATACAGAAAATTTTAAGAAAATATTATGAGCAACTATATCCTAACAAATTTGACAATCTGGAAGAAATGGATAAAATTCTGGAAGCATACAATCTACCAAGTCTGAACCAAAAAGAAACAGAAACTCTGAACAGACTGAATACTGCCAAAGAAATTGAATCAGTAATCAACAATCGTCCAAAAAACTAAAGCCCTGGACCAGATGGCTACACAGGTGAATCTTACAAAACATTCAAAAAAGAATTAGTACCTAATCTCCTCAAACTATTCCAAAAAATACAGAAGGAGGGAAGGCTCCCAAACTCTTTCTATGAAGCCACTATCACCCTGATTCCTAAGTCAGACAAAGATATTACAAAAAAGGAAAACTATAGGCCAATATCCCTAATGAACATAGATGCAAAAAAATCTTAACAAAATACTAGCAAACCGAATTCAGCATCTCATTAAAAAGATCATACAACACCATCAAGTGGGATTCCTTCCTGGTATGCAAGGCTGGTTCAATATCCACAAATCAATTAACGTAATAATACATCACATTAACAAAATGAAAAATAAAAATAATACGATCATATCAATAGATGCAGAAAAGGCATTTGACAAAATCCAGCAGCCATTTATGATAAAGACTCCTGGCAAAGTGGGAATAGTGAGATCATATATCAACATAATAAAGGCCTTATATGATATGCCCACAGCAAACATCGTACTCAATGGGGAAAGGTAAAAGCTTTCCCCTTAAGATCAGAAACGAGACAAGGCTGCCTGCTTTCACCACTACTATTTAACATAGTTCTGGAAGTCCTAGCCACAGGAATCACACAAGAAAATGAAATAAAAGGCACCCAAATTGGAAAAGAGGAAGTAAAATTGTCATTATATGCAGATGACATGATACTATATAGAGAGAATCCCAAAGACTCCACCAAAAAACTGCTAGAAGTGATACACGAATTTGGTAAGGTAGCAGGATACAAAATTAATATTAAGAAATCAGTGGCATTTGTACACACCAATAAACTATCAAAAGAAGAAATCAGGAAATCAGTCCCTTTTACAATTGCTTCAAAAACAATAAAATATCTAGGAATCAATTTAACTAAAGAAGTAAAAGACCTGTACTCACAAAATTATGAGACACTGAAGAGAGAAATCAAAGAAGATACAAATAAATGGAAATACATACCATGCTCATGGATAGGAAGAATTAATTCAGTTAAAATGTCAATACTACCTAAGGCAATATATAGATTCAATGCAATTCCAATCAAACTACCAAGGACATTTTTCTCAGAAATAGAACATAGAATCCTAAAATTTATATGGAGCCACAAAAGACCCCGAATAGCTACGGCAATGTTGAGAAATAAGAACAAAGTGGGAGGCATCCACTACCTGACATCAAAACATACTACAAGGCTACAGTAATCAAAACAGTATGGTTCTGGAATAAAAACAGACACATAGACCAATGGAACAGAATAGAGAGCCCAGGAATCAACCCATCTATATACGGTCATTTAATCTTTGACAATGGAAGCAAGGATTTACACTGGAATAAAGACAGTCTATTTAACAAATGGTGCTGGGAAAATTGGACTGACACGTGCAAAAAAAATGAAAATAGACCACCTACTTACACCATATACGAGAACAAACTCAAAATGGATTAAAGACTTAAATGTAAGACCTGAAACCATAAAACTCCTAGAAGAAAACATAGGGAGTAAGTTTGCAGACATTACCCTGAGCAATATTTTTACTGATATATCCCCTTGGGCAAGGGAAATAAAAGAAAAAAATGAACATACGGGATTACATCAAACTTAAAAGTTTTTTCACAGCAAAGGAAATTGTCAATAAAACAAAAAGGCAGCCTACTGAATGGGAGAAGATATTTGCCAATGATATATCTGATAAGGGGTTGATATTCAAAATTTATAAAACACTCATGCAACTCAACACCAAAAAAACAAACAACCCAATTAAAAAATGGGTAGAGGATATGAGGAGGCATTTCTCTAAAGAGGACATACAGATGGCCAACAGGCATATGAAAAAATGTTAAATCTCACTAATCATCAGAGAAATTCAAATAAAAACCACCATGAGATACCACCTCCCTCTGGTCAGAATGTCTAGCATCAACAAATCAACAAACAACAAGTGCTGGCGAGGATGTGGAGAAAAGGGAACCCTGGTGAACTGTTGGTGGGACTGCAAATTGGTGCAGCCATTATGGAAATCAGTATGGAGGTATCTCAAAACACTGGAAATGGAACTGCCATATGACCCAGCAATTCCACTCTTGGGAGTCTACTCAGAGGAATCCAAGACACTAACTCGAAAAAATATATGTACCCGTATGTTTATTGCAGTGCTATTTACAATAGCCAAGACTTGGAAACAACCAAAATGCCCATCGGTAGATGACTGGATTAAGAAACTGTGGTACATTTATACAATGGAGTATTACTTCGCTATAAAGAAGAATGAAATCGTACCATTTGCAACGATATGGATGGACCTAGAGACTATTATGTTAAGTGAAATAAGTCAGTCGGAGAAAGAAAAATTCCATATGATCTCACTTATATGTGGAATCTAAAAAACTGAATGAATGAGCAAAGTAAACAGAAACAGTCTCATGGATATAGAGGAAAAACAGGGCTGCTAGTTGGGAGGGGGGTAGGGATGAGGGAGAAGGGGAAGGGATTAGACAGCATAAATAGGTAACTACAGTATTGTCACAGGGATATGAAAGACAGTTCGGGGAATATAATGTTGTTAAAATTTTGTGGGGTGTCCGATGGTCACATGTTTTGCTAGGGAGACCACTTCATGGATGGAGTAGAGGTTTGATCACTGCCCTGTATACCTGAAATTGATGTTGTATAATATTGTATGCCAATTTTAATTGAATATATAGATAGTCATGGGATGTGGATTATATGGTGGAAAGGATTCAAAGGAATTGTAATAGATAGTATGATATGGGGGGGAGGAGTGGGACGGGAGAATTGGGGGAGAGTGTTTGTCACTTTGAGGGGTAAAAAGTATAACTATTGCACTTTGTTGTACACCTGAAGCTAATTAAATAAATAAATACAGAAAGAAAGAAAGAAAGAAAGAAAGAAAGAAAGAAAGAAAGAAAGAAAGAAAGAAAGAAAGGAAGGAAGGAAGGAAGGAAGGAAGGAAGGAAGGAAGGAAGGAAGGAAGGAAGGAAGGAAGGAAGGAAGGAGAAAAAGAAAGAAAGAAAGAAAGAAAGAGAAAGAAAGAAAGAAAGAAAGAAAGAAAGAAAGAAAGAAAGAAAGAAAGAAAGAAAGAAAGAAAGAAAGAAAGAAAGAAAGAAAGAAAGAATACTTTTTGGTAAAAAAAAAAAAAACCTAAAAACTGGTGGAATAACCCACTCATATCAGGTAAATGAGAGGAATCCACATTGAAGTGGATAGGAAAAGCTGAGACCCAATTTTTCCATGAACCCCATCCTTGACACAGCAACCCACAGTTGGGAGCGAACTCAAAACCCAGAGCTTCTCCTGTGGAATGAAGGATTTGTATCCCACATCAGGGATTCCAAATGTTAAGATTGGCACTTGAGAAATGAGCCTCAAAACATCTGACTTTGAAAACCAACGGGTCTCACTCACACCCGAAAGACCCATGGGGCTGTGGTGAGCTGAGAAATTGGTACTAACAGGCTTGCATGCCCTAGGCTCCCTGCCCTAGGCTCAGTGTAGAAACAACCCTTGAGAAAGACTTTATGTGACAAAGAATTATTTGCTAATTTTACAGCACTGGTCTGAGGGGCAAGGGCGTGCTAAGATTCCCTCTGGAGATGGAAGCTGGTGCGTGCCATCTCCCCACTCTCCCTCTACCTTGCTAAACACAGTGGGTGCCATCATTTTTTTTAATTTTTTTCTTTTTTTAATTTATTTTTCTTCTCCTTTCTTTTCTTTTCATTTGTTCTTTTTCCATTCGATGCCATCTTTGCACTCCCCCTCTGCCTCTCTCCAGCCAATGGACACTATCTTTGCATTCTTCCTCTGCTGTGCTCCAGAGCACTATTATTTACAGGAGGGGAACTTCTAAATGTGTTTGATATCCTGGTTTTTATGCTTGGTGACCCACTTTTTGTGGCTTCCATCCAGGAGACTGCCCATGGTGTCCTGGCTTTGGAGGTCAGGAGGGCGGGGCTTATGTGACAGGGTCCCATGGGGCTGTAATTATCAGAGACAGTTCTTAGCAAACTACCACTCCCGGGACACTGTACAGATTGATGGAAACACACCCCCAGTCTTTCCGGAAAAAAAAAAAAAAAAACGTCTTATTTGCTTGTTCAGGCACTTTGGCATTAGGGGTAGGCTTCTGGTTTGGCACACTTTTAGGGGACTATGGAGGTGCTTTCAAGGAATGGAGGCTGGTGGACACAATCTTTACACAAGTCCTCTGCCTTATTTCAGTTCACTGGTATCTTCCAGAAAGGCGCTTATAACCTTGTCTGGTGCCCTGAATTTTGTGGCTCCTGCCACGGGACCACCTCTACATCTCCTGGGTCTGGTGGCCAGCAGGGCTTACACTGGTGGGTCCCATAGGACTGTAACTAATGGAGAAAGAGTTTTTAAGCAGCTACCACCCCCAGGGCACAGCAAGAGCCAACAGACCAGGAGTTGTCTTTCTGTGAAAAAGGCCTATTAGCTTACCTTCATAGCTGCAGTCTGAGGGGCAGGTTTCTAATTTAACAAACATGTAAGGGCTGACTATAATCCTGAGTGTGAATTCTATGCCACACCCCAAAGTGCCTGCATCTCCTGAAAGGGAGTTCTTACATGTCAGATGCCTCAGTTGTTCCATTTTGTGCCCTGGTTTTTGTGGCTGCCACCTTGGGGATGACTCTTGATTGCCTGGACTCAGTGGCCAGGGCTTGGTGTTCCTGGATCCCATGGGGCTGTACAAATCAGAGAGACAGTTTGTGGCAGACTACCACACCCTAGACACTGTACAGACAACAGATTGAAACACACCCCATCTTTCTGAAATAAGAGTCTTACTTGCTTGTTTTGGAGTTTTGGTCATAGAGACTGGCTTCAGGTTTGGCACACATCTTGTGGTTATGGAGGTGCTCTCAGAGAACATAGGCTGGGACACCATCTTTGTGGTCTTGCTCTGCTTCACTAAAGCTCACCAGCATCTCCAGATAGGAGCTCATTCATTGGTCTGGAACCCCAACTCTTGTGACTGCTGTCCATGGGACACCTACAGATCAACTGGCTCTGGTGGCTTGTGGGGCTTATGTTTGCAGTCTCACAAGACTGTATATATTTATGTTTTAAAAAATCTGCTGCCTGAGGGTCTGACTTCCAATCACCCTGAATCTAGGTACTAACTAAATAGATCTCCAATTTGAGACACATTAAAAACAAAAATAAGCTGCTCGGACAATCATAAAGGTTTGAGAGACAACCGACAGCTAGGGAAGGGTTGAATGATAAGGTTCATCTTCTACATAAGACCAATACTTCAACAGGAGAGGTGGTGGTTTCATCTAATGCATAGAAAACGCTACAGAGAGTCAAGCAATATGAAGAAAATAGGAATATGTTCCAAACATGATAACAAGATAAAAACCTCAGGAAAAAAAGTAACCCAATGAACTGGAAATAAGTAATTTACCCAATAAAGAGTTCAAAGTAGTGGTCATAAAAATGCTCACCAAATGACAGAAAAATGAATGAACACTGAGAACTTCAACAAAGAGATAGAAAATATAAGGAAGTGCCAAAGAGAAGTCACAGAGCTGAAGAATATTATAACTAAATTGAAAAATATACTAGAAATGTTCAATAGCACACTACATGAAGCAGAAGAAAGGTTAAGTGAATTTGAAGATAGGGCAGAGGTACTCACCCACTAAGAGCAGCAAAAAGAAAACTGAGAAGGGTCCAACATGATGGCATAGGAAGACCCTGAATACAACAATCATTATTGTTGCATGTTTTTGTGTGCCATCGTGAGAATATCTGAGCTTAAATTAGAGCAACGAACAACCATTAAATTTCTTGTTAAACTTGGCAAGAGTGGAAGTGAAATCAGGGACATGTTAGTCCAAGTTTTTGGGGATAATGCCATTAAGAAAATGGTAGTATACAAATGGATTAAACATTTTTCTGAGAGGAGAGAATGCATCACTGGTGAAGAGAGATCAGGGAAGCCAGTAAAAACTAGAACTGATGAAGGCATTGCAAATATTCATCAAATTGTGCATCAAAATCTTTGGCTGACTGTGAGAAGCATAGCAGACCAAGTAAAAATTGATAGAGAAACAGTTAGGAAAATCTTGGCATGAGAAAGGTGTGTGCAAAAATGGTCCCAAAGGAGCTCTTGCATCATGACAATGCACCAGCTCAAGGGCACTATCTGTGAGGGAGTTTTTAGCCAGGAAACAAATAATTGTATTGGAACACCCTCCCTACTCACCTGATCTGGCCCCCAATGACTTCTTTCTTCACCCGAAGATAAAGGAAATATTGAAAGGAAGACATTTTGATAACATGGAGGACATCAAGGGTAATACAATGACAGCTCTGATGACCATTCCAGAAAAAGAGTTCTAAAATTGCTTTGGAGGGTGGACTAGGCACTGGCATTTGTGCATAGCTTCTCAAGGGGAGTACTTCAAAGGTGACCATAGTGATATTCAGCAATGAGGTATATAGCACTTTTTCTAGGATGAGTTCACGAACTTAAGTGTCATACCTCATAGAGCAATTCCTCCTGAGAAACTGAGGGATGATTGAACAGCTTCAGGACAACAAATAGAGAGGGGCCATACAGAGCAGGGTAGGAGAGATGGAGATTTGGTACCCATGTGACCCCTACCCAGACAGGGTGACCTGCAGTAGGGAGGGATATCACTGAGGGGTCTGCACAGGCAGACCTGTCTGCTCTGGGGCACAGAAAATAACAGTGATTTAAAGAGCAGATAGACTGTACATTAAAAAAAAAATTGCTAATGACTAGGTGCCTACTAAATATTTGAGGAACTGTAAAAACTCTCCAGGATATGTGGCAACTTTCTGGGATCAGCAATGCCATCAATCAAGCACCATTGTTTATATTCATCCTTCTGTGAATAGTGGAGGCAGAATTTGGTACAAGTGCTCTAGCCAGCCAGCAAGGGCTACACAACATGCCCCAGGGCCACTTCAGCCAGCATTGCCTGCAACCCTGGGGATCAGCCCTCCAGAGCACACCAAGTCATGCACCCTGGAACACCTCAGTTTCCCAACGTACTCACTCCCTTGCTGACCTCAGCCAGCACCCACTGCAGCCCCAGTTAGCCAAATTCCCAAGTTGCTCCCAGAGCCCCATGTCCCAGGCTGCCTCAGCTACTATATGCTGCAATCTCAGGACACCCCTGAAGCCCTGTACCCCAGGTTGCCACAGCCAGTAACCACTTTAGCACCAACCAGCCAGACTCCCAGGGGGCCTTAGGCATGGCACAGATCCACGTCAGTTGGCCTACTCAGAACACCCAGCTCATGTAATCTACACAGATGTTGCTCCTTCAAGATTGGGAGAGACAGCTGTTTTGTCTAATTCATATAAGCCAACACAGAAAGTCAGGCAAAATGAAAAGATGTAGGAATATGTTCCAAATAAAAGAATAAGAAAAAAATAGAGATAATTAATTTGCTGGATAAAAAATTCAAATTAATCATCATAAGGATGCTCACTGAACTTGGGAAAAGAATAGAGGAACTCAGAATTTCAACAAAGAATTAGAAAATATAGTAAAGAACCATTCAGGGCTGAAGAATACAATAATTGAAATGCAGAATACACTACAGAGAATTAAAAGCATATTAGACAATATAGAAGAACTGATTAGTGACCCAGATCACAGAATTGTGGAAATCACCCAATCAGAAGCAAAAGAAAAAAGAATTTTTTAAAATGAGGATAATTTATAGGACTTCTGGGACAATGTCAAGTGCACTAATATTCATACTATAGGGATTTTTGAATGATAGGAGAGAAAGGGACAGAAAGCTTATTTGAAAACATAATGTCCAAAAACCTCCCTAACATGGGGAAGGAAACAGACATCGAAGTCCAAGAAGCACAGAGTTCCAAACAAGATGAACCAAAAGAACCCACACCAAGACATTATGGTTAAATGGCAACCCTTAGGGATAAAGAGACAATCTTGCAGGCAGCAAGAAGGAAACTAGTCACATGCAAGGAAACCCCCATATGGCTATCAGCTGATTTCTTAGCAGGAACTCCATGGACCAGAAAGGGGTGGCCAGATATATTTAAGCAGCTGAAAGGAATGAACCTACAATTCAGAATACTCTGTCTGGCAAGAGTGTCCTGAATTGAAGGAAAGATAAGAGCCTTCCAGGCTAGCAAAAAGTAAAAGAGTTCACCACCACTAAACCACCTTTACAAGAAATGTTAAAGGGTCTTCTCTATACAAGGAAAAAAAAGGCTATAACCAGAAATAAGATGAAGCGGGGGTGGGAGGGGTGGGGAGAGAATATCACTAACAAATTTAGCAAATCAACCACTTAAAAAGCTAATGTGAAGTTTAAAAGACAAAATTAACTCTAGCTACAATAAATAGGGGAAACACAAAACAAAAAAAATGTAAAACGTGAAGTCAAAAATATAATGGAGGGGGAGTAAAAATACATCTGAATGTAAATGCCTATAAGCTTAAAATAGACTGCTTTAGATATAAGTTGATATATAGGAACCTCATTTTAACCACATACCAAAAATCTATAAGTAATATACAACAAAATAAAGAGAAAGAAATCCATACAAAACACTAAAGAAAACTAGCAAATGAAAACAAGAGATCAAGAGAAGAAAGGAACAGAAAAGAACAACAAAACAATTAACAAAATAGCAATAAGTACATACTTATAATTATCACTTTAAATGTTAATGGGCAAACTGTTCCAAGCAAAAGAAATGGGTGACAGATGAATAAAAACCCAATACCTATCTATATTCTGCCTTCCAGAGACTCACTTTAGGAGTCATAGCAGGTTATATAACTTGCTTAAAGTTACACATCTAGCAAGTGGCAAGGGAGATCAGCAGCATAAAGTCTGCATTTCGCATTGGGCATATAGCCTAGGATAACTTCCAGAAGAGGCGGGGGATGTAAATTTTGAAGTATTTGTACATGTTGTCCAGGTTGAGATGGTATCTGAAAGGAAGAGCTCCACATAAACATGCAAATACATAAAAGCACCAGGTGATTGTGGGTTTGTACAACTGCACATAATTCTGACTGGCTGAAACCTAGAGCATGTGTAAAGAAGTAGTGCTGGGGCTGGCCGAGGGGCGTGATGGTTAAGCGCTGGCTTGGGAAGCCAGCAGCCCTGGTTCAGGACCCACATGTGAGGGCCAGTGACACTGCCCTCAAAAAAAAAAGAAGTAGTGCTGTAAGAGGGACTGGAGCGAGTTATGGAAAGTCACAAGAGACTCAATTTAGATTGAAAGACACACAGACTGAAAATGATGGGATGGAAAAAGATATTCCATGCAAATAGAAATGAAAAAAAGAAAGCTGGGCTAGCAATACTCATATGAAGCAAAATAGACTTTATAACAAAGAAAGTAGAAAGCGACAAAGACATTACATAATGATAAAGGGGTCAATCCAAACAGAGAAATAACAATTGTAAATATCTATGCATGCAACACAAGAGCACTCATATATAAAGCAAATGGTAATGGACATAAAGCCAGAAATTAACATTAATACAATAATAGTTACAGATTTTAATACCCTACTAAACTCAATGGATAGATCATCCACTCAGAAAATTAATAAAGGAATAATGGCTTAAATGACACATTAGACTAGAATGGCTAAATAGATTTTTTTAGAACATTTCATCCCCAAATCGAAGCTTATGCAATTTTCTCAAGTTTACACAGAGCATTTTCCAAGACAAACCATGTTAGGCCACAAAACTAGACTCAATATATTTAAGAAGATTTAAATTACATCAAGCATGTTTTCTGACCATGATATAATGAAACGAGAAATCAAGTACAAGAAGAAAACTGGAAAAAACACAAATATGTGGAGATTAAACAACATGCTACTAAACCACCAATGGATCAAAGAAGAAATCAAACAGGAAATCAAAAACTATGAAAATGAAACAAATGAAAATGAAAACACAACTTTACAAAATTTGTGACAAATGAAAATGAAAACACAACTTTACAAAATTTATGGGATGCAGCAAAAGCAATTCTAAGAGAAAAGTTCATACCTATACAAGCCTACCTCAATAAACAAGAAAAATCTCAAATAAACATCCTAACTTTATTCCTTAAGGAACTAGAAGAAGGACAAATGAAGCCCGAAGTTTGCAGCAAGGAGGAAATAACAACTATCAGAGCAGAAATAAATGAAATAGAGGCTAAGGAAACATAGAAAACAACAATGAAACTAAGAGCTGATTCTTTGAAATGATATATAAAATAGACAAACCTTTAGCAAGACTCATCAAAAAAATGAAAAAAGACAGAGCCCAAATAAATAAAATCAGAAATGAGAGTAGAGACTATAACCAATAATACAGAAATATAAAAGATCATTAAAGAATACTGTGAATAATTATGTGCCAACAAACTGGACAATCTGAAAGAAATGAGTAAATTTATAGATATGTACAATATTCTGAAACTAAAACTGGAGGAAACAGAAAATCTGAACAGATTGATTATTAGCAATAAAATCAAAGCAGAAAAAGAAAAACAAAACAAAACAGGAACAACAACAACAACAAAA
The DNA here is from genome assembly GCA_033961575.1 of Aselliscus stoliczkanus. Lineage (NCBI taxonomy): Eukaryota > Metazoa > Chordata > Mammalia > Chiroptera > Hipposideridae > Aselliscus > Aselliscus stoliczkanus. The sequence goes on along the minus strand of CM066730.1, from coordinate 113,004,513 downwards.
TCCCCCAAAACTCCAAGCAAACAAAAGCCCAGGATACACAATAAGGATTGATATCCAAGATGTATAAGAAAGTTTTACAACTCAACATCAAAAAATAAAGAATCTGATTAAAAATTAGACAGAAGACATGAAGAGACATTTCTCCAAAGACATAGAAATGGCCAATGGACATATGAAGATGCTCAACATCTCTAATAATCAGGGAAATGCAAATTAAAACTACAATGAGATACGACCTCACACCAGTCAGAATGCCTGTTATCTAAAAGACAACAAATAAAAAGTGTTGGCGAGGATGTGGAGAAAAGGGAACTCTTATGCATTGTTGGTAAGACTGCAAATTGGTATAGCCACTATGGAAAATAGTATGGAGTTTCTTCAGAAAAAAAACAAAGATAGATTATCATACAATACAACTTCTGGGTATTTATTTCAAGAAAACAAAAACTCTAATTGAAAAAACATGTATATACACCCCTATGTTCATTGCGGCATTAAATATAAATTGCCATTTGTGACACCATAGATGGACCTAGAGTATATTATGCTAAGTGAAATAAAGCCGACAAAGACAAATACCATATGGTTTCATGTACATGGGGACTCCAAAAAACAAAAACAAAAGAAAAAAGACTCATAGAAACAGAGATCAAACTAATGGTTGCCAGAGGGGAATGGGATAGGGAGAATGAGAAGAAAGGTGAAGGAGCATATAGTAAATAATATTCTGATAACTTTACACAGTGACAGATTATTGCAAGACTTAGTAAGGTGATCATATTGTAAGGTACATAAATGCTGAGTCACTGTATTGTACACTTGAAACTAATATAACATTGTATACTAACTATAATTAAATTTTAAAATGGGAACTATAAAAAGGAAAAATAATAAAGCCTGAAGTTAACAGAAGGAAGTATATAAGAAAGATCACAGCAATAATAAATGAAACAGAGAATAAAAAGACAGTAGAAAAGATTAAAGAAACCAAGAGCTGGTTCTTTGAAAGACAAACAAAATTGACAAACCTTTAGCTCCAGAGAGAGAGAGAGAGAGAGAGAGAGAGAGAGAGAGAGAGAGAGAGAGAACTCAAATAAATAAAATCAGAAATGAGAACTCAAATAAATAAAATCAGAAATGAAAAATGACAGAACTGAAACCACTGAAATACAAAGAACCATAAGAAACTACTAAAGGGCCGGCCGAGTGGCGCGGTGGTTACGAGCTGGCTTGGGACACCAGCGGCCCCGGTTTGGGTCCCACATATGAGGGCCAGTGACACTACCCTCTAAAAAAAAAATAAAAATAAATAAATAAAATCTTTATCTCGGCCTTTAAAAAAAAAGAAACTACTAAAAATAATTATATGCCAACAAATTAGATATCCTGAAAGAAATAATAAATTTCTAAAATCATACAACCTTCTAACTGAATCATGAACAAATAAAAAATCTGAATATACCAATCATGAGTAAGAAGATTGAATTGGTGATTTAAAAACAAACAAATAAACAAAAACAAAACAAAACAAAGCTTCCCCCAAACAAAAGCCCCTGACCAGAATGCTTCACTGGTGAATTCTACTAAATATCCAAAGAGTAAATATCAATCCTTCACAAACTCTCCTAAAAAATAGAAGAGGAGGAAATGCCTCCAAACTCATTTTACAGGCCAATAGTACCCTGATAATGAAACCACATAAGTAGGCCACAAGAAAAGAAAATTACAGGCCAATATCTACAAAAAACACACATGCGAAAATTCTCAACAAAATACTAGCAAACTGAATTCAACAATACAATAAAAGGGTCATACATCATGATCAAGTGAAATTTATTCTAGGGATGCAAGGATGCTTCAACATCTGAAAGTCAATTAACATGATATTCCACATTAACAAAATGAAGGGTAAAAATCACATGATTTCAAAAATGCAGAAAAAGTATTTGACAAAATATAGCATTCATTTCTGATAAAAATTTTCAACACTGTGGATATAGAGTGAACATACCTCAATATAATAATAGCCATGTATAACAACCCCACAGCTAACATACTCAAATGTGAAAAAGATTAAAGCTTTTCCTCTAAGATCAGGAACAAGACAAGGATGCCCATTCTCACCATTTCTATTCAACATAGTATTGTAAATTCTAGCCAGAGCATTTAAGTAAGAAAAAAAAAGACATCCAAATTAAAAAGAAAGAAGTAAAAATGTCATTATTTACAGATGACATAATACATAACAAACTCCAATGGCTCCACAAAATACTGTTAGAAGTAATTAATCAATTCAGTTAAATTGCAGGATACAAAATCAATGACCAGAAATCTGTTGCATTTTTATACACTAATAACAAGCTATCATAAAGAAAAATTAAGGAAACAATTGTATTTATAATTTCATCAAAAAGAATAAAATACTTCATAATAAATTTAACCAAAGAGATGAAAGACTGTACACTGAAAACTATATGACATTAATGAAAGAAATTGAGGAAGACACAAATAAATGGAAAGATATTCCATGCTTATAGATTGGAAGAATTAATATTAGAGTATTTGTGCTACCCAAAGCAATTTACAGATTCAAAGCAATTCCTATCAAAATTCCAATGACATTTTTCACAGAAATAGAGCAAACACACTCCTTGATTTCAATCTATATTACAAATTTATGGTAATCAAAACAGTTGGTATTGACATAAAAATAGACACATAAGTAAAAGGAACAGAATAGAGAGCCCAGAAATAAACCCACACGTATTTGGTCAATTGATTTTAGACAAAGGAGGCAAGATATACAACGGGGAAAGGACAGTCTCTTAAATAAATAGTATTGGAAAAACTGGTCAGCTACATGCAAAAAGAATAAAACTGGAACACTGTCTTACACTACACATAAAAATTAACTCAAAATGCATTAAAGACTTGAGTATAAGACCTGAAATCATAAAACTCCTAGAAGAAAACATAAGCTATATGTTCCTTGACATGGGTCTTGACAAAGATTTTTGGATTTGACACCAAAAGCAAAGGCAGCAGAAGAAAAAATATACCAGGGAGAGCCTACATCCATCTTAAAAGTTTCTGAAGAGCAAAGCAAACCACCAGCAAAATAAAAATGCAGCCTATAAAATTGGTGAAAATATTTGCAAACCATATATCTGATAAGGTATTAATATCCAAAAAAATAAAAATAATGTGATTTTAAAAAGTGGGCAGAAAATCTGTATAGACATTTTTTCCAAAGAAGACTTACAGATGGGTAACATGTATATAAAAATACACTCAATATAAATAATCATTAGGGATATGCAAAGTAAAACCACAATGAGATATCACCTCACACCTGTTGAAAGGCTATTATCAAAAACACAAGAAACAAAAAATGTTGCTAAGAATGTGGAGAAAAGAGAACCCTTGTGCATTGTTGGTGGGTAAACTGGTACAACCACTATGGAAAACAATATGGAGGTTCCTCAAAAAAATCATTGCAGCATTATTTACAATAGCCAAGACATGGAAACAACTCAAGTGTCTACTATTGGATGAATGGATAAAGAAAATGTGGAATATTATTCAGCCATAAGAAATAATGAAATCTTGCCTTTGTGACAACATAGATTGACCTAGAGGCCATTATGCTAAGTGCAATAAGGCAGATGGAGAAAGGCAAATACTGTATGATCTCACTTATATGTGGAATGTAAAAAAACAGGAAAAAAAAAACCAAGCTAAACTCATATTTTGGAAAGGGTGGACTGTAAAATGGGAAAAGGGAACAAAAGGTACAAACTTCCAGTTATAAAATAAATAAGTCATGGGAATGTAATATACTGAATTGGACATTATTAATAATACTATGTTGCATATTTCAAAGTTGATTAAAGAGTAGACCTTACAAGTTTTCATCATCACAAGAAACAAATTCTGTAACTATGTATGGTGATAAATGTTAACTAGCCTTATCATGAGCATGTCACTGTACATTTATGTATGTATATATGTATACACTGGGGTGCCAAAAAAATGTATACAAGTGGACACTTTGGTCAACGTTACTCAAGCAGTAGTCACCATAATCAGAAGTCTCTGGATGTTGATGGTAACCACTTTGAGCACCTCTTGTAATTGCAGAAGTCAAATGTGACCTGCATTCATCTTTTGTTATCGGTATATATTGAGTATTATAATTCTAATACAGTTTTCCTTTCTTAAAATGTGTATACATTTTTTGGCACCCTCTGTGTATAATCATTATGTTGTACATGTGAAACTAATATAATGTTGTATGTCAATTATACTTCAATTTAAAAAAATAATAAATAATGAAAACATATGAATTGATAGTAGATCCTTAGGTCTACTTAGGGTGTAAATTTCACTTTTTATAGAAGATCCAACTATCCACACATTAGGAATTTATTTCCCTCCATAAGAAGAGGAAGAACTGGAGGGGCAAGATGGCGGCTGTGAGGAGGGCTCCATGAAATCTCCCCTGGAAATATCCACAATTTGAACTTCTAATACGCTTCAAAGAGACATCTACTCATCACACAGAGCGACTAAGAGTTCCACACAAGGATTGCTGGAAGGTGGGCAGGCCGGGCAAGTAGGGGAAGAAGGTGGCGAGATGCGTGAGGTGCAGCCCGCACCTGCGGCTGCTGAGTCACGGTGAGTGCTCCCCCAGCTCGCTCCCTGCGGCCCGCGGCCCACCTAGAGTTCAGCAAGAGCCCGTTGGTTTGCAGTCTGAGGCAGAAGCTCAGGCCGGGCAAGTGCGGGAGGAGAGAGAGGAGACGACTGTGCAGAGGTACGAGCTGCACCCGCGGCTCGCCGGGTCCCCAGGAAGCAGGGTGCAGAACCCGGCAGCGACAGGGCAAGATCAACCCCTGCACCCTCCCAGTTCAGGGATCAGTCTCTGTGCCCACCGGGTCCCACGGAGCGCAGAAGCCTGAAACCCGGGAACAGGGAAAAACAGAGGACTCGCTCAGACAAGCAGCGCGCCGGGTGGAGACGCAGGTCCCCAAGAGACGGAGCGGGGATCGGAGCCGCACGGAAAGGTGCGCGCAGTCCCCTGAACCCTGGCGGCAGTCCCTCCAGAAGCGCAGCAGGAGAAAGGCGCGGGCGCGCGCCGGCTCCTAGGCAGAAGCCTTAAACCCGGGAGCAGGGGAAAAACAGGACTCGCCCGCGGAGACGCAGCGCGCGCTGGCTGGAGTCACAGGTCCCGGAAAGACGGAGCGGGGATCGGAGCCGCGGGGCAGGGTGCGCGCAGTCCCCTAAATCCTGGCAGACCGTTTGGGAGAGCAGCAGGAGCACAAAGCGGGCGCGCGCCGGCTCTGAGGCAGAAGCCTGAAACCCGGGAGCAGGGGAAACAGAAGACTCGCTTGGACACGCAGCGCGCCGGGCGGAGATGCAGGTCCCCGAAAGACAGAGCGGGGATCTTGGCCACACGGTAGGGTGCGCGCAACTCCCTAAATCCCGGCAGACCCTTTGGGAGAGCAGCAGGAACTCCGCTGGAGCATAAGAGGCAAAGGCCTTAGCTTAAAACAGTGTTGGAACTGTGGCTTTGTTTATTTTTATGTTTTTTATTTTTTTTTCCTTTTTCTACTCTTGAACAGAAAGCAAAAAAAAACAATAACTCACCCACTCCCACAAACTTTGGCCCCCGCCAAGACAGTCTTAAACTGACTCCTGAATGGAGCAATAGGTGCAGACTAGGAAGATATTCCTACCTGCAGGGGGTTGAGAATTTCCACCCCAGTAAAAGCTGCAGAGTGAGACTACCTACCTCGCCCCCACCTTTATGCAAGGCTTGAGAGGCAGGGCAGGTTCACCTGCTGAGGCACTAATTAACAGATTCTTAGCAGCAGGCTTTTGGTAGTGAGAAATTCTTTAATTCTCCACAGCTGTCAACGGAAAGGGTGCCCAGAGACACTCATTGAGCCTTTGGGGGTGCAGCCTGCCTTGGGACAGGCAAAAGCAAAAAGGCAGTGACTTTGTAAAAACCACCAATCACACATCACAACCACACTCAAGTACAGCAAACCTGCAGTGCCAGGATCACGCTAGGCATCAGGTGGCTTACTGTTCCCACAAGACGCACAGGAATTTTTCTACAGCAGACAAACTGAAGAGAGCTTGGTGGACTTTAGCCAAGACCGGCACGGGTATTTTTGGTTTGTTTGGTTTTATCCTGTTTTGTTTTCCCTTTATTGGCTGCGTATCTTGGTTGCTTTTGGTTTTTATTTCTATTTCATTCTTATCATTTTGTAGTTTTTAATATAGACATATATATAGGTGTATATAGGTGAATATATGTCCATATATATGGGTGTGTAGACAAATATATATATATATTTTTTCTTTTTCTTTTTCTTTATTTTCTTTTTCTTTTTTCCCCACCCTCACTTTCTCTCTTATTTTACTCATTCTTCTCACTGCTATACTTTTCCTCTTTTCCTTTCTTCTGCAAATTTTATTTTTTTAATTTTTATTCTTACTTTTTTTATTATTATTTTAGTTTATTTTTATTTTTTATTTTTTAGGTATAGCTAATCGGTTTCTCATGTTCATTCTATTTTTTATTTTAGGAAATTGTATGTTATTTTGTTTCCTCTTCTGTTATTATTGTGTGTGCGGTTTTTGTTTTGTTTCTGTTTGTTTTCTTCATTAGTATGATTGATATTTCTGTACAAGTTGACTGTAGTTTGATGGTTGGTTTTTTTTACTTGTGCGAGCATTTGGTTTCCTTTGGTGGCTGCGGAGGTTGTTCTTGTTGATCTGTTATGCTCTAAAATCACTCTGCAGCAGTGGGTCCAAACAAACAGACACAAGAATCATCATATCCGGAGGCCAACTTTAGATAAAACCAGAGCATTTCTGGGTTTGACATACAAGAGTCACACCCAAAAGGAAGTTGCTACAGGTACTAGGGCCCATAGGGTCCAGGTTTCATCAGAGGGGTCAATCCTCTCACAGCAGCTCATAAACTGCAGACCCTGCTGATCCTCACAGCTAATCAATCTGGGAGTCAATCACACCTACTGACAAGCCAAAAGTAATCAAAACTAAAACGTCAACAAGTGAGGACACATGATACAAGGAACACCTCAGATACAAGCACAGGAGAATAGGGAGGCTGAGTAATTCAAATATAAAGGACACACACCATATAAGTTTACCCAGAAAAGACAGAGAAACCTGGGGGATCTATCTGTTATATTGAAGCAAACACAAAGAGTAAGCCAGAATAGGGAGACAAAGAAACGTAACACAAATAAAAGAACAGAAGAAACTTCCTGAATCAGTGGAAATAGAGGAAATAGAGGTAACCAACCTATCGGAGACAGAGTTCAGAACACTGATTATTAGAATGTTCAAGGAAATTAATGAAAATATAAAGAAGGATAGAGAAATCATGAAAAGCAACCAGCTAGAACTTAAGAACACAATTACTGAATTAAATAAACAAAATTGATGGAATCACTAGCAGATTGGATGAAGCAGAAAATCGAATCAGTGACTTAGAAGACAAAATAGCAGAGATCACCCATGCGGAACAACAAAAAGAAGAAAGAATGAAAAACATGGAAAATAGTTTAAGAGAGCTAGGGGACAACATCAAATGCAATAATCAATGGGTCATTGGAGTACCAGAAGGAGAAGAGAGGGAGCAAGGGATTGAGAATATATTTGAAGTAATAATGTCTGAGAACTTCCCTAACATGGCAAAGGATATTGAAATACAAGCTCAGGAAGTGCAGAGAGTTCCAACCAGGATGATTCCAAACAGGCCCACTCCAAGACACATTATAGTGAAAATGGCAAGGGTTAAGGACAAAGACAGAATCCTTAAAGCAGCAAGGGAAAGGCAGCAAGTTACTTACAAGGCTACCCCCATAAGATTATCAGCTGACTTTTCTACAGAAACTTTGCAGGCCAGAAGGAGTGGCAAGAGGTTTTCAAAGTGATGAAAAACAAACGCCTACAACCAAGATTGCTGTATCCAGCAAGGTTATCATTTAAAATTGAAGGCGAGATAAGGAGCTTTGCAGAAAAGAATAAGTTAAGGAAATTCATTACCACCAAGCCAGCTTTGCAGGAAATCCTAAAAGGGCTTCTTTAAGTAGAAGAGAAAAACAACCTAAGAAAGACTACGAACACAAATAACAAAATGGCAATAAATACACACCTATCAATAATCACATTAAATGTAAATGGATTAAATGCTCCAATAAAAAGATATAGGGTGGCTGAATGGATAAGAACGCAAGACCCCAGCATATACTGTATACAAGAGACTCATCTCAGATCCAAAGATTCATACAGGCTGAAAGTAAAGGGATGGAGTAAAATATTTCATGCAAATGGTACTGAGAAAAAAGCTGGAGTAGCGATACTTATATCAGATAAAATGGACTTTAAATTGAAGAATATAACAAAGGACAAAGAAGGACACTTCATAGTAATGAAGGGATCGATCCAACAAGAGGACATAACTCTAGTAAACATCTATGCACCTAACATAGGAGCCCCTAAATATATAAAACAGATATTGTCAGACATAAAGACAGAGATCAACAGTAACACTATCATAGTAGGGGACTTCAACACCCCACTGTCACTAATGGACAGATCCTCCAGACAGAAAATCAATGTGGAAACAGAGACCTTAAATGACACATTAGACCAGCTGGATTTAACAGACATTTTCAGAGCATTTCATCCCAAAGCTACAGAATATACGTTCTTTTCAAGTGCACATGGAACATTTTCTATGATAGACCACATGTTAGGCCACAAACCAAGTCTCAATAAATTTAAGAAGATTGAAATCATTTCAACTGTATTCTCTGACCACAATGCTATGAAACTAGAAATCAATTATAAGAAGAAATCCGGGCAGCTGACAAATAAATGGAGGCTAAACAATATGCTATTAAATAGTGAGTGGGTCACAAATGAGATCAAGGAGGAAATCAAAAGATACCTCGAGACATATGAAAATGAAAACACCACGACCCAAAATCTCTGGGATGCTGTGAAAGCAGTCCTAAGAGGGAAGTTTATAGCAGTGCAAGCCTACCTAAAGAAGGAAGAAAAATCTCAAATCAACAGGTTATCCTTACACCTAAGGGAACTGGAAAAAGAACAGCAAAAGAGGCCCAAGGGGAGTACAGGAAAGGAGATGATAAAGACCAGAGCGGAAATAAACAATATAGAGAACAGAAAAACAATTCAAAAGATCAATGAAACCAAGAGCTGGTTTCTTGAGAAGATAAACAAAATTGACAAACCTCTAGCCAGGCTCATCAAAAAAAAAAGAGAGAGGACTCAAATTAGCAAAATCAGGAATGAAAGAGGGGAAATGACTGCAGACATCACAGAAATTCAAAAAATTCTAAGAAATTACTATGAGCAACTATATGCCAACAAATTTGACAATCTGGAAGAAATGGATAATTTTCTAGAAGCATACAACCTTCCAAAGCTAACACAAGAAGAAACAGAAAATCTAAATACCCTGATTACTACCAAGGAAATTGAATCAGTAATTGACAAGCTCCCAAAAAACAAAAGCCCTGGACCAGACGGCTTCACAAGTGAATTTTATCAAACATTCAAAAAAGTACTATCACCTATTCTTCTCAAACTATTCCAAAAAATCCAGAAGGAGGGAAGCCTCCCAAACTCTTTTTATGAAGCCACTATCACCCTGATTCCAAAACCAGATAAAGACATCACAAAAAAGGAAAACTACAGGCCAATCTCCCTGACGAATATAGATGCAAAAATTCTCAATAAAATATTAGCAAACAGAATTCAGCAATATATTAAGAAGATCATACATCATGATCAAGTGGGATTCATCCCTAGTGTGCAAGGCTGGTTCAACATCCGTAAATCAATTAATGTGATACACCATACCAACAAAATGAAGGATAAAGATCACATGGTCATCTCAATAGATGCAGAAAAAGCATTTGACAAAATCCAACAGCCATTTATGTTAAAAACCCTTAGCATAGTGGAAATACAGGGATCATATCTCAACATAATAAAAGCCATATATGATAAACCTACAGCTAACATCATACTCAATGGGGAAAAGCTAAAACCATTCCCCTTAAGATCAGGAACAAGACACGGCTGTCTACTTTCTCCTCTTTTATTCAACATAGTGCTGGAAGTTCTAGCCACAGCAATCAGACAACAAAAAGAAATAATAGGCATCCAAATTGGCAAGGAAGAAGTAAAATTGTCATTATATGCAGATGACATGATACTGCATATAGAGAACCCCAAAGATTCCATCAAAAAACTATTGGAACTGATAGACGAATTCAGTAAAGTAGCAGGATATAAAATCAATATTCAGAAATCAGTGGCATTTGCATATACCAATAATAAACTAATGGAAAGAGAAATTAAGAAAACTGTCCCATTTACAATTGTGTCAAGAACTATAAAATACCTAGGAATAAATTTAACCTAAGAAGTGAATGATCTGTACTCAGAAAATTATAAGACACTGAAGAAAGAAATCATAGAAGATACAAATAAATGGAAACACCTACCATGCTCATGGATAGGAAGAATTAATATAGTTAAAATGTCCATACTTCAGAAAGCAATATATAGATTCAATGCAATTCCTATCAAACTACCAAGGGCATTATATTTTCACAGAAATAGAAAATATAATCCTAAAATTTATATGGAATCATAAAAGACCCAGAATAGCCTCGGCAATTCTGAGAAATAAGAACAAAGTCGGGGGGATCACGCTACCAGACATCAAAACCTACTACAAGGCCACAATAATCAAGACAGTTTGGTATTGGCATAAAAACAGGCACATCGATCAGTGGAACAGAACAGAGAGCCCAGAAATAAATCCAGGCATTTACGGACAGTTAATCTATGACAAGGGAAGCAAGAATTTACACTGGAGTAAAGATAGTCTATTCAATAAATGGTGCTGGGAAAATTGGACTGACACATGCAAAAAAATGAAACTGGATCATCTCCTTACACCTTATACAAGAACAAATTCAAAATGGATTAAAGACTTAAATGTAAGACCTGAAACCATAAAAATCCTAAAAGAAAATATAGGGAGTACATTTGCAGACATTACTCGGAGCAATATTTTTATTGATACATCCCTACGGGCAAGGGAAGTAAAAGAAAAAATGAACATATGGGATTATATCAGACTTAAAAGTTTTTTCACAACAAAGGAAACCATTAATAAAACAAAAAGGAAGCCTACTGAATGGGAGAATATATTTGCCAATGATTTATCTGATAAGGGGTTAATATCCAAAATTTATAAAACACTCATGAAACTCAACACCAAAAAAACAAACAACCCAATTAAAAAATGGGCAGAAGATATGAAGAGACATTTCTCTAAAGAGGACATACAGATGGCCAACAGGCATATGAAAAAAAGTTCAACCTCACTGATCATTAGGGAAATGCAAATAAAAACCACTATGAGATACCACCTCACTCCAGTCAGAATGGCTATCATCAACAAATCAACAAACAACAAGTGCTGGAGGGGCTGTGGGGAAAAGGGGACCCTGCTGCACTGTTGGTGGGATTGCAGATTGGTGCAGCCACTATGGAAGTCATTATGGAGGTATCTCAAAGAACTGGAAATAGAGCTACCGTTTGACCCAGCAATTCCACTTCTAGGTATTATTTATCCTGAAAAAAGGAAGACACTTATTCAAAAAAAGTTATGCACCCCTATGTTCATAGCAGCACAATTTACAATAGCTAAGACTTGGAAACAACCAAAATGCCCATCAGTAGATGACTGGATTAAGAAACTGTGGTATATTTATACAATGGAGTATTACTCCGCTATAAAGAAGAATGAAATCGTACCATTTGCAATAATATGGATGGACCTAGAGACTATTATGTTAAGTGAAATAAGTCAGTCAGAGAAAGACAAATACCATATGATCTCACTCATATGTGGAATCTGAAAAACTGTATGAATGAGCAAATAAACAGAAACTGTCTCATAGATATAGAGGAAAAATCAGGGTTGCTAATTGGGAGGGGAATGGGGATGAGGGAGAAGAGGCAGGGATTAGACAGCAAAAATAGGCAACTACAATATTGCCACTGGGATATGAAAAACAGTTTGGGGAATATAATTAATAATGTTGTAAATATTCTGTGGAATGTCAGATGATCATAGGTCTTGTTAGGGAGACCATTTCATGGATGGAGTAGAGGTTTGATCACTGCACTGAATTACTAAAGCGGAGGTTGTATACCTACTGTAATTGAATATATATAGATAGTCACGGGATGTGGATTATACTGTGGAAGAGAGTCAGAGGAAGAGTAATAGATATATATGATATGGGGGTGGAGTGGGGTGGCGAATTGGGGGTGGGGGGTTGTCACTTTGAGGGGTAAAATGTATAACTATTGCACTGTGTTGTACACCTGAAACTAATTTAAAAAATAATAAAAAAAAAAGAAGAGTAAGAACTGAGGGAAATCTGTACTACAGTGTGATTTTATGTCTAACAATTATATAGTTCATTGTTTTTGTCAACACAAAATGGGAGAAACAGAATAAGGAAAACAAGTGTCTGTTCTTTACCTCAGTTTTAGCATCCATTGTGTTTGGATGTTAAGGTACAAATTAACATCCAAACAAATACAAATTAGCTTAAGAGAAATTTAGTTTTGAATAGCTTCATGCTACATTAAGTCCCACTCTTCTTGGGTGAGCTTAACTATAGCCACTAGAACTTGTCAAGGAATAACCTAAGTTCCAGTAATCATTTCTATGGGGCTCAATGTAGCCTCAAATACAGTGCAACCACAGAGATGATGGACAGTGTTTAGTACCTCCCACCCCCTATTGGACCATCCATTGTCCATGCTTTGCTCTGATACCTGGAATCAGCTTCAAGGCATTCTCCAGGTACTCATCTTCTGTGATAGGGAGACCGTTTAACTTCAGCTCCAGGGTGAAATCCCGTACAGTCCAGATAAAGTCTGGAAAGAAACTCACAAACTCTGTGGAATCTTCTACTCCATTCGGCGTAGGGGAGGACTTGGCCCTGATGAGTTCTGTGAGCTCTGCCACATAACTAGGACCTAGCTAAGGAAAAGGAACTTCCTACCCACATTCCTATATTTCCCTCATAAAAAAATTATTATAACCTTAATCTTTTGCCCTGAGTCCCCAGTGCTCCACCAAAGGTCACTCAGCCACAGGGAAGCAGAATGCGATTTTGTCTCCAGTCCCATCAATTTCTGAATAAAACTGGGAAGGATACTGCAGTTTCTCCAGGGCATCATGGTTGATGGTGCTCATGCTGTTGTAGACTAACATGCTGCTCAGAAGCACGGCCAGCGCAAAGATCCATGAGTCATTCTTAGGATCCCCCTAGAAAACGTATTAGAGTAAACACTGGTCTTCTCTGCAGGAACTCACTCAGTTACTTGTTCAATCATTTTCACTTGTTTTTTCAGATTATATAATGTTGGTACCAAAAAAACAACAACCTTGAAAGCAGAACTAAAAGCAAGTCTCAGTTTTGGCAATCAGATTGACATTTGTTGTGACTTCAGTTTCCTCTTGTATGAAAGAACTGTAATAATACTTTCCTCAAAGTACGCTTTTTTTCTAAATGGGATTAAATAAGATAATATGTGTAAAGAAAGGTCATGTGCTCTTTAAGCAATTAGTTCTTCATAAGTGACACCACATGTTCATTTAATAAAAAGTGAGCTACAGAATATATACTATGCTAGTCACAATTGAATAGTATTATTTTGAGTATTACTCAAAATAAAGCCAATTCAATATTTATGGACTGCTACTAAATGTTATATATTTTTCTTAGTTATAGGGAAGCAATGATAAATATGATAATTGTTACACTTAAGATGACTATCTCATGGTATTTAGAAACATTTGAAAAACAAATGCAAAGAAGACGACAATATGTTTAAAAGCTTACATATTAATAGTGAGTCTTAACAGTGAAAACAATAGTCAATATATCCAATAAAAATAATGAATCTGTCAGAGGAAAACAAAATATACCGTCTTTAGAGAAAGTTTGTGTGTGTGTGTGTGTGTGCGTGTGTGTGTGTGTGTGTGTGAGAGAGAGAGAGAGAGAGAGAGAGAGAGAGAGAGAGAGAGAGAGAGAGAGAGAGAGAGAGAGAGAGAAATGAAACTTCCCTACAGATTTAGTGCTGGATATTAAAGGATTTGTAAAGTGTGGACTTGAAGAAATGAAAGAAACATACAAAGTAGAAAGACCTGCAGAAGCAAAATGAGACTTAGAAGGCAATAAGTAGAGTAGTAGAGTTATGTGGTCTGACTGACATGGAGCAGAAGGTAGGCAGAGAAAATAAAGCTCAAAAGCAAGTTCCTGTGCAGGACAATGAAGAGACTTGAAGACAGAAAATGTTCTTGTGTTGCCTAAGTTATTGCAGAAGGCAGCATTTAGTCATAGTATAAAGTGTGCATGACTCAGCTCACGAGCCTTTTTTCAGCTTCTCAACAAAGGTTTATTAAAATGGATGAAATTATTCACTTCGGTGCTCAGAAATAAAAGATCTTATCTAATAAACCACATTATCTGAGCTTACCTAGAAATGAATTTTAAAGAGACCAAAGTATGCCTCATTTGATATAGTTGGATTTCAATATTTCAGGAATAGATCAGCACTTAACAGCAGTTAAATTGCAAAGGACCATGAAGAGATAAGGAGAAAATCCAGAATGAAAAGGATCTGTTTATGACTCTCTGCCTTACCTTTTCCACATCCCCAAGGCCCTCGGTGTCTAGAAGGACCAGGGTGTGACTCGGCTTGGAAGGGTGGGGTACACACCACATCCAGATGCCCTTGGTTTCAGACTGCACCGTGGAGCCCAGAGGAAAACCTGAAGGGAAAGGGAGAAAGCAACATAAAGTGACAACAGATAGTCCAAGGGCTACAAAATTAGACATACAGGGTTATAAATGCCCTCCAATACAGCTTGTTACTTTCTCCATTTCAAGGATGTTCAACTTTGTGTATTATCTAACCACTCATACCTTTGGAAGTCATAGTCTTTCACATAAGTTTAGTTTATTCATAATGCTAATTCCATTTTCCAATGTAAAAAAATCTGTTTGTGTCTACGTGGCCTACTAACACATTCGATGAGAGAAAGGGCATGCTACACAAAAGAAAGCTTTGATTTTTACCTGTTCAACAATGACTCCCTAAAGAAGGTAAGCTAGTTGAACGTATTGTAATTAGATCAAGACCTTTCAATAGTCTGAAGAATAAACAAGACAATATATTCAATAGTTACTTATTAAGTATGTTTTAGGCATTGGGGATATGATCAAGGATCAGGAGAAAAAACAGTGGCTAAAAGAGACAGAAATACCATCCTTGGAGACTTTTAGCTAATGAGTGCTAAGACTGAAAATTTATAACCAGTTCATGAGCCAGCCAGGTGAAATTTGGTCTTAATGGGCAGGAGTATGCAGAGACAGGAATGGGTAAAAACAAACATACTTTTCTAAATCCTCAAAAGATTATGGCTGCATCTCACTTCTCACTTGTTTGGAAGATGCTGTGAATCACAACCAATTCATGAGGTCCCAGCAACAGTTAAAACATTCCCTAAGAGAAATATTATCACATTGTATTTATGCTATTTTTTTCCTATATTAAGGGAAAACAGAACTTCTGAGAGCCCTCCATAGAACCAAAATGAGAGAAAGTGTTGATATGTGGTTGAGGCTACTTCTATATTCTCATTTTCTGCCCATGAAACTCAGAAGGTTGTCCTCTATTTTTATTATGACAATTTTAATATGCCCAGTGTGAGATTCTTATTACAGTAAACCATACTTATGTGCTTTGTAGGGTTTGGATATGCTAGCCTACAAGATATTCTGCAGCACCAAGATACCATGCTCTAATCAGAATTTCCATGAAGGCTAGCTAAAGCCACATAAAGATAACAGTGAGCTAAAAGATAAATATTCTGATTTATTTTTGTCTTATTCAGTTAAAGAAGCATTTATTGTATGCTTAATGTTTTACACACTGTCCTCATTGCTGGAAACCCATCAGCAAAGAATCCACGTAAGGTTTTTTTCCTCTACTGATTGTAATTTTAGTACAAGAAGAAAAATAATAGATAACTAAAGATATAAATATTTAAAATATGTTCAAATTGTGTTAAATTTAAGTGGAAAAACAGCATGAGTCAGGACAGTCAGGGAAGACCTCTTTGGGAACTGCCATTTGTGCAGAACCTTGAATAAAGTGAGCTAGCTGGGTGAAGAAACAGCAAACACAGCAAGCAGAGTGAACCACAAGTGCAAAGATCTAGGAAAAGGCTTGAAATTTGCAAGGGTAAGTAGGAAGTTAGTATGGCTGTAGTATAACCAGTGATGGAGAAAGTATAAAAGATGAATGTGGAGAAATAGGAAAGAGTAGGTCATAGTTGGCATCTGAGAAGTATGGATTTTATGTAACTATAATGCAAGCCTAAGGAGAGTATTAAAAGCAACTAGATTAAACTTTGCTCGATTGCTTTGAAGATAATTTACTAAAGATGGTCAAAGTAGAATCAAGGAAAACACTTCTGGAAAAAAATTATTGCAGGCAAAAATGAGGCTGACTTAGCCTCATAAATAAAAACGGTAAAATGAAAATGGAGAGAAAGAAACAGATTTGAGGTATATTTAATAAGAGTGACAAGAGGCCTGATGTGTGAATTGGATACGGGAGCTAAACTAAGTAAGGAATGTAAGTTTTTAGGCTTGAGACTGAAAGTCACTGGTACACTATTGGGAAGAAAATGTTTGAAAAAGCAGAATATGTTCTTTTATTTTGCTTTGTTTAGATTCATTTCATTTGGGTTTAGGAGTGGGGATTGATCAAGACTTTTATTATGAACATGATAACTTAAACTGGATAACTTTCAAAAAGAAAAAATTTAGGTGGCTATTTGATCAATGAGTCTGAATATCAAAAGAGATATTATGTCAAGAAATATCAGTTAGAGAGGTATGAGAATAAGAGTGACATTTAAAGTCCAGACATTGGATGACATCATTTTGAGAGGGTATAGAGGAGGGAAAATATCCTAGGGCCAAGTCCTAGGGTGACCTTAAATTCAGCTGATGGATGAAAAGTTGGAGGGTGATAGAGAGACTGAAGAGAACTAAATGCAGAACTAGAAAGAAACCCAGAAGAGTGTGGTGCCTCAGAAACCAAGAAAGGAAAGAATTTCAAGGGGCAGAGAGAAGTCAACTATGAGTTATGATGCCAAACAGGGGACTAAAATGGATACAAAGAAACATCCATTGAACCATACAAAATGGAGGTCATTAGTAAGTATAACAAGAGCATTTGGTGGACTGTTGGTGATTAAACCAGAGATGAGTCCATTCAAGTGAGAGGTGGGAAGAGAAGTGGGAAAAGGCAATTAAGATAAAATATTTTAGCTTGAAGAGGAGTAAAAAGAAAAGCGGGTGGGGGGGCGAGGGAGGAGCGACAGTTATAATGAGATATGGAGTCCAGGGAGGATTTTTAAGATGAAAGATATTCAAGCTTGTTGGTTATTAAAAAGAATACAAGTAGAGAAAGCAAAATATGATGTGGGAGACATCAACTGTAAGAGCTCAATGCCTGGCAGGTTAGAAAAGATGACTTTGAGAATACTAGTAGGAGAGATTTTCCTTTCTTAGGAAGCAGAAATGATAAGAGTAAGAATTAGAAACAGGGGCAGGCTGGGTGGCTCACTTCGTTAGAGCGTGACCTCTGAGCAACTGAGTAGCCAGTTCGATTCCCACTTGGGCCAGTGAGCTGCCCCCGAACTACCAATGGGCTGCCAGATGGTTCTGTTGGTTAGAGCATGCTCTTAACAAGGTTGCTGCTATGACTTGCACTTGAGATGGTGGACAATGTGCCATCCCCCCTGAACTCTCCCCCCAACCCCCGGAAACTAGATTGAAAACACTGACTGAACTTGGAGCTGAGCTTGCGTCCCTCCACAACTAAGATTGAAGGACAACTTGACTTGGAGCTGATAGGTCCTGGAAAAACAATGTTCCCTTTCCCCAATTCCCCAACACTGTTACCTTCCCCAAGATTTTAATTAATCTTAAAAAAAAAAAAATAAGAAACAAAAAGTCGAGTTGCAATTTTTCTGGTGAGAATTAGAATTAGAAGATGTGTTTAATAAGAAATTTGGAATCTCCCTTCATGTGACCCTGGAGGACTGGTAAAAAGCTGAGATTCCACTGGAGTCAAGCAAATGGCCCCTGTCACAGGACTTGACTCACCACACTTTTCTCTTGCAAGACAGTTCATCAAGTAGGATTTTCCTGTACGATAGAGCCCGACAATGGCCACAACCACCACAGGTTGAGAAATCCTGTAAAGAATCCTTAAGGCCTTCTGGTTCACTGACAACTGCTCATTCTTGTTTTCCACCAAACACATGGGAACCAACATGATCGGTCCAGACGCCATGGCAACCTGCAAACCCAAAGGAAACTTCAGTAGAAATAAGATCACAAATTCACTCTCTGTCTCAAGGTTAATCAAAGCATGTGTACATCAGCACTGTTATATAAAAGTACTCCATACTTGTCTATGACACAAAATGTAGTATTGTATTAGCAGACCACAAGAGGGCTTCCTCGACCATAATCTCTGATGATGGTAATGATGAAACAGCAGATATGACCAGCCTCCAAAGTTTTACCTCCATAATAAAAATAAAATTCAATCAATGCTTATCATGCATTGAGAGTCTACATTGTGCTGAGCTCTGTGACACATGCATTACATACTTGACCTCACAGGTAGTGACAAGAACCTCGCAAATTTCAGGTTATTATGCCCACTTTGCATATGTAGTAGGTGAAGTTCAGGAAGACTGAGGGATATGCTCAAATTTATACATGAAAAAGTAGTAGATCCTGGAGTTCAAACCAGGGAAGTTTGTGTCACCATGCCTTGCTTCGCAATCACTTATCTGGCAAAATAATCTTTCTCAACAACTGATTACCCAATATACTCCTAGAATAGTAACATATAGGAACTTTCTATTGACTCTTGTATACCAACAAAACATTATTTAATGTAATAGTATGACTAGATGGGTTCCTTTTAATTCAACAGAGTCAGGGCCCTCATTCCACATACAACTCAGCAGTCACTGGACCAGGCTCTTTCTTTGCATGATCAGTTTTTCATCAATGGCTCCAGGTCACCTAGTATTTTTTGAACGGTATGCATTCTGTTTTCACTCCTTGACATCCAGTCCTATCAATACTATCCTTAATTAATTAAAATGCATTGGATGACCATTTATTATGCACCTGAAACTGGGCTTGTTTCCTGGGATAAAAATATTTATAATACTATGGCCACTGCCCCCAAAGTAATACTAAAGTGATTGTATTAGCTTATATCAGCTAGAATTAGGTTTACTTGTGAGAAATAGAAAACAATGTCTCATAAACAATTTCAATATATTACTCTCTTTCATAAATTCCAGGTTTAGTAGTCCACAACTGATAGGGTAGATTTGTCATGAAGGATTTGTACCCAGGAGCCATACTTATATCATATGCTCAGTCAACTGTAAGTGGCAGCCCAAGATGTAAGGTGCTATGCCATCATATTTGTAATATGCACATTGGAGAAGGATAGGCCCCTGCTTTAAGAACTGACTCTGGGTGGTGCACACACAATGTGCTATATAGATGATGTATTACAGAATTGTACACTTGAAACCTATGTAACTTTACTGACCATTGTCACCCCAATAAACTTTAATGAATAATAATAATAATAATAACTTATCTCTTCTGCTTACAAACAATAGATTTAAGTTATCTCATTACCATGTCCAGCCACAGGGGAAGCTGGAATTACCATGAGTAATCTCAGAAAACATGTACACAGAAAATAAGCAGGTGTTCTATTAGTATAGGAGAAGGAAAGAATAGATATGAGGAAACAGCTACCAGTGTTTACCAGTAACCACCTCAAACTAGGAAGATGAGAGATAAACTCCACTTGGTCATGGAGGGTCATGGAGTATAATTCTTTTAATGTGCTGCTGAATTCAGTTTCCTTATATTTCGTTGATGAATTTTGTATCAATATTCATCAGGAATATCGACCTGTAGTTTTCCTTTCTTGTAGTGTCTTTGGTATCAGCATAATACTGGGCTCATAAAATGAGTTAGGAAGTGTTTCTTCCTCTTCAATTGTTTTAAAATTCTGAGACGCATTGGTGTTCTTCAAATGCTGTAGAGCTCACCAGTAAAGCCATCAGGTTGGGTTTTTTTGGCATGAAAAATTTGATTATTAAATCTCCTTACCAATTGTAAGTCAATGATAATTTTCTTTATGAATTAGTCTTGGTAGATTTTGTCTTTTTAGGAATTTGTCCAGTTCATCTAGGTTATCTAATTTGTTGGTGTGCAATTAATTGTTCATAGTACTCTCTTATAATCCTTTTCTTTCTAAAAAATAAAAAATAAAATCAGTAGTAAGCTCCCCATTTTCATTTCTAATTTCAATATTTGTGTTTTCTCTCTCTTTTTTCTTAATCAATCTAGCTAAAGCTTTGTTAAATTGGTTCATTTCAAATAACCAACTCCTGGTTTCATTGATTTTTCTCTATTATTTTTCTATGCTCTGTTTCATTTATTTCTACTCTAATCATTTAGCGTCACTGGCCCATGTGAGATCTGAACCAGTGGTCCTGCTGCTCAGAGCTCGCACTGGCAAGCCAATTCTTAACCAATGAGCCATTCGGCTGGCTGAAAAATTAGATTTTTAATTTGAGATCTTTCTCTTTTTTTTTTTTCATGTAAGCATTTAATATCTATAAATTTCCTCTTAGCACTACATTCACTGCGTCCCATAAGTTTTGGTATTTTGTGTTATCGTTATCATTCGTCTCTCAGTGTTTTTCAATTTCCATTGTGATTTCTTTCTTGATCATTTGGTCATTTAAGAGTGTGTTGTTTAATTTCCACGAATTAGTTAACATTCCACTTTTACTTCTGTTATTGATTTCTAACTTCCTCCATTGTGGTCAAAGAAGATAGTTTGTATGATATCTGTCTTTTTATACCAGTTCAGACTTAATTTGTGGTTAACATATGGTCTATCCTGAAAAATGTTCCATGTGCCCTTGAGAAGAATGTGTATGCTGTCTTTATTTTCAGAGGGTTCTGTTGGATCTAGTTGGTTTACTTCATTGTTCAATTTTCCATTACTTCACTTATTTTCTGTCTGATTTTTCTTTCCATTATTGAGAGTGGGATATTGAACTCTAACTATTTTGGTAGAACTGTTTATTTTCATTTCAGATCAGTGACTTTTGGCTTTATAAATTTTCATGGTCTGCTATTAGGGTACATAAATGCTTATAATTATTATACCTTTCTCAATATCTATACTGAACCTTTTAATAATATATAATGTCCTTCTGTGTCTCTTATAACTTTTTGATTTTGAAGTTTGTATGAGATTAGTATAGCCACCCATACTCTCTTTTTGTTACTATTTTCATGAACTGTTCTTAGCCATCATTTCTCTTACAGCCTGTTTGTGTCTTTGGATTTAAAGTAAGTCTTGTAGAAAGCATATAGGTGGATCATGTTTTTTTAAATAAATTCTATGAATTTCTATTTTTTGATTGTAGAATTTAATCCATTTACATTTAGAGTAATTACTGATAAAGAGCAATTACATCTATCATTTTGCTATTTGTTTTCTATATGTCTTGTAGTTTCTATCCTTCATTTACTGCACTTTTTTTATGTTTAGTTGACTTTTTTATACAAAAGGTTTTAATTCTTTAATCATTTCCTTTTGTATATATTGAAGACTTTTCTTTGTGGTTACCATGGGGATTATATTTAACATCCTAAAAATTATCACACTTTAATTTGAATTTATACCAATTCAATTTGAATAATATAAAAACTCTGCTCTTTTACAGCTCTGTTCTCACCCCTTTCAGTTGTTGATGGCACAAAACAACATCCTTATACATTGTCCAGAAATGTAAACTGATCATTTCAAAGCATTAATCTCTTAAATTATATACAAAACAAAATGTGAGTTACAAATCAAAGCCAAAATAATACTGGATTGTAGGCTCTATTTTAAGTTGGTTTCTTAAATATAGTTGAAAACAAAAAGTGACAGGCTGTTGTTACAATAATAATAACTGTTATAATTGGCCATATATTTACCTTTAACGAGATATTTATTTATTCTTTTGTTGTTCCTGCTTTGAAGCACATGGACAGTGAAAGGCCCTGAGAAAAATCTCAGCTATTCCAAGCTCTAAATACTGGCTTGTTCCTTGGGCACTTTCATGTACATAGTGCAGGGACCCAAATGACCAAAGACAGACCTGTTGTCCAGCCACAGACTGACAAAAGAAGAGGGTCCTTACTATAACTAAGACTGGGGTAACTATAAATCCTTGGCCCTTTCCTTTCAAAAATCCACCTATGCTCTGATGGCTTCTGAGGCTAACTCACTCAACAGCCCACAGTTTGGCCCTGGTGGAAATTCTATCCAGTAATTACATTTCAGAGAAACTGTGAGGAAAGAGACACAAAATGAGTAACAAAAAGAAATGCTAGAATCAACAGCTCTTGCTAAGGGTCCCCAACCACCACTCCAACCTAACCATGATACTCATCACCTGTGTCTCTCTGAAAATTTTGGCTTCACTTTGGCAGTTTCTGAGTTTACTTCTTTCCTGCTACATTCTTGGCACAGTATGCACAGGCTAAGCCCTGCAATGAAAAATTCATGTATTTTTGGTTGTGCCCTTACAATGAATGTCTACGAGTGCCAAAGTGCTCCCAATGCTGTGGGAAACTCAAATTGGATGTTGCCGCCACAGCACACTCACACTCACACTCTACTGTATAATGCAGTAGAGTGGCTCTATCCAGTGCGGGGGTCATCATCACCGAGAAGCAGTCATCATCTCATCTGAGTCCTCTCCCAACCCCTAAGGCTTAACTAACTATTAATCAGGCAGTGAGACTGATGGTGAGGGAGGACCTGAGACTAGAATGACCACAGGAACACAAGCCATGGATTGTTAAGCCACAGATTTCATGCGTCTCTTCTGTCTCATCGTCCTAGTTGAGAACAGCTATAGAATGTGACAAGTATTCATTAAAACCTGAGTTTTTAATTTGGTTTGACATATGACAGACCAATGAAATGCCATATCTATAGAGCCATTTATGATATTCAAGTAAGGGAAGGAGTTGTAGTTTCCAGAAGGGAAACGGTTTTTGATTTTTCTCCTTTTTTAGAAGTCATCAAAATCCTTTGGCTACAAAATGCAAGAATCATCCTGTGTGAAGAAAAATCAAGTCACTGGGAGATTGATTTGTTTTTCAGAATAGAACTGTGTATCAAAATCAAGAAACAGAGTTTATTTTAAGCTAATAAAAAGTATATATTAATAAAAATGTCAATGAAGAATAACAAGAAAATCTCTGAACTTCTGTACTTTCCATGTTCAAACATATCCATTTGGAAAAACCCAGAGCCAAACTCTGCCCTCAAGTGGTCCTGCATAACTTCATCAGGTAGAAGAAAAAAAACAAACCACTTAATTTCTGAGAAGCGCTGATTTGCTTCTTCCCAATTTTCAGAACGTTCAAGAAAGAAGCTTCATCAGGTGTCTGAAGGAAGCCTGGGCCTGAGCAGTGATTTATAGCCAATGAGTGTTTTCCAACCTTTGAGAGTGCAACTCGGGGTAGAAATGAGGACCCCATCTTTAGGCAGTCCATTTGTTCCTGGATGCCATTTATTGTTTTCCCCTCCAATAAATAAAGGCAGCCAGGACATTCTCTCTGAGCCAAATTTGCTCTTGATGCTAAAAAAAAAATAACAAAAAAAACCTGTGTAAGAGATGAAAGGTAAATCTAATCCAATGTGGATCCAGGGTTGAGAACCAGTGATAAATCAATCCTAATGCAAATTACAATGAGGAACACTGAGCTCAGGGATGAAGAAATTGCTTCCACCAGCACCCACAATCCCATTAGAGAGCCAGAAAGACTCGAATCTGTTCTGTCTCCAGGCACATTTCTTTTTCATTCTACCTGCAGCTGTTCTGGTGATGTGAGATGCTTCACATAAGTGAAGTTGTCACTTCACAGCTACCACTGCTCCAAATGGAGAAGCTGGGCTTTCCCCCACTAAAGACAGCAACTGAATCCTGCGGGCATTAGGCTACATGGTCCCTACCTCTCCCTTCCTCAGAGACAATGGTGAATTAGAAATTAAAAGGTTTAAGCTGAAGACTCAGTTACAGGCAAAAGTTGATGAATGAGCATTTCTGCCCCAGGCCTCCTCAGGTCAGTGTGTCAAGAGCAAGCTCCCCTTGTACCTCATTCCTCCTTGTTTCCTTTCCAACTCCCACTTTTCTGTTGCTATTTTATACAATTGGAAAGAGCAAAAGAGCAAAAATCCCAACCTGAAAATAAAAGTAATTTATTGTTTTCCCCTCCAATAAATAAAGGCAGCCAGGACACTCTCTCTCAGCCAAATCTGCTTTTGATGCTAAAAAAAAAAAACAAAAAACAAAAACAAAAAAACTTCGGAAACAGTACAGGATAAAAAGCAAGCTTATACTTCATAGTTACTTTTAACAGTTGGGTAAAGAGTGTGAGAATGAATTATCTTATATAAATACAGCTTGCTAGAATTTTTTGAATAGTAATATGGTAAATATAAAGAGAATTTTTAAATACAATGTTGTATTCTGAGGACCATCTTTTCTCTCTGTTTCTCCAATGCCTAGAAGGAGCCCTCAGAAAAGTCTGGGGCAGAGAGGCAGCGAGATGGAGGGAGCAACCCCACCCAGCGCCGCTGAGAGGGGGCCAGGCTTCGTGCCTCAGAGAAAGGCCTTCAAGGGGCCCTTCAAGCAGACGATGTGGGCTGCGCTCCTCCTCCTCCCACGCAGGGGTCTTTGTGCAGCCTGGGTGGGTGCCTAAGGAGGAGCAGGGCGCCCCAGGGACTCCTTGTGCCGCTGACAGCTCGCAGTCCCTTCGGATCACATCCCAGACGCTGAGCTGCCCTGAGCCAAGTGTCAGGCAGGACAAACACCATCGGGTCCCCTAGCCTTCTGCCAGCTGCCTCCTGCCTGCCAGTGCGGAGCCTGAGCCCCCACAGTGGGGTGTGCGCCTGGGCACGTGTTGTTGTTGTTGTTGTTGTTTAAGGAATATGTGCAAGGAAGAGCGAGTTTAGGAGTGAACTTACTTGTCTCCGGTGCTGCAGCGAGGGGACAAGTTCTCAGCTGTCCTTACGCGCCTCTGGTCCGCTCCTCCTGCGTCTGGCTCCTCGGGATACCAACTGTTCCCTTTGGCAGCTGAAAACCGAGCCGGGTGCTAAAGGCAAGCTATAATGGGTCGGGTTGAGGAGAAACGAAAGGGAAAGGACATGCACTTCCGTGGCTTTCCTGTAAAGGATTCTTTCCATTTTTTTTAACGGAGACTAGAGGCCTGAGTGTGGGGACGAAAAGGGGTGGATGATCCTTGGCTCCACCACACCCAGCTTCAGAATCCCAGGCTGGTCCCTACTCAAACCCTTAGGTTCCTGGCCCCACAGTGAACCCAGAGCAGCAGGCTGAATGTGCGAGCCAGAAACTGCAGTCTGACAGAGCTCAGTGGTCTGTCTCCCAGGGGGACTTTTCTGGGAGGAAATTGGTTTTTGTTGTTGTTGTTTTAAATTTTGCTTAGGCTATTTAATGTCTCTCTCTCTCTGTTAAGTACTCTTGTTATTAACATAAGTCCTCCTTCAGTAACAATAAGTGCGTGTCAAAACTCCTAATTATACAGTCCAGAGATCATCACTTTTATTTTGTAGCATATTCTGCCACCTATTTTTTTTGTGGTGGATCTATGCAGGACAATGGGGGACTGGAGTTCATGTATTTTGAGTGTTTTCTAAATGAAATGATATAAAAAATACATATAAAACGTGAAGATTCAAAATGTTAAATGAATCATAACCATCAACACATTTTTAAAAACAGACAAATGCCACAAGTATTATATTTTCCTTCAGTTTTCTAGTTTTATCATCCTTTAAACTTTTTCTTTCATGTTTGAATTTTAGTATGAGCATTAACTCAGAAACAAATTATATAATTTTAAAGCATTCACTGTATTAAACTACAGACCAAGAGTTGCATTATCAAATTAGTCTTTTACTACATCTTTTGCCCTCTGGATGGATATAAGTAAGAGCTGTTATTGAAAAATTTGGGGTTAGTTGCATTGCCTATTTACCTCTGCCAAGAATATTCTATTACAGTTGGTCTCAAAGACATTAAAAGTGTTAATTCCACTTTTATCAGTATGTTCGTATGATATAGGTTCTTTACAATATGGTAAAAACTAAATAGCAATAGCTAGATATTAGAGGCTTATTTTTATAGTGTCATCGAAAATACATTACTAAAATGACAAACTTGTTCCAAGAAAGCTGTTATATTGAATACCATTTCAGAAAATACATTGAAAATTGAAAAATTGAAATTACTTCATTTCCTTTAGTATGCAATATAAATCTACCAATCATATTTGTATTAGAATGCTTATCTTTTAAAATGAGTTTATAGCCTCGACTTCCTATAATAAGAGTTAAAATATATTCTTATTGTGTGATATTAGTTGGTCAATATTTATAAATTGTATTTACCTGGGCAATGCTATTGTTTTCCTGCAACACTTGATGGTACATTTCATTGATACATGTAATACAGTTTTGAGGCCCGTTGCTTTTACATATTTAAAAATGAAAAGAAAAACAAGGTTCTCACCTTTGGATAATCTATACCTTGTCAGTGGCAAATATTATAAAATGAAGCAAGAAGTGATGGGTGTTTAAATGATGTTAAAAATAGTTTTTAGTCTCTATAAAAGTCAATCATATTAGGAAGGGTTATAGATGGCTTCACAGAAGAGGTCCCATTTCTGTTGGATCATTAAGAATGACTTACTTTAGAAGAAAGAGTGATTGGACAAAAGATATTTTAAAACAAAGAAAGGGAATGGCAAATATACACAAATAGGGGCTAGGTCCTAGGAGTGAGCCAGGTCTAACACAGCCAGTGTAGCAGGCTCACTGAAAATAAAGTAGAAAGATCAACTGGGACCTGGATCATGGACTATGTTCCACATTCAGGTAGAGACTTTGAAGTCTACTAGGCATGCTCAGTGCCATGTTTGAATCCATTTCTCTGATGACAGGAGGAGAGAGGATAAATTAAGAACATCTGGGATACAGATCACTTGGGAGACTGGTGCTATAGCTTAGAAACATATTAAAGTCCCACCACTCTAGGTTCCACAGAGTCATTCAGGGATTTAGGTTCCTTCCATTCTGTTGTTCTGCGCCCACTGAGGTGTTGTACACATCTGCATGGTCACAGGTTGAGTGTTGCCACATTTGATATCCAGACAGTAAGATGGACAAGAGAGACTGGTGGAGAACATGCTCAGAGCTCTCTGGCCCAGACCCACAGGTAACATCCACATACTTCTGCTCATATTCCATGTGCACACGGCCACACCTAGATGCAAGAGCGCTGGAAAGCTGTAATGTCTCCCTGGGTTGCCATGAGATCATCCTTTACAATACAATGTTTAGAGCTGAAAATTCTCTCATAGTCCTAAAAGTATATGCACCAGTATCAGAGATAGATTTTTAAAAGGTTCTTTAATCTAACTTGGTGATATCTGGAGTCAAATGTAAGCTTAGTTTAGTATAGTGACCGCATACTTACTGAGACAGAGGTTGATGTTGGATGAGGGCTGGGCACTTATCCAAACCTTATGAAAGAGTTTATCCTCATCAACTGCATCAAAGAAGCCTTACCTCCCTTTGTCTCTCTCTTTTTTTCTCTGTATCTGTCTCTCTCATTATTGTTTTGTATTTTGTTTTATGAGGGCATACTGTAAAAATGTGACTCTGGAAGTGAAGAGTGTAAGACTATTTAGTTTTTTCAGCCTTAAATCAATATGTCATTATTGTTTCTCATGTTTTATTGATTTATTTTACTATTATTTTATTTTTAATTTATTATTATTATTTTCAAAAATACATTTGAAATATATTTCCAGCTTCCATGATGGGAAATTGTGGAAAGGAAAAATATCTTAAATATATATATTTTTAAGTCTAAGTCACAAAAGTATAATATTGGTAAAGGAAGAAATATTAAAATTATTTTCTAAACTTATGGAGGTTAATAAGATTTGATTTTACTGAAATGAAGCTTTTTCGCATTCTATTAATTTAATTCCTGAAAAGATGACTTAGCGCCTTGTTTTAGACAGCGTGTTTATCTGGCACCAAGTGCACGCTGTTCTGGGGCGTGGTAGAAATTTCAGACAGGAATCTTGTTTTAACATCGTGTATACAAAACTGCAGGTATATCAGCTTTTCTAGAGCATCACAAACTTGAAACAGTTTCAGTTCAAAATTCTGTTGAGTGCAATTCTTTTTTTTTTAACAGTTTTAGTTTTGTTTTGTTTTTTGTTTTTTTAATTATTTATTTATTTTTAAATTAGTTTCAGGTGTACAACACAGTGCAATAGTTATACATTTTACCCCTCAAAGTGACAACCCCCCACCCCCAATTCGCCACCCCACTCCACCCCCATATCGTATATATCTATTACTCTTCCTCTGACTCTCTTCCACAGTATAATCCACATCCCGTGACCATCTATATATATTCAATTACAGTAGGTATACCACCTCCACTTTAGTAATACAGTGCAGTGATCAAACCTCTACTCCATCCATGAAATGGTCTCCCTAACAAGACCTATGATCATCTGACATTCCACAGAATATTTACAACATTATTAATATTCCCCAAACTCTTTTTCATATCCCAGTGGCAATATTGTAGTTGCCTATTTTTGCTGTCTAATCCCTTCCCCTTCTCCCTCATCCCCATTCCCCTCCCAATTAGCAACCCTGATTTTTCCTCTATATCTATGAGACAGTTTCTGTTTACTTTGCTCATTCATACAGTTTTTCAGATTCCACATATGAGTGAGATCATATGGTATTTGTCTTTCTCTGACTGACTTATTTCACTTAACATAATAGTCTCTAGGTCCATCCATATCATTGCAAATGGTACGATTTCATTCTTCTTTATAGCGGAGCAATACTCCATTGTATAAATATACCACAGTTTCTTAATCCAGTCATCTACTGATGGGCATTTCGGTTGTTTCCAAGTCTTAGCTATTGTAAATTGTGCTGCTATGAACATAGGGGTGCATAACTTTTTTTGAATAAGTGTCTTGCTTTTTTCAGGATAAATAATACCTAGAAGTGGAATTGCTGGGTCAAACGGTAGCTCTATTTCCAGTTCTTTGAGATACCTCCATACTGACTTCCATAGTGGCTGCACCAATCTGCAATCCCACCAACAGTGCAGCAGGGTCCCCTTTTCCCCACAGCCCCTCCAGCACTTGTTGTTTGTTGATTTATTGATTTTAGCCATTCTGACTGGAGTGAGGTGGTATCCCATGGTGGTTTTTATTTGCATTTCCCTAATGACCAGTGAGGTTGAACTTTTTTTCATATGCCTGTTGGCCATCTGTATGTCCTCTTTAGAGAAATGTCTCTTCATATCTTCTGCCCATTTTTTAATTGGGTTGTTTGTTTTTTTGGTGTTGAGTTTCATGAGTGTTTTATAAATTTTGGATATTAACCCCTTATCAGATATATCGTTGGCAAATATATTCTCCCATTCAGTAGGCTTCCTTTTTGTTTTATTAATGGTTTCCTTTGTTGTGAAAAAACTTTTAAGTCTGATATAATTCCATATGTTCATTTTTTCTTTTACTTCCCTTGCCCGTAGGGATTTATCAGTAAAAATATTGCTCTGGGTAATGTCTGCAAATGTACTCCCTATATTTTCTTTTAGGATTTTTATGGTTTCAGGTCTTACATTTAAGTCTTTAATCCATTTTGAATTTGTTCTTGTATAAGGCGTAAGGAGGTGATCCAATTTCATTTTTTTGCATGTGTCAGTCCAATTTTCCCAGCACCATTTATTGAATAGACTATCTTTACTCCAGTGTAAATTCTTGCTTCCCTTGTCATAGACTAAATGTCCGTAAATGCCTAGATTTATTTCTGGGCTCTCTGTTCTGTTCCACTGATCGATGTGCCTGTTTTTATGCCAATACCAAACTGTCTTGATTACTGTAGCCTTGTAGTAGGTTTTGATGTCTGGTAGCGTGATCCCCCCGACTTTGTTTTTATTTCTCAGAATTGCCGAGGCTATTCTGGGTCTTTTATGATTCCATATAAATTTTAGGATTATATTTTCTATTTCTGTGAAAAATGCCGTTGGTAGTTTGATAGGAATTGCATTGAATCTATATATTGCTTTTGGCAGTATGGACATTTTAACTATATTAATTCTTCCTATCCATGAGCATGGTAGGTGTTTCCATTTATTTGTATCTTCTATGATTTCTTTCTTCAGTGTCTTATAATTTTCTAAGTACAGATCTTTCACTTCTTTGGTTAAATTTATTCCTAGGTATTTTATAGTTCTTGACACAATTGTAAATGGGACATTTTTCTTAATTTCTCTTTCCATTAGTTTATTATTGGTATATGCAAATGCCACTGATTTCTGAACATTGATTTTATATCCTGCTACTTTACTGAATTCGTCTACCAGTTCCAATAGTTTTTTGATGGAGTCTTTGGGGTTCTCTATACACAGTATCATGTCATCTGCATATAATGACAATTTTACTTCTTCCTTGCCAATTTGGATGCCTTTTATTTCTTTTTGTTGTCTGATTGCTGTGGCTAGAACTTCCAGCACTATGTTGAATAAAAGAGGAGAAAGTGGACAGCCGTGTCTTGTTCCTGACCTTAAGGGGAATTGTTTTAGCTTTTCCCCATTGAGTATGATGTTAGCTGTAGGTTTATCATATATGGCTTTTATTATGTTGAGATATGATCCCTGTATTCCCACTTTGCTAAGGGTTTTTAACATAAATGGCTGTTGGATTTTGTCAAATGCTTTTTCTGCATCTATTGAAATGACCATGTGATCTTTATCCTTCATTTTGTTGATGTGGTGTATCACCTTAATTGATTTACGGATGTTGAACCAGCCTTGCGCACTAGGGATGAATCCCACTTGATCATGATGTATGATCTTCTTAATATATTGCTGAATTCTGTTTGCTAATATTTTATTGAGAATTTTTGCATCTATATTCATCAGGGAGATTGGCCTGTAGTTTTCCTTTTTTGTGATGTCTTTATCTGGTTTTGGAATCAGGGTGATAGTGGCTTCATAAAAAGAGTTTGGGAGACTTCCCTCCTTCTGGATTTTTTGGAATAGTTTGAGAAGAATAGGTGATAGTACTTTTTTGAATGTTTGATAAAATTCACTTGTGAAGCCGTCTGGTCCAGGGCTTTTCTTTTTTTGGAGCTTGTCAATTACTGATTCAATTTCCTTGGTAGTAATCAGGGTATTTAGATTTTCTGTTTCTTCTTGCATTAGCTTTGGAAGGTTGTATGCTTCTAGAAAATTATCCATTTCTTCCAGATTGTCAAATTTGTTGGCATATGGTTGCTCATAGTAATTTTTTAGAATTTTTTGTATTTCTGTGATGTCTGTAGTCATTTCCCCTCTTTCATTCCTGATTTTGCTAATTTGAGTCCTCTCTCTTTTTTTTTTTTTTGATGAGCCTGGCTAGAGGTTTGTCAATTTTGTTTATCTTCTCAAGAAACCAGCTCTTGGTTTCATTGATCTTTTGAATTGTTTTTCTGTTCTCTATATTGTTTATTTCCGCTCTGGTCTTTATCATCTCCTTTCTTGTATGCCCCTTGGGCCACTTTTGCTGTTCTTTTTCCAGTTCCCTTAGGTGTAAGGATAACCTGTTGATTTGAGATTTTTCTTCCTTCTTTAGGTAGGCTTGCACTGCTATAAACTTCCCTCTTAGGACTGCTTTCACAGCATCCCAGAGATTTTGGGTCGTGGTGTTTTCATTTTCGTATGTCTTGAGGTATCTTTTGATTTCCTCCTTGATCTCATTTGTGACCCACTCACTATTTAATAGCATATTGTTTAGCCTCCATTTATTTGTCAGCTTCCCGGATTTCTTCTTATAATTGATTTCTAGTTTCATAGCATTGTGGTCAGAGAATACAGTTGAAATGATTTCAATCTTCTTAAATTTATTGAGACTTGGTTTGTGGCCTAACATGTGGTCTATCTTAGAAAATATTCCATGTGCACTTGAAAAGAACGTATATTCTGTAGCTTTGGGATGAAATGCTCTGAAAATGTCTGTTAAATCCAGCTGGTCTAATGTGTCATTTAAGGTCGCTGTTTCTGCATTGATTTTCTGTCTGGAGGATCTGTCCATTAGTGACAGCGGGGTGTTGAAATCCCCTACTATGATAGTGTTACTGTTGATCTCTGTCTTTATGTCTGACAATATCTGTTTTATATATTTAGGGGCTCCTATGTTAGGTGCATAGATGTTTACTAGAGTTATGTCCTCTTGTTGGATCGATCCCTTCATTACTATGAAGTGTCCTTCTTTGTCCTTTGTTATATTCTTCAATTTAAAGTCCATTTTATCTGATATAAGTATCGCTACTCCAGCTTTTTTCTCAGTACCATTTGCATGAAATATTTTACTCCATCCCTTTACTTTCAGCCTGTATGAGTCTTTGGATCTGAGGTGAGTCTCTTGTATACAGCATATGCTGGGGTCTTGCTTTCTTATCCATTCAGCCACCCTATATCTTTTTATTGGAGCATTTAATCCATTTACATTTAATGTGATTATTGATAGGTGTGTATTTATTGCCATTTTGTTATTTGTGTTTGTAGTCTTTCTTAGGTTGTTTTTCTCTTCTACTTAAAGAAGCCCTTTTAGCATTTCCTGCAAAGCTGGCTTGGTGGTAATGAATTCTCTTAACTTATTCTTTTCTGCAAAGCTCCTTATCTCGCCTTCGATTTTAAATGATAACCTTGCTGGATACAGCAATCTTGGTTGTAGGCCTTTATTTTTCATCACTTTGAAAACCTCCTGCCACTCCCTTCTGGCCTGCAAAGTTTCTGTAAAAAAGTCAGCTGATAATCTTATGGGGGTACCCTTGTAAGTAACTTGCTGCCTATCCCTTGCTGCTTTTAAGGATTCTGTGTTTGTCCTTAACCCTTGCCATTTTCACTATAATGTGTCTTGGAGTGGGCCTGTTTCGAATCATCCTGGTTGGAACTCTCTGCACTTCCTGAGCTTGTATTTCAATATCCTTTGCCAGGATAGGGAAGTTTTCAGACATTATTACTTCAAATATATTCTCAATCCCTTGCTCCCTCTCTTCTCCTTCTGGTACTCCAATGACCCCTTGGTTATTGCATTTGATGTTGTCCCCCAGCTCTCTTAAACTATTTTCCATGTTTTTCATTCTCTTTTCTTTTTGTTGTTCTGCATGGGTGATCTCTGCTATTTTGTCTTCTAAGTCACTGATTCAATTTTCTGCTTCATCCAATCTGCTAGTGATTCCATCAAGTTTGTTATTTAATTCAGTAATTGTGTTCCTAAGTTCTAGCTGGTTGCTTTTCATGATTTCTCTATCCTTCTTTATATTTTCATTAATTTCCTTGAACATTCTAATAATCAGTGTTCTGAACTCTGTCTCCGATAGGTTGGTTACCTCTATTTCCTCTATTTCCACTGATTCAGGAAGTTTCTTCTGTTCTTTTATTTGTGTTGTGTTTCTTTGTCTCCCCATTCTGGCTTACTCTTTGTGTTTGCTTCAATATAACAGATAGATCCCCCAGATTTCTCAGTCTTTTCTGGGTAAACTTATATGATGTGTGTCCTTTATATTTGAATTACTCAGTCTCCCTGTTCTCCTGTGCTTGTATCTGAGGTGTTCCTTGTGTAGTGCATCCTCACTTGTTGAAGTTTTAGTTTTGATTACTTTTGGCTTGTCAGTAGGTGTGATTGACTCCCAGATTGATTAGCTGTGAGGATCAGCAGGGTCTGCAGTTTATGAGCTGCTGTGAGAGGATTGACCCCTCTGATGAAACTTGGACCCTATGGGCCCTAGTACCTGTAGCAACTTCCTTTTGGGTGTGACTCTTATATGTCAAACCCAGAAATGCTCTGGTTTTATCTAATGTTGGCCTCCGGGTATGATGATTCTTGTGTCTGTTTGCTTGGACCCACTGCTGCAGAGTGATTTTAGAGCATAACAGATCAACAAGAACAACCTCTGCAGCCACCAAAGGAAACCAAATGCTTGCACAAGTAAAAAAAACCAACCATCAAACTACAGTCAACTTGTACAGAAATATCAATCATACTAATGAAGAAAACAAACAGAAACAAAACAAAAACCACACACACAATAATAACAGAAGAGGAAACAAAATAAAATACAATACCCTAAAATAAAAAATAGAATAAACATGAGAAACCAATTAGCTATACCTAAACAATAAAAAATAAATACAAACTAAAATAATAATAAAAAAAGTAAGAATAAAAATTAAAAAAATAAAATTTGCAGAATAAAGGAAAAGAGGAAAAGTATATCAGTGAGAAGAATGAATAAAATAAGGGAGAAAGTGAGGGTGGGGAAAAAAGAAAAAGAAAAGAAAGAAAAAGAAAAAGAAAATATATATATATATATATTTGTCTACACACCCATATATATGGACATATATTCACCTATATACACCTATATATATGCCTATATTAAAAACTACAAAATGATAAGAATGAAATAGAAATAAAAAACAAAAACAACCAAGATAAGCAGCCAATAAAGGGAAAACAAAACAGAATAAAACCAAACAAACCAAAAATACCCATGCCGGTCTAGGCTAAAGTCCACCAAGCTCTCTTCAGTTTGTCTGCTGTACAGAAATTCCTGTGCGTCTTCTGGGAACAGTAGGCCACCTGATGCCTAGCGTGATCCTGGCACTGCAGGTTTGCTGTACTTCAGTGTGGTTGTGACGTGTGATTGGTGGTTTTTACAAAGTCACTGCCTTTTTGCTTTTGCCTGTCCCAAGGCAGGCTGCACCCCCAAAGGCTCAATGAGTGTCTCTGGGCACCCTTTCCGTTGACAGCTGTGGAGAATTAAAGAATTTCTCACTACCAAAAGCCTGCTGCTAAGAATCTGTTAATTAGTGCCTCAGCAGGTGAACCTGCCCTGCCTCTCAAGCCTTGCATAAAGGTGGGGGCGGGGTAGGTAATCTCTCTCTGCAGCCTTTACTGGGGTGGAAATTCTCAACCCCCTGCAGGTAGGAGTATCTTCCTAGTCTGCCCCTATTGCTGCATTCAGGAGTCAGTTTAAGACTGTCTTGGCGGGGGCCAAAGTTTGTGGGAGTGGGTGAGTTATTGTTTTTTTTTGCTTTCTGTTCAAGAGTAGAAAAAGGAAAAAAAAATAAAAAACATAAAAATAAACAAAGCCACAGTTCCAACACTGTTTTAAGCTAAGGCCTTTGCCTCTTATGCTCCAGCGGAGTTCCTGCTGCTCTCCCAAAGGGTCTGCCGGGATTTAGGGAGTTGCGCGCACCCTACCGTGTGGCCAAGATCCCCGCTCCGTCTTTCGGGGACCTGCATCTCCACCCGGCGCGCTGCGTTTCCAAGTGAGTCTTCTTTTTCCCCTGCTCCCGGGTTTAAGGCTTCTGCCTCGGAGCCAGCGCACGCAGGCATGGATCTCCTGCTGCTCTCCCAAAGGGTCTGCTTGGATTTAGGGGACTGTGCGCCCCCTGCCGCGCGGCTCCGATCCCCGCTCTGTCTCTTCGGGACCTGTGACACCGCGGGCGCGTGCTGCGTATCCGCGGGCGAGTCCTCTTTTTTCCCCTGCTCCCGGGTTTCAGGCTTCTGCGCTCCGCGGGACTGGTGGGCACAGAGACTGATCCCTGAACCGGGAGGGTGCAGGGATTGATCTTGCCCTGTCGCTGCGGGGCTCTGCACCCTGCTTCCTGGGACCCGGCGAGCCGCGGGTGCAGCTCGTACCTCTGCACAGTCGTCTCCTCTCTCTCCTCCCGCACTTGCCCGGCCTGAGGCTTCTGCCTCAGACTGCAAACCAACGCGCTCTTGCTGAACTCTAGGTGGGCCGCGGGCCGCAGGGAGCGAGCCGGGGCAACACTCACCGTGACTCAGCAGCCGCGGGTGCGGGCTGCACCTCACGCATCTCGCGGCCTTCTTCCCCTACTCACCCGGCCTGCCCACCTTCCAGCAATCCTTATGTGGAACTCTTAGTTGCTCTGTATGATGAGTAGATGTCTCTTTGAAGCGTATTAGAAGTTCAAATTGTGGATATTTCCAGGGGAGATTTCATGGAGCCCTCCTCAGAGCCGCCATCTTGCCCCTCCCTCCCTAGTTTTGTTTTGAGGGCAGTGTCACTGGCCCTTATACGTGGGACCCGAACCAGGGCCACTGGCTTCCCAAGCCAGCGCTTAACCACCGTAACACTTGGCCAGCCCTTGTTTTGTTTTTTAAAGATTTTATTGGGGAATCGGGGGAGGAGACTAGCCAAGTTGTTCTTTATTCTTTGTTGTGGAGGGCGCCAGTCAGCAGCTCGTGGCCTGTAAGCTCAAGGTGCTGTCTTCAGTCTTAGCTGCGGGTGGGCATAGCCACCATCCCATGCAGGAGTCGAACCAGCCTTGTTGGTAGGAGCACAAGCTCTATCCACTGAGTCAGTCGGGGGGCAGCTCAGTTCAGTCTTAGGTGTAGAGATCAG
The DNA here is from genome assembly GCA_033961575.1 of Aselliscus stoliczkanus. Taxonomy (NCBI): domain Eukaryota; kingdom Metazoa; phylum Chordata; class Mammalia; order Chiroptera; family Hipposideridae; genus Aselliscus; species Aselliscus stoliczkanus. The sequence continues at coordinate 112,967,649 of CM066730.1, read as the reverse complement.
TCTTAGTTGCAGGTGGGCATAGCCCACCATCAAACAGGCAACTTGTTACACCAGCTGAGCCATCCTGCCACCTGTTGGCACTTAGCAACAGCTCAGCTCAGGTGCAGTGTCCCTGGCCCATGTGGGAATCGAACTTGCGGCCCTGTTGCTCACAGCTCGTGCTCTTAAGCCAACTCTTAACCAATTGAGCCATTTGGCCAACCCCTTGAGTGCAATTCTTCAACTGCAGAAAAGTGTAGGTACACAGGAACGAAGGGGACCAGTTTTTTCCACCCCAATATATGCCTTTTGGGATATTGATTATAACCTTGTTATTAAGAAACAAAAGACCCTGAAAGCATCTTGGGCCCTCCACCCTACCTGCCTAAAGGAATTCAGATAGAAAAATCTTCTTAAGGGAAGGGAGCATCACCTTAGCATCATAACATACACTAAATGTGACAATCAGGGAGAAATCTAGCATATTGGGAATTACAGCCACTGCGTCCCATGTTTTCTGGGTGGCCCAGCAAGAATTTGTTTACCACATGTTTGGTCTCTCCATCTACCTATAAATTGCCGACTTTTCCTTCGAAATCCCAGATCCCTGCCCCGTTTTTCGTTATATATCCTCAAGGGCCCAATGTGTCCTCAGTGAGGTCTCATTCTTGTGACATCCACATACATACATCCATAATTTTGGACATTTTCTCCTATTAATCTGTCTTATGTTAATTTTATTATTAGCCCAGCCAGAAGAACTTAGAAAAGTGGGAGGAAAATTATATTTTTGACCCCCACAGGAGTAATGGGGCTTAAAAGACAAAATTCATAAGCTTGGAGGATTCTAGATTCAGAAAGAGTAGCCCACTGTGACAAAATGGCAAAAACAAAGCAAAACTAAAACCACCTCTCTAGGCATAAAAATGGAATAAAGTACTAGGCTTCAGAATTACACAAAAATGTAAGCAATAAACTTCCCTGGGGTTTGCTTGCTGAAATGGTAAGAGTGTCTGTAAATACTAATAAAATACAGAGCATAAGTAAATCTATATAAGAAACTGAAAAGGTGACTTTTTATTGCAAACACAGCAAATAGAAAAAATATAAGAAGGTATAAACTATTTTATGTACAGAATTTAAAAGTTGAGTAAAATAAACAAATTCTGAGAAATGTGAATTGCACAAGATTAGGATGGAATGTTTATGCTTTCTAGTATTCTGATCTCAGTCTTAGAATGCTCATTGTGCAGTCTGATGCCATTTCTAGAAGCAATGAGCAAGTCCATCATTTAAATGTCTATCGATTCTGCATTCTTTTTATTATTATTATCATTACTAGTATTACAGTTTACATTTTCTTTATAAAGTGGTAATACAACCTTTCTTTACAGGATTCAAAACAATGAGTATATAATGAAATATATGACTCATTCACCTCTGATCCCACCCCCTTCTCCCAAGAAGGAACCAATGTTTCTCGCTTCTAATGGAGTTTTCCAGAAATATTTTATGTGTACATATGTATGATTGCACACAATAATTACATTTTTTACAGTTAACACATTATTCACAGCTTGTGTACCTCATGTTTTCACTTTGCAATGGATTTTTAAGACTTTTTATATTTATAAAAATATACTCTCAATTTATTTACTGGCTACATAGTATTCCAGTATATGTACATGCTAAATTTATATTACCAGTTTATATAGATGAATATTTAAGTAGTTTCTAATCTTTTGTCATTTAGAGCAATGTCTCAATTCATTTTTTTTTTTTTTTTGAGGGCAGTGTCACTGGCCCTCATATGTGGGACCGAACCGGGGCCGCTGGCTTCCCAAGCCAGCGCTTAACCACCGCGCCTCTCGGCCGGCCCTCAATTCATTTTTTATTATTTTAAACATGTATGTTTCCTAAAATTTGATGTGCTGTATCATTTTGTATGTGCATTTATTCTATCTAATGCGGACCAGGTATTGATATCCTCTAGTAGGCATTTTTTATATTTAAAATTTGGCTGAATGAAATAAAAAAGAATACACCTCCAAAACAGGCCAGAGCATATATGCACATTCTATAATTTCTTTAAAAGTAGAGCTATTTCTATCGGAATACTGAGCTCATGCTTTTCACAATAGTATCAATAAGTTTAGTAGACAATATTGAAATGATCTCACTGCCAATTTTCTCTAAGATTTCTGCTAACAAGGGAATAACATCATTTGTAGTACGATCAATGATATTTTTCCAATAATTTATCTCAGCATTCATATCTTCAGATTTCTTATTAAATCCATCTTTAAGCAGTTCATCTTGGAGCTAAAAAAAAACAAGTGAGGAGGGAAGTTAAATATTTTTTGAATCTCATTTTTTCAAGAATTACATTTTCCATTTAAGAATGTGGTCGAACAATCTTTCTTTTAATCCTACATTTGGTCTCTCTTCCACAATTTTGCAGCAAATAATATTTTTTGTTTTGGGGCTGAACATTGAAAGAAAGCATTGTTTATAGCCTTACTAATATTCACACACCATTGGTGTTTTTGCTAGAATGCTAAACCTGACGTGAGGGCAAATGTAATATGTTCCAGTTGAATACCAGTTGAGAGGTAGCCTTGGTCTCCTGGCACTACTTCTCCGTCCCACTTGGGATAATATGGTCAACTAAATTGTACAAATAGTGGGAACTTATACATTGTTCTAGAACTCTATTATAAATATGACCAGACGCACAATCAGAGACTTCCCTTTGCCATATGATAACATAGGTATTATGACTACCCATACCTGCGGACAATGCAGCAAGGTTAGAAGCTGTCATTTCTTTGTGATTTTACATCTGAGCATTTTGGATAGCTTTATGTCAGCATAGATCTACCTCAGAGTCTTTGGGTGGCAGTAGGGTCCTGATAAGTGTCAGTGATCTTGATAAAACAGTGAAACTGGTCATAATAGATACCTGTGTTTGGAATACCTGTTGAATCAGGCCTCATGAGAACATTTAAAAATCCCCCAAAATAACAGCTCAAACCCTGCTTATTTTCTCCAAGCACTTAGAGATACTGTGCTTGTCTGGATCACTCCAGAGTTTACATATAGAGTAGAACTCAAAGGCTTCCGTTAAAGGAGGAGGGGGGAGGCAGAAGAGGAGGAGAGGTAAAAAAACTCAAGAGTTTTAATAAAGCACAAGCAGTAAATGGCAATGTTGCTTCCTTCCATGGTCTTGCTGTAACGTTCACCCACCCCACCCGAGGTACCAGGACAATGACCATCGAGCACAACGGAGGCCACGGCCAGACTTACCTTCAGTTTATGGTCCAGCATCATATTCTGCTCTCTTATTAGGTTTTCTTTTTCCCTCCGCAGCTTCTCTTTCAGCTGGGCTATGTTTTCCTTGACACTCCTCTCTTGTGCTTCCATCCGTTGCCGCTGCTCCTGCAGTTGCTGTATCAGCAAGTTCTGTTTCTTCTCAGCTGCCTGCTTCTTAGCCCGCTTCACTTCCCCAGGAAGGTTTTAGAGAGGGAGGAAAATTAAGTGAGGACTGATGTTTACCCTCCTGCAGGAGAAGGAGACCAAACCAAACTGGAAGGGCAGGTGGGAAATCTCTGAATTTCCCCCATGTCCACACCATCATGAGCACACTGCAGCATGTGATGGCAAAGGCCCTGCCTGGCTGACGTACAGCTACAACTCCCCTTGTGGTTTTCAGATTCAGCAGAATCTGTTCCAAGAAGAGGAAGCTCCTTGTTTCAGGAAGGTTTTGCTCTCACGCCTGCCCAGGGGCACCATAGGAACCTACCTGCCCATTGTGAGCCCAGCCCAGCCCCTTACCCGCTATGGCCTTCTGTCCATCAGTGAGTGCTTTGTCTGACTGCAGGATGGATTTCTCTATGGCTGCCTGCAACTCCAGGAACCTCTGGAACACCTCATTCGCCTGAGGACACAAGAAAGAGCAAAGGATTTCCATCTCCACTGGGGAGAATACTGCTGCAAATACCAGAATGTCCCTGAGATTTTTCCTTCATGCTTCAAACTCTACAGTGGCTCCAAACAAAGTGTGCCAGCTCCTTAGCATCACCACGGGCTGGCATATCCCGGCTTCCTGACTCCCTGCTGTCTCTCTCCCACTTCCGTCTACACACTTCAGGTTCCAGCCAGTGAGAACCATGATCCATTCTATACACCCACAGTCTCAGGTGCTTTTTAGTATTTGCCTTCCCAGTGTGAGATGTTTTCTCTGATGCTGTTGTTCTCCTCTTCTACTTGCTGGCTATGACTTTACCCAAGCTGTTTTCACCCATCTCTGCCTGTCAGTTAAGATATGGAAAATGTTGTCAATAAGTGTAGATGTATCTTAATGCTATTTAAATAACTAAATTCAATTGGCTAGGAAAAGAACTTAATGTTATGCTTATAACAATAATGATTTGATATATTGGGTTGCTGGAAAAGTCATGACTCATTTTTGCAACAGAAAACATAGAAAAAATACGTCATGACTTTTCCGACAACCCAATATATTAGTTGCATTACTATTATCATTATTGTTTGTTATTATCACTTATGTAGCCCATTTCTCAAGTTCATAGGTATTATAATTCTGCATGTATTGTCTATAAATTGGACTTCCTTTCTCATTCGATCAGCCTTCAGTGCACAGACTCTGATTTTAATTTGTAAATTGTCAACACTTGGCACATTGAATGTCATGTTGTTGAATGAAGAAATGAATAACTTCTCTACTGTCTCTTGTGGATTTCAGAAATGCGTATTCATGTTTGAACAATTCTACTCTACTTAGGAAGAAAGAGCAAATAGTGGACCTTCAAAGCTAAATCTGTCATGATATCCCCATGCTCTCTTATGACACACAGTTGGTGCTGTCCTCTCAGATTTTCGGCAGAATCCACTCTTGATTTTAATTTGTAGGATCCACATGCTTCCCATTTTCCTCACCTTCACTCCTTTCCTGGGTACTTGCCAATAGTCCTGTGCAACCCTTTCCTTTGTTTCCAAGTAAAACTTGTGCCCGCCAGGAACAGAGGAAGTTCCCGCTGTAATGCTTTCCGTTAGGACCATTGAAAGCTCATCAAGTTTATCCTGGCAATATTTAGCGGATGCCTCTTCATTCTGCAGTAAGAAACACTCCTTCTTATCATTTAGGAGTTCCTGTAAGGGAAAAATAGAGGGATGTCACCAGAAAAATCGAGCAGAGAAGATGATATTCTGAGGAATGTGACAGAAGTCTAACTCTGGTCCTCATGAAAAAAGCCTTCCGTTGGAGAGAGACATGTAACAAATTAGGAATCACCAGGCTTGATTTACTCTGAAACATGAAAACTCTCTACAAGACTTTGGAAGTTTCTTAACCACCCTGCGTCTCAGGCAGGTTCTTTACCTGAGAGGGTGGAGTTGCGTTACCTAATCTCTATGGTGTGTTGTAGCTATAGCACTCAGTGATTTTCATCTTCAATGGTACAATGATATAACAAGGGGCAATAGTGTTGAAAAGGGCCTGGAATTAGGGTCTGATAAAATATTCGGTTCCTGGGAATGGGAGAGTGTTCTCAAAAAATTGACCAGCTCAGGACTGACTTTTGGGTGTTCTCGGTAGGCTTGAAATCAATAGAAGTATTCACTTCAAGAGGATCTCTCTACTGATCATGTGTCAGAGATCAGAGAGATTTCTGGATAAAGAACCTGAGTTTGTGTGTGCTGGGGATGGGGCGGGGGGACATAGTCCTTTGAAACTCTATCCCCATGAGATCCAGACTACTTGATCCATGAGTGAGAGAGCAGCCATAGGGTCAATGGAAACACTGCTAAGCTTTAATTCTTCAGGGTGAAGGTTAACAAAGGGTAATTAAGAACTACGACAAAGTACCACAAGCTTCTTCTGGAACTCCTGGTTTTCATCCTTGAAGGAGTTCTCCATGAAGATTTCAATGGCTTGCCTCTCACAGGCTGCGTGCAGGTCCAGCAGCTCCTGGAGTGTGTCTGTGGGGAGCCTCACTCGCTGGGCCATCTGCTCACTGTAGTGGGCGGCTGCCTTCTCCATGGCTGCTGAGTTCTCCAGCTGGGCCAGAGTTGTCACTGCGTTCTCCAAACAAGGTACTGCTCCACTATTGATGGCATCCACATAGGTCACCACCAGAGTCCCCAGCCCTGAATAAGCCAGGAAATTTAGGGGATAAATACCAAGTTATCACTCAATGGGACCCAAGACTCTGAGACTACATTCCTGAATCAATCTCTCTCTGTCTGTCTCTCTGTCTCTCTGTCTCTCTGTCTCTCTGTCTCTCTCTCTCTCTCTCTCTCTCCCTCCCTGTCTTTCTCTGTCTCTCTCTCTCTCTCTCTCTCTCTCTCTCTCTCTCTCTGTCTCACACACACACACACACACACACACACACACACACACACACACATGCACATCCTACATCCTGCTACTATCATCACCTTCATTTTCCTACTGACTCTTCAATTTTATGGTTCTTTAGGAAACAAGTCTAAAAATATTAATATCTACCTTCATCTAATATACTAAAATGTATCTAGAAAACATAATGTCACATTAAAAATATTAGAAGAAAAATTCTTTACATGAGGCATGGTAAAGGAGATATGTTTATTCCTAATTCTGAGGCTTCCAATAAATTTTCAGGGATTTATGGGCTAATATTTATTATTGGACAGCTTTAAATTCTCAAAATATCTTTTGTATTCTATTTGCAAATCACTCATTATAAAGGACTTCTCCTGAGAAAATATTGTATTCTGTTATTATACCCAGTTAGTGATGTATTATCAGTAGAGGAATTTTTCACATATATGGAAACTGCAGATGTTACGGATAAAGTGTAACGTTTTGGAGAGGAATTTATAAACCCCCCAAAGTATAATAAATATACACTTTTTTTCATGCAATATGAATATCTGTAGACCCTTAATTCTATATAGAATCAGCAGAAATACTGCAAAACACATCATATAATATTATATATTCAACGTGTATTAGGTCTCACAGAGATGTGAAAGGAAACTCACGTTTCCCAGTGATACTGATTCCCTCTCGGAGGGTCTTGGGCCTCGCCTGGGTGAAAATGTAAGAACAGAAATTCTTTGTTTGTTCCTGGAATTTTTGGTCCAGTTGTGTTTCTGTCACCTTCTCAATATTGGCCAGGAGTTTTTGTCACTTGTTGGCCGGTCGAAGACAAAACACTTCCGTTTGGGGAAGAAATGACGGATGCACTCTCTGGGAAGATTAGACGTTTGGGCTTTGGGCTTTTTGCCTAAAGAAAACAAAACAAAACAAAACAGAATTATAGTAGGGACGGTCTGAGGGCAAGGAACGTAAAGACTTTTATGGCAGGGATTTTTGTATCTTTGCCATCTATTGTATGTTTGCCATTTATGAATAAAAGTTCTGTTTATACTTCCTGTAGTGTATAGATCCAATGTTTCTTAAAACATCAAACTTACCAATGATACAATTCTGGGTAGAAATTTGAAGAGATATCTAACATGGTAATAAGAAACTTATTGCTGTTATCCTCAGGCCCAAATGTGGTAGGCTATTGTCTCTATTGTTTACTGAATGACTGACTAATAGAAAAGTTCAAATGTAAAATTTTGATCTACTTGATCCCATGTAGGAATTGAATTGTGGGACAAAAGGAAGAGCCACAAACAATGGATAATGAAACAATATTAGGAATGACACCCTGATTACTTAAGGAAAACTGATTTGATGCTAAAAATCTTGTATAAGCATTAGCTTTGGTTTTTAGCAAAAACCTCTGAAAAGTAAATAAAGCTAAAATGTAATTTTAAGATGTCACCACTAATCTCTATATTCTTTCAAGTAAAGAACTATATTTGATTTGACAGTGTTGCTCTTCTGCCTTGCCAATTTCTCATGAAGTGTTTTGAAAAAGCATAAATACAAGAATGAATAAATTGGAATTGACATTTCTCTCAAAATCTCATCAGATACACACCCACATAAATACAACCCATTAAAATGATCTATTATTTTAAAGCTGTGTCATGGGTAAATATGGGGAAATTATTAAAAAGCTCTGATATAAGAAATAAATAAATGTTCTCATAATTATTAGAAATATTACAAAGACATAAATTGAAAAGACATATGCTTCTTCAGGTTCATTTAAAACATAAAGTCATCTTTGTAGATGATCTATCTATACAGTCAATAGAAAGTTATATCCCTATTTCTAAAGAATAACATCTATTTGTATGTAAGATTTTTTTATTTTATTAGATAAGCTATTCATTGCAATTTTATGCCCCACAAGTATCTGGTCAGTTGTTTTCCTTAACAGAACAAAGCAGAAGCCAAAATAGGGAACACAATTGTCTGGTCTTGAGAAGGCTGTGGCACCCATTGTATTCTAAGTTACAACTGGATGCTATGTTGTGTAAAGAACAAATAGGTTTTGAATAGTTATACTCTATTTTAATCGCTTCTTTTCTTAGGTCAACTTAAACTCCAGTTGCTAGAGCTTTTCAACCCATCTTCCCGTCACTATTTCTACAGACTTCAATCTAATCTCAAATATAGTGCAACCACAGAGATGATGGACAGTGTTTGGTACCTCCCACCTCCTATTGGACCATCCACTGCCCAGGTCATGCTCTGATACCTGGAATCAGCTTCAAGGCATTCTCCAGGTACTCATCTTCAGTGATGCGTAGACCATTTAACTTCAGCTCCAGGGTGAAATCCCGTACAGTCCAGATGAAGTCTGGAAAGAAACTCACAAACTCGGTGGAATCGTGTATTCCTTCTGGGATAGGGGAGGACTTTGCCCTTATAAGCTCTGTCAGCTTTGTCACATAACTACAATTTGGCTAAGGAAAGGGAACTTTCTTGTCACAAATCCCACATTTCTCTAACAAACAATTATTATAAACACTCCCTTTTGCCCTAGGTTCTTCTGCTTTAGCAAAGGCAACTAAATGACAGGGAAGAAGAACCTGTCTCAATCTCCCAAACTATAGGCTTAATGACCCAGGGGGTTTGGTTCCTGGAAGGATACTGCAACTGCTCCAGGGCCTGGTGGTCGATGGTGCTCATGCTGTTGTAGACAAAGCTGCTACACAGAAGCACGGCCAGAGCAAAGATCCATGAGTCAATCTTGGGGTTGCCCTAGAAAGAACATCCAAGTAAGACATTTAGGAGACTTCCCTGTAGAAATTAATTCAGACACTAAGTCTATCAGTCTTTCATTTATTATTTCAGCTAACGTACTCACCATGCAAAGAAATAAATTAGAAGACAGACTTTAATACAGATGTCAGCTTTGACAATTACAAAGACATCTCTTGTGACAGCAATTTTTTCATATATAAAGAAATTGTAATCTTCACAGGGTTTTCTTTTTATTCAGTTGGATGAAATAAACTAACATATTTAGAAAAACATAGTGCAGTACCTGGTGTGCAATTAGGTTCAATGAAGGGTACTAACACATATTCATTCTACACATATTTGTTTGGTCATGTGCCATATAAACTGTACTGTGATTGACATAATGGGGATGTATTCAACCAATGTTTACAGGAAGATACTGAATGTTTCCACTGTTCTTAAATTTAAAAAACAGTTTAAAAGGACAAATATCCCTTTCAAGATGACTCTTTTAAAGTCATCTTCAAAATATCTATAACAATGAATGAAGCAAAGATGAGAACATCTATAAGGAGCTTACATCTTAATAATGTTTATAATCAGTGGACTATATAGCTATAATATTAAATTAAAATTTAAAAGTCCATTAAGGAAGAACGAAGCTCTGGAAGTTGGTTGAAAAGAGTACATGATAGGGCCGGCTGAGTGGCGCGGTGGTTAAGCATTGGCTTAGGAAGCCAGTGGCCCTGGTTCGGTTCCCACATATGAGGGTCAGTAACACTGCCCTCAAAAAAAAAAAAAAAAAAAAGAGTAAAAAGAGTACATGATATGAAGTCTTCCTCAAAGTCTAGAGCTGAGTGTTAAAGAATTGGTAGAACTGCTGAAGAATCCCACAGATAGAAAGATCCACAGAAGCAAAAGTAGAAACAGCAGAATATACAGGGGTCTTGGCAATAAAAGTCGAGTTATTTGATTTCACGTGAGCAGAGGGTAGGTTGAAGAAGTTAAGGCTGGATATTGAGCCTAAACAACCAGATGAGAGACCTTAAAGGGTAAGCTAATTTATTGGTATAAATTACAGCACTGTCTAAATAATGGCATAATCCAGATACTATTTCTCTTATAAACAGTGTATAAAGATCTTTCTTAGAGTAAATGTAAAAAAACTGGGATTTATGTCTACAAAATTCAATTAGAAAATTTGGGGGAGAAATGCCAATTATTTATTTTGGTTTTCAAACCCCAATTTTTTAAAAAATGATCAATTAAGATAAGAAGAAGTAGCACATCTGAGAAACAATAAATTATTTAGACAGCAAGACTGTATCATTGTTTGATATATGTATTTAAAAATAAACAGAATTTCTGAACCTTTTTTTTGGGTAGAAATAGACAGGTACAGAAATTTAGGTTCTATTTACAAATAAGTCTCAAAGTAAGGCAGAAAAGGAGAAATAATTCATTTCACACCTTAGTAGAAGGCTAAAGAATCAAAAATTCATCTTAAGGGGCCGGCTGAGTGGCATGGTGGTTAAGCACTGGCTTCGGAAGCCAGCGGCCCCAGTTCGGGTCCCACAAATGAGGGCCAGTGACACTGTCCTCAAAAAAAAAAAAAAATTCATCTTACAACGATGTTGTAGGACAAACATATTTTTATAGAATCAGCACATCCAGAAGTGTGTCAAACTTCCCGATGCTCTTTGGGTTCTTGGTGAGCTTCACCAGAGGACTGCAGATTCTTTGAGGGCAGTGCTTTTGTTTTGGTCACTAATATTTACAGGACTAATTCAGAGACCTGGGAATCAGATGTTCAATAATTATTTATTTAATTGAGTCAAATCATTCACCCAGTGCCAAGAAATAAAAGAAAATTTTACTCAATATACCATGACGGCTTACCTAGAAGTGAGATTTAAACAAAAATTTACCTTATATATATACTTGGATTTCTATATTTCACATATAGACCAAGCAATTAAGTTTTATCATGAAGAGAATACCCAGATTTATAAGCATTATCTGTGACTCTCTGCCTTACCTTTTCCACATCACCCAGGCCTTTGGTGTCCAGAAGGACCAAGGTGTGGTTAGGCTTAGAAGGGTGAGGCACACACCACATCCAGATGCCCTTGGTTTCAGACTGCACCATGGAGCCCAGAGGGAAGCCTATAAAGAAAGGAGAGACACAACATAGAGTGATAGCAGATAATCTAAGAAGCCAAAAAACTACAAAGTCAGATCTTTGGACTATAAGTACTCCAGCATACAAGATGGTGATTTCTCTATTTTTAAAGAATGCTCTACTTTGTGTGTTGCCAATTGTTGACTGAGGGAATGTTAAATGTGAGAAAGATACCCAGCAAGGGCTTAGGATGCAGACAAGAGGCAGCCATGAACCACACATAAGGTAAGTCATTGATAACTATAATAAGAGCATTTTCAAAGAATGGTCAAGTTCAAAGCCATATACAAGTGGATAGAAAAGAAACGTCTAAAGGACAAAAGTGGAAAAAAGACAAAGAGGTATTTATTCACCGTCAGTATGATAAAAAAAAAATGCGGGTGGGGGATGGATGGTAGTAGTCATGAGATGTAAACTCAAAAGGATATTTAGAATGATAGATAGTCAAACATCTTTATATGTTACTGGGAATATTCCATAGAGAGAGCAAAATATGTTATGAGAGAGAGGGGACACAATTGTATCATTTACATAAGTAAAAGATGATAGAAATCTGAGCATTAGTAGGAGAGATTTTCATCAACAGGAATAAAACAAGAAATATGATAACAGACTACATTGAGGTAGTCATTTAGTGGTGAGAATTATAATTAGAAAGTTCAGAGCCGGCCGAGTGGCTCAGTTGGTTAAGAGCTCGTTCAAGAGTGCGAGCTGAGCTCTGAGCAACGGCGGTTCGATTCCAGCCTGAGCTGAGTTGCCGTTGAGCTGCCAATAGGTGGTAGGATGGCTCAGCTTAAAAAAAAAAAAGAAAAGGAAAGAAAGTTGATTCACTGAGAGGAGTTTGGTTCTCCCTTCATGTGACCAGGGAAGAAAACCAAAAGCTGTGATGTAGCTAGAGTCAAAAATTGGTCCTTGCCTGAAACAACACCTACCATGGTTCTGTCCTGAAAGACGATTCATCAAGTAGGATTTGCCTGTCCGATATAGTCCTACAATGGCCACGACCACCACTGGTTGAGAAATCTTGTCAAGAATCTCTAGAGCTTCCTGGTTCACTGAGAGCTGCCCAATGTTGTTTTCCACCAAACAAACAGGGGCCATCATGTTGGGTCCAGATGCCATGGCAACCTGCCAACCTAGAAGAGCCTCCTAGTAGAAATAAGATTGCAAATTTATTCTCTGATTCAGTTATCCAAAACACCAAACAACTTAGGACGCTGTGAGTTTTCTGTTTTGTTTCTGGCACAGTATGCATAGGCTAAGCCCTGCAATGAAAAATTCATGTATTTTTGGTTCTACTCTTATAACGAATGTCTACGAGGGCCAAAGTGCTCCCAATGCTGTGAGGAACTCGGATTGGATATTGTTGCCACAGTACACTCACATCATATAATGCAGTTGATTGGCTCTACCCAATGCAGGAGTCATCATCAATGAGAAGCAATCATCACCTCATCCGAGTCCTCTTTCAAGTCCTAATGCTTAACTAGCTATTAAGTGGTCAGTGAGATTGATGGTGAGGGTAGACCTGGCACTACAATGACCACAGGAACACAAGCCATGAATTGTTAAGCCACAGATTTCGTGCATCTCTTCGGTCTCTTGGTCCTAGTTGTTGAAAATAGCTATAGAATATGACAAGTATTCATCAAAACCTAAGTTTTTAAATTGGTAATTTGTTTTGACATATGACAGACCAATGAAATGCAATATCTATGGAACCATTTGTGATATTTAAGGGACAGAAGGAGTTGCTGGTTCCAGAAGGGCAACAGCTTTAATTTTCCTCCTTTTTAAGAAGTTATCAAAATCCTTTGGCCAAAAAATATAAGAATCATCCTGTATGAAGGAAAATTGAGTCACTAGGAGACTGTTTTTCAAAATAGAAATGTGCATCAAAATCAAGAAATGGCTGTATATTTCAGCCTCAAAAACTATATATTAATAAAATTCAATGAAGAATAACAAGAAGACTTTCTAATTTCGGCACCCTCCATGTTAGTGTTCAAAAATATGACCTTTAGCATATGACATAGGATATATAGAAAACCTTAAAGATTCCACACTTAAAAAGAACTATTAGCACTAACAAATAAATTCAGTAAAGTAGCAGGATACAAAATTCATATTCAGAAATCAGTTGCATCTTTGTAAACCAATATCAAACTATCAGAAGGAGAAATTAAGAAAACAATCCCATTTACAATTGCATCAGAAAAAATAAAATACCCAGGAAGACATTTAACCAAGGAAGTGAAAGAACTGTCCTCTGAAAACTATAAGATGTTGAAAGAAATTGAAGTAGATACAAATAAATGGCAGGATATACAGTATTCATGGATTGAGAGAATTAATATCATTATAATGTCCATAAAACCAAAGCAATATACAGATTCAATGCAAGCCATTCAAAATACCAATGGAGTTTTTACCAAACTAGAACAAATATTCCTAAAATTTATATGGAACCACAAAATACCACGAATAGCCAAAGCAATCTTAAGAAGAACAAAGTTGGAAGTATCACGGTATTTGATTTCAAACTATACTACAAGGCAATAGTAATCATAATAGCATGGTATCAGCACAAAAACAAATACATAGATTAATGCAACAGAATAGAGAGCCCAGAAATATGGTCAATTAATCTATGACAAAGGAAGCAAGAATACAGAATGTCGTAAAGAAAGTCTTTTCAGTAAATGATGTTGGGAAAACTAGACAGATGTATGCCAAAAATGAAACTAGACCCCTTTCTTACATCATATACAAAAACGACTCAAAACGTCGGTTCTGAAACCGTAAAACTGCTAGAAGAAAACATAGGCAATAAGCTCTTTGACACTGATCTTAGCAATATTTTGGAGGGTATTCTCCTAGGGTGAAAACAACAAAAGCCTAAATAAACAAATGGGATTACAGCAAACTAAAAAGCTTTATACCACAAAGAAAACCATCAACAAAATGAAAAGGCAACATACTAAATAGGAGGAGATAATATTTGCAAATGATATATCTGACAAAAGATTAATATCCAAAATACATAAAGAACTCACACAACTCAAAATAAAAAAACCAAACAAACATCTGATAGGAAAATTAGCAGAGGACCTGAATAGATATTTTCCCAAGTGGCCAACAGACACATGAAAAAATGCTCAACATCACTAATCATCAAGGAAATGTAAATCAAAACCACAATGAGATATCTCCTCCCACCTGTCAGAATGGATATTATCAAAAACTCAATAAAGAATAAATGTTGGCAAGTATGTGGAGAAAAAGAAACCCAAGTACACCACTGGTGTGATTGTAAACTGGTGGAGGCCACTATGGCTTCCTCAGGTATGAAGATTCCTCAAAAAATTTAAAATAGGGCTGGCTGAGTAGCGGGGTGGTTGGGCGCTGGTTTGGGAATCCAGCGGCCCGGGTTCGGGTCCCGCATGTGAGGGCCAGTGACACTGGCCTCAAAAAAAAAAAAATTTAAAATAAAACTACCATATGACCCAGCAATTCTACTTCCAGGTATTTATCTGAAGAAGTCAAAAACACAAATTCAAAATGATTTAAGCACCCCGATGTTCACTGAAGCATTATTTACAACAGCTAAGGTATGTAAACAACTTAGGTGTCCATCAATAGATGAATGGATAAAGAAGATGTGATACATATATACAATGGGATAGTACCACATTCCATCGCCATAAAACAGAAAGAAATCTTGCCATTGAGGCAGCGTGGATGGACCTAGAGGTATTAGGCTAACTGAAATAAGACACAGAAAGACAAACACAATATGATATCAGTTAATATGTGGAATCTAAAGACCAAAATAAATGAACAAACAAACCAAAACAGAAACAAACTCATAGATACAGAGAACAAACTGTTGGTTGCCAGATGGGAGGGGGGTGGGGGATGGGAGAAAAGGATGAAGGGGATGAAGAAGTACAAACTTTCAGTTATAAAAACAATCATAGGGATGTAAAGTACAGCATAGGAATTATAGTCAATACTATTGTAATAACTAAATACAGTGCCAGGGCCGGCCCAGTGGCTCAGTTGGTTAACAGCTCGCTCAAGGGTGCGAGCTGAGCTCTGAGCAACAGCAGTTCGATGCCCAGCCTGAGCTGAGTTGCCGTTGAGCTGCCAACAGGTGGCAGGATGGCTCAGCTATAATAAATAAATAAATAAATAAATAAATAAATAAATAAATAAATAAATACAGTGCCAGATGAGTACTAGACTTGTGGGGATTACTTCAGAAAGTATATAAATGTCTAATCACTGTGTTGTGCAACTAAAACTAACATAATATTGTATGTTAACTATAATTTTAAAATAAATTTTAAAGAATATCCCTGTGAAAAGACCCAGAACCAAACTCTGCCCTCAGGTGGGTATGCGTAACTCTTGAATATGTCTGCCATAGCACTTCATTAGGGAGAAGAAAGAACTACTTGCTTCCGAGAAAGTGCTGTGCTGGTCCTCCCCAATTTTCAGAACATACCATGAAATAAGCTGTCCCAGGAGGTTTCCAAAGCAAGTCTGGGCCTCAGCAGTCATGTCCAGTCAAGGCCCAGAGATAGCATGCTTGTATCCCAAGTTTAAGGGTGAGGCTGGAGGTGGGAGTGAGGCCACAGTCTTTAGGCAGCCCATTTGATTCTGGCAGTGCTTGAGTAGCTGCTCTCCCCACCACACACCGCCCCGCTCCCCGCCACACACACACCCCCCCACCTGCCACGCTTCCAACCAATAAATAAAGGCAGCCAGAGCTCTCTGAGCCAAGTCTCGTCTTGATCCAATAATTATAATAACAATAATAATAATGTCTAGGAGGTGAATCTAATGTAAAGTCAGGTGGAGAACAGGTGATAAGTCCACACTATTGCACATTACAATGCGGAATATTGAGCCCATGGATGAAAAAATTGCCTCCAACACCTGCCCTCACCTCAAAGAGTCAGGAGAAGGTTCTAATTTCTCATGTCTCCATGCATGCTTCTTTTCCACTCTACTTGCTGCTGTCCTGGCTATGTGACAGGCTTGAAGCTGTCACCTCACACCTACCACTGCTCCAAAAGGAAAAGCTGAGCTTTCCGCCATCTGAAGACACCAACTGAATCCTGCAGACTATCAGGTTACATGGTCCCTCACCTCTCCCTTCCTCAGAGACAATGGTGAATTAGAAATTAAAAGGTTTAAGCTGAAGACTCAGTTACAGGCAAAAGTTGATGAATGAGCATTTCTGCCCCAGGCCTCCTCAGGTCAGTGTGTCAATAGCAAGCTCCCCTTGTACCTCATTCCTCCATGTTTCCTTTCCAACTCCCACTTTTCTGTTGCTATTTTATACAATTGGAAAGAGCAAAAGAGCAAAAATCCCAACCTGAAAATAAAAGTAATCTATGTCATTTTTTTTTTCTGGTAGAGATCACACATTCGGAAACATGTGTGAAAATAAAAAACATGGTTAGACTTCATAGTTACTTTTAACAGTCGATTAAAGAGAGTGAGAATGAATTATTTTATATAAATACAGCTTGCTAGACTGTTTTGAATAGTAATATGGTAAATACAAAAAGATTTTTAAATACAATATTGAATGCTGAAGACCATGTTTTCTCTCTGTTTCTCCAATGCCTAGAAGGAGCCCTCAGAAAAGTCTGGGGCAAAGAGGAAGAGAGACGGAGGGAGCAACCCCACCCAGCGCCGCTGAGAGGGGGCCAGGCTTCGTGCCTCAGAGAAAGGCCTTCAAGGGGCCCTTCAAGCAGACGATGTGGGCTGCGCTCCTCCTCCTCCCACGCAGGGGTCTTTGTGCAGCCTGGGTGGGTGCCTAAGGAGGAGCAGGGCGCCCCAGGGACTCCTTGTGCCGCTGACAGCTCGCAGTCCCTTCGGATCACATCCCAGACGCTGAGCTGCCCTGAGCCAAGTGTCAGGCAGGACAAACACCATCGGGTCCCCTAGCCTTCTGCCAGCTGCCTCCTGCCTGCCAGTGCGGAGCCTGAGCCCCCACAGTGGGGTGTGCGCCTGGGCACGTGTTGTTGTTGTTTAAGGAATATGTGCAAGGAAGAGCGAGTTTAGGAGTGAACTTACTTGTCTCTGGTGCTGCAGCGAGGGGACAAGTTCTCAGCTGTCCTTACTCACCTCTGGTTTACTCCTCCTGCATCTGGCTCCTTGGGATACCGACTGTTCCCTTTGGCAGCTGAAAACTAAGCTCGGTGCTAAGGCTGTTATAATGGGTCGGGTTGAGGAGAAACGAAAAAGATAGGACACGCACTTCCGTGGCTTTACTGTGACGGTTTCTGTTTATCTTTTGGCCCGAGTGTGGCAGCGAAAAGGGGTGGATGATCCTTGGCTCCACCACACCCAGCTTCGGAATCCCAGGTTGGTCCCTACTCAAACCCTTAGGTTCCTGGCCCCACAGTGAACCCAGAGAAGCAGGCTGAATGTGTGAGCCAGAAACTGCAGGCTGACAGAGCTCAGTGGCCTGTCTCCCAGGGGGGCTTTTTTGGGAGGAAATTGGGTTTTTTGTTGTTGTTTTAATTTTTGCTTAGTCTATTTAATTTCTCTCTCTCTCTCTCTCATTTTAAGTACTCTTGTTATTAACAAGACCTTTTTCATTAACAATAAGTGTGTGCATCAAAACTCCTAATTATGCAGACCAGAGATCATCGCTATTATTTTGTAGCACATTCTGCCACCTATTTTTTGAGCTGGATATATCGGGGAAAATAGGGGACTGGAGTTTTTATATTTTGACTGTTTTCTTTAAATGAAATGATATAAAAATACAAATTCAGATGTGAACTTTCAAAATGTCAAACAAATCATAACCGTCAACACATTTTTAAAAGCTCGCAAATATTTGTTGTCAGTTTACTGGTTCTTCTTCCATTAAGGTTCTTTCCAGCATATTTGAATTTTAGTATGAGCAATAATTCAGAAATAAAATATATGCAATTTTAAGGTACTTTATTGTATTAAACCACGAAACAAAAGTTGTGTAATCAAATTAGTCTTTTGCTACATTTGTTGCCTTCTGGATGGATATAGGTGGGAGCTTTGTTAGTGAAACAATTTGGGTTAGTTGCATTGCCTATTTTTTGCTACCTAGAATATTCTGAGTTGGTTTCAAACACATTAAAAGTGTTAATTCCAGTTTGACCAATGTGTTTGTGTGATATAGGCTCTTTGACATTATGGTAAAACTACATACTAATAGTTAGATTTAGAGATTCATTTTTATAATGTAATCAAAAATGGATTGCTAAAATGACAAACTTGTTCCAAGAAAGCTGTCATATTGACTGCAACATGAGAAAATGCATTGAAAATTGGAAAATTGAAGTCCCTACATTTCCTTTAACATGCAATGTAAATCTACCAATCATATTTGTATTAGAATGCTTATCTTCAAAAATGAGTTTATACCTTTGACTTCCTATTTTCAGAGTTAAAATATACTCTTCTTGTGTGATATTAGTGTGATATCAATACTTATAAATTGTCTTTACCTGGGATTTTTTAAATTGGGCAAAGCTATTGCTTTCCTGCCACACTTGGTGGTACATTTCATTGGTACATGTAATACAATTTTGAGACCCATTGCCTTTAAATATTTAAAGATGAAAAAAAGCAAGGTTCTCACCTTTGGACAATCTCTATGTTATCGGTGGCAAATATTATAAAATAAAGCAAGAAGTGATGGGTGTTTAAATGATATTACAAATAAAATTCTTAGTCTCTACAAAAGCAGTAGTTAACCGTATTAGGAAGGCTTCACAGATGAGGTCCCATTTCTGTTGGACCATTAAGAATGACTTACTTTTGAAGAAAGAGTGATTGGACAAAAGATATTTTAAAGCAAAGAAAGGGGAATGGCAAATATACACAAATAGGGCTAGGTCCTAGGAGTGGCCAGGTCTAACACAGCCAGTGTAGCAGGCTCACTGAAAATAAAGTAGAAAGATCAACTGGGACCTGGATCATGGACTATGCTCCACATTCAGGTAGAGACTTTGAAGGCTACTAGGCATGCTCAGTGCCATGTTTGAATCCACTTCTCTGATGGCAGGAGGAGAGAGGATAAATTAAGAACATCTGGGATACAGATCATTTGGGAAACTGGTGCTATAGCTTAGAAACATATTACAGTCCCACCACTCCAGGTTCCACAAAGTCATTCAGGGATTTAGGTTCCTTCTATTCTGTTGTTCTGCGGCCACTGAGGTGTTGTACACATCTGCATGGTCACAGGTTGAGTGTTGCCACATTTGGTATCCAGACAGTAAGATGGACAAGACTGACTGGTGGAGAACATGCTCAGAGCTGTCTGGCCCAGACCCACAGGTAACATACACATACTTCTGCTCATATTCCATGTGCACACGGCCACACCTAGATGCAAGAGCAGCTGGGAAAATCTGATCCCTATCTGGTTGCTATGAGTTCATTTTATAACATAGAATAATGTGTTATACTGTCATAGCTTTAAAACTATACACACCGCTATCAGAGGCAGCTTTACTAAAAAACTTTTAATTTAACTTGGAAGCTTCTAGAGCTGAATGTAAGCTCAGTTTACTCTAGTGACCTTATCCTTATTGAGACAGAGATTGATATAGGATGAGAGTTGGGCACTGACCCAACCCCAAATCAGAAGTGTTCTCACTCATGAATGGGATCAAAGAAACCTTCTCTATCCTTCTCTCTCTCTCTTTTTTTTCTTGTGATTGTTTTTCATTTTGTTCCATGAGGTTACAATATAAAAATGTGAGGCTGGAGATGAAGAATATATGGCTAGATAGTTCTTTTAGCATTTAAGTTACTATTTTACTTTTATTTCTCATATTTTAATGTTTAACTTATTTCTAATTTATTATTATTATTATTATTATTATTATTATTATTAAAGAAAAATACATTTGGAGTCGTTTCCCCAGGTTCTACGGTAGAAAATTATTGGAAGAAAAATATCTTCAAAAAATATATTCTGTAAGTCTAAGTCACAAAAGTATAATATTGGTAAAGGAAGAATTATTAAATGGTAAAGGTAGAATTATTAAAATGGTTTCCTAAAGTATGGAGACTTGTGAGACTTGATTTAATGGAAATGAAGTTTTTCACGTGCTATTAATTAAATTCTGGAACAGATGACGTATCATCATGTTGTAGAAAGTGTGTTTATTTGCCATCAAGCATACTCAGCTTTAGGGACAGTGGAAATTCTTAGACAGGAAGAGTCTCATTTTAACAGGCTGTACACAGAGCTTGGTGGAAGACCATAAAGCTGTAGATATATCAGCCCTTCCAGAGAAGCACAAACTTGAAGCAGTTTCATTTCAAAAGTTTCTGAGTGCAATTCTTCAACTGAGAACATAGGTACAAAGGAATAATGGCCCCTTAAATAGGTTTGGGGAATTCTAGAATTGGAGACAGTAGCCCACTGTGACAAAACAGTAAAAACAAAGCAAAATTAAAATCACCTTAGAGGGGTGGAACTGGGCATGCCTGGTTCTGCTCCTTCTCCTTCCGTTCATCTCGGGATTGCTCACCTCTAAGTGGGTACAAATGGAGGCCTGCTACTCCTTGCTGTACCACAGAATCTGAAAATCACAGGTCAAGAACATCCTGAAGACTCTATTTTTGAAGGCCATTGAACTTTTTTAGATAAGTCCAAAAGAAGAATCTGAGATCAGTACAGCTGTTGTGTCTATTATAACTGAGGATAAATCATTGGAAAGAGTGAGTCTACTAACTACTTCCTTTGGCATTTGACTCTTGGTCCTTTTGTTGCGAGCTCCTTGTTTTGCAAAGCTGGCTGGTATCAGCATAGTGGGTTAAAAAAAAGTCCTCAGTGAGAGAGGTTGGGAATCTCCCATCTGCATTTCAAAACATGTCACTAATGACTTGAACATGTCACCAGATACTAAAGATAAAGAGGATAGATTCCACCTATGGCTGAATGCCCCTCTGAAGGAAAGTCTGGAATCATCATCAGAACTGTTGGAAGGGACATCTGAGAGTCATGTGGGTGATATTTCACAAGATCCTATCATGTCTTCAGTCCAAAGGAAAAAGCTAGATCCACTCCCTAAAAAGCACAGACATCTTAGGAAAGCGGTAGGCAAAGAGAATGATAAAGAAGAAGAAAAAGACTGTTTCTGTGGAGACCACTTCATGGATGGAGTAGAGGCTTGATCACTGCACTGTATACCTGAAATTGATGTTGTATAATATTGTATGCCAACTGTAATTGAATATATAGACAGTCACGGGATGTGGATTATATGGTCGAAAGGAGTCAAAGGAATTGTAATAGATAGTATGATATGGGGGGGAGGAGTGGGAGAGGATAATTGGGGGAGGGGGTGTTGTCACTTTGAGGGGTAAAAAGTATAACTATTGCACTTTGTTGTACACCTGAAGCTAATTAAAAATATATATAAATAAAAAAAAAGAAGAAGAAGAAGAAAAAGGAGAAAGTGGAGCTGCAGTATGCCACCATTCTTATGTCATCTTATTTTGATTTACTTATTTATTTTTTAGTTGAGTCCTCCTGCCACCTGTTGACCCCTCAGCTTGGGTTGGGCATTGAACTGCTGTCGCTCAGAGCTCAGCTCACACTCTTGAGCAAGGTCTTAACCAACTGAGCCACTCGACCAGCCCGCCATCTTTCTTCCAACACCTTTGATACCACCACAAAGTAAAGAAGATGAAGCAGTAGATACAGAGCCCACCCTACTCAATGCCCAGAAGATGATCTTGTCCTTCTCAATGGGGACAGATTACACAGTCTGCAGGATGAGGGTATTTGTGTGATGCATCAGAAATATCAGATTCAGCACTGTGAGCGTTCAGTGTCCCTCTTCTCCCGCAGTGACATCCTTGGCATCCACCACACTGCTTCGGTCATTTCCTAAGCTGTGTCTATGAGACTTTTTCAAGGTCTAGAAAGCAGAAGCCTCTAGAAAGAGAGGGCATCCAGCAAGCTGAGGCAGGAGGTGATGCTAACAAAGGCTCAGATATCTGGCCTGCTTTGATGTCTGGGGAAAAATAAAATGCAGCACCACAAAAGCCTGTAGCAAGCAGATAAGTTACTATAGGTTTCTTTAGTGTTTACTTTTATGGTCTTCTCTATGCCATTGTCCTTGTTAGTTGAGCTCTTGTCTGTCAAAGAGAGAGGACATTTTATGCTGAGATCCTCAAGTCTAAAGAAGTAGCAAAAGCAAAGCAACTTTGAAACCTTTAACACTAACCCCAGTACTGGGATGGATGGCTTCCTACTTACTCCCAGTAGGCTGTAGTGGGACTCACCCTGGAGCAGTGGTTTCCAAAATTCATGCATATTTCACTCACGTACTTAGTTGGCTTAATTTTCACTAACTCCTCTTAGGATGGAAGCCATACAATTTCATCATTTTCAGTAATGTCTCCTGATATTGACCAAGTGGAGACTTCTCATTTCCTGTTTCAGTCATTTTCTTTTCCATTTGGCTAGAGATTCATTTTGCATTCTTCATCTTCAGTACTTTGTAGAAACGGTGCCATGTGCTATTGATTTGGATATACCTGGGGGATAGGGTGGTTGCTACTGTTCTTGGAGAGGATACTGCCATCACCTCTCCCATCTCTAACCATTGTTCGGTTTTCTTTTTGTCACTTGTTAGTAAGATATGGGGTTTTCCTTCTGAACTGTCCCTCTGGTGTTCTCTAGCCATCTGTATTGAAAACATTGTCACATAAGGTAGTGCTCCTTCCTTGTCATTCTTTAGCCAGACTCACAGAATTCTGAGGTCTTTTCTTCTTTAATTTGCATAGCAGCTCAAATTTATTTATTTTTATTTTTTATAATTAAACTTTTTTTTTGTTTATTGTGTTGACAATTTTTATTAAAGTTACACCTGAGCTTTTTTTCAGAATCCTAACGAAAATAAGTACTTTTAAAAAAGTTTCAAGATCACTTCATTTCCCCCATGTCCCAGCATGATAAGTTAATCCTCTTCCCAAGGTATAAAATAAGAATTGAATCTTTTGCCCTCTTTTGAGGGAGTAGGTTTAAGGAGAGTTTGAGAGTTTCCCTTTAACTTTAATTACCTGCTGTTATTTCCTATTTGTCCCGGTTTCCCAGTTCATATAAGAATACGAAATACAAGCACAAATACAAATAAATGTGTGAAGTATCTGCATAAGAAGGAAGTTGTGTCCATTATTTTCTTCCATCCTTAGGACTGACCCTGAAGGTTACAACACTAGAACTGGAGAAGATGAACAACAGGCCTCTTTCAAGAAAAAAGAATGACAAAACTGGAAGATTCAAACCACTGCACTATGTGGTCAAGGAATGTTGTTCTTCATTTCTTCAAATTCAAGACATGAGGACAACTGTGGTGTATGGGAAGTTGGATTCATGCAGATATTTTTGAGCTATATTCTGTCAACTATAAAGAATTGTAGCACTGCTTCCATCATGGGACCTTTGTGATGGATGATCTCAGACCCATGGTTATCACCCTGCTGTTTACAGTGCCACAGGAAGTAAGTCTTTGACTAGGATCCTTGATCCCCCAACCCCTTGCCTTAGAATTAGTCCTGCAGTTGGTGAGAGGCCCAAGAAACGCTCCTTTAATGGAGGTTTAAATAGTCCACATGGAGGAAACCTCAAAACAGATTAAAAGAGTCTTTAAACAAGTTAGATAATTTTTAATGAATTCAAAATCCTGGGATTTTATTACAAATGATTTCTAATGTGAACTTGACTTCTTTCCTACTTGTAATCACCATTCTAATTCTGGGATGCCAATGAAAATACACTGTGCTGGATTACTAAATAAATAAATATAAATGCACTTTGGTTGTTGCTAGGCTTTCAGGATTATGCAAAATGTACGCAATGGAACTTGATTGGTGGGTTGGTGGCATAAGTAAATTACTTTGCTCACAAGCCGGACTAAGGTTAGTTACATCACTAAAGGAAGAATACACACTGGTTTGTTCTTCCTCCACTGAGAGCACAGAACTCAATGGGAAAGCTGACATTTCAGAGATTTTAATTTTTAAGATGAATGTGTTGGGGTAGACAGAGCCTCTGCTGAGACCTCCTAGACACTCGAATGCTAGGATTACATATGGATTTATGAAAGTCCAGTTTCTCTTATGTCACTTTTTGGGAGGCTCTGGTAGATCCATCGTGCCCCTTCTCTACTCATGTTCAACACATGCTGCCTCCCGTCACCCCTCCACTCCTAAATGAGGTAAGACTTAGTCTTGTGTCACATCACTGATGGCAACAAAGGGCAATTCCTGGTCATTCTTCCTTCATGGGATCCTTCAAAGACACTGCCCTTACTCCCCTAGAGCATGGCTCGGCAAACTGAGGCCTGTGAGCCACATGTAGCGCTTTAGGTACATTTTGTCTCAAAAGTTGGCCGACCCCTGGAAGAGCCAAACGTGTCCCTCACAAAAATTTAAAAATTATTCGAGAGCCAAAAATATATGTTTACATAATCACCATCATGTGAATAATATCCTTAAAAATTTTATAAATGAACTATGATAGTTTTATTTTCATTTTCAATTTTCCTTCAGAGCCACATGTATGTACCCAAAGAGCTGCATGTGGATCCCCACCAGCTGCAGTTTGCTGACCCCCGGCAGCTCTACCATCTCAAAAGTTTGCCAATCTCCGCACTAGAGGACAGTTCAGTGACCTGTAAATGTGCCTGATGTGAAGAAGTACCTCATCCTTGTCCCGGAGACAATTTGGAAAAGAGCTTCCCAAGAGTCACGTGGTATGTCCCCCTCCGTGTCTACAGCTCCATTTTTGTATGAAGACACATATAAGCGCACTGTTGTTAGGGCACACCTCAAGAAGCATCTCCTTGGGCCATCCGAGTGGCTCAGTTGGTTAAGACGTAGCCTAAGAGTGTGAACTCTAAGCAACAGGGCCACCGGTTCGATTCCCACATGGGCCAGTGATGCTGTGCCTGAGCTGAGCTTCAGCTGAGCTGCCACAGGTGGCAGGATCGCTCAGTTGGTGAGAGCACATGCTCCTAACAACAAGACTGCCTGTTCGCCTCCCACATGGGATGGTGGCTATGCCCACCCACAACTAAGACTGGATTTGGCACTTTGAGCTGAGCTGGCACTGGATGGCTCAGTAGATAGAATGTGTGTTCTTAACAACAGGGCTGCTAGTTCAACTCCCACATAGGGTGGTGGCTATGCCCACCCACAACTAAGACTGGACTTGGCACCTTGAGCTGAGCTGCCACTGGATGGCTCAGTGGATAGAGCATGTGTTCTTAACAACAGGGCTGCTGGTTCAACTCCCACATGGGGTGGTGGCTATGTCCACTAAGATTGAACACAGCACCTTGAGCTTAGAGGCCATGAGCTGCCATTAGGCAGCCAGATGGCGACTGGACCCTCCACAACTAAGACTGAAGAATAACTTGGCTGGTCCCCTTTCCCAATTCCACAACACTGTTCCCATCCCCCAATTCCCAATTAGGAAAAAAAAAAAGCATCTCCTTTACACATTTGCACTACTTGTCAGGTCTGGTCCTTTTACGTATATGTTGGTTATTTAGAAGAAATATAAAAATTTTGAATTGAGTTTTAGGTGTCATCGTTACATAGTGCTCGTTCTAAAGCCTCTTCAGTTCCCATTTATAAATAGGATAATGTTATTCCTGGCTTAATGCTTCCTTTTTACCATTTCTTGAATATCAGATCATTCACATAATCAAAGTTGAGAGACTTTAAAATTTAAAGGAGTGTGTGTGTGGAGGGTGTTGTCTTTTAGAGCTTCTCCAAAGGATAGCCCACTAGACGCTATCTAACATATTAATATACATGTAATTGGAATAGCAAAAATGGAAGAGGGACAGAAAAGAGATATATAATTGTTTCAAAATTAATGAGACAAGAAACTACATATCCAGAAGTTTAAAGAGCCTCACAGATCATCACAGATAATAGATAACAGACAAAAACACACCTAAGCACGCCATAGCCAAATTATGAAATCCACATATTATGACAAAATCTTGAAGAAAGCTAGAGACAAAAAAACATTACCTACAGAAGACTTCTTCTCAGAATCTATGCAAGTTAAAACATAGTGGAATAACATGTCTAATGTAGTGGATGAAAAACAATGTCGAACTAGAATTTACTCCCCAGTAAAAATATTTCCAAAAGAGTGTAAAATAAAGACTTTTTTCAAAAGAAAGCTGATTAAATGTACTGTAAGAAGACATGTATCAAAATTTCTTAAAGGAGGTTATTCTCATTCCTACATGAAGAAATGAGAAATCCCTGAAGCAGTAAAAGTATCAGTAACTATAAGTCAAATAGAATGCATATATAAATCTATACAGAAGCTAGAAAATAGACTACAAGTATTTATTATTGCAAACCAAGCAAATATAAGAATATATGAACAATTTTATATAAATAATTTAAAATGAGTAAAGAAAGCAAATTCTGAGAAATGTGAATTACCACAACTAACTCACAGAACAAATAAACCACCGGAAATTTCTAATAACTATTATCAAAATGGAATCCATGAGAAGTCCTTCTACAAAAATATCTCAAGAACTAGATGTTTCTATAGTGATTTTCTACAAATATTCACATAAAAATAATTTCAGTTTTATACAAATACTTCCAGAGCACAAAAATATAGGATCTATTATCCAACTCTTTATACCAAAATAAAACCACAAAATATGCAAAAAAATAAAAAAAAACTCATATCATTTATGAATACAGAGGTAAATATTCTAAACCAAGTATTAAAACTCAGCCATAAGAAAACAAGGATAAAACATCATGACTTTACTTGGTTGATCTCTGAAGTCTACTTTGATTATACTTTTATTTTATTTTATTATTTTTTTTAACTCAGTAAAGAAATTTAATAATAACTTTAAAATCTTCCCCCACCAAACCATTCCTTCCCACAAATAAGACACCAGATCCTGATGTGTTGACAAGTGAGTTCTACTAAATATGTATGTAGCTAATAATGCTAACCATATACAAATGATTGCAGAATATAGCGGGGGGGAAATAAACAACACACCCAGTTTCTTTTATGCAGTCAGTATTGCTGTAATACCAATCACTAAAAAGAATTGTGAGTCAGAAAAATCTCCCTCCAAAACACAGATGCAAAAATACTGCATAAAATATCAGTAAATTAAACCCATTAATGTATTAAAAATACACCATAATCAAATTGGATTTATTTCAGGATAAAAGTTTGAATTAACATTAGAACATTGATTAACATAATTCACCACATTATCAGTCTAAATGGGAAAAATCATGTGATACTCTTAATAGATGTAGATAAAACATGTAATAAAACTCAACATGGGCCGGCCGAGTGGCGCGGTGGTTGGGCGTTGGCTTGGGATGCCAGCGGCCCTGGTTCGGGTCCCACATATGAGGGCCAGTGACACTGCCCTCAAAAAAAAAAAACAAAAAAAAAAGTCAACATTTATTCATGATTTAAAAAAAATTTCTTAGCACATTAGGAATAGAAGGGGACTTCCTTAATCTGATAAGGGCTACCTAAAAAACCCTACAGATTCATCATTAATGGTGAAATAGTAAAAGCATTCACTTAAACATCAGAAACAAAACAAGGATGTCCATTTTAGGGACATTTTTTCAATGTTTTATGACTACAAACATCTACTGCATTGTATATACCCGCAAAAGATGGTAGAAAATAAAATTTCAAAAAGAGATGCCATTTACAACAGCACCAATAAATGCAAAGCACTTGTAAATAAATCTAAAAAATCATGCAAATTATTTATGAAGAAAATTATGAAACATTATTGAGAAACATTAAAGAAGACCTAAATAAAGAGAGAGTTATAGCATGCTCATTGATTAGAAGACTCAGTATTATAAAGATATCGGTACTCTCCAGTTTGATCGACAGATTCAATGCAGTTCCAATAAAAATCCCAAGCGGGTTTTTTCATGGAGCTTGACAGAGTAAAGGACCCTACATAACTGAGATAATTTTGAAGAAGAAAAACAAGAAAGACTTTGACCTTCCAGATAGCAGGACTTATATTCAGTATATTAATGAAGGCAGTGTGGACTGGGATAGGTCCAGACATATGTGCCAATGCAATAGGATTTATCTGCCTGGCTTCCTCTTGGGAAATGAAGGATGCTCTCAGAGCATCTCATCATTCCGTGTTATCAGAATGATGGTCACATAACAACCTATTGCTTCCCCTAAGTTAAATAGTTTTGGAATACATATTAGCCCCACTTTATTTTCTTCTTCCTAGCTACACAGATTTTAACCTAAAATTGGGTACATCCTACAATGGATGCCTACTTTATTTGAATTAGTGTTTCTTTATCTTATGCCAAAATTGGCTGTTACTAAGTTTAGAGTTTGATTGGTTATCCTTTTAAATAATTACTCACATTAAATGATATGATTAAAGGTAAGTAAATTTTATGAACATCTTAAGAGATGCAAATCCAAAATGTGATAAACCTTAACATCTAATTGCGGTATAAAATTCCATTAAACTGGGGCTAAAAGGGAGCTTTCTTAATCTAATAGAAAAGATACCTACAAAAATTATAGCAAACTTATTTAGAGACTAAATCATACTTTTGTAGCTGGGAAGAAGACAGGAATGTCATTACTTATTACCGCTATTTTCATATTCTGTGGTGATGTGTCCATTACAGTATGCAAATAATATAAGGAAAAACATATAAAAGTTGAAAAGAATGAAAAAAAAATCATTTGTAAATTATTATGGTGGTGATGGTAGTGGTGGTGGTGGTAGTGGTGTGTGTATGTGTGTGTGTGTTCTGCAAGAATTTCTCTCTCATCCAAGGCCATGGTGTTATTTACCTATGCTATTTTCTACAATATTTATCATTTTACCTTTCACTTTTAGATCTATAATCCACTGAGAATTGATTTTTTTCACATGGTGTAAAATATGATTTCAAAGTATAGTTTTGGAGGAAGGCACCAATTTTCTCTGTACAATTTAATCATAAAGATGGGGTAGGAAGGGGACTACCTAGCATGGATAAATAATGCCATGACCTGGAAGAAAAAAATAATCCTTGCAGCACACATACACACACACACACACACACACACACACACACACACTCACACTAATACCTGTGACCACCACCATCTCCATCAAATAAAAATTTGTTAAGTTTGACGAGTTCAAAAGTAAACATGTCTTTCATGAAAAACACCATTGAAAAAGCTAAAAGGCTGTAACAGAATACCAACATTTGCAAATTATCTAACCAACAAAAAACTCATATCCAAAATACAGATAAGAAAACTGTGATAAATCAAGATGAATAAGAAAGGCAGACAACTCAAAAGAAAAAAATACGTTTACAGAGATGTCACCGGAAAACCAAAGAGCAAACAATCACATAAAAAAGTGCTAAGTTGCATTTTCAGTGAAGAAAATGCAAATTAATGTCCCAATGAAATATTTCCAACAGCTAGCAGATTTCAAAATTGAAAATCCTGATGTCAAAAACAATCAATCTGCTGATTAACGTGTAAACTGCTACAGCAACTTTGAAATGCGGTTTAACATTATCAACAAAGACTGAAAATGCACATAACCTATGACTCAGGAATTCCATTCTCAGTATATTTCGCAAGCAGTTCTGAGATACTTGTGCACTAGAATATATACGTTCAAAACATTTTGATAACATTTTGCATAATAGATAAAAACCGCAAACCCAGA
The DNA here is from genome assembly GCA_033961575.1 of Aselliscus stoliczkanus. NCBI lineage: Eukaryota > Metazoa > Chordata > Mammalia > Chiroptera > Hipposideridae > Aselliscus > Aselliscus stoliczkanus. The sequence goes on along the minus strand of CM066730.1, from coordinate 112,937,543 downwards.
TATGCCTCCACAGTAAAATACTGTTATATCTTCATACAATAGAACTTAGAAGCTTACAGCTGCAAACAAAATGGATGACTCTTACCAATATCTAAAAAGAGAAGCAAGGCAGAAAAAAATACATAAAACATAACTCCATTTAGAAAAAGTTTGAAAGCGGGCCAAACTAAATTATATTTTTGATGGATGCACTTACCATTGATAAAATCCTAAAAAAGAATTGTCAAATTTGTTATAATGATTGGTTCTGAAAGGTTTTGTTGGGGCTGTAATAAGCACCTTTAGGATATTGACAAGTTCTACTCTGTCCCTGGACAGTGAGGTAGGTGTTCATTTTATAATTATCAATTATATTCTGTGTTGTACATTTTTTAGTTCATGAAACTTTTTGTGTCACATTTCATGACTTAGAAAAAAAAAATCCAGAGCGAAGCAGATGTAAGTTAGCTAAATATTGCTTCGTAAAGAACAAAAAATTCTCACCAGAAATGATGAAAACCAGAAAAAAGTGGCACAATATTTTTCAAATGCTGAAAGAAAAGAACTTTCAACCCAGAATTCCCTGTCAATGGAAGGATGCATTGGGAATGAAGGGGAAATCAAGCATTTAATATAAAGGAAAACTAAAAGAATTTTGTTTGCTAATATACCTACACTAAAAGAAAGTTATCAGAAAGAAATAAAATAATAAGTGAAGGAATCTTGGAATACCAGGAAGGGAGAAAGAATAACAAAGAGAGTAAATTTAAAAGAATAATGGAAATAGTAAAAAATAAGTTCAAATAATTCACAGTGAGATAGGAAAAGAAAGAAGAGAAACAAAAAAAAGAGAGAAAAAGAAAGCAAATAAAATGACAGAGTAAAGCCCTAATATATCAATAATTGTAGTAAATATAAATTTTCTGAACACATCAATTAAAGACAGCAGTGTGCTGAGTGAATAGAAAAAGCGTCACCCAAAACACGCTGTCTACCAGAAACTGACAACTGTGCTCATAAGAATGATATAAGGTAAAACTGATCACACAGGCAAAATAAAGGGAATAATCTCAGGAGCTGAGTTCCTGAGAAGGTGAGACAGGATGAATAGGGTGGATTTTTATTTGGAGGAAGAGAGGGAAGGAGGGAGGGAGAAAGAGGGAGGGGATGAATATGAGAACATGAATTTTCTTTATCAGAATGAGTTGGTTTGACGTTTCATGAGTTAACTCCAGGTTCACCAAGGCACACTCACCATTGCTCTGTTCCACCAGCTGGTTCATCAGGTTGTCTTTTCCTCTCTGATACATCCCTACAAAGACCAGCACTACTGCAGGCTGAGAATCTTGTAGGGATTTGTTGCCTGCGCCTGAAAGGGCAGTCGCCACACTTCAGTCTCTTCCTGAAAGTCAAGGGGACATTAACCCCTCTGCAGGGCCCTAGGTCCCTGCATGGTACTCATGATGTGAGTGGTGAACAAAGTCCCGACACACAGGTTCAGATAGAGTAACACAGCTTTATTGGGGGACCAAGGTCCCTCCAGAGGCCAATGCTCTGGTAAGCACAGATGGTTATTCAAAATAGAATGGAATGGAATGGAATGGAATGGAATGGAATGGAATGGAATGGAATGGAACGGAGTGGAGTAGAGTAGAACAGAAGAGAACAGAATAGAATAGAACAGAATAGAATTTAATAATGAACCAAGTCCCAGAGTTAATCGAGATGGAGAAGATCCCTGGTCTGGGAGAGACAGCTGGGCCCACGATGGGTCTGATGCTAGCTGGTCTTGCAAGGAAGAACTTCGGAGAGTCCGGAGTATGATGGCTTGCACTTCACAGAGGTGCCCAGTCAGACTGCTCATGGCATTGCTCTGGAGTTTTGCTTTTATCTTCTTTTCCTTGGATTTGTTTACTTCTTAGATGATAACCAGAAGTTGTTTGCCAGTTGTTGTTTACCTCTTAGGTGATAACCAAAACTTGTTTTGGTGAATGTGTTTATCACTCAATTTTGTTATGCTGTTTCACACAAAACCATGTTTTTCACTTTACTCTTATCAATCTCACACATATGCGGCCTGGCTTGTGTCCCTACTAGTAAACAACTTGTTTTGCAAACCTCAATCCAACATATATATTTTATATGCTCTACACAGGATTCTTTAATGCTTCCTAATTCACTGACAACTGTTGATTTTAGTGTTTTACCAGACAGATGGGATCCAACCTTGTCGCATCTCTGCGAGGCTGGGTCTGGCTTCCTCGAGAGGACTGGTGGGGACTCAGAAAAAGAAATAAAGACCAAGAGACAGGGATAGTTTAAAAAGCAATGAGCCAAGGGACTCTGTCTGATGGACAGGAGCCCAGAATCTGGTCAGACTGCAGCTTTTATTGAGTACTTACAGGGAAGGGGCTTTGTTCTTTCCGTGGTTTGTAAATCACATGCGTCACCCAAGAATTTAGCCAAATCTCCCTATGTCCCACAGACCACCTCAGCCGAAAGACCCTTGACCAATACAACATTGCCTCCTATGGGAACAGTTAATGATTCACTATGACACTTAGAGGCAAGAATGCAAGGAGAACTGCTGTTATCTTCTTGGGAAGATTTCTCTTTTCTGGCAGGCTGTTAGCTCTGCAGATAAGGGTTTACAGGCCCTTAGGCCCCTTATGCTTCACCTCCTTGATTCCTCCCAGGGTACCCCATGGAAGACGCCTGGCTTGGGCCGCCCTAATGCACATAATTTACTTAGGATCTTGCTCATATTTTAGGGTCTTGTGCATATTTAGGGTCTTGCCCGTCATTGACTGACCCGCCCTTTCTCTTGGGGTCCCATGGGGTTTTGCTATAAACATAGTGAAAATCCTGTCCCTGTGAGGCTCTGCTATTATGGACAAATGCAGGGAGGCAGATGGCGAGGCTGCTGTGAGGCCACATTTCCCCCTTCTTTGTTTAGAAGCATGAGAAACACAGATCTCGCGGACTCCTGTTTGATTACACATTGGAGGGTTGTTTGTCTGGTTCTGAGGACTAAGCAAAATAAACACAGTAAAATAAGCATAATGGCAATTACGCCAGCAAACCCACCACCTAAGATTTTCACCCAATTCAAAAGATCTAAATGTGACAGTCCATCTGCAGCAGCGGAGAGCACGTCTTCTCCTGGCAGCAGCTGAAGATTGGCATAGGACATTTCATCTACCTCTTTCTGGAGTTGTAAACTGTCCACAGTAAGATTAGGAACATGCCCCAAAAGATAAGCTCATACCTTTATCCAGGGAGTACGAATATGATTATAAGAATAAGAAGTAACACAATAAGTAGATACATTCCAATCACATTTTAAGGTAGTTATAGTATGTAAAATTTCCACTCGATCACTAAGAAAAACAACAGTAGATTCTAAATCAGTTAATCTAACATTAATTTCTTGATCTATTTTTACTTGTTGATTCCATGATTTACTTGCATTCTTATCCCATTGTTGTATGAATTCGGGGGTCTGTACCGTCTGGTGTAGAGCCACTCCTGATACAGCAGCAACAGTAGTGAGGGCTATAATTCCCATAATTGTAGCAATCAATAATCCCAAGAATCGTTTTATTCTATGTGAAATCTTATGTAATAATTGAAGAACTATATGTAAAGTAGGAGAGCCTTCTCACACCCTAGAAGCTTGGACGGGGATCCACAATCCACGTCGTCTCTTGAGAATCATTATTTAATTATGTTCACTATAAACAGAAGAATTGATACAAGTATATAATCTATATTGATCACATTCTATTAATTTTGTAATTAATTTTACTGTCATTGTTCCAACTAGAAAAACAAAAGGAATTTTAAGACATGTCTGTAAATAAACTGTTTTTGTTTTCTTAAATAGAAAGGTATATTTTATTTTTATTTATTTTTTGTTAATAGGATTGAGTATCAATAATCTGAGAAGAATTATAAGTACGTTCCCACCATCTGAGAAGTTGGTAATTGGAGCAATTAAATTGAGTGCAGTTAAGGACTGTATCCCCATAGGGGCCCCAGTCTATTACTATTCCACAGGAATAATTAACACATTGTATGCGGGCATTTGAGCCATATGACGAGTTTACTTGTTTCCCACATTCACATTGTAAGCGGGCATTTGAGCGATATGACGAGTTTACTCGTTTCCCACAAACAATGTGTTAAATAACACACAATTCATACTCCCTCAACACTCTTCCCAATGAATATGGGACTGTCCATCAATCCAGTTACTTTGATTGGTACATGTAGGAATAGGGGGAGGGAAGCTACGAGTGCTTGCCTCCTGTACTTCAAATTTCTTTCCAAAAATCATAAATATATCTTTAAAGGTATCATTTTCTTTGCCTTGAGGCACAATCCAAACATATTTTTTTATAGCTAGGCATGGAGCATCAATTCCAATACAAACTGGGGTATAAGTAAAACCTAATGAGATATAACCTGAAAGTTTAAAAACGTGACCTTCTTCATCAGGGAATTCAGGTCCCCTTAACTCTTCTGGCCCTGGAAACCAGGAGTTATCATTAATGTAAATTAAAGGAGGGTTATTATGCCATGAACATATGAGCATCTGTTCTTGGAAATTTCGCTAAGACCAAGGTTTTTTCTGCCATTTGAGATAGTTTTGGTATTTGTGCTCAGGTAAGAAGAGGCACATCCAAACCAACACCGGTATTAATGGGCACAAGAAACACTCCTGCCTGTTGTTTAGGCGATATACGGCTTTTAACTAGTGAAGCATCAGTGGGCATTAGCAAAGAATTAGAGACCTCCAGGAAAGGCAGCCTCTCAGTCGCAGGGCGTTTGTTCTCCTGCCTGGATGTCTCCAGCATTATCTTCAGAGTGGGGGTGTGAGTCAGGCCGGTTTTCAGCTGAATGTCATTCTTGATAAGACTTGACACACCGACCTGGTATCCACAAAGGGCGTTCCTGTGGACCTGGAGAAATACAAGCAAAACCTCTTTCCCATGTTAATAAAGTTTTTAAATGTCATTCATTGGTTTGGATATCCTTCCACCAGATAGGGACATTTTCCAATAGTTTAGAACTGTTGATTATTAAAATGTTTTTCTGTAGCAGTATGCCCAATGTTAACTTCACTACTTGAACCAGATGAATTTTAAATTTTTAAAGTAAACATTATTCTAGCCAATCTTATCTGCGGGGATTCTGTTCTGTCTTCCCCCTTTTTAAATTGTTTTTGTTTTGTTTTTTCCAACAAACTTTGAAAAGACTGATTAGAATTGTTGGAAAGCAGAGTCTGATTTAATATTTATAGGGTTTGAAAACATCTCTAAAGCAGTTAAAACAGCCATTAGTGTAGCTTTTTCAGTTGAGATGTAATTAATCTATATTACTCTATGGCCTTTTTTAGGGTCTAAGTTATGAAGACTTTTATGTACCTGTCTGGATCGTCTGAAAACTTTCCTTAACAGTCCTGTATTTGTCTAAAAATCCTGTAATGAAAAGGGAGATCTGAACTTAAGCAGATCTACATTTTTCCAGCATGTATAGGATAATTAACATTTTTACTGGCAAATCTAGGAAGATATTTTGTAACCTTAAAAAGTATAGGCTTGTGATAAAATATAACATATATTTATTAACAGATCTTAATCTATCTTTGAACATTTCTGTGACAAGAAGCTAAAAATAGGTGAGCTCATCAAAACTAAAATCTTAAGTTGTTAATAGGTGTTGAGAAATTACGTCTAAGCATTTTTAATATATGACCATTACTGAAAAGTTTTACTTAAAATCTTACTCGAGTGACCTTTTATTAGTTCCCACTCTATGAGATCCCAAAGTCAATTATACAAGCTATTTTTTGACAAACTTTGTAGCAGAGATAACATGATTTTCAAAGTAAGTTAATTTAGAATGTTATCACTCACAGACTTAGGTTATTTCCCTTACAGTGAGTCCCACTGTAGGTGGTCCCTACAGGAATTTGACCAGGGGAGGTGTTTCATTGCAAGCCTGAGCTTGCCCCATGCCCATAATTAATGTCTGATTCCTGTACTTTTTAATTTTGTGGTATTTTTTGAGAGATAATTATAGAAACATCAAAAACATCAATTAATTATAGAAATAAATCTTTTGTCTTGTATTTTAATCTGGCAAATAGCACGAATTCCTGAAATCTTGTCTGTTAGAAAAATACCTGTTTGACCGATGCTTTTAAATCTTTTAATTTCTAGCAGCAATGTACTGGGCTGGCCCAAGGCCTCTTGGCGCGGTGTTTCTTGCCGTTTTCGAAAAGGAGGGGGGATTCTGCTCCCGCGTCTTAAACAAAGCAGGCTGAGGCAGAGACTGGCCACATGGAGTTGTTTGTTTTTAATTGGAAAGCGGGAGTGTAATCCACTCGCATTAGTGTGAGTTAAAGAAAGAAAATTCGTTGCTTCAGCAATGTGAGCACGCCCCACCAAAGTATCGGCAATAGCATTGCCACGGGTCATAGGACCATTTAAATGTATTATCTGTTGTTTTTTGAACGGAACTACAATTTTATTAGGCTCTTGACCATTAAGATGTAAAACTGGTTCGAGCTTGTGACACAAGTTCTGAAATTAACTCTATATAACTCGGGAGTGACTTCACAAAGTTGTTAGGCAAAAAAAAAAAAAAGCCACTCTACTAAATCATTTTGTTGAACAATCACCGCTGTGGGAGAATGTGGAGTTGGAAAAATTAAAATTTGTAAGGGCTGTGTTGGATCTATGTGTTGAATTTGAGCTTCCTGTATTTTTTGTTCTATTAATTCCAACTCTTGATTAACCTGAGGGGTTAAACTGCAAGGACTATCGAATTGAGGCAGTCCTCGTAAAAGACTAAAATTCCTGAGAGCATATGTAGGAATGTACAAAGTAGGGCGTAGCCAATTAATATCTCCTAACAATTTTTGTAAGTCATTTAAGGTGGAAATCGGATCTCTTCTTATCTGAACTTACTGAGGTCTAATAGTCTGTCTATCTACAATTGCACCTAAATATTGAACAGGTGTAATGGTTAGAATTTTATCTGGAGCTATACAGAGTCCTGCAGAGTCAAGTTGTTCTTTTAACAATTTAAAGCACTCTGTTAAGTCTTTCCTAGATGAAGCAGTGCAAAGGATGTCATCTATATAATGAATTATGTAGCAAGTTGAAAAACTGTTTCTAACTGGCTGAATAGCTCTGGCTACAAAAAGTTGACAAATGGTTGGACTATTTAACATTCCCTGAGGAAGGACCTTCCACTGATATCTTTTAATTGGTTCCTTATTATTAGTAGATGGAATAGGAAATGTAAATCTAGGGCAATCCTGAGGATGTAAAGGAATGTTATAAAAACAATCTTGTAAGTCAATTACTATTAAAGGCCAATTTTTAGGAATCATAGACGATTGTGGAAGTCCAGGTTGAAATGTTCCCACAGGTTCAATTATAGCATTAACAGCTCGCAAATCAGTCAGCATTCATCATTTCCCTGATTTTTTTCTTAATTACAAATACAGGGGAATTCCAAGAACTAGTAGAAGGTTCAATATGGTTTAGTTCTAATTGAATCTTAACTAGATTTATTAAAGCCTCCAATTTTTCTTGAGAAAAGGGGCCACTATTCAATGGTGTTTCATTAGGAATTAACAGAATACCCTGTGTGGAGCAAAGATTTACAGCTGTACTGTCTTTTGTAGCAGGAGTTAATTGCTGTTCTGAAAGCTTGGGGGTGGGGATACAGCCTGATAATTCTGTTGAACTGTTTGATCCATAGAGGACCAGTTATTGTCTGGGCCTGGGGCTGGCCCTGTAATCTGTTTCCCTGCCACAGAGTGCCATTTTTATGAAATTTTGATTTACATTCTTTGACCCAATGTCTACCTCTTTCACACCTACGGCAGATTTCAGGTTTTTTTTTCAGAAGTTACAGTGGGAATAGGTTGGAGTTTAGAATTATAGTTAATAGGTGGCTGTCTGCAATCCTTTTGTAACATGTCCGGGCTTTTCACAATTACAGCAAGTGCCAGGAAATCTTTTTTGTCCAATATTTACTCCTGTAATTGCATTTGCTAACATAGTGGATCGGTATTGTTCTGAACCAACCTTTTAGCATAATCTTACGTAGCCATTAAGATCTATTTTTCTTTCCTTTTTCCTTTCTTTTCTTTTCATTTGTTCTTTTTCCATTCGATGCCATCTTTGCACTCCCCCTCTGCTTCTCTCCAGCCAATGGACGCTATCTTTGCATTCTTCCTCTGCTGTGCTCCAGAGCACTATTATTTACAGGAGGGGAACTTCTAAATGTGTTTGATATCCTGGTTTTTATGCTTGGTGACCCACTTTTTGTGGCTTCCATACAGGAGACTGCCCATGGTGTCCTGGCTTTGGAGGTCAGGAGGGCGGGGCTTATGTGACAGGGTCCCATGGGGCTGTAATTATCAGAGACAGTTCTTAGCAAACTACCACTCCTGGGACACTGTACAGATTGACTGAAACACACCCCCAGTCTTTCTGAAAAAAAAAAAAAAAAAAAGTCTTATTTACTTGTTCAGGCACTTTGGCATTAGGGGTAAGCTTCTGGTTTGGCACACTTTTAGGGGACTATGGAGGTGCTTTCAAGGAATGGAGGCTGGTGGACACAATCTTTACACAAGTCCTCTGCCTTATTTCAGTTCACTGGTATCTTCCATAAAGGTGCTTATAACCTTGTCTGGTGCCCTGAATTTTGTGGCTCTTGCCAGGGGACCACCTCTACATCTCCTGGGTCTGGTGGCCAGCAGGGCTTACACTGGTGGGTCCCATAGTACTGTAACTAATGGAGAAAGAGTTTTTAAGCAGCTACCACCCCCAGGGCACAGCAAGAGCCAACAGACCAGGAGCTCAGTCTTTCTGTGAAAAAGGCCTATTAGCTTACCTTCATAGCTGCAGTCTGAGGGGCAGGTTTCTAATTTAACAAACATGTAAGGGCTGACTATAATCCTGAGTGTGAATTCTATGCCACACCCCAAAGTGCCTGCATCTCCTGAAAGGGAGTTCTTGTATGTCAGATGCCTCAGTTGTTCCATTTTGTGCCCTGGTTTTTGTGGCTGCCACCTTGGGGATGACTCTTGATTGCCTGGACTCAGTGGCGAGGACTTGGTGTTCCTGGATCCCATGGGGCTGTACAAATCAGAGAGACAGTTTGTGGCAGGCTACCACACCCTAGACACTGTACAGACAACAGATTGAAAAACACCCCGTCTTTCTGAAATAAGAGTCTTACTTGCTTGTTTTGGAGTTTTGGTCATAGAGACTGGCTTCAGGTTTGGCACACATCTTGTGGTTATGGAGGTGCTCTCAGAGAACATAGGCTGGGACACCATCTTTGTGGTCTTGCTCTGCTTCACTAAAGCTCACCAGCATCTCCAGATAGGAGCTCATTCATTGGTCTGGAACCCCAACTCTTGTGACTGCTGTCCATGGAACACCTACAGATCAACTGGCTCTGGTGACCTGTGGAACTTATGTTGCAAATATATACAAGGTTGTATATATTTGCATTTTTAAAGATCTGCTGCCTGATGTTCTGACTTCCAATCACACTGAATCTAGGTCCTGGCTGAGATCTCCAATTTGGGGCACTATTAAAAACAAAATTAAGCTGCTTGGACAATCATAAAGGTTTGAGAGACAACCAACAGCTAGGGAAGGGTTGAATGGTAAGGTTCATCTTCTACACGAGACCAATACTTCAACAGGAGAGGTGGTGGTTTCATCTAATGCATAGAAAACAATACAGAGAATCAAGCAAGAATGAGAAAACAGGAATATGTTCCAAAGGTGATAACAAGATAAAACCTCAGGAACTAATAACCTGGAAATAAGTGACCTACCCAACACAGAATTCAAAGTAATGGTCATAAAAATGCTCACCAAATGACAGAAAATGTGGATGAACACTGAGAACTTCAACAAAGAGACAGAAAATAGGTATATGAAAGTGCCAAACAGAAGTCACAGAGCTGACAAATATTATAATTAAACTGAAAAAATATACATGAAATGTTCAACAGCAGACTAGATGAATCAGAAGAAAGGTTGAGTGAATTTGAAGACAGGGCAGAGAAATTCACCTACTCAGAGCAGCAAAAGAAAATAGAGAGGGGTCCAATATGATGGCATAGAAAGACCCTGAACACACATCTTCCTATGGACACACCAAATATACACCTACATATACAAGGTCTGACAATTAAGTTCATGAACTTGCCACCATGTGCTTGCATTGGCAGCACTGTACAAACAGCTCAGTAAGGTTTCATAACCTTGGTATATCAGTGTTGCACAGCTGTGTTCATGTTGACGTGTGGTGGTGTCTTGCTGAGTGGCGTTCATTATTGTTGTTCCATGTTTTTGTGTGCCATCATCATGAGAATGTCTGAGCTTGAATTAGAGCAATAAACAAATGTTACATTTCTAATATAACTTGGCAAGAGTGGAAGTGAAATCAGGGACATGTTAGTCCAAGTTTATGGGGATGACGCCATGAAGAAAACCGTAGTGTACAAATGGATTAAACATTTTTCTGAGGGGAGAGAATGCATCACTGATGAAGAGTGGTCAGGGTGGCCAGAAACAAGCAGAACTGATGAAAGCATTGCAAAAGTTCATCGAATTGTGCATTGAAATATTCAGCTGCCTGTGAGAAGCATAGCAGACCAGGTAAACACTGACAGCGAAACAGTTAGGAAAATCTTAACTGAAAACCTTGGCATGAGAAAGGGGTGTGCAAAAATGACCTGAAGGAGCTCTTGCATCACGACAATGCACCAGCTCACACGGCACTGTCTGTGAGGGAGTTTTTGCCAGTAAACAAATAACTGTCTTGAAACACCCTCCCTTTTCACCTGATCTAGCTCCCAATGACTTCTTTCTTTACCCAAAGATAAAGAAAATATTGAAAGGAAGACATTTTAATGACATTCAGGACATCAAGGGTAATACAACAACAGCTCTAACGGCCATTCCAGAGAAATGTTCTAAAATTGCTCTGAAGGTTGGACTAGGCACTGGTGTCAGTACATAGCTTCCCAAGGGGAGTACTTTGAAGGTGACTGTAGTGATATTCAACAATGAGGTATGTATTCATTTTTCTAGAACCAAGGGCTTTTATCTAGAACCAACCTTTTTTCTAGAATCTCCTGAAGAACCAGAAGCCAACTGAAGAGCTTCTGAACAACAAATAGAGAGGGACTACACAGAGAAGGGTAGAAGAGATGGAGATGTGGTACCCATGTGAACCTTACCCAGACAGGGTGACCTGCATTACGGAGTATATTACTGAGGAGTCTGCACATGTAGACCTGTCTGCTCTGGGGCATAGAAAAATAACAGTCATTTAAAGAGCAGCTAGACTGTACAATTAAAAAAATTTACTAATGACAAAGTGCCTACCAAATGTGTGAGGAACCGTAGAAACTCTCCAAGATATGTGGCAACTTTCTGGGTTCAGCAATGCCATCAAGCACCACTGTTTATATTCACCCTCCTGTGAATAGTGGAGGCAGAATTTGGTATAAGTGCTCTAGCCAGACATCAAGGCCTACACAACATGCCCCAGGGCCACTTCAGCCAGCACTGGCTACAGCCCTGGCCAGCAGTCCCCCAGAGCACACCAAGTCATGCACCCTGGAACACCTCAGCTTCCCAAAGCATTCACTCTCTGAGTGAATCAGCCAACACCTATTGCAGCTCAAGTCAGGAGACCACAAGAAAAGAAAATTACAGACCAGTATCTGTGATGAACATAGAGGCAAAAATTCTCAACAAAACACTAGCAAACTGAATTCAACAATACATTAAAAGGATTATACATCATGATCAAGTGGGTTTTATTTCAGGGATGCAAGGATGGTTCAACATCTGCAAGTCAATTAACATGATATTCCACATTACCAAAATGAAAGGTAAAAATCACATGATTTCATAGATACAGAAAAAGCATTTGACAAAACATAGCATTCATTTAGGATAAAAATTCTCAACAATGTGGATATACAGGGAACATACCTCAATATAATAATGGCCATGTATAACAACCCCAGGGCTAACATACTCAAATGTGAAAAAACTTAAAACTTTTCCTCTAAGATCAGGAACAAGACAAGGATGCTCACTCTCACCATTTTTATTCAACATAGTATTATAAATTCTAGCCAGGGTGATTAAGTAAGAAAAAGAAAAGACATCTAAATTAAAAAGAAAGAAGTAAAAATGACATTAGTTATAGATGGCATAATACATAACAAACTCTAATGGCTTCACTAAAACACTGTTAAAAGTAATTATTCAATTCAGTGAAATTGCAGGGATATGCAAAGTAAAAACCACAATGATATATCACCTCACAGCTGTTAGAAAAGTTATTATCAAAAGCACAAGAAATAACAAATAAGGATGTGGGGAGAAGGGAACCCTTGTGCACTGTTAGTGGGTAAATTGGTACAGCCACTATGGAAAACAATATGGAGGGTCCTCAAAAAAATAATTGCAGCATTATTTACAATAGCCAAGACATGGAAATAACTCAAGTGTCTATTATTGGATGAATGGATAAAGAAAATGGGGGGGGGGAAGAAAAACAGAAAATGTGGAATATTATTCAACCATAAGAAATACTAAAATCTTGCCTTTGACAACATGGATTGACCTAGAGGCCATTATGCTAAGTGAAATAAGGCAGACAGAGAAAGGCAAAGGCAAATACTATATGATCTCACTTATATGTGGAATGTAAAACAAACAAACAAAAAAAACAAGCTAAACTCATAATTGGGAGAAGAGGGACTGTGAAATAGGAAAAGGGAACAAAAAATACAAACTTCCAGTTATAAAATAAATAAGTCATGGGGATGTAATTACAGCATTGGGACATAATTAATAATACTATATTGCATATTTCAGAGTTGCTAAAAGCGTAGATCTACAAGCTTTCATCACAAGGAAAAAATTCTGTTACTATGTATGGTGATAAATGTTAACTAGATTTATCATGATCATTTTACTATATATGTATGTATATATGTATATACTGGGGTGCCAAAAAATATATACAAGTGGACACTTTAGTCAGTGTTGCTCAAGCAGTAGTTCACCATATTCAGAAGTGTCTGGATGCTGATGGGAACCACTTTGAGCACCTATTGTAATTGCAGAAGTCAAATGTGACTTGTATTCATCTTTTATTATCAGCATATATTGAGTATTACAATTTTTAATAGTTTTTCCTTTCCTAAAATGTGTATACATTTTTTTGGAACCCTCTGTATATAATCATTATGTTTTACACATGAAACTAATATAATGCGTATGTCAAATATACCTCAATTTAAAAAAAGAAATAATGAAAACATATGCACTGATAGTAGATCATCAGGTCTATTTAGGGTGTAAATTTCACTTTTTGCGGAAGACCCAACTATCCATGCACTAGAAATTTATTTCCCTCCATGAGAAGAGTAAGAACTCAGGGAAATATGTACTTCATTGTAATTTTATGCTTAACCATTATGTAGTTCATTGTTTTTCCAACCAAAAATGGGAGAAACATAACAAGGAAAACAAGTGTCTGTTCTTTCCATCAGCTTTAGCATTCATTGTATTTGGATGTTAAGGTACAAATAGTCTTAAGAGAAATTTAGTTTTCAATAGCTTCACGCCACATTATGCCCCACTCTCCTTGGGTGAACTTAACTATAGTCACTAGAATTTGTCAAGGAATAACCTAAATTCCAGTAATCATTTCTATGGGGCTCAATGTAGCCTCAAATACAGTGCAACCACAGAGATGATGGACAGTGTTTAGTACCTCCCACCCCCTATTGGACCATCCATTGTCCATGCCATGCTCTGATACCTGGAATCAGCTTCAAGGCATTCTCCAGGTACTCATCTTCTGTGATAGGGAGACCGTTTAACTTCAGCTCCAGGGTGAAATCCCGTACAGTCCAGATAAAGTCTGGAAAGAAACTCACAAACTCTGTGGAATCTTCTACTCCATTCGGCGTAGGGGAGGACTTGGCCCTGATGAGTTCTGTGAGCTCTGCCACATAACTAGGACCTAGCTAAGGAAAAGGAACTTCCTACCCACATTCCTACATTTCCCTCATAAAAAAATTATTATAACCTTAATCTTTTGCCCTGAGTCCCCAATGCTCCACCAAAGGTCACTCAGCCACAGGGAAGGAGAATGTGATTTTGTCTCCAGTCCCATCAATTTCTGAATAAAACTGGGAAGGATACTGCAGTTTCTCCAGGGCATCATGGTTGCTGGTGCTCATGCTGTTGTAGACTAACATGCTGCTCAGAAGCACGGCCAGCGCAAAGCTCCACGAGTTGTTCTTAGGATCCCCCTAGAAAACGTATTAGAGTAAACACCGGTCTTCTCTGCAGGAACTCACTCAGTTACTTGTTCAATCATTTTCACTTGTTTTTTCAGATTATATAATGTTGGTACCAAAAAAAAAAAAAAAAGAAAGAAAACTTGAAAGCAGAAAGTAATAATACTTTCCTCAAAGAGCGCTTATTTTATAAATGGGATTAAATAAGATAATATGTGTAAAAAAAAGGTCATGTGCTTTTTGAGCAATTAGTTGTTTATAAGTGACACCACATGTTTATTTAACAAAAAGCGAGCTACAGAATATATACTATGCTAGTCACAATTGAATAGTACTCAAAATAAATCCAATTCAATATTTATACACTGCTACTGATGTTATATATTTTTCTTAATTATAGGGAAGCAATGATAAATATGATGATTATTACACTTAAGATGACTATCTCATGGTATTTACAAACATTTGAAAAACAAATGCAAGGAAGGTGACAATATGTTTAAAAGCTTACATATTAATAGTAAATCTTAACAGTGAAAACAATTGTCAATATACCCAATAACAGTAATGAATCTGTCAGAGGGAAACAAAATATACCGACTTTAGAGAAAGTAAGTGTGTGTGTGTGTGTGTGTGTGTGAGAGAGAGAGAGAGAGAGAGAGAGGGAGAGAGAGAGAGAGAGAGAGAGAGAGAGAGAGATATGAAACATCCCTATAGATTTAGTGCTGGATATTAAAGGATTTGTAAAATGTGGACATGAAGAAATGAAGGAAGCATACAAAACAAATACCTACAGAAGAAAAATGTGAGTTAGAAGGCAATAAGTAGAGTTATGTGGTCTGACTGACATGAAGCAGAAGGTAGGCAGAGAAAATAAAGCTCAAAAGCAAGTTCCTGTGCAGGACAATGAAGAGCCTTGAAGACAGGCAAAATGTTTTTGTGTTGCCTAAGTTATTGCAGAAGTTTGCCTTTAGTCATAGTAAAAACTGTATAACTCAGTTCAAGATCCTTTAATTCAGCTTCTCAATAAAGCTTTACTAAAATGGATGAAATTATTCACTTCAGTGCTCAGAAATAAAAGATCTTATCAAATAAACCACATTATCTTATCTTACCTAGAAGTGAATTTTCAAGAGACCGAAGTATGTCTCATTCGACCTAGTTGGATTTCAATATTTCAGGAATAGATCACAGTAGTTTAATTGCCAAGGATCATGAAGAGATAAGGAGAAAATCCAGAATGAAAAGGATCTGTTTGTGACTCTCTGCCTTACCTTTTCCACATCCCCAAGGCCCTCGGTGTCCAGAAGGACCAGGTGTGACTCAGCTTGGAGGGGTAGGATACCCACCATATCCAGATGCCCTTGGTTTCAGATTGCACAGTGGAGCCCAGAGGGAAACCTGAAGGGAAAGGGGGAAAGCAACATAAGGTGACAACAGATTGTCCAAGAAGCCCATGGGCTACAAAATTAGACATACAGGGTTATAAATGCCCTCCGATACAGCATGGTGCTTTCTCCATTTCAAGGATGTTCAACTTTGTGTGTCATCTAACCACTCACACCTATTGAAGTCATAGTCTTTCACATAAGTTTAGTTTATTCATAATGCTAATTCCATTTTCCAATGTAAAAAAATCTCTGTTTGTGTCTACGTGGCCTACTAACACATTCGATGAGAGAAAGGGCATGCTACACAAAAGAAAGCTTTCATTTTTAACTGTTCAACAATAACTCCCTAAAGAAGGTAAGCTAGTTGAATGTATTGTAATTAGATCAAGACCCTTCAATAGTCTGAAGAATAAACAAGACAATATATTCAATAGTTACTTTATTTATTTATTTATTTATTTATTTATTTATTTATTTATTATTTTTGCTGAGCCATCCTGCCACCTGTTGGCAGCTCAACAGCAGCTCAGCTTGGGCTGGGTGTCAAACTGCTGTTGTTCAGAGCTCAGCTCATACTCTTGAGCGAGCTCTTAAACAACTGAGCCATTCAGCCGGCCCTCAATAGTTACTTATCAAGTATGTTTTAGGCATTGGGGATATGATCAAGGCTCAGGAGAAACAGCAGAGGCTAAAAAAGACAGAAATACCTGCCCTTTTGGAGACTTATAGTCAATGAGTGCTAAGACTGAAAATTTATAACCAGTTCATGAACCAGCCAGGTGAAATCTGGTCTTAATGGATAAGACTATGGGGAGACAGGAATGGATAAAAATAAACATACTTTTCTAAAACCTCAAAAGATTGTGGCTGCATTTCACTTCTCATCTGTTTGGAAGATGCTCTGAATCACAACTAATTCACGGGGTCCCAGCAACAGTTAAAACATTCCCTAAGAGAAATATTATTACATTGTATTCATGCTATTTTTATCCTATGTTAAGGGAAATCAGAACTTCTGAGAGCCCTCCATAGAACCAAAATAAGAAAAAGTGTTGATAAATGGCTGATGTTTCTTCTATAGTCTTATTTTCTGTCATGAAACTGAGTGAGTTGTCCTCTATTTTTATTATGACAATTTTAATATGCCCAATGTCAGATTCTTATTACATTAAATCCTATCATGTGCTTTGTAGGATTTGGATATGCTAGACTACAAGATATTTTACAACACCAAGGTACCATGCTATAATCAGAATTTTTATGAAGGCTAGCTAAAGCCACATAAAGATAACAGTGAGCTAAAAGATAAACTTCCTGATTTATTTCTCTCTTATTCAATTGAAAAAGCATTTATTATTGTATCCTTACTATGTTTTATACACTGTCCTCATTGCAGGAAATCCATCAGCAAAGAATCCAGGTAAGGTTTTTTCCTCTATTGATTTTAATTTTAATACAAGAAGAAAAATAATAACTAAAGATATAAATATTTTAAATGTGTTCACATTGTGTTAAATGTAAGTGGAGAAGTGGCATGAGTCAGGGAAGACTTCTTTGAGAACTACCATTTGTGCAGAACCTTAAATAAAATGAGCTAGCTGGGTGAAGAAACAGCAAGCACCGCAGGCAAAGTGAACTACAAGTGCAAAGATCTAGAGATAGGGAAGGGCTTGCAATTTGCAAGGGTAAGTAGGAGGTCAGTATAGCTGTAACATAACCAGTGATGGAGAAAGTATCAAAGATGAGTTTGGAGAAATAGGAAAGACCAGGTCATTGTGGGCCTCCAAGGAGTATGGATTTTAAGTAACTATAATGCAAGCTTAAGGAGGGTATTAAAAACAACTAGATTAAACTTTGCTTGATTGCTTTGAAGATAATTTACTAAAGAGGGTCAAAGTAGAAACAACAAAGACACTTCAGGAAATAAAGTTATTTCACG
Organism: Aselliscus stoliczkanus; assembly: GCA_033961575.1. Lineage (NCBI taxonomy): Eukaryota > Metazoa > Chordata > Mammalia > Chiroptera > Hipposideridae > Aselliscus > Aselliscus stoliczkanus. The sequence continues at coordinate 112,919,851 of CM066730.1, read as the reverse complement.
CAAAGGATGAGGCTGACTTAACCTCATAAATAAAAATGGTAAAATGAAAACAGGGAGAAAGAAACAGATTTGAGATATATTTAATAAGAATGACAAGAGGCCTGATGTATGAATTAGACCTGGGAGATGACCTAAGTAAGGAATATAAGTTTTTGGGCTTGAGACTAGAAGGTTGGTGGTACACTATTGGGAAAAAAAAATGTTTGAGAAAGCAGAGAGCGTGTTTATATTTTGCTTTGTTTGGATTGGTTTCATTTGGGTGTAGGAGTGGGGATTGATCAAGACTTTCATTATGAACATGATAACTTAAACTGGACAACTTTCAAAAAGAAAAAAATTAGGTGGCTATTTGATTGAGTCTGCATGTCAGAACAGATATATGGCAAGATATATCAGTTAGAGAGGTATGAGAATGAAAGCTACATTTAAAGCCCAGAGATTGGATGAGATCACTTTGACAGTGTATAAATAGAGGAGAGAAAATATCCTAGGGCCAAGTCCTAGGGTGACCTTAAACTCAGCTGACCGGATGAAAAGTTGGAGAGTGATAGACTGAAGAGAACTAAACACAGAACTAGAAAAAAACCCCGAAAAGTGTGGTGCCTCAGAAGTCAAGAAAGGAAAGAATTTCAAGGAGCAGAGAGAAGTCAACTATGAGATATGATGCCAAACAGGAGACTAAGATGGATACAAAGAAAGGTCCATTGAACCATACAAAATGCAGGTCATTGGTAAATATAACAAGAGCATTTGGTGGACTGTTGGTGATTAAACCAGAGATGAGTCCATTGAAGTGAGAGGTGGGAAGAGAAGTGGGAAAAGGCAATTAAGACAAAATATTTTAGCTTGGAAAGGGAAGTGTGGAGAGAGGACAATAGTTATAATGAGATATGGAGTCCAGGGAGAATTTTTAATATGAAAGATATTCAAGCTTGTTGGTTATTAATAGTATTTGAGAGGATAGAAAGCAAAATATGATGTGGGAGATACTAACTGTAGAGCACAATGCCTGGCAGGTTAGAAAAGATGGCCTTGAGAGCATTGGTATGGGAGATTTTCCTTTTATAGGAAGTGGAAACAATAGGAGTAAGAATTAGAAACAGAAAAGATCAAGTTGCAATTTTCCTGGTGAGAATTAGAATTAGAAGATGTGTTCAATAAGAAATTTGGAATCTCCCTTCATGAGACCCTGGAGGACTGGTAAAAAGCTGAGATTCCACTGGAGTCAAGCAAATGGCCCATCACAGTACTTTACTCACCATTCTTTTCTCTTGCAAGACAGTTCATTAAGTAGGATTTTCCTGTACCATACTTCCCGACAATGGCCACAATCTCCACAGGTTGAGAAATCCTGTAAAGAATCCTTAAGGCCTTCTGGTTCACTGACAACTGCTCATTCTTGTTTTCCACCAAACACCTGGGAACCAACATGGGTCCAGAAGCCATGGCAGCCTGCAAACCCAAAGGAATCTTCAGTAGCAATAAGATCACAGATTCATTCTCTGTCTCAAGGTTAATCAAAGCATGTGTACATCAGCACTCTTATATAAAAGTACTCCATACTTATCTATGACACAAAATGTAGTATTGTATTAGCAGACCACAAGAGGCCTTTCTCTGCCATAATCTCTGATGATGAAACAGCAGATATGACCAGCCTCCAAAGTTTTACCTCCATAATAAAAATAAAATTCAATCAATGCTTATCATGGATTGAGAGCCTACATTGTGTTGAGCTCTGTGACACATGCCTTACATAATTGACCTCACGGGTATTTATAAGAACCTCGCAATTTGGGGGTTATTATACCCACTTTGCATATGTAGTAGATGAAGCTCAGGAAGACTGAGGGATATGTTCAAATTTATATATGAAAAAGTAGTAGATCCTCGATTTGAAACCAGGGCAAGTTGTGTCACCATGCCTTCCTTTGCAATCACTTATCTGGCAAAATAATCTTTCTCAACAACATAGATTACCTCATACTCTCCTAGATCAGGAATGTATAGGAGCTTTCTGTTGACTCTTCTATACCAACAATACATATTTAATATAATAGTATGACGAGATGGGTTCCTCTTAATTCAACAGTCAGGGCCTTTATTCTTCATACCAGTCAGCAGTCTCTAGACCAGGCTCTTTCCTTGCATGATGAGTTTTTCCTCAATGGCTCCAGGTCACCTAGTAGTTTTTGAATGGTATGCATTCTGTTTTCACTCCTTGACATCCAGTCCTATCAATACTATCCTTAATTAATTAAAATGCATTGGATGAGCATCTATTATGTACCTGAAACTGTACTTGTTTCCTGGGATAAAATTATTTACTATGACCCTTGCCCTCAAAGTAATACTAAAGTGATTGTATCAGCTAGAATTAGGTTTACTTGTGAGAAATTTTTTTTAAATGGCTCATAAACAATTTAAATATATTACTCTCTTTCATAAATTCCAGGATTAGTAGTCCACAACTGGCAAGTTAAACTTGTCATAAAGGATTGGTACTCAGGGGCCTTACTTATATCCTATGCTCAGTCAATTGTAAGTGGCAGCCCAAGGTGTAAGGTGCTATGGCATCATATTTGTAATAAGCAGATTGGAGAAGCATAGGCCCCTACTTTAAGCGCTGACTCTGGGTGAACACACAATGTGATATATACAATAGATAATGTTTACAGAATTGTAAACTTGAAATCTATGTAACTTTACTGACCATTGTCACCCCAATAAACTTTAATGAATAATAATAATAATAATGAGTTCATCACTTCTACTTACAAACAATAGATTTAAGTTATCTCATTGCCATATCCAGCCACAGGGTAAGCTGGAATTCCCATGAGTAGTCTGGGAAAACATGTACACAGAAAATAAGCAAGTGTTCAACTAGTATAGATGGGAAGAATAGATATGAGGGAACAGCTACCAGTGTGTACCAGTAACCACCTCAAACTAGGAAGATGGGAGATAAACTCCACTTGGTCATGGAGGGTCATGGAACATAATTCTTTTAATATGCTGCTGAATTCAGTTTGCTAGTACATACTTTGTTGATGAATTTTGTATCAATATTCATCAGGGATATTGGTCTGTAGTTTTCCTTTCTTGTAGTGTCTTTGTGTGGCTTTGGTATCAGCATAATACTGGGATCATAAAATGAGTTAGAAAGTGTTTCTTTCTCTTCAATTGTTTTAAAATTTTGAGAAGCATTGGTGTTGTTCTTCAAAAGCCTTAGAACTCACCAGTAAAGCCATCAAGTTGTTTTTTTCTGCCAGGAAAATTTTGATTATTGATTAAATCTCCTTATCAATTGTAGGTCAATGATAATTTTCTGTGTGACTTCGTCTTTCTAGGAATTTGTCCAGTTCATCTAGGTTATCTAATTTGTTGTGCAATTGTTCATAGTACTCTCTTATAATCCCTTTCTTTCTAAAAGAAAACAAAAAACCAATCGATCATAACCTCTCTACTTTCATTTCTGATTTCAATATTTGTGTCTTCTCTCTTTTCTTAATCAATCTAGCTAAAGCTTTGTTAATTTATTGATCATTTCAGGCAACCAACTTCTGGTTTCATTGATTTTCTCTATTGTTTTTCTATGCTCTATTTCACTTATTCTACTGTAATTTTTTGTTTGTTTGTTTGTTTTGTTTTTTTAGCTGAGCCATTGTTGGCAGCTCAGCAGTTGCTCAGCTCAGACCTGGAATCCAGCAGGAAACTCTGTTGCTCAGAGCTCACACTCGAGCGAGCTCTTAACCAACTGAGGCACTGGGCTGGCCCATATTCTACTCTAATCTTTATTACTTACTTCCTTTTGGTATATTTAGGTTCAGTTTGTTCACCTTTTTCTAGTTCTTTAGATTAGAAAAAAGTTAGATTTTTAATTTGAGGTCTTTCTTCTTTTTTCATGTAAGCATTTAATATCTATAAATTTCCTCTTAGCACTGCTTTCGCTGCATCCCATAAGTTTTGGTATGTTGTGTCATCATTATCATTTGTCTCTATGTATTTTCCAATTTCCCTTGTGATTTTTTTCCTTGACCTATTGGTCATTTAAGAGTGTGTTGTTTAATTTCCACAAATTAGTAACATTCCAGTTTTATTTCTATTACTGATTTCTAACTTCCTCCACTGTGGTCAGAGAAGGTAGTTTGTGTAATATCTATCTTTTTATACTGATTAAGACTAAATTTGTAGTTAAGATATGGACTATCCTGAAAAATGTCCCACATGCCCTTGAGAAGAATGTGTATGCTGCTATTATTTGCAGAGGGTTCTGTTAGATCTAGTTGGTTTACATCATTGTTCAATCTCCATTACTTATCTTCTGTGTGATTATTTCTATTCATTATTGAGAGAGGGATATTGAACTCTCTAATAATTATCTTGGTAGAACTGTTTATTTTCATTTCAGTTCTGTCAATTTTTGCTTTGTAAGTTTTCATGGTCTGCTATTAGGTACATAAATGCTTATAATTATTATACCTTTCTCTATATCTATGTTGAACCTTTTAATAATATGTAATGTAATTCTGTGTCTCTTATAACTTTTTGATTTTAGAGTTTGTATGATATTAGTATAGCCACCCATGCTCTCTTTTTGTTACTATTTTCATGAAATGTTCTTACCCATCATTTCTCTTACAGCCTATTTATGTTTTTGGATTTAAAGTAAGTCTTCTAGACAGCATATTGGTGGATCATGTTTTTTTAAATAAATTCTATGAATTTCTATCTTTTGATTGTAGAATTTAATCCATTTACATTTAGAGTAATTACTGATAAAGAGCAATTACATCTATCATTTTGCTATTTGTTTTCTATATGTCTTGTAGTTTTTTATCCTTCATTTACTGCACTACTGTCTTTTATGTTTAGTTAACTTTTTTATAGTAAAAGGTTTTAATTCTCTAATCATTTCCTTTGGATATATTGAAGACCTATTTTCTTTGTGGTTATCATAGGGATTATAATTAACATCCTAAAATTATCACACTTTAATTTGAATTTATACCAATTTAACTTGAATAATATAAAAACTCTGCTCTTTTACAGCTCTGTTCTCACCCCTTTCAGTTGTTGATGGCAGGAAACACCATCCTTATACATTGTGTGCCCAAAAATGTAAACTAAACATTTCAAAGCATTAATCTCTTAAACTGCATACAAAACAAAATGTGATTTACAAATCAAAGCTAAAATAATACTGGATTGTAGGCTACATTTTTTTTTTTTTTTTGAGGGCAGTGTCACTGGCCCTCATATGTGGGACCCGAACCAGGGTCCCTGGCTTCGAAGCCAGCGCTTAACCACTGCGCCACTTGGCCAGCCCAAAATTGCTCCCATTCGATTTTTTATTTATTTATTTATTTTAAATTTTTTTATTTTTTTATTTAGCTGAGCCATCCTGCCACCTGTTGACAGCTCTACGGCAGCTCAGCTCAGGCTGGGCATCGAACTGCTGTTGTTCAGAGCTCAGCTTGCACTGTTGAGCATAGGCTATATTTTAAGTTTGTTTCTTAAACATAGTTGAAAACAAAAAGTGACAGGCTGTTGTTACAATAATAATAGCTGTTATAATTGGCCATATATTTACCTTTAATGAGATATTTATTTATTCTTTTGGTGTTCCTACTGTGAAGCACATGGACAGTGAAAGGTTCTGAGAAAAATCTCAGCTATTCCGAGCTCTAATTATTGGCTTGTTCCTTGGGCACTTTCATGTACATAGTGCAGGGACCCAAATGACCAAAGACAGACCTGTTGTCCAGCCACAGACTGACAAAAGAAGAGGGTCCTTACTATAACTAAGACTGGGATAACTATAAATCCTTGGCCCTTTCCTTTCAAAAATCCACCTGTGCTCTGATGGCTTCTGAGGCAAACTCACTCAACAGCCCACAGTTTGGCCCTGGTGGAAACTCCCTCCAGTAATTACATTTCAGAGAAACTGTGAGGAAAGAGACACAAAATGAGTAACAAAAAGAAATGCAAGGGCTGGCCGAGTGGCACGGTAGTTGAGCACTGGCTTGGGAGGCTGGTGGCCCTGGTTCGGGTCCCACATATGAGGGCCAGTGACACTGCCCTCAAAAAAAAAAAAAAAAAAGAAAGAAAAAGAAACGCTAGAATCAACAGCTCTTGCTAGGGGTCCCCAACCACCACTCCAACCTAACCATGATACTTATCACCTGTGTCTCTCTGAAAATTTTGGCTTCACTTTGGCAGTCTCTGAGTTTACTTCTTTCCTGCTACATTCTTGGCACAGTATGCAGAGGCTAAGCCCTGCAATGAAAAATTCATGTATTTTTGGTTGTGCCCTTACAATGAATGTCTACGAGTGCCAAAGTGCTCCCAATGCTGTGGGAAACTCAAATTGGATGTTGCCGCCACAGCACACTCACACTCACACTCTACTGTATAATGCAGTAGAGTGGCTCTATCCAGTGCGGGGGTCATCATCACTGAGAAGCAGTCATCACCTCATCTGAGTCCTCTCCCAACCCCTAAGGCTTAACTAACTATTAATCAGGCAGTGAGACTGACGGTGAGGGAGGACCTGGGACTAGAATGACCACAGGAACACAAGCCATGGATTGTTAAGCCACAGATTTCATGCGTCTCTTCTGTCTCATCGTCCTAGTTGAGAACAGCTATAGACTGTGACAAGTATTCATTAAAACCTGAGTTTTTAATTTGGTTTGACATATGACAGACCAATGAAATGCCATATCTATAGAGCCATTTATGATATTCAAGTAAGGGAAGGAGTTGTAGTTTCCAGAAGGGAAACGGTTTTTGATTTTTCTCCTTTTTTAGAAGTCATCAAAATCCTTTGGCTACAAAATGCAAGAATCATCCTGTGTGAAGAAAAATCAAGTCACTGGGAGATTGATTTGTTTTTCAGAATAGAACTGTGTATCAAAATTGTCATTATATGCAGATGACATGATACTGCATATAGAGAACCCCAAAGATTCCATCAAAAAACTATTGGTACTGATAGACGAATTCATTAAAGTAGCAGGATATAAAATCAATATTCAGAAATCAGTGGCATTTGCATATACCAATAATAAACTAATGGAAAGAGAAATTAAGAAAACTGTCCCATTTACAATTGCGTCAAGAACTATAAAATACCTAGGAATAAATTTAACCAAAGAAGTGAAAGATCTGTACTCAGAAAATTATAAGACACTGAAGAAAGAAATCATAGAAGATACAAATAAATGGAAACACCTACCATGCTCATGGATAGGAAGAATTAATATAGTTAAAATGTCCATACTGCCTAAAGCAATATATAGATTCAATGCAATTCCTATCAAACTACCAAGGGCATTATATTTTCACAGAAATAGAAAATATAATCCTAAAATTTATATGGAATCATAAAAGACCCAGAATAGCCTCGGCAATTCTGAGAAATAAAAACAAAGTCGGGGGGATCACGCTACCAGACATCAAAACCTACTACAAGGCTACAGTAATCAAGACAGTTTGGTATTGGCATAAAAACAGGCACATCGATCAGTGGAACAGAACAGAGAGCCCAGAAATAAATCCAAGCATTTACGGACAGTTAATCTATGACAAGGGACGCAAGAATTTACACTGAAGTAAAGATAGTCTATTCAATAAATGGTGCTGGGAAAATTGGACTGACACATGCAAAAAAATGAAACTGGACCACCTCCTTATGCCTTATACAAGAAAAATTCAAAATGGATTAAAGACTTAAATGTAAGACCTGAAACCATAAAAATCCTAAAAGAAAATATGCAGACATTACCCAGAGCAATATTTTTACTGATACATCCCTACGGGCAAGGGAAGTAAAAGAAAAAATGAACATATGGGATTATATCAGACTTAAAAGCTTTTTCACAACAAAGGAAACCATTAATAAAACAAAAAGGAAGCCTACTGAATGGGAGAATATATTTGCCAACGATATATCTGATAAGAGGTTAATATCCAAAATTTATAAAACACTCATGAAACTCAACACCAAAAAAAACAAACAACCGAATTAAAAAATGGGCAGAAGACATGAAGAGACATTTCTCTAAAGAGGACATACAGATGGCCAACAGGTATATGAAAAAAAGTTCAACCTCACTGGTCATTAGGGAAATGCAAATAAAAACCACCATGAGATACCACCTCACTCCAGTCAGAATGGCTATCATCAATAAATCAACAAACAACAAGTGCTGGGGGGGCTGTGGGGAAAAGGGGACCCTGCTGCACTGTTGGTGGGATTGCAGATTGGTGCAGCCACCATGGAAGTCAGTATGGAGGTATCTCAAAGAACTGGAAATAGAGCTACCATTTGACTCAGCAATTCCACTCCTAGGTATTTATCCTGAAAAAACCAAGACACTTATTCAAAAAAAGTTATGCACCCCTATGTTCATAGCAGCACAATTTACAATAGCTAAGACATGGAAACAACCAAAATGCCCATCAGTAGATGACTGGATTAAGAAACTGTGGTATATTTATACAATGGAGTATTACTCCGCTATAAAGAAGAATGAAATCGTACCATTTGCAACGATATGGATGGACCTAGAGACTATTATGTTAAGTGAAATAAGTCAGAGAAAGACAAATACCATATGATCTCACTCATATGTGGAATCTGAAAAACTGTATGAATGAGCAAAGTAAACAGAAACTGTCTCATAGATATAGAGGAAAAATCAGGGTTGCTAATTGGGAAGGGAATGGGGATGAGGGAGAAGGGGAAGGGATTAGACAGCAGAGATGGGCAACTACAATATTGCCACTGGGATGTGGGAAACAGTTTGGGGAATGTAATTAATAATGTTGTAAATATTCTGTGGAATGTCAGATGATCATAGGTCTTATTAGGGAGACCATTTCATGGATGGAGTAGAGGTTTGATCACTGCACTGTATTACTAAAGCGGAGGTGGTATACCTACTGTAATTGAATATATATTGATAGTCACAGGATGTGGATGATACTGTGGAAGAGAGTCAGAGGAAGAGTAATATATATATATATGATATGGGGGGTGTGGGGTGGCGAATTGGGGGTGGGGGGTTGTCACTTTGAGGGGTAAAATGTATAACTATTGCACTGTGTTGTACACCTGAAACTAATTAAAATAAAAAAAAATGAAAAAAAAAATGAAAAGAGCAAAATGCTGGGTGGCTGCCCTCTGGCTCCAACAGGCTTCTCACTGAGACCCAGGAATACGCGGGCTGCCTCAGATCCCCACCCTCCGCACGTCTTGTGCTGAGTTGCCAGGGGAACGCCTGGTAGACGTGCTCCGGCTGGTTCCAACAGGCTGCTCACTGAGACGCGGGAGTGCGCAAGCCGCCTCAGGTCCTGGCTCTCTGCACTGCGCTTGCAGAGTTGCCAGGCTGGTGATTGGTTGTCGGGCTGCTTGGCCTGATCTGCGAGGAGCTGATTGGGACAGGCTGAGACTGGGAGTTTTCCTGGGAGTGTTGGGCCCTGAGCTGTGTGCCTGCGTGATCCAGCCAGGGAACTCCTGGTGATCTATCTAATACATCAAAGCAATGCCAGAGCGACAGCCAGAATGGGGAAACAAAGAAACATGTCACAAGTAAAAGATCAGAAGAAACCTCTAGAAATGGAACCAAATGAAACAGAGGGATCCAACCTTTCAGAGACAGAGTTTAGAACACTGATGATAAGAATGTTTAACAAACTTAGTGAGCACATAAGGAAGGATAGAGAAATCATAAAAAACAAACAGAACTAAAGAATACAATAACGGAAATGAAGAACACACTTGAAGGAATCACCAGTAGAGTAGATGAAGCAGAGAAGCGGATCAGCAATTTGGAAGACAAAAGAGCAGAAATCACCCATTGGCACAACAAAAAGACCAAAGAATAAAAAACAATGAAAATAGTTTAAGAGCCCTATGGGACAAGATTAAACGCAACCACCTTGAGGCTCATAGGAATACCAGAAGGAGAAGAGAAGCAAGGGGTCGAGAATGTATTTGAAAAAATAATGACTGAAAACTTCCCTACCCTGGTGAAGGAAATCAACATACATGCCCAGGAAGTGCAGAGGGTTCCAAACAAGCTAAACCCAAATAGGTCCACACCAAGACACATCGTAGTTAAAATGGCAAAGGTTAAAGACAGAGACAGAATCCTAGAGGCTGCAAGAGAAAGACAGCAGGTTACATACAAAGGAACTCCTGTTAGACTAACAGCTGAAGTGTCTACAGAAACTCTGCAGGCCAGAAGGGAGTGGCAGGAGATATTCAAAGTGACACAAAATAAAGGCCTACAACCAAGATTGCTCTACCCAGCACGGCTATCACTTAACATTGAAGGAGAAATAAAGAACTTCTCAGTAAAGAATAAGCTTAAGGAATTCATTACCACCAAGCCAGCATTGCAAGAAATGTTAAAACGGCTTTTTTAAACAAAAGAAAGGGTTAAACAAGCTAACCCAGGAAGACCAGGAATACAAATAACAAAATGGCAATACATATGCACCTATCAATAATCATTTTAAATGTGAATGGGCTAAATGCTGCAATCAAAAGACAGAGAGTGGCTGAGTGGATAAGAAAATAGGACCCATGTATATGCTGTTCACAGATGGAATAAGACATTTTATGCAAATGGAAATGAGAAAAAAAAAAGCTGGAGTACGAATACTTATTTTGGACAAAATGGACATTAAAATGACAATAAAAGACAAAGAAGGGCGCTATGACCCTAATAAACATCTATGCACCCAACATAAGAACTCCTAATAACATATAACAGATTTTGACAGACGTAAAGACAGAGATCAACAGTAACACTATCATAATAGGGGACTTCAACACCCCATTGTCACCAATGGTCAGACCCTTTAGACAGAAAATCAACACAGAAAGAGGGGTCTTAAATGACACTTTAGACCAGCTTAACTTCGTTAATATTTTTAGAGCATTTCACCCTGAAAAAACAGAATATACATTCTTCTCAAGTACACATGGGACATTTTCCAAGATAGACCATGTTAGGCCACAAAACAAGTCTCAGTAAATTTAAGAAGATTGAAGTCATATCAAGCAGATATAAAGAAAAACTGATGGTTGCTGGCTGGGAGGGAGTGGGGATGAGGGAGAGGGGAAGGTTTGGACAGCATAGGTGGGTGACTACAATGTTGCCGCAGGGATATGTGGGGCAGTTCTGGGAATGTAATCGATAATGTTGTGAAGAGACTAATATGTTGGGTAAAATAAGTCAGTCAAAGAAAGACAAATACCATATGATCTCACTTATATGTGGAATCTGGAAAACTGAATGAATGATCAAAGTAAACAGACTCATAGATATAGAGGAAAAACTGAGGGTTGCTAGTTGGGAGTGGGGTGGGGATGAGGGAGAAGGGGAAGGGATTAGACAGCATAAATAGACATCTACAATATTGCCACAGGGATATGAAAGACAGTTCGGGGAATATAATAATGTTGTAAAAATTTTGTGGCATGTCAGATAGTCACATGTTTTGTTAGGAAGACCACTTCATCGAAGGAGTAGAGGCTTGAACACTGCACTGTACACCTGAAGCTAAGGTTGTATAATATTGCATGCCAACTGTAACTGAATATATAGACAGTCACGGGATGTGGAGTATACTGTGGAAGGGAGTCAAAGGAATTGTAACAGATATGTATGATATGGGCGGGAGTGGGGTGGCAAACTGGGGGAGGGGAGTTGTCACTTTGGGGGGTAAAGAGTATAACTATTGCATTGTGTTGTACACCTGAAACTAATAAAAAAATAAATAAAATAAGAAAAAAAGAAAAAAAAAAGGAAATTATTTATGAAACATGGAGCTGTAAAAAAAAAAATGAAAAGAAGAACAAGGTTCTCACCTTTGGATAATCTATACCTTGTCAGTGGCAAATATTATAAAATGAAGCAAGAAGTGATGGGTGTTTAAATAATGTCAAAAATAGTTTTTAGTCTCTATAAATGTCAATCATATTAGGAAGGGTTATAGAAGGCTTCACAGAAGAGGTCCCATTTCCGTTTCATCATTAAGAATGACTTACTTTTGAAGAAAGAGTGATTGGACAAAAGATATTTTAAAACAAAGAAAGGGAATGGCAAATATACACGAATAGGGGCTAGGTCCTAGGAGTGAGCCAGGTCCAATACAGCCAGTGTAGCAGGCTCACTGAGAATAAAGTAGAAAGATCAACTGAGACCTGGATCATGAACTATGTTCCACATTCAGGTAGAGACTTTGAAGTTTACTAGGCATGCTCAGTGCCATGTTTGAATCCACTTCTCTGATGGCAGGAGAGAGGATAAATTAAGAACATCTGGGATACAGATCACTTGGGAGACTGGTGCTATAGCTTAGAAACATATTACAGTCCCACCACTCTAGGTTCCACAAAGTCATTCAGGGATTTAGGTTCCTTCCATTCTGTTGTTCTGCGTCCACTGAGGTGTTGTACACATCTGCATGGTCACAGGTTGAGTGTTGCCACATTTGGTATCCAGACAGTAAGATGGACAAAAGTGACTAGTGGAGAACATGCTCAGAGCTCTCTGGCCCAGACTCACAGGTAACATACACATACTTCTGCTCATATTCCATGTGCACACGGCCACACCTAGATGCAAGAGCAGCTGGAAAGCTGTAATGTCTCCCTGGTTTGCCATGAGATCATCTTTTACAATACAATGTTTAGAGCTGAAAATTCTGTCATAGTCCTAAAAGTATATGCACCAGTATCAGAGATAGATTTTTAAAAGGTTCTTTAATCTTAACTTGGTGATATCTGGAGTCAAATGTAAGCTTAGTTTAGTATAGTGACCGCATACTTACTGAGACACAGAAATTGATATTGGATGAGGGCTGGGCATGTATCCAATCTATGAAAGAGTTTATCCTCACCAACTGCATCAAAGAAGCCTTATCTCCCCTTGTCTCTCTCTTTTTTTCTCTCTATCTGTCTCTCTCATTATTGTTTATTATTTTGATTTCTGAGGGCATGCTGTAAAAATGTGACTCTAGAAGTGAAAAGTGTAAGGCTATTTAGTTCTTTCAGCCTTAAATCAATACATTATTATTGTTTCATGTTTTATTGATTTATTTTACTATTATTTTACTATTTTTAATTTATTATTATTTTTTTCGAAAATACATTTGAAATATTTCCAGCTTCCATGATGGGAAATTGTGGAAAGGAAAAATATCTTAAGTATATATTTTTTAAGTCTAAGTCACAAAAGTATAATATTGGTAAAGGAAGAAATATTAAAATTATTTTCTAAACTTATGGAGGTTAATAAGATTTGATTTTACTGAAATGAAGCTTTTTCACATTCTATTAATTTAATTCCAGAAAAGATGACTTAGCACCTTGTTTTAGAAAGTGTGTTTATCTGGCACCAAGTGCACACTGTTCTGGGGCGTGGTAGAAATTTCAGACAGGAATCTTATTTTAACATTGTGTATACAAAACTGCAGGTATATCAGCTTTTCTAGAGCATCACAAACTTGAAACAGTTTCCGTTCAAACTTCTGTTGAGTGCAATTCTTTTTTTTTTTGACAGGTTTAGTTTAGTTTAGTTTAGTTTTTTTAAAGATTTTATTGGAGAATCAGAGGAGGAGACTAGCTAAGTTGTTCTTTATTCTTTGTTGTGGAGGGCACCAGTCACCATCTGGCTGCCCATCAGCAGCTCATGGCCTCTAAGCACAAGGTGCTGTTTTCAGTTTTAGTTGCAGATGGGCGTAGCCACCATCCTATGCAGGAATCGAACCAGCCTTGTTGTTAAGAGCAGATGCTTTATCCACTGAGTCATTCGGGGGGCAGCTCAGTTCAAGGTACTGTGTTCAGTCTTAGTTGTGGGTGGGCATAGTCCACCATCGAACAGGCAACTTGTTACACCAGCTGAGCCATCCTGCCACCTGTTGGCAGCTCAGCAACCGTTCAGCTCAGGTGCAGTGTCACTGGCCCATGTGGGAATCGAACTTGCGGCCCTATTGCTCAGAGCTCGTGCTCTTAAGCCAACTCTTAAGCAACTAAGCCACTTGGCCAGCCCCTTGAGTGCAATTCTTCAAGTGCAAAATTGATTTTAAGCTTGTTATTAAGAAACAAAAGACCCTGAAAGCATCTTGGGCCCTTCATCCTACCTACCTAAAGGAATTCAGGTAGAAAAACCTTCTTAAAGGAAGGGAGCATCACCTTAGCATCAGAACATAAACTAAATGTGACAATCCGGGAGAAACCTAGCATATTGGGAATTACAGCCACTGTGTCCCATGTTTTCTGGGTGGCCCAGCAAGAATTTGTTAACCACATGTTTTGGTCTCTCTCATCTACCTATAAATTGCCTACTTTTCCTTAGAAATCCCAGATCCCTGCCCCTTTTTTCATTATATAGCCTCAAGGGCCCAATGTGTCCTCAGTGAGGCCTCATACATGTCTTCAGTGAGGTTCTTGTGACACCCACACACATACATCCATAATTTTGGACATTTTCTCCTATTAACCTCTCTTATGTTAATTTTATTATTAGCCCAGCCAGAAGAACTTAGAAAAGTGGGAGGAAAATTATATTTTTGACCCACAGGAGCAATGGGGCTTAAAAGACAAAAATTCATAAGCTTGGAGGATTCTAGATTCAGAAAGAGTAGCCCACTGTGACAAAATGGCAAAACAAAGCAAAACTAAAACCACCTCTCTAGGCATAAAAATGGAATTACACAAAAATGTAAGCAATAAACTTCCCTGGGGTTTGCTTGCTGAAATGGTAAGAGTGTCTGTAAATACTAATAAAATATAGAGCACAAATAAATCTATGTAAGAAACTGAAAAGGTGACTTTTTATTGCAAACACAGCAAATAGAGAAAAATATAAGAAGGTATAAACTATTTTATGTACATAATTTAAAAGTTGAGCAAAATAAACAAATTCTGAGAAATGTGAATTGCACAACTGACACAAGAGAAGAGTAAACATCTGGACACATCTAATAACTATTATAAAAATGGAATCACTGAGAAGAATTTCTATAAAGAAATCATAAGACCTAGATATTTCTATTGTGATTTCTACAAATATTGACATTAAAATTATTTCAGTTTTAATGAATATTTCCAGAGCACTGAAAAACAGAACAAAAGGATACATTATACAACTCATTACTTGAGAATTGAAGATCTTTAATTCCAAAATATGACCACATGCTATACAAAAAATAGAAAAGCTTGTATCATTTATGAATATAGAGGCAAAAATTCTAAACCAAGTATTAACAAACAAATTTCAGTAGTATAAAGAAAGAATAAAACATCATGACCTAGTTTGGTTTTGTTCTCAGAAGGCTATTTTGGTTGAACTTTTAATAATGACCTACAAAAAAAATCTGAGTAAAAGGAATAAATTATATGATCATCTTAAAGGATACAAAATAAAAGTGTGACAAATCTTAACATCCAATTATTACTCTATGAAATTCCATTAAACCAGGAATAAAGGAAGCTTCCTGAATCAAAGGATATGAACAAAAACTGTATGCAAACTTCTTTAGAGGTTAAGTCATTCTTTTATAAGTAGGAAGAAGACAGAAATGCCATTTTTATTACTGCTATTCTTCATATTCTAGAATGGTCTGTCCATTGCAGTTTGAAAGTAAAATGAAGGAAAAAGTACAAAAATTGGAAAGAATGAAATAAAACTGTCATTATTTGTAAGGTGACATGTGGTGGGGATGGTGGTATTCATGTACTTGTTCTATAAGAACTTTCCTCTCGCCGAAGGTCATGGTATTATTTAGTAATGTTATTTTCTATGTTTATCATTTCACCTAACTTTTATACCTATGATTGACAGAGAATAGAGTTTTCATGTGATGTGAAATACAAGTGCGAAGTATATTTTTAGAGGTGAGTACCAATTTTCCCAAAATAATTTTATCATAAGGATGGGGCAAAAACTACCTAGTATATAGGCATAATGGCATGACTTCGATGAGAAAATTAATTCTTACAGAATACACACACACACACACACACACACACACACACACACACATAATCACAAACACCACCACCATCTCCATAAAGTAAAATTTATTAAATTTGATTACTTCAAAACTAAATACATCTTTGGCCAAAAACACCATTAAAAGTGTTAAAAGGCAGTCACAGAATACATAATATTTGAAATTATCTAACCAACAAAATACTCATATCCAAAATACATATAAGAAAATTAAATAGAAAAAAAATATATTTACAGGGATGTCACAGGAAAACAAAAGAGGAAACAATCACATAAAATGGTGCTAAGTTGCATTTTCAGTGAAGAAAATGCAAATTAATGTCCCAATGAAATATCACCAACAGCTAGCAGATTTTAAAATTAAAAATCCTAATGTCAAGAACAATCAATCTGCTGATTAATGTGTAAACTGTTACAGCAACTTTGAAATGCGGTTTAACCTTATCTACAAAGACTAAAAGTGCACATAACCTATGACTCAGGAATTCCACTCTGAGTACATTCCACAAGGGGTTCTGATGTACATGCTCACTAGCATATACAGAGAGTGCCAAAAAAATCCATACACGTCTTAAGAAAGGAAAGAACTGTATTAATTGTAATACTCAATGTATACCTATAACAAAAGATGAATACAAGTCATGTTTGACTTCTGCAATTACAAGAGGTGTTCAAAGTGGTTACCATTGGTGTCGACACTTCTGATTACAGCTCGCTACTGCTTGAGCATAGATAACATCTCTTAAAATGTATATACATTTTTCTGGCACCCCCAGTAATGTCTAAAAAATTTTCGATAACATTTTTCATAACAGATAAAAATTGAAAACCCAGATATGTCTCCACAGTAGCATAGTGTTATATATTCATACAATACAACATAGAATCTTACTACTGCAAACAAAATGGATGAATCTACCCAATATCTGAAAACAGAGGAAGCAAGACACAAAAAATACATAAAACATAACTCCATTTAGATAAAGTTTGAAAGCAGGCCAAACTAAATTATATTATTGATGGATGGACTTACCATTGATAAAATCCTAAAAAAGAAGTGTCAAAGTTGATATAATCATTGGTTCTAAAAGGTTTGTCAGGGCTGTCATAAGCACCTTTAGGTTACTGACAAATTCTGTTTGGTACCTGGCCAGTGACTTAGGCATTCCTTTTATAACTATCAATTACAGTGTGTGTTGTATATTTTATAATTTATGCTATTATCTGTTTCATATTTCACAATTTAGCACTTAAAAAAAACAGAAGGAAAGGGCTGTAAATTAGCAAAATATTGCTTTGAGAAAGAGCAAGAAATTCTCCCCGCAAACAATGAAGTTCAGAAAGATGTGAAACAATGTTATTCTGTGCTGAAAGAAAAGAACTTTCAACCCAGAATTCTCTGTCAATGAAAGGATCCACTTGGGAATGAAGGGGAAACCAAGACATTCCATATATCAAGGAGAACTAAGAGAATTTGTTGCTAGCAGACGTAAGCTAAAAGAAAGGCTAAAGAAAGTTATCAGAAAAGAAATAAAATGATAAATGAAGCAATCTTGAAATATCAGGAACAGAGGAGAGACTAAAAAAAGCTTGAAATTTTAAAAATCGAAGTAGAGAAAATAAAAGTTCAAATAATTCAGTAACATAGGAAATGGAGAAAAAGATATAAACATAAAACAATAAAGAAAAATGATAGACTTAAGCCCTGGTATTATCAATAGTTGCATTAAATATACATTTTCTAAGCACACCAATTAAAGACAGATATGTGCTGAGTGAATAGAATAAGCATGGCCCAAAATGTGATGTCTACCAGAAACTGACATCATGCATGTGTCAACCTTTTGTTTTTCCAGAAGATTCTTATTTGTACATTCTGTGCCTAAACATACTCCAAGGAGAGGTACAGAAAAATAAGTAATGGTTCCTTTCCTCAGATGAACTTCACTTTTATTTGAAAACAAATACTAGATTCCAATTATTTGCACCTGGGTGAGGACTGCATTTATTACCTGGATCTCATGTACCCCTTCTGTAACATGGAGATTGTGATGTCTTTCCCATGTCTTGGTATCACTGCCAACTTCAATTCTAATGCCAAAAGTCCTCACATTGTTTGGTCATTCCCATTTCCTCAAGACACAGGTAACAAGTCAATGGGCAGAGGCTCTCTAAGAGGAGGACTAGAAAAATCATTATCATTATTTCTGTCTCAGAGTTGCAATATCCTTTGTCTTAGAATCCTGTCCTCCCCTCCAGGAGTTAGGTTCAGGGTCTCAACTTGGCTCAGATCAAAGCTAGGGATTGTCACATTTTATGGGGGCTTTTTCTCAGCCTCCTGATAACATCCTACATTCCATTTGATTGTTTTCTCTCCATCCCTTTTGACCTTAGAGATTCCTTGTTGTATTTCATCATCTTCAAAATTCTTTTGGATCAGGCTGAGCTCGCTGTCACTCCAATCAAGTTATAATTTGAATGTTTGTGTTTTCCCAAACTTAACCTGATGAAACCCTAACTCACCATGTCCCAATGTGATGGTATTTAAAACTGGGGCTTTGGGAGGTGATTAGGTAATGAGCTTTGGGCCCTCATGAATCCAATTAGTGCCCTTACAACAGAGAGTCATGAGAGCTCCCCCCATGTCTCCACCATGTGAGGACACAGCAAGAAAGCAGCCCTCTGTAAAGCAGAATAAGGGTCCTTCCCAAGAACCCACCAATGCTGGCATGCTGACCTCAGACTAACAGCCACCAGAACTGGGAGAAATAAATGTTTGTTTTATAAGCAATCCAATATATGGTAATTTGTTATATGAGTGAGCTGGCTAGAACAAACAGTGGGGCTCATTACTATCATTAAATGTACTTGGCTACTGATATTTAAATGCCAACACCTGGCTTCAATGTGTTGGGGTTTATCATCCACAACACTATCAGGAACATCCAGTTCTACAATGGCACATGTCCACTCAGCTCTTGCCTTGAGCAGAGAGAGGCCACCACTGCACTTTTCAGGTTGATCAAATCCCTCTCACCAGTGCATATTCTTTTTTTTTTTTTTACCAGTGCATATTCTTACACTTGGTCATTTGATTTTAACACATTAAAAGTCTAGTTCAAAGTTAGGAAGAAGAGGCTAAGTTAACTGAAATTTCAAAGGGCAAGATGAGGGTTTATATCTTGGTTTTGAAGCAAATATAAGGGATTAAGAACCGAGGCCATAGGGAAAACAAGATTAGGATGCAATGTTTGTGCTTTCTAGTATTCTGATCTCAGTCTTAGAACCCACATAGAGCAGGCTGATGCGATTTCTAGAAGCAATGAGCAAGTCCATCATTTAAAAGTCCATCAAGTTCCTCTAAGATGGCGGAATAGATGGACACTTTCCCAACTGCCTCCCAGGATCACATCAAAATTACAAATAATTTATACAACATTTAACCTTGGAAGTCTGCTGAACACTAGATGAACAGAACCTCTAAATGAAGGACCTAAAGAGGAGGCCACGTCAAGTCTGGTAGGAGGGGCCAGAAAAGAGAGGGCGAGCCCAGTGAGGGAAGCCCCAGCTGTGGGGAGGCTTCTCCGGTGGGGGGAGAGACTCCCCGGCCTCACACCAAGCTCACCAGCCCAGAGTTGCTTTGCCAGGAAGAGGAGTTCTATGATAGCGGGCAATAGAAATTAGTGAGGACTCTCTTTGTTGGGCCGGGAGCTGTGCACCTGCGTGATCCTTTTGAGGCTTTCCTGGCCAGTTTGTGTGGACTGACTGTTGGTGCAGAGTGCATGCTGCTCTGATTTGGTGGGGGCCACTGACCACATCAAATGGTGCCTTGGGGGCCTGCCCCACCCACCTAGAGCTGTGTTGCCAGAGGCATCCTGAGCCCCCGGTGCCTGGCCCACATCTCTGCAGGCCACAGAGGGTTTTTTGGCGGTAGCAGACAACCTGCAACAACCTATGAAGATTTTTTTTGGGGGGAGTGAGCTCAGTTCCAGAGCACACAGCAGCTAATTGTGGAAAGCTCGCTGCAAGCCTGAGAGGGTGCGGGGAGCCAGCCCCTGCAAGGACCAGGGATTCTCTCGGGTGGGATGGGGTCAGCGAGGAAAAAGAAGGAGGGAGACACCGGAAAAAGATTCACAGGAGCATCACACACATTTTATTATTAAAGTCTGGCCCCTTTTATAGGAGCTTTTGACCATTACCTCAATTGCAAGTTATGTTTCACATGATCAGGATGTTTTTCTCTTTCTCAGAGCTTTTACCTCTTTGTAATTGTATTTTTCCAGGGTACACCATGGCCCATTCAAGGACTTTACTTATCGTCTAAACAGTGGTTACCATGACTACCTTACAGGGCATATACTTGAACTTAGTACCAAAAGGAGTCTCAAACTTTTCCTATCCTATGAAGAGCTGCATATTATTGCAATAGAGGGGAATATCTGTTTCTCAGTCAAAGCTTCAGTTTTTGTTGCTACAGCAATGTACAAAGCAAAGAGTTAAAACAAGGCTGTTAATTAAAATACCTCACAGTCAGTAAGTTGTCTCTTATCAGAATTCTCATGGCTGAGAGACCTTGGTCTTCTGGTCTCTAAGGAAACCTTTCACAGCTGCATAGGCAAGGCAGAAGCTGTCTGTTTCTCATAGACAGGCTTTTTGGCCTATGTGGCCAGAGGCCTGAGCCTCAGTTTCCAAGGGGCTTGAGTCCCCAATATCTCAGTTCAGGGGTCCCCTTGGGCTGTAGCATATTTTAGGGAGTTTCCTTTTCTTTAGGAAATCTTGCCCTATCGTTGGCTTACACAACCAGCTATCATCAGGGTATCACAGGAACTTGTCACAAATGCAGTGTATATTGTCTCCTATAGGAGGAAAGGCACATGGGTTCATAGAGACAGGAGATATTAAATGACCAACCATAAGGCAGCATCCCAGACATCCAGAGCTGAGCATGGATTTTTATTTCAATGTGGCCTTGTCAGACACCAGGAGACTGTCGGCTCCCAACAAGAGGGAGGCTGGTGCATAACACGTTAAGATCTTCCCCCCAATAGCTAGCTGGTGCTGAGTCATCCAGAGACTCTCTATTTCTGAGCAAGTGGTCTGCAGATTAAAGAGGATGGAGAGCACCCCCACCTCTTTTTTTTCCCCTCTCTTCTTTCTAGGTGATCTATCTAATACACTGAAGCATTCAGAGAATGACAGCTAGAATGAAAAATCAAAGAAACATGTCCCAAGTAAAAGATAAGAAGAAAACTCTAGAAATGGAACTAAATGAAACAGAGGTATCCAAACGTTCAGAGACAGAGTTTAGAACACTGATGATAAGAATGTTTAAGGAACTTAGCGAGGACATAAAGAAGGATAGGGAAACCATAAAAAACAACCAGTTAGAACTAAAGAACACAATAACTGAAATGAAGAACACACTCGAAGGAATCACCAGTAGAATAGATGAAGCAGAGGAGCAGATCAGCGAATTAAAAAACAAAATAGCAGAAATCACCCAGCTGGAACAACAACAACAAAAAAAGAATTAAAAAGAATGAAACTAGTTTAACAGACCTCTGGGACAACAACCTCGCATCATAAGACTACCAGAAGGAGAAGAGAAGAAGCAAGGGATTCAGAATGTATTTAAAGAAATAATGACTGAAAACTTCCCTACCCTGGTGAAGGAAATCGACATACAAACCCAGGATGTACAGAGAGTTCCAAACAGGCTGAATCCAAACAGGCCCACACCAAGACACATCATAGTTAAAATGACAAAGCTTAAAGACAAAAACAGCATCCTAAAAGCAGCAAGAGAAAGACAGAAGGTTACATACAAATGAACTCCTATAAGACTAACAGCTGACTTTTTTCAGAAACTCTGCAGGCCAGAAGGGAATGGCAGGAGATATTCAAAGTGACACAAAATAAAGGTCTACAACCAAGATTGCTCTACCCAGCATGGCTATCACTTAAAATTGAAGGAAAGATAAAGAGCTTCTCAGAAAACAATAAGCTTAAGGAGTTCATTATCACCAAGCCAGTACTGCAGGAAATATTAAAAGGGCTCTTTTAAACAGAAGAAAGAGGAAAACAAGCTAACCCAGGAAGACAAGAAATACAAATAACAAAATAACAATAAATATACACCTATCACTAATCACTTTAAATGTGAATGGGCTAAATGCTCCAATCAAAAGACACAGAGTGGCTGAGTGGATAAGAAAACAGGACCCATGCATATGTGTCTACAAGAGACTCATCTCGGATCAAAAGACACACACAGACTGAAAGTAAAGGGATGGAATGAGATATTTCATGCAAATGGAAATGAGAAAAAAGCTGGAGTAGCAATACTTATTTTGGACAACATAGACTTTAAAATGAAGACTAAAATAAAAGACAAAGAAGGGCACTACATAATAATAAAGGGATCGATTCAACAAGAGGACATAACCATGGTAAACATTTATGCACCCAATATAGGAGCCTCTAAATATATAAAACAGATTTTGACAGACGTAAAGACAGAGATCAACAGTAATACTATCATAGTAGGGGACTTCAACACCCCGTTGTCACCAAAGGACAGATCCTCCAGACAGAAAATCAACACAGACATAGTGGCCTTAAATGACACTTTAGACCAGCTGGATTTAATTCGAACATTTTACAAGGTAGACCACATGTTCGGCCACAGAACAGGTCTCAACAAATTTAAGAAGATTGAAATCAAATCAAGTGTCTTCTCTGACCACAATGCTATGAAACTAGAAACCAATTATAAGAAGAAATCTGGAAAGCTTACAAATACATGGAGGCTAAATAACATGCTACTAAATAGTGAGTGGGTCACAAATGAGATCAAGGAGGAAATCAAAAGATACCTCGAGACAAACGAAAATGAAAACACCACGACCCAAAAATCTCTGGGATGCAGCAAAAGCAGTCCTAAGAGGCAAGTTCGTAGCAGTGCAGCACTACCTAAAGAAGGAAGAAAAATCTCAAATCAACAGACTATCTTTATACCTTAGGAAACTCGAAAAAGAACAGCAAAACAAGCCTACAGGGAGTATAAGGAAGGCACTAATAAAGACCAGAGCAGAAATAAATGAAATAGAGAACAAAAAAAACACAATACAAATAATCAATGAAACCAAGTGTTGGTTTTTGAAAAGATAAACAAAATCGACAAACCCATAGACAGACTCACCAAGAAAGAGAGAGAGAGCACCCAAATTGATAAAATCAGAAATGAAAGGGGAGAAGTGACAACAGATATCACAGAAATATAGAAAATTTTAAGAAAATACTATGAACAACTATATGCTAACAAATTTGACAATCTGGAAGAAATGGATGAATTTCTAGAAGCGTACAATCTACCAAGTCTGAACCAAAAAGAAACAGAAGCTCCGAACAGACTGATTACTGTCAAACAAATTGAATCAGTAATCAACAATCTTCCAACAAACAAAAGCCCTGGACCAGATGGCTACACAAGTGAATTTTACAAAACATTCAAAAAAAGAATTAATACCTATTTTCCTCAAACTATTCCAAAAAATACAGAAGGAAGGCTCCCAAACTCTTTCCATGAAGTCACTATCACCCTGATTCCTAAGTCAGACAAAGATATTATGAAAAAGGAAAACTACAGGCCGAGATCCCTAATGAACGTAGATGCAAAAATTCTCAACAAAATTCTAGTAAACCGAATTCAGCATCTCATTGAAAAGATCATAGGGCCGGCCGAGTGGCACAGTGATTAAGCGCTGGCTTGGGAAGCCAGCGGCCCCGGTTTGGGTCCCACATATGAGGGCCAGTGACACTGCCCTCAAAAAAAAAAAAAAAAATCATACACCACGATCAAGTGGGAATCATTCCTGGTATGCAAGATTGGTTCAATATCCACAAATCAATTAACATAATACATCACATTCACAAAATGAAAAATAAAAATCATATGATCATATCAATAGATGCAGAAAAAGCATTTGAAAAATCCAGCAGCCATTTATGATAAAAAAAAAAACTCTTAGCAAAGTGGGAATAATGGGATTATATCTCAACATAATAAAGGCCATATATGTTAAGCCCACAGCAAACATCGTACTCAATGGGGAAAGGCTAGAAGTTTTCCCCTTAAGATCAAGAACAAGACAAGGCTGCCCAGTTTCACCACTTCTATTTAACATAGTTCTGGAAGTTCTAGCCACAGCAATCAGACAAGAAAATGAAATAAAAGGCATCCAAATTGGAAAAGAGGAAGTAAAATTGTCATGGTACGCAGATGACATGATACTATATATAGAGAATCCCAAAGACTCCACCAAAAAACTGCTAGAACTGATAAACAAATTTCGTAAGGTAGCAGGATACAAAATTAATATTCAGAAATCAGTGGCATTTGTTCAAACCAATAATAATCTATCAGAAGAAGAAGTCAGGAAATCAATCCTTTTTACAATTGCTTCAAAAACAATAAAATATCTAGGGATCAATTTAACTAAAGAAGTAAAAGACCTGTACCCAGCAAATTATGAGACACTGAAGAGAGAAATCAAAGAAGTTACAAATAAATGGAAATACATACCATGCTCATGGATAGGAAGAATTAATATAGTTAAAATGTCAATACTACCTAAGGCAATATATAGATTCAATGCAATTCCAATCAAACTACCAAGGACATTTTTCTCAGAAATAGAACATAGAATCCTACAATTTATATGGAACCACAAAAGACCCCGAATAGCCACGGCAATCTTGAGAAATAAGAACAAAGTGGGAGGCATCACACTACCTGACATCAAAACATATTACAAGCCTGCAGTAATCAAAACAGTATGGTACTGGCATAAAAACAGACACATAGACCAATGGAACAAAATAGAGAGCCCAGGAATAAACCCATCTATATACGGTCATTTAATCTATGACAATGGAAGCAAGAATTTACATTGGAGTAAAGACAGACTTTTTAAAAGTGGTGCTTGGAAAATTGGACTGACAAGTGCAAAAAAAATGAAAATGGACCACCTACTTACACCATATATGAGAACAAATTCAAAATGGATTAAAGACTTAAATGTAAAGCCTTAAACCATAAAACTCCTAGAGAAAACATAGGGATTGCAGACATTACCCTGAGTAATATTTTTACTGATATATCCCCTCAGGCAAGAGAAATAAAAGAAAAAATGAACATATGGGATTACATTAAACTTAAAAGATTTTTCACAACAAAGGAAATCATCAATAAAACAAAAAAGGCAGCCTACTGAATGGGAGAGGATATTTGCCAATGGTATATCTGATAAGGGGTTAATATCCAAAATTTATAAAACACTCATGAAACTCAACACCAAAAAAACAAACCACCCAATTAAAAATGGGCAGAGGATATGAAGAGGCATTTCTCTAAAGAGGATATACAGATGGCCAACAGGCATATGAAAAAATGTTCAACCTCACTAATCATCAGAGAAATGCAAATGAAAACCACATTGAGATACGACCTCACTCCGGTCAGAATGGCTATCATCAATAAGTCAACAAACAACAAGTGCTGGCGAGGGTGTGGAGAAAAGGGAACCCTGGTGCACTGTTGGTGGGACTGCAAATTGGTGCAGGCATTATTGAAATCAGTATGGAGGTATCTCAAAAAACTGGAAATGAACTACCGTATGACCCATCAATTCCACTCTTGGGTATCTACCCAGAATACAAGATGCTAATTGGAAAAAATATATGCAGCCCTGTTTATTGTAGTGCTATTTACATTAGCCAAGACTTGGAAACAACGGGAACACCCACCGGTAGATGACTGGATTAAGAAACTATGGTACATTTATACAATGGAGTATTACTCCGCTATAAAGAAGAATGAAATCATACCATTTGCAACGATATGGATGGACCTGGAGACTATTATGTTAAGTGAAGTAAGTCAGTCAGAGAAAGACAAATACCATATGATCTCACTTATATGTGGAATCTAAAAAACTGAATGAATGAGCAAAGTAAACAGAAACAGTCTCATAGATATAGAGGAAAAACAGGGTTGCTATTTGGGAGTGGGTGTGGGGATGAGGGAGAAGGGGAAGGGATTAGACAGCATAAGTAGGTAACCACAATATTGCCACAGGGATATGAAAAACAGTTCAGGATGTTGTAAATATTTTCTGAAGTATCAGATGCTCACGTCTTGTTAGGGAGACCACTTCATGGATAGAGGCTTGATCACTGTACTGTATACCTGAAACTGATGTTGTATAATATTTTATGCCAACTGTAATTGAATATATAGACAGTCACAGGATGTGGATTATACTGTGGAAAGGAGTCAAAGGAATTGTAATAGATATGTATGATATGGGGGGGAGTGGGGTGGAGAATTGGGGGAGGAGGGTTGTCACTTTGAGGGGTAAAAAGTATAACTATTGCACTGTGTTGTACACCTGAAGCTAATTTTTTAAAATGTTTATTTCACAATAAAAGAATAAAAGAATAAAAATAAATAAAATAAAGACACAAAAAAAAGTCCATGAATTCTGCATTCTTTTTGTTATTATCATTACTAGTATTACAGTTTACATTTTCTTTATAAAGTGGTAATACAACCTTTCTTTACAGGATTCAAAACAGTGAGTATATAATAAAATATATGACTCATTCACCCCTGATCCCACCCCCTTCTCCCAAGAATGAACCAATGTTTCTAGCGTCTAATGGGGTTTTCCAGAGATATTTTATGTGTACATATGTATGATTGCACACAATAATTACATTTTTTACAGTGAACACATTATCCACAGCTTGTGTACCTCATGTTTTCACTTTGCAATGGATTTTTAAGACTTTTTATATTCATAAAAATACACTCTCAATTTATTTACTGGCTACATAGTATTCCAGTATATGTACATGCTAAATTTATATTACCAGTTTATATAGATGAATATTTAAGTAGTTTCTAATCTTTTGTCATTTAAAGCAATGTCTCAATTCATTTTTTATTATTTTAAACATGTATATTACCTAAAAGTTGATGTGCTGTATCATTTTGTATGTGCATTTATTCAATCTAATGCACACCAGGCTTTGATATCCTCTAGTAGGCATGGCATTGATATCCTCTAGTAGGCATTTTTTATATTTAAAACTTGGCTGAATGAAATAAAAAAGACTACACCTCCAAAACAAGCCAGAGCATATATGCACATTCTATAACTTCTTTAAAAGTAGAGCTATTTCTTTTTGAATAGTGAGCTCACGCCTCTCACAATATTAACAATAAGTTTAGCAGGAGCAGACAATATTGAAGCGATCTCATTGCCAATTTTGTCTAAGGCTTGCGCTAACCAGGGAGCATCATCATTTGTAGTGCGATCAATCATATTTTTCCAATGATTTATCTCTGCATTCATCTCTTCAGATTTCTTATTAAATCCATCTTTAAGCAGTTCTTCTTGGACCTAAAAAAAAAGTGAGGAGGGAAGTTAAATTTTTTGAATCTCATTTTTTCATGAATTACATTTTCCATTTAAGAATTTGGTCGAACTATCTTTCTTTTACTCCTACATTTGGTCTCTCTTCCACAATTTTGCAGCAAAGAATATCTCCTGTCTTGGGCCTGAACATTGAAAGAAAGCATTGTTTATAGCCTTGCTAATATTCACACACCACTGGTGTTTTGCTAGAATGCTAAACCTGACGTGAGGGCAAATGTAATATGTTCCTGTTGAATACCAGTTGAGAGGTAGCCTTGGTCTGCTGGCACTACTTCTCCGTCCCACTTGGGATAATATGGTCAACTAAATTGTACAAATAGTGGGAACGTATACATTGTTCTAGAACTCTATTATAAACATGACCAGATGCACAATCAGAGATTTCCCTTTGCCATATGATAACATAGGTATTATGACTACCCACACCTGCGGACAATGCAGCAAGGTTAGAAGCTGTCATTTCTTTGTGATTTTACATCTGAGCATTTTGGATAGCTTTATGTCAGCATAGATCTACCTCAGAGTCTTTGGGTGGCAGTAGGGTCCTGATAAGTGTCAGTGATCTTGATAAAGCAGTGAAACTGGTCATAATAGATACCTGTGTTTGGAATACCTGTTGAATCAGGCCTCATGAGAACATTTAAAAATCCCCCAAAATAACAGCTCAAACCCTGCTTATTTTCTCCAAGGACGTAGAGATACTGTGCTTGTCTGGATCACTCCAGAGTTTACATATAGAGTAGAACTCAAAGGCTTCTTTTAAAGGAGGAGGGGGGAGGCAGAAGAGGAGGAGAGGTAAAAAAACTCAGAGTTTTAATAAAGCACAAGCTGTAAATGACAACGCTGCTTCCTTCCATGGTCTTGCTGTAACCTTCACCTACCCCACCCGAGGTACCAGGACAATGACCATCGAGCACAACTGAGGCCACGGCCAGACTTACCTTCAGTTTATGGTCCAATATCATATTCTGCTCTCTTATTAGGTTTTCTTTTTCCCTCCGCAGCTTCTCTTCCAGCTGGACTATGTTTTCCTTGACACTCCTCTCTTGTGCTTCCATCCGCTGCTGCTGCTCCTGCAGTTGCTGTCTCAGCAGCTCCTGTTCCTTCTCAGCTGCCTGCTTCCTGGCCCGCTCCTCTGCCCCAGGAAGGTTTTAGAGAGGGAGGAAAATTAAGTGAGGACTGACGTTTACCCTCCTGCAGGAGAAGGAGACCAAATCAAACTGGAAGGGCAGGTGGGAAATCTCTGAATTTCCCCCATGTCCACACCATCATGAGCACACTGCAGCATGTGATGGCAAAGGCCCTGCCTGGCTGATGTACAGCTACAACTCCCCTTGTGGTTTTCAGATTCAGCAGAATCTGTTCCAAGAAGAGGAAGCTCCTTGTTTCAGGAAGGTTTTGCTCTCACGCCTGCCCAGGGGCACCATAGGAACCTACCTGCCCATTGTGAGCCCAGCCCAGCCCCTTACCCGCTATGGCCTTCTCTCCATCAGTGAGTGCTTTGTCTGACTGCAGGATGGATTTCTCTATGGCTGCCTGCAACTCCAGGAACCTCTGGAACACCTCATTCGCCTGAGGACACAAGAAAGAGCAAAGGATTTCCATCTCCACTGGGGAGAATACTGCTGCAAATACCAGAATGTCCCTGAGATTTTTCCTTCATGCTTCAAACTCTACAGTAGCTCCAAACAAAGTGTGCCAGCTCCTTAGCATCACCACGGGCTGGCATATCCCGGCTTCCTGACTCCCTGCTGTCTCTCTCTCCCACTTCCGTCTACACACTTCAGGTTCCAGCCAGTGAGAACCATGATCCATTCTATACACCCACAGTCTCAGGTGCTTTTTAGTATTTGCCTTCCCAGTGTGAGATGTTTTCTCTGATGCTGTTGTTCTCGTCTACCACTTGCTGGCTATGACTTTACCCAAGCTGTTTTCACCCATATCTGCCTGTCAGTTAAGATATGGAAAATGTTGTCAATAAGTATAGATGTATCTTAATGCTATTTAAATGACTAAATTAAATCGGCTAGGAAAAGAACTTAATGTTATGCCTATAACAATAATGGTTTGATATATTGGGTTGTTGGAAAAGTTATGACTCATTTTTGCAACAGAAAACATAGAAAAAATACGTCATGACTTTTCCGACAACCCAATATATTAGTTGCACTATTATTATCATTATTGTTTTTATTATTATTGTGTGTTATCATCACCTATGTAGCCCATTTCTCAAGTTCATAGGTGTTATAACTCTGCATGTATTGTCTATATATTGGACTTCCTTTCTCATTTGATCATCCTTGAGTGCACAGACTCTGATTTTAATTTGTAAATTGTCAACACTTGGCACATTGAATGTCATGTTGTTGAATGAAGAAATGAATAACTTCTCTACTGTCTCTTGTGGATTTCAGAAATGCGTATTCATTTTTGAACATTTCCACTCTACTTAGGAAGAAAGAACAAATAGTGGACCTTCAAAGCTAAATCTGTCATGATATCTCCATGCTCTCTTATGACACACGGTTGGTGCTGTCCTCTCAGATTTTCAGGAGACTCCCTCTTGATTTTAATCTGTAGGATCCCCAGGATCACCTTTTTCCTCACCTTCACTCCTTTCCTGGGTACTTGCCAATAGTCCTGTGCAATCCTTTCCTTTGTTTCCAAGTAAAGCTTGTGACCTCCAGAAACTGAGAAAGTTCCTGCTGAAATACTTTCCATTAGGACCATTGAAAGCTGATCAAGTTTAGCCTGGCAGTATTTAGTGGATGTCTCTTCATTCTGCAGCAAGAAACTTTCCTTCTTATCCTTTAGGATTTCCTGCAAGGGAAAATAGAGGGATGTCACCAGAAGAAAGGAGCAGAGAAGATAAAATTCTGAGGAATCTGATAGCAGTCTAATTCTGGTCCTCATGAAAAAAGCATTCCGTTGGAGAAAGACATGGAATAAATTAGGAATCAGCAGGCTTGGTTTACTCTGCAACATGAAAACTCTACAAGATTTTGGAAGTTTTTTAACCACCCTGTGTCTCAGGCAGGTTCTTTACCTGAGAGGGTGGAGTTGCGTTACCTAATCTCTATGGTGTGTTGTAGCTATAGCACTCAGTGATTTTCATCTTCAATGGTACAATGATATAACAAGGGGCAATAGTGTTGAAAAGGGCCTGGAATTAGGGTCTGATAAAATACTCGGTTCCTGGGAATGGGAGAGTGTTCTCAAAAAATTGAACAGCTCAGGACTGACTTTTGGGTGTTCTCGGTAGGCTTGAAATCAATAGAAGTATTCACTTCAAGAGGATCTCTCTACTGATCATGTGTCAGAGATCAGAGAGATTTCTGGATAAAGAACCTGAGTTTGTGTGTGCTGGGGATGGGGCGGGGGGACATAGTCCTTTGAAACTCTATCCCCATGAGATCCAGACTACTTGATCCATGAGTGAGAGAGCAGCCATGGGGTCAATGGAAACACTGCTAAGCTTTAATTCTTCAGGGTGAAGGTTAACAAAGGGTAATTAACACATTGTATGTGGGAAACGAGTAAACTCGTCATATAGCTTTTTATGCCCGATTACAAAGTGTATGTGGGAAACGAGTAAACTCGTCATATAGCTTTTTATGCCCGCTTACAAAGTGTTAAGAACTACGACAAAGTACCACAAGCTTCTTCTGGAACTCCTGGTTTTCATCTTTGAAGGAGTTCTCCATGAAGATTTCAATGGCTTCCCTCTCACAGGCTGCATGCAGGTCCAGCAGCTCCTGGAGCGTGTCCGTGGGGAGCCTCACTCGCTGGGCCATCTGCTCACTGTAGTGGGCGGCTGCCTTCTGCACGGCTGCTGAGTTCTCCAGCTGGGCCAGAGTTGTCACTGCGTTCTCCAAACAAGGTACTGCTCCACTATTGATGGCATCCACATAGGTCACCACCAGAGTCCCCAGCCCTGAATAAGCCAGGAAATTTAGGGGATAAATACCAAGTTATCACTCAATGGGACCCAAGACTCTGAGACTACATTTCTGAATCAATCTCCCTCTCTCTCTCTCTCTGTCTCTCTCTCTGTCTCTCTGTCTCTCTCTCTCTCTCTCTCACACACACACACACACACACACACACACACACATCCTACATCCTGCTACTATCATCACCTTCATTTTCCTACTGACTCTTCAATTTTATGGTTCTTTAGGAAACAAGTCTAAAAATATTAATATTTACTTTCATCTAATGTACTAAAATGTATCTAGAAAACATAATGTCACATTAAAAATATTAGAAGAAAAATTGTTTACATGAGGCATCGTAAAGGAGATATGTTTATTCCTAATTCTGAGGCTTCCAATAAATTTTCAGGGATTTATGGGCTAATACTTATTATTGGACAGCTTTAAATTCTCAAAATATCTTTTGTATTCTCTTTGCAAATCACACTCATTATAAAGGACTTCTCCTGAGAAAATATTATATTCTGTTATTATATCTAGTTAGTGTTGTATTATCAGTAGAGGAATTTTTCACATATATGGAAGTTGCAGATGTTACGGATAAAGTGTGATGTTTTGGAGAGGAATTTATAAACCCCCCAAAGTGTAATAAATATACACTTTTCTTCATGCACTATGAATATCTGTAGACCCTTAATTCTATATAGAATCAGCAGAAATACTGCAAAACACATCATATAATATTATATATTCAACGTGTATTAGGTCTCACAGAGATGTGAAAAGGAACCTCACGTTTCCCAGTGACATTGATTCCCTCTCGGAGGGTCTTGGGCTTCGCCTGGGTGAAAATATAGGAACAGAAATTCTTTGTTTGTTCCTGGAATTTCGGATCCAGTTGTGTTTCTGTCACATTCTCAATATTTGCCAGGAGTTCTTTGTCACTTGTTGGCCGGTCGAAGACAAAACACTTCCGTTTGGGGAAGAAATGACGGATGCACTCTCTGGGAAGATTGGACATTTGGGCTTTGGGATTTCTGCCTAAAGAAAAACAAAACAAAACAAAACAAAACAGAGATTATAGTAGGGACCATCTGAGGGCAAGGAACATAAAGACTTTTATGGCAGGGAGTTTTGTATCTTTGCCATCTATTTTATGTTTGCCTTTTATGAATAAAAGTTCTGTTTATTATTCCTGTAGTATAAAGATCCAATGTTTCTTAAAACATCAAACTTACCAATGATATAACTCTGGGTAGAAATTTGAAGAGAGATCTAACATGGTAATAAGAAACTTATTGCTGTTATCCTCAGGCCCAGGTAGGTAGCCTATTGTTTCTATTGTTTACTGAATGACTGATTAATAGAAAAGTTCAAATGTAAAATTTTGATCTACTTGATCCCATGCAGGAATTGAGTGTGGGACAAAAGGAAGAGCCACAAACAATGGATAATGAAACAATATTAGGAATGACACCCTGATTACTTAAGGAAAACTGTTTTTTGATGCTAAAAATCTTGTATAAGCATTAGCTTTGGTTTTTAGCAAAAACCTCTGAAAAGTAAATAAAGCTAAAATGTAATTTTAAGATGTCACCACTAATCTCTATATTCTTTCAAGTAAAGAACTATATTTGATTTGACAGTGTTGCTCTTCTGCCTTGCCAATTTCTCATGAAGTGTTTTGAGAAAGCATAAATAGAAACATAAAGAAAAGAATGAATAAATTGGAATTGACATTTCTCTCAAAATTTCATCAGATACACATCCACATAAATACAACCCATTAAAATGATCTATTATTTTAAAGCTGTGTCATTGGTAAATATGGGGAAATTATTAAAAAGCTATGATATAGGAAATAAATAAATGTTCTCATAATTATTAGGAATATTGCAAAGGCATAAATTGAAAAGACATATGCTTCTTCAGGTTCATTTAAAACATAAAGTCATCTTTGTAGATGATGTATCTATACAGTCAATAGAAAGTTATATCCCTATTTCTAAAGAATAACATCTATTTATATGCAAGATTTTTTATTTGATTAGATAAGCTATTAATTGCAATTTTATGCCCCACAAGTCTGGTCAATTGTTTTCCTTAAGAGAACAAAGCAGAAGCCAAAATAGGGAACACAATTGTCTGGTCTTGAGAAGGCTGTGGCACCCATTGTATTCTAAGTTACAACTGGATGCTAAGTTGTATAAAGAACAAATAGGTTTTGAATAGTTATACTCCATTTTAATCTCTGCTTTTCTTAGGTGAACTTAAATTCCAGTCGCTAGAGCTTTTCAATCCATCTTCCTGTCACTATTTCTACAGACTTCAATCTAATCTCAAATACAGTGCAACCCCAGAGATGATGGACAGTGTTTGGTACCTCCCACCTCCTATTGGACCATCCACTGCCCAGGTCATGCTCTGATACCTGGAATCAGCTTCAAGGCATTCTCCAGGTACTCATCTTCAGTGATACGTAGACCATTTAACTTCAGTTCCAGGGTGAAATCCCGTACAGTCCAGATGAAGTCTGGAAAGAAACTCACAAACTCGGTGGAATCGTCTACTCCTTCCGGGGTAGGGGAGGACTTTGCCCGTACAAGTTCTGTCAGCTCTGTCACATAACTACAATTTGGCTAAGGAAAAAGAACTTTCTCCCCACAAATCCCACATTTCTCTAACAAACAATTATTATAAACACTCCCTTTTGCCCTGGGTTCTTCTGCTTTAGCAAAGGCAACTAAATGACAGGGAAGAAGAACCTGCCTCGATCTCCCAAACTATAGGCTCAAATACCCAGGGGGTTTGGTTCCTGGAAGGATACTGCAGCTGCTCCAGGGCCTGGTGGTTAATGGTATTCATGCTGTTGTAGACAAAGCTGCTACACAGAAGCACAGCCAGAGCAAAGATCCACGAATCATTCTTGGGGTCGCCCTATAAAGAACATCCAAGTAAGACATTTAGGAGTTTACTTTGTAGAAATTCATTCAGATACTAAGTCTATCAATCTTTCATGTATTATTTCAGGTAATATATTTACTACATAAAGAAGTAAGTTTGAAGACAGACATAAATACAGATATCAGCTTTGACAATTACAAAGACATCTCTTGTGACAGCAATTTTTTCATATACAAAGAAATTGTAATCTTCACAGGGTTTTCTTTTTATTCAGTTGGATGAAATAAACTAACATATTTAGAAAAACATAGTGCAGTACCTGGTGTGCAATTAGGTTCAATGAAGGGTACTAACACATATTCATTCTACACATATTTGTTTGGTCATGTGCCATATAAAATGTACTGTGATTGACATAATGGGGATGTATTCAACCAATGTTTACAGGAAGATACTGAATGTTTCCACTGTTCTTAAATTTAAAAAACAGTTTAAAAGGACAAATATCCCTTTCAAGATGACTCTTTTAAAGTTATGTTTAAAACATCTATAACAATGAATGAAGCAAAGATGAGAACATCTATAAGGAGCTCACATCTTAATAATGTTTATAATCAGTGGAATATATAGCTATAATATTAAATTAAAATTTAGAAATCCATTAAGAAAGAAACAAGCTCTGGAAGTTGGTTGAAAAGAGTACATGATATGAAGTCTTCCTCAAAGTCTAGAGCTGAGTGTTAAAGAATTGGTAGAATTGGTGAAGAATCCCACAGGTGAAAAGACCCACAGAAGCAAAAGTAGAAACGGCAGAATATACAGGGGTCTTGGCAATAAAAGTAGAGTTATTTGATTTCATGTGAGCAGCGGGTAGGTGAAGAAGTTAAGGTTGGATATTGAGCCTACACAACCAGATGAGAGACCTTAAAGGGCAAGCTAATTTATTGGTGTAAATTACAGCACTGTCTAAATAATGGCATAATCCAGAAACTATTTCTCTTATAAACAGTGTCTAAAGCTCTTTCTTAGAGGAAATGTACAAAAACTGGGATTTATGCCTACAAAATTCAATTAGAAAATTTGGGGGAGAAATGCCAATTAATTAATTTAGTTTTCAAACCCCAATTTTTAAAAAATGATCAATTAAGATAAGAAGAAGTAGCACATCTGAGAAACAATAAATTATTTAGACAGCAAGACTGTATCGTTGTTTGACATAAGTATTTAAAAATAAACAGAATTTCTGAACTTTTTTTTTTTTTTGTAGAAATAGACAGGTATCGAAATTTAGGTTCTATTTACAAATAAGTCTCAAAGTAAGGCAGAAAAGGAGAAATAATTCATTTCACACCTTAGTAAAAAGCTAAAGTATCAAAAATTCATCTTAAGGGGCCAGCCGAGTGGCGTGGTGGTTAAGCGCTGGCTTGGGAAGCCAGAGGCCCCGGTTCGGTCTCACATAAGAGGGCCATTGACACTGCCCTCAAAAAAAAAAAAAAAAAATTTTTTTTCATCTTAAAATGATGTTGTAGGACAAACATATTTTTATAGAATCAGCACATCCAGAAGTGTGTCAAAGCCTTCCAGATGCTCTTTGGGTTCTTGGTGAACTTCACCAGAGGACTGCAGACTCTTTGAGGGCAGTGCTTTTGTTTTGGTCACTAATATTTACAGGACTAATTCAGAGACCTGGGAATCAGATGTTCAATAATTATTTATTTAATTGAGTCAAATCATTCACCCAGTGTCAAGAAATAAAAGAAAATTTTACTCAATATACCATGATGCCTTACCTAGAAGTGAGATTCAAACAAAAATTTGCCTCATATATATACTTGGATTTCTAGATTTCACATATAGACCAAGCAATTAAGTTTTATAATAAAGAGAATATCCCGATTTAAAAGCATTATCTGTGACTCTCTGCTTTACCTTTTCCACATCGCCCAGGCCCTCAGTGTCCAGAAGGACCAGTGTGTGGTTAGGCTTAGAAGGGTGAGGCACACACCACATCCAGATGCCCTTGGTTTCAGACTGCACCGTGGAGCCCAGAGGGAAGCCTGTAAAGAAAGGAGAGACACAACATAGAGTGATAGCAGATAATCTAAGAAGCCAAAGAACTACAAAGTCAGATCTTTGGAATATAAGTACTCCAGCATACAAGATGGTGATTTCTCTATTTTTAAATAATGCTCTACTTTGTGTGTTGTCTATTTGATGAATGAGGGAATGTTAAGTGTGAGAAAGATACCCAGCAAGGGCTTAGGATGGAGGCAAGAGGCAGCCATGAACCATGCATAATTTAAGTCATTGATAACTATAATAAAAGCATTTTCAAAGAATGGTCAAATTCAAAGCCATATACAAGTGGATAGAAAAGAAACATCTAAAGGACAAAAGTGGAAAAAAGAAAAAGAGGTATTTATTCACAGTTAGTATGATTAAAAAAAAAAAAGCGGGGTGGGGATGGATGGTAGTAGTCATGGGATGTAAACTCAAAAGGATTTTTAGGATGATAGATAATCAAACATCTTTATATGTTACTGGGAATATTTCCATAGAGAAAGCAAAATATGTTACAAGAGAAAGAAGGGACACAATTGCATCATTTACATAAGTAAAAGACGATAGAAATCTGAGCATTAGTAGAAGAGATTTTCATCAACAGGAATAAAACAAGAAATATAGTAACAGATTACATTGAGGTAGTAATTTAGTAGTGGGAATTAAAATTAGAAAGTTGATTCACTGAGAGGAGTTTGGTTCTCCCTTCATGTGACCAGAGAATGAAACCAAAAGCTGTGATGTAGCTAGAGTCAAAAATTGGTTCTTGGGCCGGCTGAGTGGTGCAGTGGTTAAGAGCTGGCTTGGGACGCCAGAGGCCCCGGTTCGGATCCCACATATGAGGGCCAGTGACACTGCCCTGAAAAAAAAAAATTAAAAAAAATTGGTGCTTGCCTGAAACACCTACCATGGTTCTCTCCTGCAAGATGATTCATCAAATAGGATTTGCCTGTACGATATATTCCTACAATGGCCACGACCACCACTGGTTGAGAAATCTTGTCAAGAATCTCTAGAGCTTTCTGGTTCACAGACAGCTGCCCATTTTTGTTTTCCACGAGACAAATGGGGGCCATCATGTTGGGTCCAGATGCCATGGCAACCTGCCAACCTAGAAGAGCCTCCTAGTAGAAATAAGATTGCAAATTTATTCTCTGACTCAGTTATCCAAAACACCAAATAACTTAGGACGCTGTGAGTTTTCTGCTTTGTTTCTGGCACAGTATGCATAGGCTAAGCCCTGCAATGAAAAATTCATGTATTTTTGGTTCTACTCTTACAATGAATGTTTACGCGACCCAAAGTGCTTCCAATGCTGTAAGGAACTCGTATTGGATATTGTTGCCACAGTACACTCACATCATATAATGCAGTTGATTGGCTCTACCCAATGCAGGAGTCATCATCAAATGAGAAGCAGTCATCACCTCATCTGAGTCCTCTCTCAAGTCCTAATGCTTAACTAGCTATTAAGTGGTCAGTGAGATTGATGGTGAGGGTAGACCTGGCACTACAATGACCACAGGAACACAAGCCATGAGTTGTTAAGCCACAGATTTCGTGCATCTCTTCTGTCTCTTGGTCCTAGTTGTTGAAAATATCTATAGAATATGACAAGTATTCATCAAAACCTGAGTTTTTAAATTGCTAATTTGTTTTGACGTATGACAGGCCAATGAAATGCAATATCTATGGAACCATTTGTGATATTTAAGGGACAGAAAGAGTTGCTGGTTCCAGAAGGGCAACAGCTTTTGATTTTCCTCCTTTTTA
This sequence comes from Aselliscus stoliczkanus, assembly GCA_033961575.1. NCBI lineage: Eukaryota > Metazoa > Chordata > Mammalia > Chiroptera > Hipposideridae > Aselliscus > Aselliscus stoliczkanus. The sequence goes on along the minus strand of CM066730.1, from coordinate 112,881,631 downwards.
AAAGTTATCAAAATGCTTTGGCCAAAAAATGTAAGACTCATCCTGTGTGAAGGAAAATTGAGTCACTGGGAAACTGATTTTTTTTCAAAATAGAAATGTGCATCAATATCAAGAAATGGCTGTATATTTAAGCCTCAAAAACTACATATTAATAAAATTCAGTGAAGAATAACCAAAATACCTTCTAATTTATGCACCCTCGTAAGTGTTCAAAAATATTCATGTTGCCACCTTTAGCATATGACATAGCATATATAGAAAACCTTAAAGATTCCACACAAAAAAAGAACTATTAGAACTAACAAATGAATTCAGTACAGTAGCAGGATACAAAATTAATATTCAGAAATCAGTTGCATCTTTGTAAACCAATATCAAACTATCAGAAGGAGAAATTAAGAAAACAATCCCATTTACAATTGCATCAGAAAAAATAAAATACCCAGGAAGACATTTAACCAAGGAAGTAAAAGAACTGTCCTCTGAAAACTATAAGATGTTGATGAAAGAAATTGAAGTAGATACAAATAAATGGCAAGATATACAGTATTCATGGATTGAGAGAATTAATATCATTATAATGTCCATAAAACCAAAGCAATATACAGATTCAATGCAAGCCATTCAAAATACCAATGGAATTTTTACCAAACTAGAACAAATATTCCTAAAATTTATATGGAACCACAAAATACCACGAATAGCCAAAGCAATCTTAAGAAGAACAAAGTTGGAAGTATCACAGTATTTGATTTTAAACTATACTACAAGGCAATAGTAATCATAATAGCATGGTATCAGCACAAAAACAAATACATAGATTAATGGAACACAATAGAGAGCCTAGAAACATGGTCAATTAATCTATGACAAAATATGGTCAATTAATCTAGGAAGCAAGAATAGAGTATGGAGTAAAGAAAGTCTTTTCAGTAAATGATGTTGGGAAAACTAGACAGATGTACGCCAAAAATGAAACTAGACCCCTTTCTTACAACCATATACAAAAGCGGACTCAAAATGTCAGTCCTGAAACCATAAAACTGCTGGAAGAAAACATAGGCAATAAGTTCTTTGACATTGATCTCAGCAATATTTTGGAGGGTATTCTCCTAGGGCAAAAACAACAAAAGCCTAAATAAACAAATGGGATTACAGCAAACTAAAAAGCTTTATACCACAAAGAAAACCATCAACAAAATGAAAAGGAGATATACTAAATAGGAGGAGATAATATTTGCAAATGATACATCTGATAAAGGATTAATATCCAAAATACATAAAGAACTCAAACAACTCAAAATCAAAAAACAAACATCTGATAAAAAAATTGGCAGAGGACCTGAATAGATATTTTCCCAAGTGGCCAACAGACACATGAAAAAATGCTCAACATCACTAATCATCAAGGAAATGCAAATCAAAACCACAATGAGATATCACCTCCAACCTGTCAGAATGGATATTATCAAAAACTCAACAAAGAATAAATGTTGGCAAGTATGTGGAGAAAAAGAAACCCATGTGCACCATTGATGTGATTGTAAACTGGTGGAGGCCACTATGGCTTCCTCAGGTATGAAGATTCCTTAAAAAATTTAAAATAAAACTACCATATGACCCAGCAATTCTTCTTCCAGGTATTTATCTGAAGAAGTCAAAAACACAAATTCAAAATGATTTAAGCACCCCGATATTCACTGAAGCATTATTTACAACAGCCAAGTATGTAAACAACTTAGGTGTCCATCAATAGATGAATGGATAAAGAAGATGTGATACATATATACAATGGGATAGTACCACATTCCTTTGCCATAAAACAGAAAGAAATCTTGCCATTGAGGCAGCGTGGATGGACCTAGAGGTATTAGGCTAACTGAAATAAGACACAGAAAGACACACACAATATGATATCACTTAATATGTGGAATCTAAAGACCAAAATAAATGAACAAACAAACCAAAACAGAAACAAACTCATAGATACAGAGAACAAACTGTTGGTTGCCAGATGGGAGGGGGTGGGGGATGGGAGAAAAGGATGAAGGGGATGAAGAAGTACAAACTTTCAGTTATAAAAACAATCATAGGGATGTAAAGTACAGCATAGGAATTATAGTCAATACTATTGTAATAACTAAGTACAGTGCCAGATGGGTACTAAACTTGTGGGGATTACTTCAGAAAGTATATAAATGCCTAATCACTGTGTTGTGCAACTAAAACTAACATAATATTGTATGTCAACTATATTTTAAAATAAATTTTAAAGAATATCCCTGTGAAAAGACCCAGAACCAAACTCTGCCCTCAGGTGGGTATGCTTAACTCTTGAATATGTCTGCCATAGCACTTCATTAGGGAGAAGAAAGAACTACTTGCTTCCGAGAAAGTGCTGTGCTGGTCCTCCCCAATTTTCAGAACATACCATGAAATAAGCTGTCCCAGGAGGTTTCCAAAGCAAGTCTGGGCCTCAGCAGTCATGTCCAGTCAAGGCCCAGAGATAGCATGCTTGTATCCCAAGTTTAAGGGTGAGGCTGGAGGTGGGAGTGAGGCCACAGTCTTTAGGCAGCCCATTTGATTCTGGCAGTGCTTGAGTAGCTGCTCTCCCCACCACACACCGCCCCACTCCCCGCCACACCCCCCACCCCACCTGCCACGCTTCCAACCAATAAATAAAGGCAGCCAGAGCTCTCTGAGCCAAGTCTCGTCTTGATCCAATAATTATAATAACAATAATAATAATGTCTAGGAGGTGAATCTAATGTAAAGTCAGGTGGAGAACAGGTGATAAGTCCACACTATTGCACATTACAATGCGGAACATTGAGCCCATGGATGAAAAAATTGCCTCCAACACCTGCCCTCACCTCAAAGAGTCGGGAGAAGGTTCTAATTTCTCATGTCTTCATGCATGCTTCTTTTCCACTCTACTTGCTGCTGTCCTGGCTATGTGACAGGCTTGAAGCTGTCACCTCACACCTACCACTGCTCCAAAAGGAAAAGCTGAGCTTTCTGCCATCTGAATCCTGCAGACTATCAGGTTACATGGTCCCTCACCTCTCCCTTCCTCAGAGACCCTTGTGAATTAGAAATGGAGAGGCTGAGATTTAAGACTCAATTACAGGCAAAAGTTGATGAATGAGCATTTCTGCCCCAGGCCTCCTCAGGTCAGTGTGTCAAGAGCAAGCTCCCCTTGTACCTCATTCCTCCATGTTTCCTTTTCAACTCCCACTTTTCTGTTGCTATTTTATACAATTGGAAAGAGCAAAAGAGCAAAAATCCCAACCTGAAAATAAAAGTAATCTATGTCTTTTTTTTTTTCTGGTACAGATCACACATTCAGAAACAGTACGGAATAAGAAAAACATGGTTAGACTTCATAGTTGCTTTTAACAGTCGATTAAAGAGAGTGAGAATGAATTATCTTATATAAATACAGCTTGCTAGACTGTTTTGAATAGTAATATGGTAAATATAAAGAGAATTTTTAAATACAATATTGTATTCTGAGGACCATCTTGTCTCTCTGTTTCTCCAATGCCTAGCGGGAGCCCTCAGAAAAGTCTGGGGCAAAGAGGCAGCGAGATGGAGGGAGCAACCCCACCCAGCGCCGCTGAGAGGGGGCCAGGCTTCCAGCCTCAGAGAAAGGCCTTCAAGGGGCCCTTCAAGCAGACGATGTGGGCTGCGCTCCTCCTCCTCCCACGCAGGGGTCTTTGTGCAGCCTGGGTGGGTGCCTAAGGAGGAGCAGGGCGCCCCAGGGACTCCTTGTGCCGCTGACAGCTCGCAGTCCCTTCGGATCACATCCCAGACGCTGAGCTGCCCTGAGCCAAGTGTCAGGCAGGACAAACACCATCGGGTCCCCTAGCCTTCTGCCAGCTGCCTCCTGCCTGCCAGTGCGGAGCCTGAGCCCCCACAGTGGGGTGTGCGCCTGGGCACGTGTTGTTGTTGTTTAAGGAATATGTGCAAGGAAGAGCGAGTTTAGGAGTGAACTTACTTGTCTCGGGTGCTGCAGCGAGGGGACAAGTTCTCAGCTGTCCTTACGCGCCTCTGGTCCGCTCCTCCTGCGTCTGGCTCCTCGGGATACCGACTGTTCCCTTTGGCAGCTGAAAACCGAGCCGGGTGCTAAAGGCAAGCTATAATGGGTCGGGTTGAGGAGAAACGAAAGGGAAAGTACACGCACTTCCGTGGCTTTCCTGTAAAGGATTCTTTCCATTTTTTTTTTTAACGGAGACTAGAGGCCCGAGTGTGGGGGCGAAAAGTGGTGGATGATCCTTGTCTCCACCACACCCAGTTTCCACACCCAGTTTCGGAATCCCAGACTGGTTCCTATTAGGTTCCTGGCCCCACAGTGAACCCAGAGCAGCAGGCTGAATGTGCGAGCCAGAAACTGCAGTCTGACAGAGCTCGGTGGCCTGTCTCCCTGGGGGGCTTTTTTGGGAGGAAATTGGTTTTTTTGTTATTTTAATTTTTGCTTAGGCTATTTAATTTCTCTCTCTTATTTTAAGTACTCTTATTATTAACATAAGTCCTCCTTCAGTAACAATAAGTGTATCAAAACTCCTAATTATACAGTCCAGAGATCATCGCTATTATTTTGTAGCATATTCTGCCACCTATATTTTGTGTTGGATGTATGGGGGACAATGGGGGGACTGGAGTTCATATATTTTGAATGTTTTCTTTAAATGAAATGATATAAAAATACAAATTCAGATGTGAATTTTCAAAATGTCAAACAAATCATAACCATCAACACATTTTTAAAGATTTTTTGTTTTAAATTGGGGAGTTGGGGGAGGGGAACAGCGTTGGGGAATCGGGGAAGGGAAACAGACAAGCCACTGTCCTTGTTGTTCTTCAGTCCAGTTGTGGAGGACGTTGCTTCACTGGCCCATGTTGGTATCCTCACTGCGCTCCTCCTAGATGAGGTAGATCGGTTGCTGGCCTTTGGATGGTCGCTCACCGCGACTATTAGCAGCTCATGCTGGCTGCCAGCCACTCACACTGGCTGCCCGCCACTCACTGTAGCCTATGACAGCCCACTGCAGCAGAGGCTGCAGCCTACAACGTCTCCGGGGCTCGCAGCCCAGCTCCAGGTGGAGCCGTTGTCAGCTGTAGAGGGCAGTGTCACTGGCCCTCATATGTGGGATCCGAACTGGGGCCGCTGGCATCCCCAAACCAGCTCCCAACCAATGCGCCACTCGTCTGGCCCAACACATTTTTAAAAGATCGCAAATATTTGTTATCAGTTTACTGGTTCTATCTTCCATTAAGGTTCTTTCCAACACATTTGAATTTTAGTATGAGCAATAATTCAGAAATAATATATGCAATTTTATGGTACTTTATTATATTAAACTATGAAACAAATATTGTGTAATTAAGTTAGTCTTTTGCTACATTTGTTGCCTTCTGGATGGATATAGGTGGGAATTGTGTTAGTGAAACAATTTGGGTTAGTTGCATTGCCTATTTTTTGCTACCTGGAATATTCTGAGTTGGTTTCAAACACATTAAAAGTATTAATTCCACTTTCACCAATGTGTTTGTGTGATATAGGCTCTTTGACATTATGGTAAAAACTAAATACTAATAGTTAGATTCAGAGATTCATTTTTATAACTTTATCTAAAACAGATTACTAAAGTGACAAACTTGTTCCAAGAAAGCTGTCATAGTGACTACAACATGAGAAAATACATTGAAAATTGGAAAATTGAAGTCCCTACATTTCCTTTAACATGCAATGTAAATCTACCAATCATATTTGTATTAGAATGCTTATCTTCAAAAATGAGTTTATACCTTTGACTTCTTATTTTCAGAGTTAAAATATACTCTTCTTGTGTGATATTAGTGTGATACCAATATTTATCAATTGTCTTTACCTGGGATTTTTTAAATTGGGCAAAGCTATTGTTTTCCTGCAACACTTGGTGGTACATTTCATTGGTACATGTAATACAATTTTGAGACCCATTGCCTTTATATAGTTAAAGATGAAAAAAAGCAAGGTTCTCACCTTTGGACAATCTATACGTTGTCGGTGGCAAATATTATAAAATAAAGCAAGAAGTGATGGGTGTTTAAATGATATTACAAATAAAGTTCTTAGTCTCTACAAAAGCAGTAGTTAACCGTATTAGGAAGGATTCACAGATGAGGTCCCATTTCTGTTGGACCATTAAGAATGACTTACTTTTGAAGAAAGAGTGATTGGACAAAAGATATTTTAAAGCAAAGAAAGGGAATGGCAAATATACACAAATAGGGGCTAGGTCCTAGGAGTGAGCCAGGTCTAACACAGCCAGTGTAGCAGGCTCACTGAAAATAAAGTAGAAAGATCAACTGGGACCTGGATCATGGACTATGCTCCACATTCAGGTAGAGACTTTGAAGGTTACTAGGCATGCTCAGTGCTATGTTTGAATCCACTTCTCTGATGGCAGGAGAGAGGATAAATTAAGAACATCTGGGATACAGATCATTTGGGAAACTGGTGCTATAGCTTAGAAACATATTACAGTCCCACCACTCTAGGTTCCACAGAGTCATTCAGGGATTTAGGTTCCTTCCATTCTGTTGTTCTGCGCCCACTGAGGTGTTGTACACATCTGCATGGTCACAGGTTGAGTGTTGCCACATTTGGTATCCAGACAGTAAGATGGACAAAAGTGACTAGTGGAGAACATGCTCAGAGCTGTCTGGCCCAGACTCACAGGTAACATACACATACTTCTGCTCATATTCCATGTGCACACGGCCACACCTAGATGCAAGAGCAGCTGGAAAAATATAATCCCTATCTGGTTGCTATGAGTTCATTTTATAACATAGAATAATGTGTTATACTGTCATAGCTGTGAAACTATACACACCGCTATCAGAGGCAGCTTTACTAAAAAACTTTTAATTTAACTTGGCAGTTTCTAGAGCTCAATGTAAGCTGAGTTTACTCTAGTGACCTTATCCTTATTGAGATAGAGATTGATATAGGATGAGAGTTGGGCACTGACCCAACCCCAAATCGGAAGTGTTCTCACTCATCAATGGGATCAAAAAGCCTTCCCTATCCTTCTCTTTCTCTTTTTTCTTGTGATTGTTTTTCATTTTGTTCCATGAGTTTACAATATAAAAATGTGAGGCTAGAGATGAAGAATATAGGCTAGATAGTTCTTTTAGCATTTAAGTTACTATTTTATTTTTATTTCTCATATTTTAATGTTTAACTTATTTCTAAATTTTATTATTATTATTATTATTATTATTATTATTAAAGAAAAATACATTTGGAGTCTTTTCCCTAGGTTCCATGGTAGAAAATTATTGGAAGAAAAATATCTTCAAAAAATATATTCTGTAAGTCTAAGTCACAAAAGTAAAATATTGGTAAAGGAAGAATTATTAAAAAGGTTTCCTAAAGTATGGAGACTTATGAGACTTAATTTAATGGAAATGAAGCTTTTCACGTCCTATTAAATTTATTCCGGAACAGATGACGTACCATCATGTTGGAGAAAGTGTGTTTATTTGGCACCAAGCATACTCAGCTTTGGGGACAGTGTAATTTCTTAGACAGGAAGAGTCTCATTTTAACAGGCTGTACACAGAGCTTGGTGGAAGACCATAAAGCTGTAGATATATCAGCCCTTCCAGAGAAGCACAAACTTGAAGCAGTTTCATTTCAAAAGTTTCTGAGTGCAATTCTTCAACTGAGAACATAGGTACAAAGGAATAATGGCCCCTTAAATAGGTTTGGGGAATTCTAGAATTGGAGACAGTAGCCCACTGTGACAAAACAGTAAAAACAAAGCAAAATTAAAATCACCTTGGAGGGGTGGAACTGGGCATGCCTGGTTCTGCTCCTTCTCCTTCCGTTCATCTCGGGATTGCTCACCTCTAAGTCGGTACAAATTGAGGCCTGCTCCTCCTTGCTGTACCACAGAATCTGAAAATCACAGGCCAAAAACAACCTGAAGACTCTATTTTTGAAGGCCATTGAACTTTTTTAGATAAGTCCAGAAGAAGAATCTGAGATCAGTACAGCTGTTGTGTCTATTATAACTGAGGATAAATCACTGGAAAGAGTGAGTCTACTAACTACTTCCTTTGGCATTTGACTCTTGGTCCTTTTGTTGCGAGCTCCTTGTTTTGCAAAGCTGGCTGGTATCAGCATAGTGGGTCAAACAAAAGTCCTCAGTGAGAGAGGTTGGGAATCTCCCATCTGCATTTCAAAACATATCACTCATGACTTGAATATGTCACCAGATACTAAAGATAAAGAGGATAGATTCCACGTATGGGAGAATGACCCTCTAAAGGAAAGTTTGGAATCATCATAAGAACCATTGGAAGGGACATCTGAGAGTCATGTAGGTGATGTTTCACAAGATCCTATCATGCCTTCAGTCCAAAGGAAAAAGCTAGATCCACTCCCTAAAATGCATAGACATTTTAGGAAAGCCATAGGCAAAGAGAATGATAAAGAAGAAAAAGGAGAAAGTGGAGCTGCAGTAAGCCACCATTCTTATGTCATCTTATTTTATTTTATTTTATTTTAGATGAGCCATCCTGCCACCTGTTGGCAGCTTAGCAGAAGCTCAGCTTGGGCTGGGCATTGAACTGCTGTCGCTCAGAGCTCAGCTCGCACTCTTGAGCGAGCTCTTCACCAACTGAGCCACTTGACCAGCCCGCCATCATTCTTCCAACACCTTTGATACCACCACAAAGTAAAGAAGATGAAGCAGTAGATACAGAGCCGACCCTACTCAGTGCCCAAGAAGATGATTCTGCCCCTCTCTATGAGGACAGATTACAAAGTCTGCAGGATGAGGGTATTTGTGTGATGCATCAGAAATGTCAGATCCAGCGCTGTGGGCTCTCAGTGTCCCTCTTCTCCTGCAGTGACATCCTTGGCATCCACCACACTGTTTCGGTCATTTCCTAAACTGTGTCTATAAGAGTTTTTCAACCTCTTTTCTAGAAGCCTCCAGAAAAAAGATGGCATCCAGCAAGCTGAGGCAGGAGGTGATGCTAACAAAAGCTCAGATATCTGGCCTGCTGAGATGTCTGGGGGAAAATAAAATGCAGCTCCACAAAAGCCTGTAGCAAGTAAATAAATTACTATAGGCTTCTTTTGTGTTTACTTTTATAGTCTTCTCTATGTCATTGTCCTTGTTATTTGAGCTCTTGTCTGTCAAAGAGAGAGGACATTTTATGCTGAGATCCTCAAGTCTAAAGAAGTAGCAAAAGCAAAGCAACTTTGAAACCTTTAACACTACGCCTGGTAGTGGGATGGATAGCTTCCTACTTACTCCCAGTAGGCTGTAATGGGACTCAACCTGGAGCAGTGGTTTCCAAAATTCATGCATATTTCACTCATGTACTTAGCTGGCTTAATTTTCACTAACTCCTCTTAGGATGGAAGCCATACAATTTCATCATTTTCAGTAATGTCTCCTGATATTGACCAAGTGGAGACTTCTCATTTCCTATTTCAGTCATTTTCTTTTCCATTTGGCTAGAAATTCATTTTGCATTCTTCATCTTCAGTACTTTGTAGAAACGGTGCCATGTGCTATTGATTTGGATATACCTGGTGGATAGGGTGGTTGCTACTGTTCTTGGAGAGGATACTGCCGTCACGTCTCCCATCTCTAACTATTGTTCGGTTTTCTTTTTGTCACTTGTTAGTAAGATATGGGGTTTTCCTTCTGAACTGTCCCTCTGGTGTTCTCTAGCCATCTGTATTGAAAACATTGTCACATAAGGTAGTGCTCCTTCCTTGTCATTCTTTAGCCAGACTCACAGAATTCTGAGTTCTTTTCTTCTTTAATTTGCATAGCAGCTCAAATTTATTTATTTTTTATAATTAAACTATTTTTTTTGTTTATTGTGTTGACAATTTTTAGTAAAGTTACACCTGAGCTTTTTTTCAGAATCCTAAAGAAAATAAGTACTTTTTAAGCTAGTGATATTACATTATCTTATTAATTGCATTCTCATTTCTACTAACATTTTTTTTTCACGCGACCAGCCCCAAAATAAGTATTTTTTAAAAAGGTTCAAGATCATTTCATTTCCCCCATGTCCCAGCATGATAAGTTAATCCTCTTCCCAAGGTATAAAATAAGAATTGAATCTTATACCCTCTTTTGAGGGTGTAGGTTTAAGGAGAGTTTAAGAGTTTCCCTTTAACTTTAATTACCTGTTGTTATTTCCTATTTGTCCCGGTTTCCCAGTTCATATAAGAATACGAAATACAAGCACAAATACAAATAAATGTGTGAAGTATCTGCATAAGAAGGAAGTTGTGTCCATTATTTTCTTCCATCCTTAGGACTGACCCTGAAGGTTACAACACTAGAACTGGAGAAGATGAACAACAGGCCTCTTTCAAGAAAAAAGAATGACAAAACTGGAAGATTCAAACCACTGCACTATGTGGTCAAGGAATGTTGTTCTTCATTTCTTCAAATTCAAGACATGAGGACAACTGTTGTATATGGGAAATTGGATTGGTGCAGATTTTTTTGAGCTATATTCTGTGAACTACAAAGAATTGCAGCACTGCTTCCATCATGGGACCTTTGTGATGGACTATCTCAGACCCATGGTTATCACCCTGCTGTTCACAGTGCCACAGGAAGTAAATCTTTGACTAGGATCCTTGTTCCCCCAATCCCTTGCCTTAGAATTAGTCTTCCAGTTGGTGAGAGGCCCAAGAAATGCTCCTTTAATAGAGATTTAAATAGCCCACATGGAGGAAACCTCAAAACAGATTAAAAGAGTCTTTAAATAAGTTAGATAATTTTTAATGAATTCAAAATCCTGGGATTTTATTACAAATGATTTCTAATGTGAACTTGACTTTTTTCCTACTTGTAATCACCATTCTAATTCTAGGATGCCAGTGAAAATGCACTGTGCTGGATTACTAAATAAATAAATAAATATAAATGCACTTTGGTTGTTCCTAGGAATTGAAATACACACAGTGAAAGACTAGGCTTTCAGAATTATGCAAAATGTACGCAATTGAACTTGATTGGTGGGTTGGCGGCATAAGTAAATTACTTTGCTCACAAGCCGGACTAAGGTTAGTTACATCACTAAAGGAAGAATACACACTGGTTTGTTCTTCCTCCACTTAGAACACAGAACTCAGTGGGAAAGCTGGCATTTCAGAGATTTTAATTTGTAAGATGAATCTGTTGGGGTAGACAGAGCCTCTGCTAAGACCTCCTAGACACTCGAATGCTAGGATTACATATGGATTTATAAAAGTCCAGTTTCTCTTATGTCACTTTCTGGGAGGCTCTGGTAGATCCATCGTGCCCCTTCTCCACTCATGTTCAACACATGCTGCCTCCCGTCACCCCTCCACTCCTAAATGAGGTGAGACTTAGTCTTGTGTCACATCACTGATGGCAACAAAGGGCAATTCCTGGTCATTCTTCCTTCATGGGATCCTTCAAAGACACTGCCCTTACTCCCCTAGAGCATGGCTCGGCAATCTGAGGCCTGTGAGCCACATGTAGCGTTTTAGGTACATTTTGTCTCAAAAGTTGGCCGACCCCTGGAAGAGCCAAACCTGTCCCTCACAAAAATTTAAAAATTATTCAAGAGCCATAAACATATGTTTACATAATCACCATCATATGAATAGTATCCTTAAAAATTTTATAAATGAACTATGATAGTTTCATTTTCATTTTCAATTTTCCTTCAGAGCCACATGTATGTACCCAAAGAGCTGCATGTGGATCCCCACCAGCTGCAGTTTGCTGACCCCCGGCAGCTCTACCATCTCAAAAGTTTGCCAATCTCCGCCCTAGAGGACAGTTCAGTGACCTGTAAAAGTGCCTGATGTGAAGAAGCACCTCATCCTTGTCCCGGAGACAATTCGGAAAAGAGCTTTCCAAGAGTCACATGGTGTGTACCCCTCCATGTCTACAGCTCCATTTTTGTGTGAAGACACATGTAAGTGCACTGTTGTTGGGGCACACCTCAAGAAGCATCTCCTTGGGCCGGCCGAGTGCCTCTGTTGGTTAGGAGTTAGCTTAAGGGTTGGCCGAGTGGCTCATTGGTTAAGACTGGCTTGGGACGCCAGTGGCCCTGGTTCGTATCCCACATGAGGACCAGTGACAATGCCCTCTACAGCTAACGACAGCATTACCTGGAATTGGGCTGCTGTGAGTCCCGGCGATGGTGTAGGCTGCAGCCCCTGCTACAGTAGGCTGCCATAGGCTACAGTGAGTGGCCGGCAGCCAGAGTGAGCAGCTGGCAGCCAGTGTGAGCTGCCAAGAGCTGCTGTGAGCGGCTGTCCAGAGGCCGGCGAGCGATCTGCCTCATCCGGGAAGATGCAATGATAATACCAACATGGGCCAGTGAAGCAACGTCCTCCGCAACTAGACTGAAGAACAAAAAGACAGCAACTTGTCTGTTCCCCTCCCCCAGTTCCCCAATAAAGTCTTTAAAAAAAAAAAGAGTTAGCTTAAGAGTGCGAGCTCTGAGCAACAGGGCCACTGGTTCGATTCCCACATGGGCCAGTGGTGCTGCACGTGAGCTGAGCTGCCACTGAGCTGCCAACAGGTGGCAGGATGGCTCAGTTGGTGAGAGCACATGCTGCTAACAACAAGACTGCCTGTTCGATGGTGGGCTATGCCCACCCTCAACTAAGATTGAACTTGGCATCTTGAGCTCAGCTGCCTCCCGGATGGATCAGTGGATAGAGCATGTGCTCTTAACATCAAGGCTGCGGGTTCGATTCCCACATGGGATGGTGGCTATGCCCACCCATTACTTAGACTGGACTTGGCACTTTGAGCTGAGCTGCCGCTGGATTGCTCAATGGATAGAGCTTGTGCTCTTAACAACAAGGCTGCTGGATTGACTCCCACATTGGGTTGTGGCTATGCCCACTAAGATTGAACACAGCACCTTAAGCTTAGGGGCCATGAGCTGCCATTAGGCAGCCAGATGGCGACTGGACACTCCACAACTAAGACTGAAGAACAACTTGGCTGGTCCCCTTCCTCAATTCCACTGCACTGTTCCCCTCCCCCAATTCCCCAATTAAAAAAAAAAAATCTCCTTTACGTATTTGCACTACTTGTCAGGGCTGGTCCTTTTACATAAATGTTGGTTATTTAGAAGAAATTTAAAAATTTTGAATTGAGTTTTAGGTGTCATCGTTACATAGTGCTTGTTCTAAAGCCTCTTCAGTTCCCATTTATAAATAGGATAATGTTATTCCTGGCTTAATGCTTCCTTTTTACCATTTCTTGAATATCAGATCATTCACATAATCAAAGTTGAGAGACTTTAAAATTTAAAGGAGTGTGTGTGTGTGGAGGGTGTTGTCTTTTAGAGCTTATCCAAAGGATAGCCCACTAGACGCTATCTAACATATTAATATACATGTAATTGGAATAGCAAAAATGGAAGAGGGACAGAAAAGAGATATATAATTGTTTCAAAATTAATGAGACAAGAAACCACATATCCAGAAGTTTAAAGAGCCCCATGGATAATAGATAACAGACAAAAGCACACCTAAGCACACCATAGCCAAATTATGAAATCCACATATTATGACAAAATCTTGAAGAAAGCTAGAGACAAAAAAAACATTACCCACAGGGCCGGCTGAGTGGCTCAGTTGGTTAAGAGCTCGCTCAAGAGTGCAAGCTGAGCTCTGAGCAACAGCTGTTCGAGGCCAGCCCAAGCTGAGTTGCCGTTGAGCTGCCAACAGGTGGCAGGATGGCTCAGCTAAAAAAAACAAAAACAAACAAAAAAAAAACATTACCTACAAAAGACTTCTTCTCAGAATCTATGCAAGTTAAAACATAGTGGAATAACATGTCTAATGTACTGGATGAAAAACAATGTCAAACTAGAATTTACTCCCCAGTAAAAATATTTCCAAAAGAGTGTAAAATAAAGATTGTTTTCAAAATAAAGCTGATTAAATTTACTGTAAGAAGACTTGTATTAAAATTTTTTAGAGGAGGTTATTCTCATGCCTACATGAAGAAATGAGAAATGTCTGAAGCAGTAAAAGAATCAGTAAATATAAATCAATTAGAATGCATATATAAGTCTATACAGAAGCTAGAAAATAGACTACAAGTATTTATTACTGTAAACCATGCAAATAGTAAAAATATAAGAAGATATGAACAATTTTATATAAAGAACTTAAAACGGGTAAGCAAATTCTGAGAAATGTGAATTACCACAACTAACTCACAGAACAAATAAACCACCAGAAATTTCTAATAACTATTATCAAAATGGAATCCATGAGAAGTCTTTCTACAAAAATATCTCAAGACCTAGATGTTTCTATAGTGATTTTGTACAAATATTCACATAAAAATAATTTCAGTTTTATACAAATACTTCCAGAGCACAAAAATATAGGATCTATTACCCAACTCTTTATACCAAAATAAAACCACAAAATATGCAAAAAATAAAAAAAGCTTATATTATTTATGAATACAGAGGCAAATATTCTAATCCAAGTATTAAGCAAAACTCAGCCATAAAAAAACAAAACAAGGATAAAACATCATGACCTCACTTGGTTTATCCTCAGAAGTCTACTTTGATTATACTTTTAAATAAAATAATTACATTAAATGATATGATTAAAGGTAACTAAATTTTATGAACATCTTAAGAAATGCAAATCCAAAATGTGATAAACCTTAACATCTAATAGCGGTATAAAATTCCATTAAACTGGGGCTAAACGGGAGCTTCCTTAATCTAATAGAAAAGATACCTACAAAAATTATAGCAAACTTATTTAGAGACTAAATCATTCTTTTGTAGCTAGGAAGAAGACAGGAACGTCATTACTTATTACCTGTATTTTCATATTCTGGGGTGGTGTGCCCATTACAGTATGCAAGTAATATGAGGAAAAATGTATAAAAGTTGAAAAGAATAAAAAAAAAATCATCATTTGTAAATTATTATGGTGGTGATGGTATTGGGGGTGGTGGTAGTGGTGTGTGCATGTGTGTGTGTTCTGCAAGAATTTTTCTCTCATCCAAGGTCATGGTGTTATTTACCTATGCTATTTTCTACAATATTTATCATTTTATCTTTCACTTTTAGATCGATAATCCACTGAGAATTGATTTTTTTCACATGGTGTAAAATATGACTTCAAAGTATAGTTTTGGAGGAAGGTACCAATTTTCTCTGTACAATTTAATCATAAAGATGGGGTAGAAAGGGGATTACCTAGCATGGATAAATAATGCCACGACCTGGAAGATCCTTGCACCACACACACACACACACACACACACACACACACACACACACACCCTCACACTAACACCTATGACCACAACCATCTCCATAAAATAAAAATTTGTTAAGTTTGACTAGTTCAAAACTAAACATGTCTTTCATGAAAAACACCATTGAAAAAGCTAAAAGGGTGTCACAGAATACAAACATTTGCAAATTATCTAATCAACAAGAAACTCATATCCAAAATACAGATAAGAAAATTCTGATAAATTAAGATGAATAAGAGACGCAGACAACTCAAAAGAAGAAAATAGGGCCAGCCGAGTGTTGCATTGGTTAAGCGCTGGCTTGGGACACCAGTGCCCCTGGTTCGGGTCCCACATATGAGGGCCAGTGACACTGCCCTCAAAAAAAAAAAAAAAAAAAAGAAAAAAATATGTTTACAGGGATGTCACCGGAAAACCAAAGAGCAAACAAACACATAAAAAGGTGCTAGGTCTCATTTGCAGTGGAGAAAATGCAAATTAATGTCCCAATGAAATATCACCAACAGGTAGCAGATTTTAAAATTAAAATATCCTGATGTCAAGAACAATCAATCTGCTGATTAACGTGTAAACTGCTACAGCAACTTTGAAATGCGGTTTAACCTTATCAACAAAGACTGAAAATGCACATAACCTATGACTCAGGAATTCCATTCTTAGTATATTCCACAAGCAGTTCTGAGATACATGTGCACTAGAATATATATGTTAAAAAAATTTTGATAACATTTTGCATAATAGATAAAAACCGCAAACCCAGATATGCCTCCACAGTAAAATACTGTTATATCTTCATACAATAGAACTTAGAAGCTTACAGCTCAAACAAAATGGATGAGTCTTACCAATATCTAAAAAGAGAAGAAGCAAGACAGAAAAAAATACATAAAACATAACTCCATTTAAATCAAGTTTGAAAGCGGGCCAAACTAAATTATATTTTTGATGGATGCACTTACCATTGATAAAATCCTAAAAAAGAATTGTCAAAGTTGTTATAATCATTGGTTCTGAAAGGTTTTGTTGGGGCTGTAATAAGCACCTTTAGGATACTGACAAGTTCTACTCTGTACCTGGATAGTGAGGTAGGTGTTCATTTTATAATTATCAGTTATATTCTGTGTTGTACATTTTTTAGTTCATGCAACTTTTTGTGTCACATTTCATGACTTAGAAAAAAAAAATCCAGAGCGAAGGGGATGTAAGTTAGCTAAATATTGCTTTGTAAAGAACAAAAAATTCTCACCAGAAATGATGAAAATCAGAAAAAAGTGGCACAATATTTTTCAAATGCTGAAAGAAAAGAACTTTCAACCCAGAATTCCCTGTCAATGGAAGGATGCATTGGGAATGAAGGGGAAATCAAGCATTTAATATAAAGGAAAACTAAAAAATTTTTTTTTGCTAATATACCTGCACTAAAAGAAAGTTATCAGAAAGAAATAAAATAATAAGTGAAGGAATCTTGGAATACCAGGAAGGGAGAAAGAATAACAAAGAGAGTAAATTTAAAAGAATAATGGAAATAGTAAAAAATAAGTTCAAATAAATTCACAGTGAGATAGAAAAAGAAAGAAGAGAAACAAAAAAAGAGAGAAAAAGAAAGCAAATAAAATGACAGAGTAAAGTCCTAATATATCAATAATTGTAGTAAATATAAATTTTCTGAACACATCAATTAAAGACAGCAGTGTGCTGAGTGAATAGAAAAAGCGTCACCCAAAACACGCTGTCTACCAGAAACTGACAACTGTGCTCATAAGAATGATATAAGGTAAAACTGATCACACAGGCAAAATAAAGGGAATAATCTCAGGAGCTGAGCTCCTGAGAAGGTGACACAGGACGAATAGGGTGGATTTTTATTTGGAGGAAGAGAGGGAAGGAGGGAGGGAGGAAGAAGGAGGGCTGCATATGAGAACATGAATTTTCTTTATCAGAATGAGTTGGTTTGACCTTTCATGAGTTAACTTTTGGGTCTCCAGGGCACACCCATCATTGTCCTGTTAAATGTCCCATCAAGCAATTTACTTTGTCTCACATTTTGTGACATCCAGTCCTACTTATTATCTTTATTTTTCTGCTCATCAGATATTTGATGAGCACATATTATATGGTCAGATATTGTGCTCAGTTCTAAGGATACAAATATAAATAAGATATGCCTTGCCTTCCAAGTTCCTTAGAAACTATAACAGCTATGATAGTACTAGGTTTGTCTAAAGTTAGGTTTGCTATTACTCATCCATGATAATAAAACATATCCAGCAAACTATGGCTTAAAGACAATGAAGGGTTTTTTGTTGTTGTTTTTTGAGGGCAGTGTCACTGGCCCTCATATGTGGGACCAAACCGGAGCTGCTGGCTTCCCAAGCCAGCTCTTAACCACTGCACCACTTGGCCGGCCCAAGACAATGAAGGTTTTATTTGTAATATTTTTTTCTTACGTCTTACATGTAAATCTAGTGGTAACTAATCCAGTACTTGTACTGAGTCTCTGCTGAACAAAATCAATATGGGCACAAGACACTTCTTAAAACAGGATCTACCCAGGACATTATAGTCATACATAAAAAGAGGCTGAGGAGAATACCAGAGCCAAAGGTAAAAGCAATCCTTGCAGCTCTGAATACTTGGGACAGTCCCATGGATATTAGTGGGCAGAGGATGTAGATGATAGATAAGTAGAAGGGAGCTGAAAAGTGCACTTTTTCTCACTACTCAGCTTTCAAGAATCCCAAGACCATCTACTCTCCTTTCTCCCCTGCAACTCTGATCCTGGAGAATTTCACATAAACATTTCTTCATGCAGCTCTTACTATTGAGAAGAGTGCTTGCGGCACATGGTGGAGAATGAATTCCAAATATTTCAACAGCTTATTTTAGGAAAGATTTCGTGAGTACTAACATCACCAGGGAAAGTTAAGTTGTTTTGCTTGTTCTCTTCTGTTTTATTTATTTATTTATTTATTTATTTATTTATTTATTTATTTATTTATTTTGCTTGTTCTTTTTAAAAAGTATTCCGTTTAATAGGTAATCAGCATATTTATAAAATAATTTGAAAACGCATATGAACAAATGTAACAACCAAACTCCTTAAAATTTCACATTTGGTATTTGGGAAAATTTTGCACAGAATGGCTCCACACTTTTTACACTTTTTTCTCCCCCACCGTCCTCATACACACATATGCTTCTGCACATGGAAGGATACATTTTTATTTGAACATAACCTTTAGCCTCTTGGGGGAAAAATTGCTGAGACTTGAAACATAGTTAAACAAGATTTCTCTGTGAGGTGGCACGTAAGCTGAGAGCAGGTAGAAATAGCTGATTGAGTAGGTGGAAATCAGGAGTGGAGAATAGACTAGGCAGAGTTCATGCAATACCAAGTTTCTGGTTGCAAATATGAATTTAGTTATTAATTGTCTTTGAGGGAAGTTCATCGTAAGATAGACGGATACAGTTGGAACTGCGATATAAAGTCCTTTCTCTCTCTAAAATGTAGGAATAACCCAAAATTTCCTTTTCATAAGCCTTGAAGAGCAAGGCAGGCCCATAGGTCTGGATCTATATCAGATACCAAATGTCACTACTGTAGACATTGATGGAGCTCCTACAGCTCGAGTGAGTATAAAAGAACATTAACGCTAGAAATGATAGTCACTTGCAATCTTAGATTATTCGTATAACTTTTTATTAATTTACCACTTTTTTCCCTCCCCCACAAAAGGAATCGTTCCTTGTACTTTTAAATTTCAGTTCAGAGATTCCTTTCTCTTTTTCTCTGTCTCTCTCTTTTGAGATTTTTCTACATAAATTTTAAAATTCCTATTCATTCTGCTTGTCTTTCATATTAATAAAGGTAACATCCAAACTGCTTCAAACAGGATTCAACATATGTTTTAAAATATTTGAAAGAGTATGTCATGCTGTAGACCAAATACTCCAGGATTCTGAGGTATGTATCTGAATTGCAGACCATGAGACAGAAAAAAAGAGAATGTCAGAATACTTATTCAATGTTTTATGGCTCATACTGGAATATGGCATAATCCATATGTTCTCAGATTTTGTTGTGAAAATTTCAACACCAGGGAATACCTGGCTGCAATATAGGAAATAAAGACTCCAGGTGTGTGGCCATGTGTGAAGAAAAAGGGGCAAAACAGATCTTATTTTATTTTTTGATGGGGGGAGACAACCAAAACCTACTATGCCTTTAAAAATAGAATCATAGTATAATATATTAGAATATTCAGTAGGATATGTTGACCATAGGGAAATAGCACTGTATAGTTCATAATAGCATAGGTTCAGAATCAAGATGTATGTTTTCAAATTGTATTTTTACACTCTATGATTTTGTGACCTTGAGTAATTGACCTAACTTCTTTCTGTCAGTTTTCCCATCTTGTAGCCTTGTCATGAGAATTAACAAATTAACATCTTTAAAGTACTGGACACACAGTAATTAATAATTGTTTTGCTATTAGCAAGAATGAAAATGAACTCAAATAGGAATGGCTGGTCAGCTCGATAAGTTTTTATTGGCCATGTGTGTGCTCACCCTGCCCTCTATTCAACTCAGAAACAAACTTCCTCTGTCATTAACTGGTTTACATTGTTTCTACTTGTCATTATTGTACTTCCAAGGTCTTCAAGACAAGCATATGTTGATGAAAAGGACTTAATAAAAGTAGCACAGTCTAAGGAAAAACCTCACACCAGAAAGTGTCCAGGCCTTTCAATTCCTTGATCCAGGCTCCTCCCGAGTGCTCTCTGAAGGGTCCAACATCCCAGGTTATCCTGGATTCTGCTTGTAGATGGGCTTCTTCCATGTAACTGGAAGTGCTTCAGCCCCAACCTGAACACCAGAGTTAGGTCAGTGGATGGCTGGCCAGCTATGCCAGGAATTATCCTTCCCAAATTGTGGATGGCCGGCCAGCTACCCCAGGAATTTTCCTTCCCAAATTGTAGGATATGACCAAACCTCCAGGACATGAAGTCTTGTAACTGAGGAGAGCTGTTAATTTTAACACAGTGCACAGTTTGGGCTAAGACTACACATCCAGTACCTTTCACCAAAGTTTGTCAGAGTCAGCATCCTCTGTTCTTCTCTACCTATCTGTTTTCCTTCTCCTGTCTTGCCCTCTTCCTCTTCTCCCCTATCCAGACATCTTACACCTCCTGCTTCTTGGGATATCATGCATCAGACATTTCTGTTTACAACAACTCATTCCACACATTATTTTCCTTGTCTTAGCTTCATCATTGCCAAACAAATATGAACTATATTTATTATCTGCCCCTATGAAGAGGTAGGATCATTAAATACACACAAATCATTTCAGATGAGTAAGACTCCAGAAAATTATTTCTCTTTTAGAAACCATTATAAGTTTTAAGATGATGTCTGATACACTGAGGAAAACTGTTTGGAATCATCTACTTCAGTTGAACTTATGTTCCCTATGACTCAACCCTTTCGTTCCTAAGTATATGTCCAGCAGAAATGTGGATACATGTGCATAAAAAACATATAGAGAAAGATCATAGCAATAATATGTATAATGGCTCCAAACCGAATATAACCACAGCAAAACAGCTAAATGAACTGCAGTATATTGTACAATGGAGTATCTCATGGTAATGAGGGAATCAAACTACACTTACACGCA
Organism: Aselliscus stoliczkanus; assembly: GCA_033961575.1. Taxonomy (NCBI): domain Eukaryota; kingdom Metazoa; phylum Chordata; class Mammalia; order Chiroptera; family Hipposideridae; genus Aselliscus; species Aselliscus stoliczkanus. The sequence goes on along the minus strand of CM066730.1, from coordinate 112,860,618 downwards.
GCAACATGAATTAATCTCACTATCATAATGGTGAGTCAAATAAACTGGGCACAATAGAATGCATGCTGTTCAATTTTACTTACATAAAGTTCACAAACAGGCAACCTTAGTCTCTGATGAAAACAGAAAGGAGAGTTCTGATGAAAACAGAAAGGAGAGTAGGTGTCCTTGAACAGGATGGAGGGGTTATTGGGTAGAAGGGGCACAAGAATGGTTCTGTGATTTGGAAGTGCTGTCTGGTTTTTAACGGAGGCAATAATTACAGGGATAGGCTCATTTTGTGTATTCTACCTACTGTACATTTTTGATCTGAGCACTTTTTTCTTTCTATGTTATGCTTTAATTTAAAAGGTTAAAAATTATGGCCAAAGTTCTCATACTAATCACAAGGCAACTTAGGATTTCATTATAAATGCTCTGCCTCATAAACAGGGAAAAACAACAACAGAAAAGAAAACTGTTGCCTCTTTTATTTCACAGATAACAAACAGAATTTGGACACTTTTGTGGAAGATCTGGATAATTTAAAATCTGATCTAGGAAGAGGTGAGTGGCTCAGTTGTTTAAGAGCTCGCTCAAGAGTGCAAGCTCTGAGCAACAGGGTCACCAGTTCGATTCCTGGCCTGAGCTGAGCTGCCGCTGAGCTGCCAACAGGTGGCAGGATGGCTCGGCTAAAAAAAAAAAAAATCTGATCTAAAATTCATACTCTTACCCCAAGCTATCAGGAATATAGGCTTACATGCAAAAATGACTAAGTATATCAGTACATTTGGGGGCTATATGCAACTCTCATCTGACAGAAATCAGGAAAGAACTCAGCAAATCTATCTATCTCCCCTCTTTTCTTTTCCAACTATCTGTCTGATTCATATTTTGTATATGATAAGGTCTAAAGTTGATCCTTGCCTCATTGTGAATGGGGAATTCTGGTGTCAATTTTAGGACAACATTTGATACTTTACTTTCTATTAATACAAGTGAGAATGAAAGTAAAGTAGAGAAGGCTACTTTGAAATTGGATTAATGTTAAGAAATCAGCTGCTTTTGCTCTGACCAATAAAGGCTTTTGCTTATGTCAAGAAACCATAAAGAGCTCCCAGGAAAACTAAATGTTTTGTGAACTTTGTGAACTGAAATTTTTGCCAAGCCTCCCAACCCCTTTCCAGATTTATTGCATGCACATAAACTTGGAAGTGTTTGTAAGAATAGTTTAACTTGTGGTATGTAGAATAGGAATCTTTTAAAACAAACTTAGAAATTAATAAGGTATAGATAAAACCCTAGACAAATATGTAAACTAAAGTTAACAATATTTCTAGGTCACTAAAGGAATTAAAGGTTATTTCTGTAGTTTTGTGTGCTTTATGAATTTATTTTCAGTGAAAGTTATTTTTTAATCATAGAAATACACATATGATAACATAGTTTCCATTTGGAAAAAGGAAATCATTTATTTCAAGTAATATTTTCTGACTAATTTGTATGTTACAGTTATTGCAAGTCAATCAGGTCTTTATCTGTTGGACAAGTATTTAATAAACGTTGACTACATCCAAAACCTTGTCCCACATTGGGGCCCAGCTGGGCATATTTACATATGCATATTAAGGTAGGTCAGATAGGAAAGGTGGTTTGGAATGAGGGGTTAGACTGGCCCTGTTGGTTTGAACAGAAGCTGAGCATTTGCTACAAACCAAAAAAAAAAAGAAAAGTATTTTATCCTGGTGAGCAAATAAAGAGGCAAAGTTTCATGGCAATAGTAGGTTGGAACAAATTTTTATTTTTTCCATGTGATAATTTAAATTACCACAGTTTCTGCATTTTTCTTTTGTCTTTTTATAATAAATCTTGGAGATTTGCTCACATTAGAAAAATAATGTTTCCCTTTTCTTTTAGTGACTGTAGAGTATTCCTTTATACATATGTCCCATGATTTATATTAGAGTGCCTGATAGATGACTTTAGATTTATCTCAAGCTTTTGCTATTACAACAATGCTGCAACTAATATGTTAATACATATATCACTTTCTACTAGGGCAAATGTATCTATAAAATAGATTCCTAGTATGTAGACTTGCTGAGTCAGAGTTTCTTGTGCATTTAAAAGGCTGATATATAATTGTACCAGTTTGCACTGTCACTAGCAAATGTGAGAGATTGCCTGTTTTCCCCAAACCTTTGCCAACCTAGTGTCCCAGCAAATGTCTGATTTCTTGCTAATTTTAGAAGTGAAACTGGTGACTCATAGTTTTAATTTGTACATCTTATTGCCAGCAAATAGAAACATCTTTATTTTCTTCCGTTGTTTTTTTTTTAATGCTCATTTTTTCATGAGCTCATTGCTCTTTTTCTCACTGATCTGTAAAGAGCTCCCTAGAACATGAAGAAATTATGTTCTTGTCTGACATAAATTATAAATGTTCTCTTCACTTGCCATGTGTCTTATTGCTATGCTTATATATTTAATAAAGAATTGTATTATTTTATGTTTGGTGAATTTATTCATCTTTTATATCTTTCATGTTACACGTAAAAGGGGCCTCTTTATCACAATATTATTTTTAAAGCTCAGATATATTAGGTATATTTTTAGTTCAATTTTCACAGTTTACCTTGATCCATCTGAAATTTATTTTGATAAAACATATAGAAGAGTCTCCAGTGTTATATTTTTTCATAGGGCTACCTGTACTACAAATACTATTCACTCAATATTCCCTAATTCTTCATTAATGCAAAGCACCAAGTCCATCATATACTAAATTTCCATATGAATTTCAGTCCTCCTCTAAATTTTCAAGCTTGTTTTGTTGCTGTTTAAATATTTAGGTGTCAGTACAGTGTGCTAATTGTTGGAATGTTTTATCATATGATCACAGTGAGCCCCCTAGATCTATCATATTAGCAATTATCCAAATTATTATCCAATGTAATTATCCAATGTAGTTATCCAAATTCCAGTGGATATTCTTGTTTTTAGTTTTTACATACCTCATTTAAAATAAATATTATTTCCACCAAAAATATGTTTGACCATATTTATTTGAGTCATATTCAATCTAGACATCATTTATAAAGATTGACATTTTGATTTCTGTTTTTATAAATTTTTGTTTCTTTCAGTAATACTAATATTTCTTCATATGAATATTACCTTTCAGTTGATAATTTTATTCTAAAGTATTTTGTTTGTTTTGATGATATTGCATATTTGGTCTTTCTCCCATTATATTTTCTAACTTGCTTCCTACTTCTTTAATTATTTCAATCAACATGCAATTTATTTTATGAATTACAGGTCCAGATATTCCTTGGAAATTACTTTTTATTTTTAAACCTTTCATTGAATGCAAAAGCATGACACATATACTTCAAAAGTGAGCCAAAGCATTACACTATTAAAACAAAAGAAACCTCATTTTATAAATTCCTTAACAGGAATTCTAAAGCTTATTTCATTTATGGGTGCAGAATTCTTGTTCCCCTACATCATCTATCTTAGCAGTACAATATAGTCCTATAAAGAATACAATGCCAGCTTTATCAAGGCACTGTGAAAACACTGAGCTTTTGTTGCTTTTAGTTCTTTCAATCTATTTTTTGCAGTTGATATTTCTGTTTCTTTACTCCTCAGGTTCCTTTATAAAGTCTTCATTAAGCAGTTCTTGATCTTTAAAATTCCCTGTCATCAAGAGTTGCAATTTTGTATTTAACATCAGCAGGTAAGTATGTGTATCTTTTATATTTCTGTAGCACTTTAGAGTACTCTTTGGAGGGATTGTCCAATGATTTAAACCTTCCTAAAAGTCCTTCACCATCTTATCACTGGGGATGGGAAGAGGTTGTTAATAGGTAAGATCTGAAAACTCTCCTTATAATGTGTCAAATAATGTTCTTTGAGAAGTAATATAAGGTTGATGCTAATTAATCTCAATTCCAATTGAGGTTAAGTGGTCACCTACATGAAGGAAGGAAGGAAGGAAGGAAGGAAGGAAGGAAGGAAGGAAGGAAGGAAGGAAGGAAGGAAAGAAGGAAGGAAAGAAAGAAGGAAAGAAGGATGGAAGGGGGAAGAATGCTGACCCTGTGTGGAAAACTGATTATCAAGTTCCATGTTGGGTCAAAGAATTTTCTTCTGAGCTTCATAGGGTGACACAAACAGATCTAGAAACAAATTGCAACAGAGTTTAGAGCTTTCTACATAGGGTATTTCATATCAGGTCAAATCTGATACTTTCAAGATTGGATGGATTTATTTCAGATGTCTCTGATGGTTCTAACAAGAATCCTGTTAAACAGTTGTTTAAACTTTATAGACCAAGAGGAGTAAGGAAGGCTCTATTCAATTGGGACACAATGAGACCACCCTAATCACTCCCACTCATTCTTGTTTTTTCCCAGACCATGCTTTTGCCATGTTTCAGTGGGTTTGGTTTATTCTAGCAAATCCCATTTTGAGGGTCACTGGACTCAAGAGTCCCCAAGACCACTCTTCCTGTACAATGATTCACAAGAAAGACACTGAAAGTGGGTCAGCTGAGTGGCTGGTTGGGAGCTGGCTTGAGACGCCAGCAGCCCTGGTTTGGATCCCACATGAGGGCCAGTAACACTGCCCTCAAAAAAAGAAAAAAAAAAGAAAAAGAAAAAGAAAGACACTGAGAACTCAGAAAAGTTTCATGCATGAAGTTCCAGATTATTACGGTGAGACACTACAAATTAAAACCAGCAAAAGACACATATATTGGAATTCAGGAGCAACCAGGCATACTTACAATTGTCTTCTCCCAGGAAAGCTGTACAGACAGCACTTCGTTCTTTGAGAAATGTCTTGTGATCACATATATGGGATATTGCCACCCAGGCCAACTCACCCAAGTCTCGGCCTCCAGTGTTAGATTGGAGGCAGTCATGAAGGCATGGAACGCTCAGGTGGTAGATCTTAGTTATTATACCTAGTCTCTAGGCCCTTCAGAGATCAAATGGATAAAGTACACCAAGCCCATCACCATAAATCACATTGTCAGCATAAATTATCTGGTATGGTCCAAGGTCCCCATGTATACAAAACATTCTTATTAGGCAGGCTATTCCAAGGGCTTAGAGGTTTTCTTCCAGGAGCCAGTCAAGGGCCAGATCTTTTCTTGGAATGCAGAGGATCACCAAACTTACAGAATTAACCTTTATTGGAAATGCCGTAAGAATGAGGATGGCAATGTCTTAAAAATGTAAAATTGAAGATTTGCTCATCTTACTAGAAGGTATGTCAATATTTTCTTCTTGACCTTTTAAAATATAAACATTCTTTCTCTGAAATATGTAATTATCTAGGCACTAGTAAAATATGCTGTGCGAAATACTGGGTTGTCGGAAAAGTCAGGACGTATGTTTTCTGTGTTTTTCGTTGCAAAAATGCATCATGACTGTTCCGACAATCCAATATGGTTTTTTTATTACATCATTTTATTTCATTGTGATCTTTTGCTTACAACTTCCAATCTAATTAGCTATTTTTCTCAATATACAGAGAGAGGAGCATTTGATAATGAAGACAAGTATGTTAGCCTTGAGAAATAATAGCACTGATTGTAACCTGAACATTTTTTTTCATGGTATAGATTGGTCTAAGGTCATTTGGTCCAACTTTGAGCCTAAATTTTCTTAGCTTAAACTTTAGTCGCTGGAATATTTCAGGTAAAATAACAACACATGAAAATGAATTACCAATCACTTTTCTTTTTTTTTCCCTCTCTATCCAAAGATAAACACGGTTACCATTTTCATCCAACCAATCACTTTTCAACAATCACCATTAGCATGGGTCTCAATCCATCTCAAATAAAAATTGACATCAAGTGCAGAATCCCAACGCCTACCCAAACTTCCATTACTCAGGCCGTGCTCTTATACCTGGAATTAGTTTCATGGCGTCCTCCAAGAACTCATCTTTGGTGATAGGGTGTTCCTCTATATTCAGTTTCATTATGAAATCCCACACAGTCCAAACAAAGCCTATATAGAAACTCATGAACGCAGTGGCGTCTTCTAATGTAGATGGGACTTGGTACTCTCGGCAGCACAGCTCGTTTGTTGGTCCATGGTAGGAGTTGGGCAATGGCTGTTTCCCATAACACTTTTATGGCACTGGGGGCTCAGTAGGGGTCCCCAGTCTAGTGTAGGGGCAACAGGCCCTACTGGTTGATCATTGAAAGGTATTATAGCCTGGAATAGTATTTTAGTCTACCTGGACACGGTAATTTTACTTGTTAGTAAATTAAACTGCTGCTGTAATGTTCCACTTTTTCTTTTTATCAACCCTGACACTTTCAGGTTGTAGAGGACATGGAACCTCCATTCAATGTCATGTTCTTTTGCCCAGTATTGCATATTATGACCCTCGGTCCCTATCTATCTGATGAGGGCATCATCCATACATGGTATTCAGCTTCTATAATCCCCTAATGGTGACAGCCTGGTTTGTACAGGGACAGGGTAAAGCTTGGGTGAAACCAGACACAGAGTCCACACAAACCAAGGCATAATTAGAACCCTCGCTCACAGGGAGTGTCCAGTATGAGCAATTTGCCAAACTTTTTCCTGTTGGGAACTCAGATGAATGGCCCCAGATTCCTCTGGCAGTTGCCTTGGACAATGTTTAGAACAAACAGGACATGCCGTTACTGCATTAACCAAATCCCTGAATTTCAAGGGCAAGCCAACATCCTTGGCAATCTATCACACCATCCTGTAACTGTGGTGGTTACTGTTTATATGCATCCAATCTGCTGTATCTACTGAAGAGTCCGTTGCTAAGGCTTGTACAAAACAAAGGCAACAACTTCCTGGTTGCCAGGGGGCATTAACTCCTTTGATCTGGGATGTGGAAAACAGTGAGAATTGCTTCAGCTTCTTCCAAATGTCCCTCCACTCACTGTGACTCCACAAGAGCCCACTCATAAATTATGCCCCCCTCAACTTGCCCTTGTCTAAGCCATAGAATTAATCCCTTTAGGACAGTCTGGCTGTCAGTGTAAAGGGTTAATGGCCAGGGCTCATGAGTGATCACCAGCAATAAAGCACTCTGAATTCAGCCCACTGGTTGCTGTGGTTCATTCCTCCCTCAGAGGCTCCACCTGGAGGAGCATGTGTACACTGCTAGGAACTGTTGCTCTATGGGAATATATTGGGTTTCTTCCCCCTTCCAGAGCTGGCTGCAGAATTCTAGTGGTACCCTCCTTTTCTGTTGTCGCTGCCACAGTGCCTGGCCCATACTTTCCAGAGTCTCAGACACATCTAATTTAGATGGTAGCCCTGCTTGGGAGCTACCCAGATCTTTTCACCTGCTTTACTATTAACAGTATTTTTGCCCTCTCAAAGGTGGCTTGCTGCTGTAATGTCCAGTCCCAGATGTGTGCCCTTTACCAGGTGGCCTAAGGGATGAAGGCACTGTGCCAGGTGGGAAATAAAAATCCTCAAAAGCCTCAAAATCTGTACAAAGGCTTGCATCTCTTACATTCTTTAAGATTCGATAAGCTTGCATTTTATCAAACACAGCTTCTGGGACAACACACATCTCACCTGACCAAATGACTCCCAAACCCTCACATCAGTGCCTGGACCTTAAATTTTTGGTGGGCTCACCACCCTCTTTTCTCTCGCAGATGTTTCATCAAAGCCTGCAGTGCCCTGCTGTAGACGCAGGTCTTCACATGCAAACACTGTATCATCAATGTAACGGGCCCAGTTTATCGACGTGGGGAAGCAGAGTAGGGACCAGTCTCCATCTACCATTCCAGGGACATATTGCAGGGCTGTGCAGGGAGGCTTGGGGAAGCACCTGAAAGGTTTATCATTGTTCCTCAGACGTGAAGGCAAATTGATCTTAGTTATCAGAAACCTCTACTTGTCAGCCTCTCCCATGAATCTCTTTGAAGATGAAGCATCTTTACAGGCAAAAGTATCAGAGTGTTACCAAACTCAGGTTTGTCTGCTTACCACTCATGAGCCAAAGATGAAGAGACAATGGTTGGTAGAAAGAAAAGTGGGTTTATTCAAAATGCTGGCCTTCCGGGAATATGATGGACTATTGTCTCAAAGATCACCTTCCCCATTCCTAGAACTGTGAGAAAGTTTCATAGGTTCACAAAAAGAAGCAAAGGAAAGGAAAGGGAGAGTTAGTCATGTGACTTGTCAGGGATGATGTCTCGTGGGGTCCAGTTTGTTCCACGATGCTTATCTCGAACCTGTCTTAAGGGTGATTCATATGTCATCTGACAGAAAATCACAGTCCACAATTGCACCCTGGTTGCTGGTGTCTGCATGTCTGAGTGCTGACTCGGTTTCTTGCAAATTAGTGTTCTGCTGATTAACTAGATTAAAGGGGTTTGCATGTACCCTTGGGAAAGCAGAGCAATTAAATCAGACATTGAGGGAAAGAAAGAATATGAAAAATATATATATATAATAAACCACAAAATAAATAAATCAAACTATTATTTAGTAAACCAAACGAGATTGCTAAATCCTTGAAAGTATACAGTCAACCTTACAAAAGTAAAACAATAGCTATCTGTGAATGACAAAAGACTTAAAAACAGCCATAGTTAAAAATCTGGTTAGAGTTCATGTACACACACATAAAAATGATGCCATTTACTTATTTATCCGTTCCAGCCTTAGCTTGACCACACATAAAATTTCTTTCTCAAGATCCCTTTTCCACAAACTTCAACTTTCATATCTTCTGGCTTCTGTCCTATCTTTTCCTTTCTTATTTTGAAATATTTGTTTTACTATAGGACAAAATTATTTTCTTGTGTTCCTTTACCAAAAACAAAACAAAGCGTCCTTTATACCTTTCTTTATCCAAAACACATTCTATTTTTCTTCCCTTAAATAAAAATGCATCTCATTTTTTCATACCTTCTTTAATGGAAACATATTTTACTTCTATATACAGTCATTTTCTTTTATTCTTATTATTTTCTAGTAGTTTTGTACCAAAAAAAAAAGTCGCTGTTTTATAAATGAATTTTAACAAGGGAACTTGTATAGCAGTCTATATTTAAAAAGCCTCTTTTTCCCCCTTCAATTTCTATGGACACTGTTTTGGTTAGCTACTGGGATGTTTATATTTAAAAGACAGGATAAGATTTGCAACTGGGAAAGATGGAAAGAGTGCAAGTTTTCTCCTGGGAGTTTTGGGGTAATTGCTATTTATAATTTTCCTTTGTATTAGGAGTTAGAGGGCCTGAGGCACTCCATTCATTTCAATCACTATATCATTCTCCCTTTTGCTCACCTCACTTTCCGAAGAATTCCACCTCCTGGTGTCCTAATCTGGATTTGTCACAAAGCCTCATACCTTAATCCCAGGCAGTTTGTTCCCTCCAATTTCTACAAAACTGCATGCTAAGGTCTCCAATTTATTATCCTACTCTCTCGCCTTGTCTGTCAGTCCCCCAAACAAAACAAATAAATAAACAAAACAAAAGAGAAACAGAATCACAGACATAGAGAAGAAGCTGATGGTTGCCAAAGGAGAAGGGGGTGGGAAGACAGGAATAAAAAATTTAAAAACAAAAGAAGTGAATGCTACTGTAATTGTGTGTAAAATATTTAATACAGTGCTTAGAACAGAGTAGGTTCACCATAAGCGGACAAGTATTTGTTTAGCAAATTTTTATCAATCTGTCTGGGCTCTCTTAGGGACACAAATGCAATAAATTAAATCTAGCAAATAATTATTGGGTATCTATTAAACACCAGGTACTACATCTGTTGATGCTGTTGGGAAGGGGGACTATTTCCCCACCACACATACACCCTTCTTTAGTTCTTATGGCTGGACAATAATAAAACAATGTAATTGACACAAGACTAAATTAACATGACAAAAAAACAATTTAAAATGTACACATGAAAGAATCACGATATAAAGTTCACATTATAAAATGAGGAGCAAAGAAATTCTCAAATCAGACACCTTTTTATACTTTTAGAAAAAGAAATAGTAAATTTGTGGGAAATTGACAGTGCAAACAAAGTTAGTGCTCATTAGAAAGGAATCTAAACAAGGTTTGAGTATTATCAGTGAGGAATCTAAACAAGTAATAAATTGGAAAAGAGGCAATAACATTTGGTTACACAGACTTTCTGGCTCTGACTCTGGTGATAAAGGTGCCTTCCAGGTGCAGGGAGGACATGTCTCATGTGGAAGGTTTATTTCCTGAATCCGTGAGAGATTTATTTCCTGCATCCAAGGAGACAGGGATGGTCAAGGTGCCCTCCTTGCATCGGCTGTTTGTAGTAACTTTCATTCAAAGTAACCAGTATGCCTTTGTGGGATATTGTGCAGTGGCTCATCTTGGGCCCTGACAGTTTCTTCCTCTGAAATTTATCTGGAAGTCTCACATATTAAAAGGTAGGATGGCAGCTGTGAAGAGAGAAAATGAGTTAGAGATAAGCATTCTCCAATCAGCCTTCTAATAAATGATGAATAAATGTACAAAAAGGTGTTTATTAATTGTGTGTGTATACAGCGGTGGTGTTAAAAGGGAAGGGTGATAGGTGAAAACAAAGTTTCTTGAGGTGTGTGTCATGGTGCCATTTGTTTCTGGGGCCTCGAGGTTGTCCCTGGCAACCTTTATTTGAAGGTCACCTGTAGGACTGTCTCCTACTAGTCTTGAGAACAATGGTCTGGGTCTATTTTGACATGGCTTGCATGGATCCGGGAGGAATTTTCTTATTTTGATGGCAGTGTAGGTGGTTAGTAGTACCTCTAAGGTCCTTTCCATCAAGGTGATAGCACATCTTTTCTTCCAAAGACCTTGATGTACACCTGATCTTGTATGGCAAGGCTTGTTAGTTGCTGGAGGCCATAACCCTTTTACCTGTTGGCTATATACTTCAGTTATGCGGGGAGCCAGCCCCTGCAAGGACCAGGGGTTCCCTCAGGTGGGACGGCGTCAGTGAGGAGAAAGAAGGCGGGAGACACTGGAGAGAGGTTCACAGGAGTGTCTCACACACTTTATTATTTAAGCCTGGCCCCTTTTATAGGGGCTTCTGACCACTACCTCAATTGCAAGTTATGTTTCTCATGATCAGGATGTTTTTCTCTTTCTCAGAGCTTTTACCCTTTTGTAATTGTATCTGTCCAGGGTACATCGGTTACCATGACTACCTTAGAGGGCATATACTTGAACTTAGTACCAAAAGGAGTCTCAAACTTTTCCTATCCTACAAACATCTGTTTCTCAGTCAAAGCTTCAGTTTTTGTTGCTACAGCAATGTACAAAGCAAAGAGTTAAAACAAAGCTGTTAATTAAAATACCTCATGGTCAGTAAGCTGTCTCCTATCAGAACTTTCATGGCTGAGAGACCTTGGTCTCCTGATCTCCAAGGAAACTTTTCACAGCTGCATAGGCCAAGGGGCTTGAGTCCCCTATTTCTCAGTCCTGGGGTCCCCTCGGGCTGTACCCTGTTTTAGGGAGTTTCCTTTTCTTTAGGTAATCTTGCCTCGTCGTTGACTTACACAGCCAGCTATCATCAGGGTACCCCAGGAACTTGTCACAAATGTGTTGAGTATATTGTCTCCTATAGGAGGAAAGGCACATGGGTTCATAGAGACAGGAGACATTACATGACCAACCATAAGGCAGCATCCCAGACATCCAGTGCTGAGCGTGGATCTTTATTTCAATGTGGCCTTGTCAGACACTGGGATGCTGTCAACCCCCAACACAGGTACACTAGTTAATTCTTTTCTTTTAGTTTCAGGTAAGTATGCTAGTTAATTCTTGTATATAGCTAGTCATAGCATCAAATTGTTCACTTAACTTCCCATAATTTACTTATTCCAGGAATGGACGGTTTAGAGATGCCAGCAGGCACTAGATGTTCAAATATTCCTTCAAAGGGATCATCAATCCATGTCTCCTATTTGGAGTATTCTGGATCTTTACAAGGGCCAGGGGCAAAGTTTCTGGTCATGTAAGTTTGGTTTCTTGATAGATCTTTCTTAAAGTCCTTTTTTTGTGTCTAGATTTTTTTTCTCATTTGCTCTGATGATTGAGGAGAACATAGAGGAGAACATGGATATAAAATATTAATGAATATCCAGAGCTTTTGCAAGCAGGTGGTTTATCTCTGCTGTAAAATGAGTTTCTTGTTCTGATTCAACACTTTAAAAGGAATGCCCAAATGCAGATTACCTAAGGTATTAATTTCTTTACCACCGTTGTAGTATTAGCACATCTAGTTGTATAGCATTCAGTCTATCTACTGAACATGTAGATAATAATCAAACTATGAGAACAGCCTGCAGCTGGATCAAGTCTATAAAATCCATGTGAAGTGCTGCAAAGGGCAGTGTGGACCTAGGAGGACTTCCTGGGGTACATAGATTTTTCCCCCCAAAAGTTTGGTGAGGTTTATAAGTTGTTCAGGGAAATAATTTGGTAAGGAATATTGTGGATACCAAGGAAAATCCAATTTTCTTTTAGTTCTTTAATTATCCTCTGTTTACACATATATCCCACTTAGTGGGAAATAAGTACAAGCCATAAAGTTAACAGAAAAGGAGCTACAGAAAATCCATTTGGCCTGATATATAATCCATCTGATAATTGTTTGGCCCCCTTTTTTAAAAATTTTTCTCTTTTGGAGTGTGGGGCATTTTTCTTGTGGTTAATAATATTAGTTATGGATAAAAGCAGGTTTAAAATTGGGTAGATAAAGAATAAGGTGGATATTTAGCAGTTTTGTCAGTCCTTTTGTTTCCTAAAGATACAGTGTCAGTCTACTTAGTATGGGCAAAACAGTGAACAATAGCAATTTTAGCAGGAAAGTGAAAAGCTTGTAATAGGGCAGTACTTACATGCCCAATAGCAATAGGAGTACCTGTGGAATATAAGATTCCATGGGATTCCAAATACAAAACTCAGATCATGACAGGACCGCCAAGTTATTCTTCATGCTCTCATTCCAGCTTTACCAACTCCCATTTCTGCCAATCAAAGATAATCTCTATCCTGCATAGCATTTTAAGTGGAATCATAAACTGTGTACCTTTTAGTATATGGTGTATTTTTTCAATATTGTACTTTTGGGATTAGTCCATAGTTTTGTGTATAGCTGTAGATCATTGATTCCCATTGCTATATGGTATTTTATCTTATGAATACAATGTAATTTATTTATCCATACAAGTGTGATCAATGTTTAAGCATTATCTAGTTTTTAGACTGTTATGAAAATTCATGTACATAGATTTCCGTTCCCATATATGCAAATTCTTCTTGTGCATATACATAAAGGATTGCTGTAAAGACATATGTTCAACATGAGCAGATACTCTCAAGCAATTTGATAGTTGTACTAATTTATATTTTCACTAGCAGTGTAGAGCATTCTGGATGCTCTACAACCTCATCGAACTTTGACATTGTCTGCCTGTTTTTCATTTGGAGTATGTGTAGTGGTAACTAACCCACTGTGATTTTAATTGTGTTTCTTTTTATGTTTATTGGCCATTTGCTATCCATTTTCAGTATTGTGTTAGAAAAAAATGTCATCTAATATGTAGCTGGTTGAGCTGGTTGTAACATTTCTTTTCTCACATGATCTTTTGCTTTTGAGATCTGTGTGTGGACGTGTATATTAAAGAGCTATGTGTAGGATATGGATATAACATTTGGATTTGCCATTGAAACACATTTAGACTGCTTTCATTTTTTCAATATTTATAAGATCATCTTTAGCTTTTAGTAGCACATAGTCTGTAGCTCATCCTCCAGTACTTATCTCAGAGCCAACCTCCTTAGGAACCCAGCCTCCAAGACAATCTGTCTTGGCAGGAAACATAGTAAAGAATTTAGAACAATCTAAGAAATGTGGCTGAACCTCCATTCCTTTCCCTAGGAATTCAGTTTCAGAGCTCTTTTCTTTGTTTGTTTGCTAGTCCATGATGGACTTCTTCACTCTGCTAAGATCATTTATTGGACTAAAAACTTATTTCTCTCATTCCAACATGCGGTCTCAAATTACACAGCCTCCAAAAGGGGAAAACAGAGCAAGGAGTAATTGCCATTATTTCTTGTGACTTTGGGTGGTTTCTAGGGCTAGCTGAGATCATGCTGTATCATTGTCTGATTCCCTGTATCATGACTTTTGCAGTCCTGGTGAACATGACCTCACCTTCTATATGGTAAGTCAATGAGAGATAGAGCTGCATATAGCACCTCTTATAACCCACTGCCAAATGCAAGACTATCCAAAAAGCTTACGAGGTCTGACTAATAAGTTCACAAACTCATCCTAGATACCTCACTGCTGAATATCACTATGATTACCTTTGAAGTACTCCCCTTGGGAAACTATGAACCAATGCCAGAGCCTAGTCCATCCTTCAAAGCAATTTTGGAACTCTTTTTCTGGAATGACCATAGAGCTGCCATCATATTACCCTTGATGTTCTGAATGTCATCAAAATGTCTTCTTTTCAATATTTCCTTTATCTTCAGGTAAAGAAAGAAGTCATTGGGGGACAGAGCAGATGAGTAGGAAGGGTGTTCCAATATAGATATTTGTTTACTGGCTATAAACTCCCTCACAGACAGTGCCGTGTGAGCTGGTGCATTGTTGTGATGCAAGAGCCATGAATTGTTGGTGAAAAGTTCAGGTCATCTAATTTTTCACAAAGCCTTTTCAGCACTTCCAACTAGTAAGCTTGGTTAACTGTTTGTCCAGTTGGTACAAATTCATAATGAATAATCCCTCTGATATCAAAAAAGAATTAGCAACATCATTGCAACAAATTCAAGAACTTAATTGTCAGACCTACTATATGAGTGTAAGAAATTGTACTGAAGATAAAGGAGGACATGTTTTTTCCTAAGATTTCTTTGCTCATCATAGCTTTGAAGGGAACCATGAGCTCTTCACTTCACTGAAGCCCAGCCTCTTTCTACCTTGCTATCCACCCTCTTTCCCCTATTCTATTGTGTTCTATCCTTTACTCACTACCTTGTTTTTAGGAGTAATTAAACTTTCTCTAAACAAGCAATGGAGCACCATTTTTTATTGCTTAGGTTTCTGCTGGATTTACAATCTTGTAGCCTCTCCTGCTGCTCCAGAAGGCATATTAATGAATTTTTGCAAATGCGCACATTTCCCTGTCTATCAAGAATCGGGGGTCAGGTGTTAAAATAATAAACCTTTGTTTTATCATTTTATAATGTGTTGTCCCAATATCTATTCAACTCTAAAAAGAAGGGGGCTGTGTGTCAAAACTCTAAGAGTTCAAATAGTATCCAGGCTTTGGAAACTGTAAGGCAAAAATGTACCATGGAAGGACAGAGGCATGCAGCTAAAATTAAATGACCCATTTCTGATAATACCACTCTGGGTTTTTAGTGAAGTTCCCAGATAAGCAGCAGTTGCACTTTTGAACTTTTCTGACCTGTGAAATATAAGTGGCCCCCAAAGGAAGAAGAATGTGGTGTTTAAAGAGAACACGCTAGTGACAGCTGTTGGTTTGAACTTTTTACACATCCTGCTGCGGGTTCAGATTTTCAAAGCCAGGCTCCTGTATTGCACCTAGAGAAAGGCAGCTGATTTCCTGCAAATGAACCTGTGATAAAAGTAGTTCTTCATTGCTTTCAGTTTCAATCTGAATTTTATTTCCTGGAAATCCCTGTCAAGTGGCTTTGAGTGACCTAAGGGATGGTTTTTCTGGCTGGAAAACATTTATACTAGATCATTTTAAAGCTTAATTATTGTTCACCTTCAACTTACAGAATGTTTGATATGTATAAAATCAATTATATCTCACTAAAGCTGGGGAAAAAGTAATGACTGGAAGTGTGTGCCTTTTGGAGAGAGCAAGGGGAGAAGCATTACATTTAAGAGCTCCAGCACCTTGATGGTTTTCAAGAGTAAGTATTATGGCACTTAGCATTTTAAATCTTTTACAAGCAGGCTGGTAATTTTAAGAAGCCACAGGTCGGTGTAATTTTAGGGCTGATGGCATGTCCAGGAATAATCAGTTTGGGCAGTCCTAATTCATGTTCAAGCACTAGTCACGGAGAATTTTTTTAAACAAAAATTACATCATGTCACTTTTTTCTACACAAAAGTCTTTTAAGTTTGCATTCCTCATACCACAGCTGCAAGGTCCTACAGTCTGGCTTCTGCAGCCCCTTTTCTTCATCACCCGTTGTCAGCGTTAGCACATGGGCCATCATTCTCATACCAAACACATCCAACTTTTTACCAGTCAGGAATTTTTTGTACACAAACTCCCCTTCTGCATGGAACTCTCATCTTTCATTTCTTTCTTATTTGTGCTCATACCAAAAATTCATCTTAAATCTCATTTCACCAGGGGAGGATTTCTGCCTGACTAATGTAAACTGTATTTCCTTCCTATACTTACTCATGGCACCCAGTACTATTCCTTTACAATGCTTATCAGAAATTCAATATTACATTCATTTGTATAACTCCTTTTAATGTCTTATTTTTGAACTAAAAACTATATGAGCACAGGGACCGTGGTTGTTATGTAAACCGCAGAATCCTCAATGCCTGCCAAAGTGCCCAGCACATGATCAGTGATCAATACGTATTTATTAATTGATAAAATGCAATCACATTAAAAAGTTCTCCCTTTCATGTCAGTCAGGAATGTATGAGTTTTGCTCTCTACAATGTAACCTTGAAAAAAGCTATGGAAAATCCATTGACAACTCACAAAATGTGAATTGATGAAGGTGTGCTCTTGTTGGTATTTTATTTGTTGCTGCCATCTTCCCATTATCACCTATGTCAGGTTTGCCTTTGATGGTTCTGTGACTCAAAAGAACCACTGTCTCTAAAGGACAATGTATTATACAAAACCCAGGAAGTTCAAGGATTTTGCTTAGATTTGTTTTGTGCCACTACTGAGACTTTTGGATATTGTTCTTGGTTCAATTATTTGCTCAATATCATTCTGAATGAAAAACAAAAAAAAACATTGAAAAAAATTTTCATATAATAAGGCCCACTTCCTTACCAACTGCTAAGGGGAACTAAAGAGGCCTGAGGCAGTATAGCATGAGTCAGTGGTTTGGATCATGTTACTTTTATTTTCTACACGGAGTGGCAGTTTAAACATATTTTGAGGCAAAGAAGACATCGTCTTCAGACACTGATAAGTGACCCCTTCTTCCCTGTTTTTCTAGCCATTATGGTTGTTTAGACCCTGGAGCACCTATTTTTAGATTGGGATGTGATTCAACAAACATGGTTTTACTTTTTTCAGCTCTGTATCTTCTAAATGTGGTTATTTTGCACCCAGGTGACATTTGCCAAATTCTGGAAACAGATTTGGATGTTACAACTGGGTTGGTTAGCCCTGTTCTCTGGAGAATTAATTTCCCTTGACTGAGATTGGGAGCTGCTCTGTCTAAGATGATGGCCCCCAGACAATGCCCACGTGTGGTATAGATTCCAGCCCGTTTGCTTCAAGGAGGAATCAACTTTGGTGCTCTTTGTGCTACAGAGATCCCATGAGACCAGCCTGAAGCCAGTTTCCACTTCGACATCAGCCTTTTTAATTTTTATTTTCTTGCCCTTTCCTGCTTGCCTCCAACCCTTTCTACTGAAAGCACTCTCAATAATTCACTTGCATATGAATCCGTCTCTGAGGTTTAGCTTCTAGGGAATCTGACCTGTGACATTACTAACACTGTTTTGTGGTTTAGTGTGTGCAAATTTCATATAAAGCTTCCAAGTTTGCCTTAAAAAAAACAGTTGTTGGGTATAAGGCTCTTCATTAATACATTAGGCCAAACTACTTCACATGTTTTTAAAATAATTTTTAAAAACTTTACTGACATTTTTTGTCTGTTACTTTTCTGACTTACTGAAATGTGTTAAAATCATTTTTACATTTCCTAGTATGGAAATTTAAATTTTTTTCTGTTCTTTAGTTGTTTATATTATAAATGACAATATTTAGAATTAAATCATGAAACTCAAAATTACCTTTCAAAACAATTCAAGTACTTTAGAACACTTCATCTATATCCCCACTCTCCTTGAATTATTATTTTTTTTTGACTTATCTGTGAACCAGAAATAGTTTTTATTCCATATTACACTGAAGACCTGTAAGATCCTAGTCAGGCTACCTCTCAGAGTGTGGCATGGGCAGGCTGGATCGTTGATGGACACCACCATCATCCTAAATGTCAGCGGAAAATTTTAGCCACTAAGAAGTTTTTTAACTAATTGAACCACGTTGCCAATGACCAGACATCAAGAATTTTCCATTCTTTACAAAAACATTTAAAACCAGCAACGACAAAAGCACAGTATTTAAAGCAACTAACTTTAAAGCACAAGATAACAATGTAACGTTATTGATAGGCCTGGAGAGGCAGTACCAATTACTAAGGTCAATAAGGTGGTGGCCAAGGGCCAGCCAAGTGGCAGGCCGGCCGAGTAGCCCAGTTGGCCAAGAGCTCGCTCAAGAAAGTGAGCTGAACTCTGAGCAACAGCAGTCCAATGCCCAGCCAGAGCTGAGCTGCCGCCAAGCTGCCAACAGGTGGCAATGGCTCAGCTAAAGAAAAAGAAAAATAAGGTTGATGGCCATCTAGTATCTGGAGAATATCAAGGTCCTAATCTAATCTCCTTTTGCAGATGGAAAGTTGAGGAAGATAAACTGTGGTCCTGCATCAAGGAGTCACACAGGGCTCATCCAATGAGGTCTCTCAGTGGCTTCATTCTCTTTGGTAAGGACATTTTTTTTTCTTAGCAAGATCTGTTGTGCCTTTCTTTCCTTCTGTGTCATCGCTGTGACTCCAATCCCTTCAGGTAAGCCAAACCTAAATACATCAAATCCTACAAATAATTACTTGTAGAAGTATTAGGATAGTAAACCGAGATGGGAACTAACATACTAACTCAATGAGTGGGCAACTGATTCAAATTATGAGTAGCTTTGCCTTGACAGAGACATGGCTTGAGGGAAGCAAGACTGAACATCGTGAGTTAAAACTCATTAGTGACCTTCAGTACCACCTGGACATAAACACAAACTCCTTTCAGCGTCTCTTTACCCTCCTTTAAAATGACACCAGGGTCCGACTTCAGGAGAGAGACAACCGCGCTGACCACACATCTTTATTGTCCTCCGGGGAAATTAAATTTCCTTATAGGAGAAGCCATGAGGCCGCACTCGCCACCAGGTAACAGGCCGCTACGGTTCCAGCTTCAGGCTAAAGGCGGGGCGGTAGGCGGCTGCCCGCCAGCAGCTGCCAGAGCGTCAGGGCGCGGGGACGAGAACCAGCCTCGCCACTAAGCAGCGGGCAGGGCGCTCCTGCCCCGGGGCCTCGGGGTCCTGGTCCGCACCGTGGGCAGTTCAGGAGGCGAGTTCCCACTTTCTCTTCCCGGCTCGGAACGCAGGCTGACTGCCCGGCCACCTGCCACAGTCTTCCAGTCAGTAGCGCCTTCGCCCTCCCAGGGCTCCGGCACGGACGGCGCAGAGCCCGGAGACCAGATGACACGACGAGAGAGCAGGGGCGGCACCATCTCCCCGCAGGGGATGGCTGCGGAGAGAGGCCGCGCAGCTCGCGAGTCTCCGCCGAGCCCCTGGGCAGCGCGCGGTGGGCGCCCGCGGTCTCGGCGCACGTGTGCCCTGCGCTGGCCGCTGCCCCGGCCGCCCGGGAAGGTCGCGCCGCCCGGACACACAGGGCCGCCCGCTTCCCACGCCCGGCCGATGCCCTGCAACCCGCGAGCGTCGGGCTGGGGCTGCTCTCACCGCCGCGCCAGCAGGATGCGTCCTGCGTGGGCTCCACTGCCTGTGCTGGTCTCCACCTTCGTGGCAGGAGCAGCCTCTTCACCCGGACCGGGGCCGACGCCCCGCCGCGCCCCGCCTCCTTGAATTATTTTATATTAATTCTATCTTCTTGTTTTAATCCCAGCATACATTATTATGATTGTTTCACGCTGTCAATATTTATTGACTATTTCACATTATCTACTGCTGTGTGCATCTTCTTTTGCTTTGTACTTCACACTTTCTATTTAGAATCTCTTTACTTCTGTCTAAAGTAAAATATTTAGAACTTCTTTATAATCAATCTGCTTGTGGTAAACTCTCCTCCAAATCTGAACTGAATTTTGCACTCATTTTTGGAAAAAATTGTTCTGCGTACATTTAGTTTGACAATTATTTCTTCTCTACCTGCACTTCTTTCTTACACTATTGGTTGCCTTCCATTGATGTTACTGAGAAGTCAGCTTTCACTATCTTGCTTTGAAGTAAATATCTGCTTCCTCTGTAGATGTTTTTGAGACATTCTTATTTGGATGCCATAATTTTGCTCTGATTGCCCAGAAGTAGGTTTAATTTTTTTTTGTTTTTTTTTTAAATATTTTTTATTTTTAATTAGTTTCAGGTGTACAACACAGTGCAATAGTTATACATTATACTCCTCAAAGTGATAATCCCCCACCCCCAATTGGCCACCCCTCCCCCCCATATCATATATATTACTCTTCCTCTGACTCTCTTCCACAGTATAATCCACATCCCGTGACTATCTATATATATTCAATTACAGTAGGTATACAACCTCCGCTTTAGTCATACAGTACAGTGATCAAACCTCTACTCCATCCATGAAATGGTCTCCCTAACAAGACCTATGATCATCTGACATTTCACAGAATATTTACAACATTATTAATTATATTCCCCAAAATGTTTTTCCTATCCCAGTGGCAATATTGTAGTTGCCTATTTTTGCTGTCTAATCCCTTCCCTTTCTCCCTCATCCCCAGTCCCCTCCCAGTTAGCAACCCTGATTTTTCCTCTATATCTATGAGACAGTTTCTGTTTAATTTGCTCATTCATACAGTTTTTCAGATTCCACATATGAGTGAGATCATATGGTATTTCTCTGACTGACTTATTTCACTTAACATAATAGTCTCTAGGTCCATCCATATCATTGCAAATGGTACGATTTCATTCTTCTTTATAGCGGAGCAATACTCCATTGTATAAATATACCACAGTTTCTTAATCCAGTCATCTACTGATGGGCATTTCGGTTGTTTCCAAGTCTTAGCTATTGTAAATTGTGCTGCTATGAACATAGGGGTGCATAACTTTTTTTGAATAAGTGTCTTGGTTTTTTCAGGATAAATACCTAGGAGTGGAATTGCTGGGTCAAACGGTAGCTCTATTTCCAGTTCTTTGAGATACCTCCATACTGACTTCCATAGTGGCTGCACCAATCTGCAATCCCACCAACAGTGCAGCAGGGTCCCCTTTTCCCCACAGCCCCGCCAGCATTTGTTGTTTGTTGATTTACTGATGATAGCCATTCTGACTGGAGTGAGGTGGTATCTCATGGTGGTTTTTATTTGCATTTCCCTAATGACCAGTGAGGTTGAACTTTTTTTCATATGCCCGTTGGCCATCTGTATGTCCTCTTTAGAGAAATGTCTCTTCATATCTTTTGCCCATTTTTTAATTGGGTTGTTTGTTTTTTTGGTGTTGAGTTTCATGAGTGTTTTATAAATTTTGGATATTAACCCCTTATCAGATATATCATTGGCAAATATATTCTCCCATTCAGTAGGCTTCCTTTTTGTTTTATTAATGGTTTCCTTTGTTGTGAAAAAACTTTTAAGTCTGATATAATCCCATATATTCATTTTTTCTTTTACTTCCCTTGCCCGTAGGGATGTATCAGTAAAAATATTGCTCCGGGTAATGTCTGCAAAGGTACTCCCTATATTTTCTTTTAGGATTTTTATGGTTTCAGGTCTTACATTTAAGTCTTTAATCCATTTTGAATTTGTTCTTGTATAAGGCGTAAGGAGGTGATCCAGTTTCATTTTTTTGCATGTGTCAGTCCAATTTTTCCAGCACCATTTATTGAATAGACTATCGTTACTCCAGTGTAAATTCTTGCTTCCTTTGTCATAGATTAACTGTCCGTAAATGCCTGGATTTATTTCTGGGCTCTCTGCTCTGTTCCACTGATCGATGTGCCTGTTTTTATGCCAATACCAAACTGTCTTGGTTACTGTGGCCTTGTAGTAGGTTTTGATGTCTGGTAGCGTGATCCCCGTGACTTTGTTTTTATTTCTCATAATTGCCAAGGCTATTCTGGGTCTTTTATGATTCCATATAAAGTTTAGGATTATATTTTCTATTTCTGTGAAAAATGCCCTTGGTAGTTTGATAGGAATTGCATTGAATCTATATATTGCTTTCGACAGTATGGACATTTTAACTATATTAATTCTTCCTATCCATGAGCATGGTAGGTGTTTCCATTTATTTGTATCTTCTATGATTTCTTTCTTCAGTGTCTTATAATTTTCTGAGTACAGATCATTCACTTCTTTGGTTAAATTTATTCCTAGGTATTTTATAGTTCTTGACGCAATTGTTAATGGGACAGTTTTCTTAATTTCTCTTTCCATTAGTTTATTATTGGTATATGCAAATGCCACTGATTTCTGAGCATTGATTTTATATCTTGCTACTTTACTGAATTCATCTATCAGTTCCAATAGTTTTTTGATGGAGTCTTTGGGGTTCTCTATATACAGTATCATGTCATCTGCATATAATGACAATTTTACTTCTTCCTTGCCAATTTGGATGCCTTTTATTTCTTTTTGTTGTCTGATTGCTGTGGCTAGAACTTCCAGCACTATGTTGAATAAAAGAGGAGAAAGTGGACAGCCTTGTCTTGTTCCTGATCTTAAGGGGATTGGTTTTAGCTTTTCCCCATTGAGTATGATGTTAGCTGTAGGTTTATCATATATGGCTTTTATTATGTTGAGATATGATCCCTGTATTCCCACTTTGCTAAGGGATTTTAACATAAATGGCTGTTGGATTTTGTCAAATGCTTTTTCTGCATCTATTGAGATGACCATGTGGTCTTTATCCTTCATTTTGTTGATGTGGTGTATCACATTAATTGATTTACGGATGTTGAACCAGGCTTGCGCACTAGGGATGAATCCCACTTGATCATGATGTATGATCTTCTTAATATATTGATGAATTCTGTTTGCTAATATTTTATTGAGAATTTTTGCATCTATATTCATCAGGGAGATTGGCCTGTAGTTTTCCTTTTTTGTGATGTCTTTATCTGGTTTTGGAATCAGGGTGATAGGGGCTTTATAAAAAGAGTTTGGGAGCCTTCCCTCCTTCTGGATTTTTTGGAATAGTTTGAGAAGAATAGGTGATAGTTCTTTTTTGAATGTTTGATAAAATTCACTTGTGAAGCCATCTGGTCCAGGGCTTTTGTTTTTTGGGAGCTTGTCAATTACTGATTCAATTTCCTTGGTAGTAATCAGGGTATTTAGATTTTCTGTTTCTTCTTGCGTTAGCTTTGGAAGGTTGTATGCTTCTAGAAAATTATCCATTTCTTCCAGATTGTCAAATTTGTTGGCATATAGTTCCTCATAGTAATTTCTTAGAATTTTTTGTATTTCTGTGATGTCTGTAGTCATTTTCCCTCATTCATTTCTGATTTTGCTAATTTGAGTCCTCTCTCTTTTTTTTTTTTTTTGATGAGCCTGGCTAGAGGTTTGTCAATTTTGTTTATCTTCTCAAGAAACCAGCTCTTGGTTTCATTGATCTTTTGAATTGTTTTTCTGTTCTCTATATTGTTTATTTCTGCTCTGGTCTTTATCATCTCCTTTCTTGTACTCCCCTTGGGCCTCTTTTGCTGTTCTTTTTCCAGTTCCCTTAGGTGTAAGGATAACCTGTTGATTTGAGATTTTTCTTCCTTCTTTAGGTAGGCTTGCACTGCTATAAACTTCCCTCTTAGGACTGCTTTCGCAGCATCCCAGAGATTTTGTGTCGTGGTGTTTTCATTTTCGTTTGTCTCGAGGTATCTTTTGATTTCCTCCTTGATCTCATTTGTGACCCACTCACTATTTAATAGCATATTGTTTAGCCTCCATTTATTTGTCAGCTTCCCGGATTTCTTCTTATAATTGATTTCTAGTTTCATAGCATTGTGGTCAGAGAATACAGTTGAAATGATTTCAATCTTCTTAAATTTATTGAGACTTGGTTTGTGGCCTAACATGTGGTCTATCATAGAAAATGTTCCATGTGCACTTGAAAAGAACGTATATTCTGTAGCTTTGGGATGAAATGCTCTGAAAATGTCTGTTAAATCCAGCTGGTCTAATGTGTCATTTAAGGTCTCTGTTTCCACATTGATTTTCTGTCTGGAGGATCTGTCCATTAGTGACAGCGGGGTGTTGAAGTCCCCTACTATGATAGTGTTACTGTTGATCTCTGTCTTTATGTCTGACAATATCTGTTTTATATATTTAGGGGCTCTATGTTAGGTGCATAGATGTTTACTAGAGTTATGTCCTCTTGTTGGATCGATCCCTTCATTACTATGAAGTGTCCTTCTTCGTCCTTTGTTATATTCTTCAATTTAAAGTCCATTTTATCTGATATAAGTATCGCTACTCCAGCTTTTTTCTCAGTACCATTTGCATGAAATATTTTACTCCATCCCTTTACTTTCAGCCTGTATGAGTCTTTGGCTCTGAGGTGAGTCTCTTGTATACAGCATATGCTGGGGTCTTGCTTTCTTATCCATTCAGCCAGCCTATGTCTTTTTATTGGAGCATTTAATCCATTTACATTTAATGTGATTATTGATAGGTGTGTATTTATTGCCATTTTGTTATTTGTGTTTGTAGTCTTTCTTAGGTTGTTTTTCTCTTCTACTTAAAGAAGCCCTTTTAGCATTTCCTGCAAAGCTGGCTTGGTGGTAATGAATTCCTTTAACTTATTCTTTTCTGCAAAGCTCCTTATCTCGCCTTCGATTTTAAATGATAGCCTTGCTGGATACAGCAATCTTGGTTGTAGGCCTTTATTTTTCATCATTTTGGAAACCTCCTGCCACTCCCTTCTGGCCTGCAGAGTTTCTGTAGAAAAGTCAGCTGATAATCTTATGGGGGTACCCTTGTAAGTAACTTGCTGCCTTTCCCTTGCTCTTTAAGGATTCTGTCTTTGTCCTTAACCCTTGCCATTTTCACTATAATGTGTCTTGGAGTGGGCCTGTTTGGAATCATCCTGGTTGGAACTCTCTGCACTTCCTGAGCTTGTATTTCAATGTCCTTTGCCAGGTTAGGGAAGTTTTCAGACATTATTACTTCAAATATATTCTCAATCCCTTGCTCCCTCTCTTCTCCTTCTGGTACTCCAATGACCCGTGGGTTATTGCGTTTGATGTTGTCCCCAGCTCTCTTAAACTATTTTCCATGTTTTTCATTCTCTTTTCTTTTTGTTGTTCCGCATGGGTGATCTCTGCTATTTTGTCTTCTAAGTCACTGATTTGATTTTCTGCCTCATCCAATCTGCTAGTGATTCCATCAAGTTTGTTATTTAATTCAGTAATTGTGTTCTTAAGTTCTAGCTTGTTGCTTTTCATGATTTCTCTATCCTTCTTTATATTTTCATTAATTACCTTGAACATTCTAATAATCAGTGTTCTGAACTCTGTCTCCAATAGGTTGGTTACATCTATTTCCTCTATTTCCACTGATTCAGGAAGTTTCTTCTGTTCTTTTATTTGTGTTGTGTTTCTTTGTCTCCCCATTCTGGCTTACTCTTTGTGTTTGCTTCAATATAACAGATAGATCCCCCAGATTTCTCAGTCTTTTCTGGATAAACTTATATGTTGTGTGTCCTTTATATTTGAATTACTCAGTGTCCCTATTCTCCTGTGCTTGTATCTGAGGTGTTCCTTGTGTCGTGTGTCCTCACTTGTTGAAGTTTTAGTTTTGATTACTTTTGCCTTGTCAGTAGACGGGATTGACTCCCAGATTGATTAGCTGTGAGGATCAGCAGCATCTGCAGTTTATGAGCTGCTGTGAGAGGATTGACCCCTCTGATGAAACTTGGACCCTATGGGCCCTAGTACCTGTAGCAACTTCCTTTTGGGTGTGACTCTTGTATGTCAAACCCAGAAATGCTCTGGTTTTATCTAAAGTTGGCCTCCGGATATGATGATTCTTGTGTCTGTTTGTTTGGACCCACTGCTGCAGAGTGATTTTAGAGCATAACAGATCAACAAGAACAACCTCCGCAGCCACCAAAGGAAACCAAATGCTCACACAAGTAAAAAAAACCAACCATCAAACTACAGTCAACTTGTACAGAAATATCAATCATACTAATGAAAAAAACAAACAGAAACAAAACAAAAACCACACACACAATAATAACAGAAGAAGAAACAAAATAAAATACAATATCCTAAAAAAAAAATAGAATAAACGTGAGAAACCGATTAGCTATACCTAAAAATAAATAATAAAAATAAACTAAAATAATAATAAAAAAAGTAAAAATAAAAATTAAAAAAACAAAATTTGCAGAAAAAAGGAAAAGAGGAAAAGTATAGCAGTGAGAAGAATGAATAAAATAAGAGAGAAAGTGAGAGTGGGGAAAAAAGAAAAAGAAAAGAAAGAAAAAGAAAAAGAAAAAGAAAAAAAATATATATATATTTGTCTACACACCCATATATATGGACATATATTCATCTATATACACCTATATATATGCCTATATTAAAAACTACAAAATGATAAGAATGAAATAGAAATAAAAACCAAAAACAACCAAGATAAGCAGCCAATAAAGGGAAAACAAAACAGAATAAAACCAAACAAACCAAAAATACCCGTGCCGGTCTTGGCTAAAGTCCACCAAGCTCTCTTTAGTTTTTCTGCTGTACAAAAATTCCTGTGCGTCTTGTGGGAACAGTAGGCCACCTGATGCCTAGAGTGATCCTGGCACTGCAGGTTTGCTGTACTTGAGTGTGGTTGTGATGTGTGATTGGTGGTTTTTACAAAGTCACTGCCTTTTTGTTTTTGCCTGTCCCAAGGTAGGCTGCACCCCCAAAGGCTCAATGAGTGTCTCTGGGCACCCTTTAGGTTGACAGCCGTGGAGAATTAAAGAATGCCTCACTACCAAAAGCCAGCTGCTAAGAATCTGTTAATTAGTGCCTCAGCAGGTGAACCTGCCCTGCCTCCCAAGCCTTGCCTAAAGGTGGGGGCGGGGTAGGTAGTCTCACTCTGCTGCCTTTACTGGGTGGAAATTCTCAACCCCCTGCAGGTAGGAATATCTTCCTAGTCTGCCCCTATTGCTGCATTCAGAAGTCAGTTTAAGACTGTCTTGGCGGGGTCCAAAGTTTGTGGGAGTGGGTGGGTTATTGGTTTGTTTTGTTTTCTGTTCAAGAGTAGAAAAAGGAAAAAAAAATAAAAACATAAAAATAAACAAAGCCACAGTTCCAACACTGTTTTAAGCTAAGGCCTTTGCCTCTTATGCTCCAGCGGAGTTCCTGCTGCTCTCCCAAAGGGTCTGCCGGGATTTAGGGAATTGTGCACATCCTACCGTGTGGCCAAGATCCCCGCTCCATCTCTCGGGGACCTGCGTCTCTGCCTGGCGCGCTGCGTGTCCGAGTGAGTCTTCTTTTCCCCCTGCTCCCGGGTTTAAGGCTTCTGCCTCGGAGCCGGCGAGCGCCCACGCGAATCTCCTGCTGCTCTCCCAAATGATCTGCCGGGATTTAGGGGACTGCGCGCCCCCTGCCGCGCGGCTCCGATCCCCACTCTGTCTCTCGGGGACCTGTGTCTCCGCCCGGCACGCTCCCGGGCTGGTATGTTCTTATAGTAGGAAATAATGCAGCACTTTTAATGGAGTTTAGTCAAATTGTGTTATTTCCCAGTATAATATGCAAACATTATGCTGGTTTCCGTGCCTCAGCAGCCGCGGGTGCGGGCTGCACCTCACGCGTCTCACCGCCTTCTTCCCCCACTCGCCTGGCCTGCCCACCTTCCAGCAATCCTTGTGTGGAACTCTTAGTTGCTCTGTGTGATGAGTAGATGTCTCTTTGAAGTGTATTAGAAGTTCAAATTGTGGATATTTCCAGGGGAGATTTCATGGAGCCCTCCTCACAGCCACCATCTTGCCCCTCCCTCCTAATTTTTTTTTTTAACTTTCATTAAATCTTGTGTCTGCACATGGATGATTTTTAAAGTTCTAGAAAATTCTCTGACATATCTTCAAATATGGCCTCTGTTCCATTTCTCTTTCTTCAGCTACTACTTCTGATTCCATGTTGGTTAGAACACCTTACTCCATCCTCACTATTACCAACCATTCACCCTAATCACATTTTCTGATATGTATGAGTATTCCAGCTCAATCAATTTCTTCAATTGGGTCTAATCTGCTTCTAAACATATTATTTGAATTTTTCATTTAATTATTTGAATTTTTGTTTTCAGAAGTTCAGTAGGCTCATTTTCAAATACATTATGTAATCCTGTAGTTTGTCATTTCGTGCAGGCAATTTCATATTTATCTTTATTTCTCTCAACATAGAGAACCTAAGCATTTTTAATATGCTTTTGATAATTCTGTGTCTAGAGACTCTAAAGGTCTCTACCTACACTCTTTTGTTTTTGCTTCTGCCTATTTGTGGTGCATCTTTGTATTGTGTACTTAGTTATGTTGACTGTGAGCTCCTTTTTATCATCTTAGAGGAGCCCTGGAAAAAAGTTTCCAACATCACTAATTCAGACCCTGAAACCCTTCTAATTCCTCCCAAACTCAATCTCCTATACCACATCCTACAGTGTCTCAATACTCCTCTTCAGTTTCATTGATGACTAAATTTATTGGCTCTCCATTTTCTGTAAATGATGCTCAAGCCAACCCACCACCTAATCCCAACCAAGACTAAATTGAGGAAGCAACATGTAACCCTTGGTCTTGGTTCAAATCCATCACTGAAGATTTACCAAATTCCCAGAAGGAAAGAAAGAAATGTGTTGACCATTTCAGGCTATCTTGGATGATTAATCTCTGAGAGTCCACAAATTATATCAATTTACCTACTTATTTGCAGGACTGAGACATGCCTCTCTTTGGTTTAAGAAAACTAAATGGCATACCATCTTGGCACACCAGCAAACTACTGCTGAGTCTAGTCAGGGTAAAAGAGTTAAGGAAAACCTTTTAGAAGCCATATCAAAGTTTATTCTATTAAAACTGATTGCTCAATATTCAAAATTATAAACAGGTAAAAGATAAAACTGTGGCAAATTATTGGTACAGATTAGAAACTATTTGGAAAGTATACTCAGGGCTTGAAATTAATTACCAAATAGCTTTTTCTCTGGCCATAAGCTATTTGAAAGTTCTAAGTCTTGAGTTTAGTTACACTAGAAAAGAATGTCTACTGGTAAAATGTTGAGATGTCTGAACTTCAGATATTAGCCCAGCACTATTAGGGTAATATTTCTAATAAAATAGAATATACAGAACCCAAGCTCATGGATTTACAATTAAAACAAATATAAAAGTTCAAATCAAGACAGGACCCCAAAATATAGGCCCCCATTTACTGGGACACTTGCTGGTACTGTGAAGAAAAAGACCATGTCCGTCCCTTAAAAGGAGGGAGAAGATCTAAATACCCTCCTCTTGAGAGGAATACTTACAACTTTCCTCTGAGGAAGTTGAT
This sequence comes from Aselliscus stoliczkanus, assembly GCA_033961575.1. Classification (NCBI taxonomy): domain Eukaryota; kingdom Metazoa; phylum Chordata; class Mammalia; order Chiroptera; family Hipposideridae; genus Aselliscus; species Aselliscus stoliczkanus. The sequence continues at coordinate 112,831,031 of CM066730.1, read as the reverse complement.
CTTCCATGCCCTTCTCACTAAATTTGCAAGGTGATATTAGCCTTGCTAGTTGAAGGGCACCCTACCACATTTCTCACTGATGTTGGGGTGACACATTCCACCCTTAACACTGCTTCATTTTTCACCCTCTTCTTCAGAGTCACTGAACATTGCCAGTGGTGTGGTTGGAAATTTGCTCCATTCAACATTTCTATAGATCCCTTAAGGCTCAATACAATTTCCTTCATAGCCCAACTACCCCAGTAACTTCATGAATTGGGGCAATAAAGTTTACTGTGCTCCTGAAGGACTCCTTTCACAAGTCCCCTTATTCATTTCCCTTACACCTGTGTTTCCTAAGGGCTTTGTCTGACTTCCCTAAGTTCCTCTGTCCTCTTCAACCTAGTACCATTTTACTGAGAACTTAAGCCAATTAGCAGACAGGATTTTTCCTCTTTGTGGACAAGAAATTCCACTGATATCAGGCATTTATGGGGTGTAGAACCCTATAATAGAATACTATAATGGGTAGAGGTAGATCCTCATGCTCCTCGCTAAAATTTCCCAATATATTTAAAAGTCAGAGGATAGGGCCGGCCAAGTGGCGCGGTGGTAAAGTGCTGGCTTGGAAAGCCAGCAGCCCTGGTTCGTCTCCCACATATGAGGGTCAGTGACACTGCCCTTAAAAACATAACAAAACAAACAGACAAAAAAAACAAAATCAGAGGATAGTTGAGGGACTTGCCCAATAATTTTTGATCATTATGTACAACAGAAATATATATTCACAGCATCTATTACTCCCTAAACAGTGTTATTTATTTTTATGTACTTTGTAAGGTACCTATAGATAATAAGCTGCATGAGGACATGATCTTTGCCATTCTCTCTTCATGGAATCCAGGACAAAGGCAGGTCAAAAGAAGAATTTAACAAACTGCAAATAATTGAAATTAAGTATACCTCAATGAGTATTAGCATAGATATGTGAACAAATTGTTAACTATTTTTGAAAGTTTTTTGATTTGTTATTAATTGATCAATGCATGATAGTTTTTAAAAAAATTATTGAAAGGAAATTAAAATAATATTTTAAAGATATCTATGCACTGCCATGTTTATCACAGCATTATTTATAACAGCCAACATTGAAACAACCTATATGCCCATCGATAGATGAATGTATAAAAATATATGGTATATATACACAATTGAATATTATTCATCCATAAGAAAGGACAGGGATGGACCTTGAGTACATTATGCCAAGTGAGATAAGTCAGACAGAGAAAAACAAGTGCTGTATGATATCACTTATATGTGGAATCTAAAGTAGTTAAGCTTTTTTCTTTTTGTTCTTCAATCCAGGGTGTTTCTGAGGGATTAGAACATCTGATTTGAGATCTCAATGGAACAGATATTTTTATAGAATAACTTGCTTTTCCATTAAACTCTATTATTTATTGGTCATATACCCATTACTGTATGATATCTTTATTTAAAAAGCGAAGTCATTCTTTCTTCTGAACACCTGAAGCTATAGTTGAATAGAGCATTTTAAAATTTCCAGTGCAGATGTGTTAATATCCTCATGGCGGCGCAGAGACTGTGGCACATGTGGTCACATGGAGGGGACTTCACCAGAAAAGTTTCTTTTGTTCTGCTAGCTTTAAAATCATCTTGAAGGCTTTAACCTGTTATCAAGAATCCAAACTATCTACTTCCTGAAATCTTTGGAGTGTTAATGGAATCCTGGCAATCAAAAGCAATCATGAATGTGTCAACATTTTGTTTTTCCAGAAGTTGCTTTTAGTACATTCTGTGCCTAAACATACTCCAAGGAGATGTACAGAAAAATGTGAAATTGTTCCTGTCCTCAGATTACTTTTATTTGGGGAAAAAAAATTCAAGACCTCAATTAGTTGCTTGTGGGTGAGGACTGCATTTATTACCTGGATCCTCTGTAACCCTACTTTAATAGGGAGACTGTGATGTCTTTCCCATATCTAGTTTCACTGCCAACTTATATCCTGATTCCTAGCATCCTCAAATTGTTTGGACATTCCAATTTCCCCAAGACACAGGTACCATGTAAATGCACAGAGGTCCCCTAAGAAAAGGACTGGGAAAATCATTATCATTATTTCTTGTTCCAGGTTCAGCATCTTTGTCTTGAAATCCTGTCTGCCCCACCAGGAGACAGGCTCAGGGGCTCACATTGGGTTAAATCAAGGCTGGAAGGGGTTGAGACATTTTTCTCATGACTGCCTCTCAGCCTTGTGATGCATCTAGTTCTGTTATGTTGTTTTCTCCCCATCCCTTTTGACCCTATGGGTTCATTGTTGAAGATGTTCACCATCTTCAGAATTCTTTCTGATCAGGCGTGGCAGGTTGTAACTCCAACCATGTTATAAACTGAATGTTGTGGTCCCTTAAAATTCATTTGATGAAACCCTAATCTACAATGTCCCAATGTGATGTTATTTAAAACTGGGGCTTTGGGAGGTTATTAGGTAATGAGGGTGGAGCCCTCATGAATCCAATTAGTGTGCCCTTATAACAGAGAGTCATGAGAGTTCCCCCCACCTTTCCACCACATGAGGACACAGCAAGAAAGCAGCCCTCTGTAAAGCAGAATGATGGCCCTTCCCAAGGACCCACCAATGCTGGCACACTGACCATGGACTAACGGCCCCCTTCAGAAGCGGGAGAAATAAAGGTTTGTTACCTAAGCCACCCAGTTTCTGGTAACTTCTTATAGTAGCCTAAACAGACTAAGGGAAGCCATAATGCTCATTAGTATCACTGTATGTACCTGGCTTCTGATATTTAAGTGCCAATACCTGGCCTTCATGTATCAGGGTTTAACATCCCCAACATTATCAGGGCACCCAATTCTGCAATGGCACAAGTCCGCTCTGTTCTTGCCTCTAGCAGAAAGGCCACCACTGAATTTTTAAGGATGATGGGATCCCTCTCACAGTGCATATTCTTTTCTTTTCTTTTTTTATCTTTTCTTTTCTTTTTTTTAAAGATTTTATTGGGGAATTGGGGGAGGGGAACAGCATTGGGGGATCGGGGAAGGGGAACAGACAAGTTGCTGTCTTTTTGTTCTTCAGTCTAGTTGTGGAGGACGTTGCTTCACTGGCCCATGTTGGTATCGTCATTGCGTTCTTCCCGGATGAGGCAGATCAGTCGCCGGCCACTGGATGGTTGCTCACCGCGGCTATTGGCCACTCACGCTGGTTGCTGGCCACTCACTGTAGCCTATGGCAGCCCACTGCAGCAGGGGCTGCAGCCTACACCATCGCCGGGGCTCGCACAGCCTAGCTCCAGGTGGAGCTGTTGTTAGCTATAGAGGGCAGTGTCATTGGCCCTCATATGTGGGATCCGAACCGGAGCCGCTGGCATCCCCAAATCAGCTCTTAACCAATGTGCCATTCGACCGGCCCTATGGGCACTTTTTCTTAAGGAGCCAGGTAGTAAACATTCGGGATTTGCAGGCCATAGGGTCTCTGTCACAACTATTCAGTGGCAGCATTATAGACAATAGGTGTGGCTGCATTCCAATAAAACTTTATATATAAAAGTAGGTAATGGGACAGATTTGACCTATGGGCCATAATTTGCTTGCCTCTGAGTTAGGTCAATATGCTACCTGATTTTCATGGGGAGATTTCCTCATGTATTATTGACTTACAGGTCCATGGTCCAATTCCAGAATATCAACCTATGTCTACTTCTAGAGACATTTGGATCAAACAATATATAAAAATTCTTAATGTTTCTGAGCAGAGATATGGAAAAGGAATGTATTTACTCCATCTGTCTGAGCATCATCCAAATGAGTTCCTGCCTGGATGCCTGAGCCCTGCATCCACATGTCTACACAACAATTGTCTAACTCCCAACAACATAACATTGCCAGTAGCTCCCAGTTAGGCCAAAGAGAAACAAGTAGTGATAGAATATAGTCAGTGGTAATGAGGAAGAGGCTGATTTCAGGGGAGAGGAAAAGATACCTGCCCAGGTCTGTGAGTGAGCGAGGAAGCCTAATGTTTAGGTACATGTCAAGTTGACTTCAGCTAGCTTCAGAGAACTGGGCGTTAGTGAAGGTTATACAGAATTTTCAGGGGTATTTCTGCTTGCATTTTCTAGATATGGCCTGCCCACCCCAAGCACAGACTAAAAACAACAGGTTCCCATGGATGCAGCACAAGGCCAAACCGAAGGTATAAAAGCTTGTAGGCACTGCCATCATGTGGTAACTCGAAACCATAATTTATCCAGTAAAGCAGCAATGAGTAAATTTCTTGTGAAAACTGCTTTATTGATATCAATATAGAATTTATAGGCATTTTATTGTAATAAAGTAGAAATCCACATGTACAAATGTATCATGTGCTTGTAATGATAATTTTGCCTCTATATGTTTCCTAATGTAAATATTAGCTTTAATTATAGGTTCTTTAAAGGTTAATTGAAATTATGAGAGAAGTGATAGATCTTAAGGTCCTATGGAGAAAATGTGTTTTTATTTGGGTTCTCACTCCCAGAAAAAGAGATTTGGATGCATATAATTTATTTGGGAAGTGATGGCAGGAAGCCAGAGGAAGGGAGAAGAGAAAAAGGGAGCGTAAGGCAAATGAAATGAAAAAGTCAAAAAGGTGAATTGTTGAGCTAACTTACCATTGTGGGGAACTGGAGACCAATCCCATTGCATATATTCTGAAGAACTACATAGAATGCATTTCAGAATTATACCTTTGAAGGGCAGTGTGGGATTTAACCAACAATCGGTTTCCCATCGATGGAAAGTTACCACAAAGGTCTTTAACCCCCTTGAACTTACAGGCTCTGCTCGTGCAAAATGGTCTGCCTTTCATAGCTTAAAGGAAAGCCTGAGAGAGAATAGGAGAAAAACAATTGAGATAGGAGATAGCATTATGCTGGCTGGTACCATGACTGCCTTTTATAATACAATGGGTCTGAGAGTGGAGGCAAGAGACAGAATGAGCAGACAGTAAGTATCAGAAATAACTGAAGCCTAAGTATTGGGACACATAAATAATATTTAAAATTCTGGGTTCAGAAAAGTTTAATCTTTTTAAAGGCAATAAAAATAATGAGTGACATCACTAGGTTATATTCCAAGGGAAAGTAAGAACCTGAAGAGTTAGTTAGGTAGAGCGCTGAAGCTGCTTTTCCCTAGTCCCACTTTCCAAACAAAGGAATGTACCATTAGTTTTGAGATAAGGAGTCAGAGTTCAAAAGCCAGAGGTTACTTAAAGAAGAGTCTATCGGGATGCAATGTGCAGCATTGTGACCATAGTAAGTAATACTCTATTGTATCTTTGAAAGTCGCTAAGAGAATAGATCTTAAAAGTTCTCATCACAAGGAAAAAAAATTGTGTGACTATGTGTGGTGATGGATGTTAACTAGACTTATTGTGGTGATCATTTCACAACATATACATATATCAAATCATAATGAATCATCTGAAACTAATGTAATATTATATGTCAATTATACTTCAATTTTCAAAATTAGAACACAAGCACACATCAAATTAACAAAATAATATGATTCTTGGAACAACAATTGCTAGTTTATTGCTAGCAATAGGAAAAATAAAAGGTAGCGAATTTGGTTTTAATAATGTGATATTAAACACCTGTGAGAAGTAAAGGCAATATAAAATGGTATGGATAAGTTTATACTCTTCCAGTATGGATGGATAAGTTTATACTCTTCCAGTGCCAGGAACACTGAGGATTAATGAGATGACAACACAGGTTGATTTCATACAATAAGAAAGGCAATGAAGCTCCAATAGAAAAGTGTCTTTATTAATGAGAAAATATGTTCTGTTTGAACATTAAAACACTTCCAGTGTTAGGAAACACAAAGTAAAGAAAAGCAAGGTAAACTATACCATGAGGAAATGAGCAGACAGATCTTATGGAATATTCCATAAGAAAATGAATCTAGTTTCTTCAAAAAGTCATTAAAAATGAATCATAAACTAAAAACACAGATGACTCTTCTAGACTGAGTCTAAACAGATATATAAATAAATTACAAGCTAATAAAACTTGGTTTGGTCCTGGTTCAAAAGTACAAATAAATACAACAGTTATGAAAGTATTTTTAGAGGCAATTGGGGAACCTTTAATACAGGCTGACTATCAGGTTTTACTAAAGAATTATTAATTATTATTAATTTTCCTTGGTGTGCCAATAGCATTGTGCTTATTCAAGAGATTGTTTTTATCTTAGGAGATGCCTGCTGAAGTGTTTAGGGGTGAAGTATCATGAAGTCTGCAACTCATTTTTAAATGGTCCATGAAAAAATGTATGTAAATAACAAGAGAAAATAAACATGGTAAAATATTAACAATTTTTTAATTTTCATGAAAGGCATACAGGTATTCATTACACTCTTTGTTCTACTTTTCTATATGTTTAAAATGCTTTAACTTCATGTTGGGAGGGAGGAACTGTCCATATGTATGAAGACTTATTATAGTGCTGTAAAAATATTAAAACACCAGGCACAATCTAAATATTCTGCAATAAGAAATCGCTTAAGTGCATTTGGGACAGTCGGTCCAGCCATAGAATGAATTCATCAGTGAGTCAACAAATATCACTAGAGCAAATTCTTTGCATCAGATCCCACCCTAAGCTCTGAGGGTGGAGTGACAAAGAAGACAGAGATGGTCTCAGCTCTCAGGGAGCCTACACTCTGCTAGGGGAAAAGCCCCAAACAAGTAAACAAATAAAGGAACAAGATCATTTTAGACAGGAGTAACACGTGACGTGGAGGAAATGACAAATAACCGAAGAGACTCCCTAGATTGAGGGGTTAGGGAAGGCTACATTGGGGTGGCAGTATTTCAGCTGAGGCTTGAATGACAAGGAGCCAATCTGGGGGACACCTCCTAAATCTTCCCATCCTCACAAAGCACAGCCCAGGGCAAAGGCACTAATGTGAGCGTGAAAGAGGCTACACAGCATGAAAAGACGGTGTAACGTACATCATAGCACAGGAAATGTCTGTGATCGCTGTTGTGTGAAAAGAGTGATTTAAAATCACTTTTATAATACAATACAATTATTCAGGGATATATGTATAAATAGGGTAATAATGAAAACTGTCAACAGCATGGCAGTATGCTGACATTCACAGGTAGCTTTTATTGTCTCTGTTTCACTATTAGCTTTTCCTAAAGAATGTACACATAAACGTGTTATCTGGGGTTTTTTTTGGTAGAACTGTGGGAAATTTATTGTTTACATTTTTCAGATTTCCTTGAGATAGCATTTTTTTCTTTTCTTTTTTTATTATTAGTTTCAGATGTACAAAACAATGTAAGAGTTATACATTTCACCCCTCACAAAATGATAACCACCCTCCTGCAATCGATTGCCTTTGTGATGTCGTATATATCTATTACATTTCCTTTGACACTATTCCCTATACTATACTCCATATCATATTACTATACTCCATATCATATATATATATATATGATATATATATGATATGGAGTATAGTATAGGGAATATATATATATATATATATATATATATATATATATATATATATTTTTATAATTGACATACAATATTATTCAGCTTCAGATTCAGGAGTACAGTGCAGTGGTCAAGCATCTATACAGTCCATGAAGTGGTCTCCCTAAGAAGACATGTGCCCATCTGATACCCTACAAAATATTTACAACATTATTGATTATATTCCCCAAACTGTCTTTCATATCCCTGTGATGATATTATAGTTACCATTTTATGCTTTCTAATCTCTTCCCCTTCTCCCTCATCCCCACTCCCCTCCCATCTAGCAACCATCAGTTTTTTTTTCTATATCTTGAGACTATTTCTGTTTACTTTGCTCATTTATTCAGTTCTTCAGATTCCACATATAAGTGAGATCATATGGTATTTGTCTTTCTCTGACTGACTTATTTCACTTAACATAATAGTCTCTAGGTCCATCCATATCGTTGCATATGGTAAGATTCCATTCTTCTTTATAGCGGAGTAATACGCCATTGTATAAATGTACCACAGTTTATTAATCCAGTCATCTACTGATGGGCATTTCAGTTCTTTCCAAGCCTTGGTTATTGTAAATAGTGCTGCAATAAACATAGGGGTGCATATATTTTTTTCAATTAGCATCTTGGGTTTCTCTGGATAGATATCTAAGAGAGGAATTGCTGGGTCATAAGGTAGTTCCATTTCCAGTTTTTGGAGGTATCGCCATACTGATTTCCATAGTGGCTGCACCAATCTGCAATCCCACCAACAGTGCAGCAGGATTCCCTTTTCCCCACAACCTCGCCATCATATGTTGTTTGTTGACTTATTAATGATAGCCATTCTGACCGGAGTGAGGTGGTATCTCATTATAGTTTTTATTTGCATTTCTCTAATGATAAGTGAGGTTGAACATTTTTTCATATGCCCCTTGGCCATCTGTATGTCCTGTTTAGAGAAATACCTCTTCATATCCTCTGCCCATTTTTTAATTGGGTTGTTTGTTTTTTTGCTGTTGAGTTGAATGAGTGTTTTATGAATTTTGGATATTAACCCCTTATCAGATATATCATTGACAAATATCTTCTCTCATTCAGTAGGCTTCCTTTTTGTTTATTGATGGTTTCCTTTGCTGTGAAAAACTTTTAAGTTTGATGTAATCCTATATGTTTATTTTTTCTTTTATTTCCCTTGCCTGAGGGGCTATATCAGTAAAAATATTACTGAGGGTAATGTCTGCAAATTTACTCCCTATGTTTTCTTCTAGGAGTTTTATGCTTTCAGGCCTTCCATTTTAGTCTTTAATCCATTTTGAATTTGTTCTTGTATATGGCATAAGGAAATGGTTCCATTTCATTTTTGTGCATATGTTAGTCCAATTGTCCCAGCACCAGCTATTAAATAGATTATATTTACCCCAATGTAAATTCTTGCTTCCATTGTCATAGATTAAATGACCATATTTGAATGGATTTACTTCTGGGCTCTCTATTCTGTTCCATTGATCTACGTGTCTGTTTTTATGCCAGTACCATACTGTTTTGATTACTATAGCCTTGTAGTATGATTTGATGTCAGGTAGCATGATACCACTGACTTTGTTCTTATTTCTCAGGATTGCCATGGCTATTTGGGGTCTTTTATGGTTCCATATAAATGTTAAGATTATATTTTGTATTTCTGTGAAAAATGCCCTTGGTAGTTTGATGGGTATTGCATTGAATATATGTTGCCTTAGGCAGTATGGACATTTTAACTATATTAACTCTTCCTATCCATGAACACGGTATGTGTTTCCATTTATTTGTGTCTTCTTTAATTTCACTCTTCAGTGTCTTATAATTTTCTGAGCACAAGTCTTTTACTTATTTGGTTAAAATTATCCTTGAGTATTTTATAGTTCTTGAAGCAACTGTAAATGGGACTGTTTTCTGAATTTCTCCTTCTGATAGTTTTTTATTGGTGTATACAAATGCAACTGATTTCGAATATTGATTTTGTATCCTGCTACCTTACTGAATTCATTTATCAGTTCTAATAGTTGTTTGGTTGAGTCTTTGGGTTATCTATGTATAGTATCATGTCATCTGTATATAATGACAATTTTACTTGCTCCTTACCAATTTAGATGCCTTTTATTTCTTTTTCTTGTCTTATTGCTGTGGCTAGATCTTTCAGAACTATGTTGAATAAAAGTGGAAAAAGTGGACAATCTTGTCTTGTTCCTGATCTTAATGGTTTTAGCTTTTTTCTGTTTGAGTGTGATGTTAGCTGTGGGTTTGTCATAGATGGCCTTTATTATGTTGAGATACGATCCCACTTTGCTAAGAGTTTTTATCATAAATGGCTGCTAGATTTTATCAAATGCTTTTTCTGCATCTATTCATATGACAACATGATTTATATTTTTCATTTTGTTGATGTGGTGTATCACATTAATTGATTTGTGGATATTGGACCAACCTTGCATACCAGGAATGAAACCTCCTTGATCTAGTGTATGATCTTCTTAATGTATTGCTGAATTCTGTTTGCTAATATTTTGTTGAGGATTTTTGCATCTATGTCATTAGGGATATTGGCCTGTACTTTTCTTTTTTTGTAATGTCTTAACCTGATTTTGGGATCAGGGTGATAGTGGCCTCATAAAAAGAATTTGGGCGGTTTCCCTCCTTCTGGATTTTTTGGACTAGTTTGAGTAGAATAGGTAATAATTCTTTTTTGAATGTTTGGTAAAATTCACTTGTGAAGTCATCTGGTCCAGGGCTTTAGTTTGCTGGGAGCTTGTTGATTACTGATTCAATTTTTGGTAGTAATCAGTCTACTCATATTTTCCGTTTCTTTATTGAGTTAGCCTTGGAATGTTGTATGCTTCTATAAAATTATCCATTTCTTCCAGATTGTCAAATTTGTTGGCATATAGTTGCTCATAGTATTTTCTAAAAATTTTTTGTATTTGTGTGGTGTCTGTTGTCACGTCTCCTCTTTCATTCCTGATTTTATTAATTTGAGTCCTCTCTCTCTTTTTTTTTTTGTTGAGTCTGGCTAGAAGTTTGTTGATTTCGTTCATCTAAAAAAATCATCTCTTGGTTTCGTTTATCTTTTGTATTGTTTTTCTGGTCTCTATTTTGTTTATTTCCACTCTGGTCTTTATTATCTCCTTCCTTGTACTCCCTTTGGGCCTCTTTTGCTGTTCTTTTTCCAGTTCCCTGAGGTGTAAAGATAACCCGTTGATTTGAGATTTCTCTTCCTTCTTTAGGTACACCTGCATTGCTATAAACTTCCCTCTTAGGAACTGCTTTTGCTGCATCCCACAGGTTTTGGGTAGTTGTGTTTTTATTTTCGTTTGTCTCAAGGTATCTTTTGATTTGCTCTTTGATCTCATTTTTGACCCACTCGCTATTTAGTAACATGTTATTCAGCCTCCATGTATTTGTGTGCCTTCCAGTTTTTTTCTTGTAGTTGATTTCTCATTTCATAGCACTTTGGTCAGAGAGACACTTGATATGATTTCAATTTTCTTAAATTTATTGAGACTTGTTTTGTGGCCTAACATGTGGTCTAATTTGGAAAACATTCCATGTGTGCTTGAGAAGAATGCATAGTCTGTAGCTTTGGGGTGAAATGCTCTGAAAATATTGATTAAATCCAACTGGTCTAATGTGTCATTTAAGGTCACTGTGGAAACTCAGGTGTTAGGGCCTCCCAGGGTCAGGAAATGTTTACAGGCTTTGGAGACCGGCAGCCCTGACACTTCCCCCAGGCTCAGGTGGGACTGCAAGAAAACAGTTTATTTATGTAAGTTGCCTTTAGTGCGCATGTGTGCTGGCACCACGACGCTATTGGTACTGTATTATAAAAACCCCAGTTCTGCTTAACTGGGCACCGGTTCTGGCTGTTGATGCTGCTGCGGGTTCTGTGTTGTACTGCTGTGCTGCTGGGTTTTCGAGTTCTGCCTATGCCTCTGTCGCTGCTGCTGAATAAAATGTTGCTGCATTTGGGGCCGGCAGAGGGCTGCGGTGGTTAAACGCTGGTTTGGGAAGCCAGAGGCCCTGGTTTGGTCCCACATATGAGGGCCAGTGACACTGTCCTCAAAAAAACAATAACAAAGGGCCGGCCGAGTGGCATGGTGGTTAAGCGCTGGCCTGAGAAGCCAGCGGCCCCAGTTTGGTCCCACATTTGAGGGCCAGTGACACTACCCTTAAAAAAAAAAAAAAAGGAAAAAAAAGAAAAGTAAAATGTTGCTGCATTCCTGTCAAAGACTATGCAAGGCTTTTTCAGTTTGGGTACCTCACCACCGAAACCGACCCTGCTTCACTCAGACCTGTCATTTGGCATAGTCGGCAGGATGCAATGAGCAGCTGCCCATCTGCCTCAGATTCCCCGGGGGAGGACTCCAGCATGTGGCCTCCGATTACATTTTGGTATCTGGTTGCCGCATTCCTCATGGCGTGGGCCCCTCTGGAGGACTGGAAGGTGGTGGAGCCCATACCAGAGGCTGCCAGAAGGCATTAGACCTCATGGGGATGGACATACCCAGGGCTCACCGTGAGTTGGCAGGGCGGGTTGCATGGCTGTTCCTCTCCATCTTGCAGAAACAAGAGGTCACCATACATGAGCAAATGCAGCAGATGCAGCAGCTACAATGGGTTGAAGAGGCACCGGAACAATGGGTCCATTCCCTGGAAAGGACACTGGAAGACCAGGTAGGCTCTCCGTTTTCCTCCTGACATGAGCCGTGACCCCAGAGCCCCACCCAAAGCGTGCTCCAGGCCTATAAAGTGATTAAGAGACAGATAGAGCATGACCAGTCTATGGCTCTGGGAGGAGCTGCTGCTATGGTGCCAGAAGGCACACAAGCTGAAATTGAAAAGCACTCTAATGAGGTGTTGCTTGCCCTCTGGAACCAACGAGCCTGGAATAGAAATTTACCAAGGTGCCACCAAAGGTCACTACCCACAAAGTGCAGTTGCAAGACTTTTGATTAGAGCTTAGGCCGAGGGACCCAATTGGCGGGGGAACTGGGAAACCGGAGATCTCATATGGAACAGACCTCCTACAACGTACAGTGAGTATTGGTCCTTGGGGACACTGATGCTGATAGCACCCTGTTGTATGGCAATCCAGATTGGGTTGAAGGTCCCTTGACGTACACGGAGGTGACAGTGTCTGGCGCACCTGTACTTCTGCAGGAGCATCAGCGGTGGACAGGATGACTGGGAGCTGTACCAACGGATCATGTCACAACTGCTGCGCTTCAGAGCCGTGCTCACTGAGCCTGTGGTGTTCGCTGAGCTAGGTGTGCACAGGGAAGAGACTGCTGGAGGTGACATCCACGGGCGGGACCTGGCCTGGCTGCAGCAGGCAGATGTAGTCATGGTCCTGGACTTGGCCATGTGGAAACATACCCCAGCAGTGTCTCTGTTCCACTATACTGATGACATAATATTAACCTCTGATCTCTTACATATCTAGAGGATGCAGCTGAGGCCCTCAGGGTGGCACTTAACGACTGGGGATGGGGATGAGGCCCAGATTCAAGGGTTTGGATTGTTTGTCAAGTTTTTGGGGTTTGTCTGGTCAGGTAAGACCAAGGTTATGCCAGAAGGCAGAAGGGTCACTGAACCCACCCTTCCATACCTGCTGATAGTTCAGGCGAAAGAGGAAGGCTTTGGTTGGAGTCTATGGCAGACCCATGGGACCCAGAAGGTGCCCTCGGGTTTCTGGTCTCAGCTCTGGGAAGAAGCTGAGCAGAAATAATTGCTAATTGGGAAGCAATTAGCGGCCATTTACAGAGCTGTAGTGGCCTGTGAGATCACCACAGGTCCTGCGTCTGTAACAGTGCAGTCCACATACCTGGTTGAGGGTTGGCTGTGGTTATGGCTCAGAGCACCCAGGCCAGGGGTGGCCCAAACTCCCTCACTGGCCAAGTAGGGAGTGTATTTGGAGGGCACTCCAGGAGGGGTGGCCCAAACTCCCGCATTGGCCGAGTGGGGAGCATATGTGGAGAAATGGGCCATGTTTAGCTCCAATCTGCTGTCCCTATAGTTCCATGAGCTGTTAGGCCTGGTAGCCTTCCAGGCAGACAAAGAAGAAGCACTTCCTGAGTACCCTATAGAGGCAAGCAGCCCATACAGGGAAGGCAAGCCACCTGTCCCTGGCAGGGCATGGTACAAGGATGGCTCCTGTCAGGGTCAGCCTCCTGCATGGACTGCGGTGGGGTTACAGCCAGAGTCAGAAGAGTTCTGGTATGAAACTTGCCCAGGTAAGAATAGCAGATGGGACGAGCTTAGGGCTGTTGGTTAGTGCACACACATAAAGCAGGTGATGTACATGTCTGTACTGACAGCTAGGACATACCTCTGACAGTGGCTGATGCCACAGAGACTGTTCAGTCATGTCCCCAATGTACAAGTAATAACCCCCACTGGCAGTGTTTGCCTACTCAGCCTGGAAAGGTTGAGCAGGGGCTATGCCCACTAGAAGTGGAGCTGTTTCTATCTGACTGAGAGAGCACAGCTGCAGTTTTGAGCTGAGGCTTCTACTCGTATACTGGGCACTGCCGTGCTCTATGCTGAACTCTCAGCAAAACTGTGGGGCCTAGGGAGGGAGCCCATTACCTTGCTGTTGTAATAATCTGCTTCCTGGGGCCCCGCATCTCTGCAGCTGCAGATATGGGCTGCATCTCCGCATGCCTCCCTTCCCTCACTCCCTACTCACAGGTTTTCCCACCTTCAGGTAATCCTCATGCGAGTCTCTTAGCTGTTCTGTGTGATGAGCAGAGATTTCTCTAATGAGTTATAGCTGTTCAATTTGTGGTACTTCCAGGGGAGAACTCAGGATGCCCACCTCACTGCCACCATTTCTCTGACGTCACTCATGATAACTTTTATAGTAAAGAATAAATTATGCCCCATCTTGGGAGTTACAAAAAGCAGCAGCAAAAGTAGCCCACAGTAACTCCCTGCAGCCCAGAATGGACAGTCTGGACCCCAGAGAAGGACTATACTGATCCAGCCTGATAACAATTTAACAAGTATTAGACTGTCTGGTCCAAAGTGAGAAGTCCAGTCTCCACAAGGAACAGCTCCGTATATTTTAATAAAGAGATGCTTGTACTTTTTTCCTTGACTCCAAACCTTGAGGCTGAGACAGGAAAAGAGGAGAAATTACTCTTATGCTACCAGCAACAGGAAACTAGCTGAATCTATCAAATTAATTCAAAGACTAGTGTAGCCCTGATGATGGGTCAGTGTCTGGCTCCCGTCAGAGAGGGAAGCAACCTGCGAGGAGCCCACTGGTGGGAGCCAGGGGGTAATTTCACAAATTCTCTTAAGTATTCACCAGCCAGTTTCAGTAGCTTTGAGGAGCATGCCGGCTAATCAGCAGATATCCACAAGAGGGCAGCAGAGAGTTACTGTTTTGTTTTTTTAAAGGCTGCAGCAGTCTACAGAAGTTGAGGGAGAGACAGAGGAAGAGGGCGAGACATTGGACAGAAGGAGGGAGAGGGGGAAACATTGGACAGAAGGAGAGAGAGGGGGAAGGACAGGGGAGGAGGAGGGAGAGGGAAACTTTAAAATCAATTTTATACAGCGACAAGTTTGTAATGAATTTACAAACCTGTAGTTTGTAAAAGTTTGTAAGAAGACATTCAGGCAAAATAAGCCAAAGACAGTAGAAGGAGGAGGTAAAGAAATCTGACCCACCAGAACCTGCTATTAGTAAAGCAATAGCAGGGGGAAATTTTCACAAATCCTCTTAAGTATTCAAAAAAAAAAGGGATGAGAAGTCAGAAAAAGAGAAATCAGCTTTTTGGGAAATGGCAGGAAATAGTAGTAAGCAAACCAAATATTCCAGGATATTGTGTTTAGGGGTAGTTTTATATTCACTTGGGGACAATTGAAAATATAGTAGCATCTGAGGGTCCACATAAGTCCTATCTGTCTATAAATATATCCCCTTCAAAAACCCTAAGTTTTATTTCTTTATGTTATAATCATTATTTGGGATTAGAGCACCTAATATATATAATATATATATATTATATATAATTTATAACATATAATATATAAGATATATTTTAAAAAATATGTTTAAGCCGTTAATTTATGAGTTTATTTTTTTTCTCCCTATATCTTCTCATTTTCTCTCCCTCTTTCAAATGGGTAGCCGGCTCTGTGCTTTGTTGCTTTTAGAGAGGTCTGCAGCAAGGCCCAAAGCAACCATTTCCAGTTTTTATTTCCCAAAGCCCAAACCCTTGGGACAAATTAGAAGATTTGTAGAGGAGAGAAAAAGGGAAAGGGAAATTTCAAGCAGAGTGTCTTGGAAGAAGCAAGCAGGACAGAGGGACTTACCCCAGCCCAGAAAAGGGACTCCCCCTGGGAGGAGAACAAGAAAAGATGTGGGTCCCTGTAGCCTGGGGTCAAGGGATGAGCCAAGACCCCGGGAAGCAAGGACTGTGCTTTGACCAAGGCCAAACTCACCAAAGAGCTTGTGCTTGAGCCCAGAAAGACCCATAAAGGTCCACGCTAGGCCCAAGACAACTGTTGCTGGCTGAAATGTGCAAAGGCATAGGTGCATCCTTACAGGTGTGTCCTTACAAGGGCTCATCTATGGCACAATTTCCCCAGGAGTAATGACAACGTCTCATTGCATAACTACAGAGTGGTCATGTTCACAGACCCTCACAAACTACAGGATGGAAGAACAAAGTGGTGAAGGAGATGGAGAGTACCATCCTTCACTGATCATGTCTGATTCTGATTTTTTACCCCGATGGTTCTCATCCAGTATGAGCCACCTAGGCCCTTTGCTTTCCACTTCAAACTCCTTTCACCCATTTCTCTGATCACAGAAGCAGGGATGGTAGAAAAGGAGGCTGGAAGACTCAAAACAGGTGCTTTCTGTTAATGTCTAATGGTATAAGGGGTGAAATTTTATAATGGTGAAAGTAAATATGGTACAATGTCTATGGGTTTCCTTTTTCCCCCATACTGTTCTTGTTGTTTAATGACAATGAAGAGTGGAGATCTGCCTGCATCTTAATGAATGTTTCATTAAAAACAAGACCATTCGCTATTGTTTTCTGGACTACCGTAAGTCCAGGAAGTCTAGCAGGCCCAAAAGTATGAATATCCACTGGAGTAGATCCATGTTTTCTGACCTCTGATGCACTCCAATCTCTTTTTCCTTTAAAGTACCCCTTCTCTTTTCTTTGCCCTCAGGCTCCAGAAACACACGCCTCCATTTCCACTCTCTACTCTGTCCTAAATAATGACATTACTTTGGATCCAATGCCTGGCGATAGCTACCTTGCCTGATCAACTCATCTATGGCTTTCTGTGTTTTGCATTCTCTGATTTCTAGCATGGGAGTGACTGGCTCTAAGTCAGGAGGGGTTTTTTTTCTATGAACTTGCGTCTGCACAGCCTTCCACACTAAGGGGCCTCATAGCATAGCCAGATTATGAAATCACTCCCTACATTAGTCTGCTGATGTTATCCCATCATTTAACAAATATTAATTAAATATTTATTATGTGTTGGGCATTGTGCTGCATGTTAGGGAGCCAAAACTAGTAAGTCGTTGTCTCTATCTTAAAGGGTTTCTAGGTAACCCGGAGGGGACAAAGTGGAAGTTATTCAGCCCCACAGTTAACTTTCTGAGATTTTCACCATAACCAAACAGTGCATGTCCAAAATCTGCTGTGAATCATTTTTCTCTCAATCCACGGTTGAGGAATGCATTCTTGTCAGTCAGGGCATTTTTGAAATGGTTGATTGTGTCCCTGATACACACGCATACATGCAGCTTTGTTAATCATTTTGCCCTGCTTAATCCGTGGGCAGCTGGAATGGCAGAATTTTGGAAAACACGCCCGAAATCCTGAGCTGAACTCAGTATAACCCCTTTTCTCCATTGGCTCCTTCCAACCCCAGCACGGCTTTGGAAAGTTCAGTTCATACTTGGCAGAAACTAGTTGACCTAATCTTTTTGTCAAAGCTTAAGTTCAATCATTTTGAGTAAAATTCAACCAAAACAACCATCATATTTCTTACAGTTAAACTGCTATAGTAGTCAAGGGATATTTCTTGTGAACTTAACTGATTTAGCTGGAAGGGTACTCTTCTGTGACTGGTTACTTTTCAGGGAGGCTGACTAAAACCATATTTTCTTTTCCCTTTTATAGGCAGTTGTAATTACCTAGGACAAATCCAAGGACATGACCCTTGGAATTCCCATGTCTTACAAGGGCTTTGGGCCAGCAAGGCCAGCAGGTGCTGGGGTGGGCCGTGCAGTCTGCCTGGGCTTCTCCTGTATGCTCAAATGCCTCCTGACTCCCCTGCAGAAGGCCCAGGAGAGAGGAGAGTGGAGCGAGTAACGACCTTCACACCATATTCTCCGAGTCTCACAGCCAAGCTAGCTTGTTGGGGCTGGAGGAACAAGACAGCAATGACACTGAGTTTTGTAGTCGCTACAGGGAAACTGGTAACAGTACATTTTAAAAATCAATGGCAAGTACAGCCAGCCAGGTTATTTTTTTTGGTTTTGCTGGCATCCTTCCCTTAGTTCTAAAGCTGAGGCTGTACATAAATGGAATGTGAATTACAATTTTAGGAGCTTCAGAAGAGATCGCTGCCCACCTCACCTATCCATATCTTCAGTTTGAGATTGAGATTTCTGCTCTAATGCAGATACTGTTGGGAGAGCAAGCCATTACACCTTATGGATCATTTACCCCTTCATCTGAATGAGTTTTAGAATCCTCCTGAAAGCCAACTGACAAGGACCAGAGAGACTAAGAATTTGAGGAGTGAGAGAGTGAGCATCTAATTGGGAAATGTATATAGATCTATACAAAAAAACCCAAACTGTATACTAAAGACAGATGGTGACTGCAAAATTTTATGCCAGGCCAACTCTATTTAGAATGGAGCAAAATATCTTCTGGCTGGCACCTTTACATGGCAGCATTATTTTTCAGAATATTAGTTACTAGAGATAGAGACCTGCCTTTGTCAGATAGTCAGAGAGCTTGTGTACCATGGTAATATTTAAAGAACTGTGACTTCACAGTGAAATAAATGTTTATATAACAGTGGATACATGTTCCAAAAAACATACATGTAATCTCTTGCTCCAAAATTAAAGCATTGGCCTAAAAAGATATCAGGGCTCACATTATGTAGAAAGGATCAGTAACCATGACATCTCTGAAGTCGGAAGACTCTGTTTACAATTGTGTATGTACCTGAAAGGACTTCATGAAGTACTATTTTAATGCTATAATTTTATGACTATAGAAACAGTCTCATAACACTGCACCTTTTGCTGTAATTGCAGGTTAAGCAAGAAACTTCAGTTTATATTTCAAGAATAATTCCCAGTCCCTATGCATAAATGTGCTATTTATCCCTCAATAATTTATAGTAAATGCTGGAAATAGCTCTCTCTATATAATAGTATATATAGACATTGGTCTTCAGGTCTCATCCAGTACCAAGAATCAAAGATTACATGTATCATTTTCACTGAATTCAAATCAAAATTGTAATAGAAATTTTAGGAGACCTCAGCAAATTTAGGGTGTAGAAGAGTAAAAGTTCATGAATACCAAGAATTGTTCTTTAAGTATAGAAAAGAGGAAGACTCTGCCTATTAGAAATTAAGGCATATTACATATACATAGTAATGAGTTCCTTTTCATCAAAGGAACCTGCCAATCTTAAAATACAGGTGATTGGGCACAGATAGTTACAGTATTTATAATTGACATGATATGTGTGTTGGAGTATATCTAGGATATATGTCCCAGATAAAATTCACAGAAAGATGAAGATTTGGACAAAAAAAAATGAAATGTCTAATCCCAACAGAGTAGCATCTAGAACATTCAAGAGACATCAATAAATTAACAAATAAGAACAAAAAGCTAGTTAAGCAAAAAAAAAAAAAGAATTTATATCTATACAAACTACATATATAATATATGTATTACACACACACACACACACACACACACACACACACACGAGGTCAGGCAATTATGTTCGCAAACTCATCCTAGAAAAAGTGCTACGTACCTCCTTGTTCAATATCACTATGGTCACCTTTGATGTACTCCCCTTGGGAAGCTATGCACTGATGCCAGCACCTAGTCCACACTTCAGAGCTATTTTGGAACTCTTTTTCTGGAATGGCCATCAGGGTTGTCATTGTATTACTGTTGATGTCCTGAATGTCATCAAAATGTCTTCCTTTCAATATTTCCTTTATCTTTGGGTAAAAAAAGAAGTCATCAGGGCTAGATCAGGTGAGTAGGGAGGGTGTTCCAATATAGATATTTGTTTACTGACTGAAAACTCCCTCACTGGTAGTGCTGTGTGAGCTGGTGCATTGTCATGATAGAAGAGCCATGAATTGTTGGCAAAAAGTTTGGGTCATCTAACTTTTTCATGCAGCCTTTTTAGCACTTCCAAATAGTAAACTTGATTAACTGTTTGTCCAGTTGGTACAAATTCATAATGAATAATCTCTCTGATATCAAAAAAGGTTAGCAACATCCTTGCAACAAATTTGTGAACTTAATTGCTAGGCCTCATACATATATAATTTGTATCAATAGAATGGAGAAACCTGGAAAACGGCAAGTATGTAAAGCTATGCTTAACTCCACTAGTTAAGAAATTAAAAATAAATGATAGCACTTTGTGCTCATCAGATGGCAAAAATCAGAGTTAGAAAACACCAAGCATTGGCAAATAGTAGTAAAGAGGAATATGTGTTCTACTGGTGGAAGAAGAAATGCTGTAGCCTTTTTAGAGAGTAATCTGTCATTACTTACCCCCACGTCCCTCTTCCAACTATTCTGTGTATATCCAAGAGGAACTCTTGCTCAAGCCTATGAAGGTGCATGTGAACCAATATTCATCTGTAGTGGAAGGTAGATGCCTGTTGCCACTGAGTGGATAACTAGTATGTGTTGGGATAGACAAGTCTTCAACAGTACAACCATGAGTGAAAAAAGGGAAGAAATAGACCCACTCTATAGCCCAATCCATAACATTTTATTTAAAACATATATATTAATTACACAAGAGTGTATGTTTTAAAAGAATATTTAGAAATCCAAACACATAGTAAGCACATTAGAGAGAAGACAGTAGAAGTGGGGATGAGAACCAGAGGAAAAGAGATGACTATTTAACTATTTTTAAATTAAACAAAAGTGATACCTTGCACAGACTAATAGCTAGGAATACAATGAACTTACCTCTGCATGCAAGGTACAATTTAAATAAAAAATAAATAAATAAATAAATAACAGAGGAATTAGCCTGAGGTCACACACTGAATTACAGGCAAGACCTGGGTTTCAGTAGCGTTGATAGCCTCATTCACTTAGACCCTGTAATCATCATGCTAACTGCTTGACATACATTATCTATTTAAACCTTGAATGAAAAAATCCATGTTATTATTCTCATTTTACAGATGAAGAAGCAGAGACTCAAGGAAATTAAGTTCGTTGCCTGAGGTCATACAGCTAGTAAATGGTGTAGCTGGATTTCAATCTTGATTTATATGGCTCTGAAGTTCATGTACTATATTTCTTGTCATCTGTTCATAATTTGAAGAAATAAATGAAATTACCAAAAACAAGTTCATTCTTTCCTACTCCATTGCCCAGTCCTGTGTCATTGACCACTTTGGTTACTGTGGTAGGCTGAATAATGCTCACCACCCCCCTTATGTCCATGTACTAATCTCCAAAACTGCTAAATGTTTCCTTAATATGGCAAAAGGGTCTGTGCAGATGTGACCTAGATCATCTTGGATTATTCAGGCGAGTCCAATGTAATCACAGGGTACTTATAAGGCAGATATTGAAGGAGTCAGAGAGGAGTAGGAGATGTGATAATGGAAGTGAGATGGGAGTGATGCCAGGAAGGGGCCAAGAGTCAACGAATATGGGCAGCCTCTAGAAGCTGAAAAGCACAAGGAAGTGGATTCTTCTGTGAACCTCTAGGAACCAACATCTTGATTTTAACCCCATAAAACCCATTTCTGACTTCTGACCTTCAGAACCATAGAAACTTAATTTGTGTTGTTGAAAACCATTAACTTGTGGTAATTTGTGACTACAGCCATAGGTAACTAATACAGTCAGAGATATTTCAAACCCAATTCAAGATCTTTAGAGCTGTCAGAGAGGCACTAGATATGTTTCCAACAAGGTCTAACAACTAGTTACTGCCAAATGTGGAACTGGAATCCAGGTTTCTTGATGCCTTAGTGCTAGTTTATTTCCACTACACCTTTCAGTCGACATGCACAAGTCTCTGGAGTAATAGCAACAGAGATTTTGAAATCAAATAAAAGGTAGACAAGGGAACTCATATTTAACACCAGGCACAGAGACCAAATAATCTGTGGTTCTGTTACAGAGAATAGGCCAAGATACACAGAGAAACCTTTCCATGCCTAACGTCCTGCACTTGGCTATTTGTGAAATAGAGCAACTCAGGTTTCATTCAACTGCTGTAGCAGTGTGATCTACATATAATAATAGGTTGTTAATAATCACTTCACAAGGCAAGGGCAGGTATAAATAATACTATTATGGAGGCTACTGTGATATTGTAATTAGAAAAAAACTGGAGTTTAAATCAGAGTTGGATTCAACTTCCAATTCTGCCATTAGGTCTGTTACCTGGGTAAGTCAGTTCACCTCTCGGGGCTTCAGACTTCTCATCCATGGAATGACCTGCATGGTCCATTATAGCTCTTTCATGCTAGACTAAATCATTCCATGCTCTCCAAGGAGACAGTGCCGTCCTAACACCAGCACCAGGCTTGGGGTTCAGAGAGAGGAGCCCTGATGTTCACTGAGGGCCTGCTGAGAACCTGGTCCTGGGCTCACGTTTCCCTCCCCCTGTCATGCTGGTCAATGCTCACAGCTCCACAAGGTGGTGTGTTATGATTCATATTTTACGGCAGAGGACACAGAGACACAGGGAGTTCAAGTAACACACCCAAGTTCATGCAGCACATGTTAGTTAGTACCCTTTCTGCCTGACTTGAATTGCTGTGATTTATAATCCTATGCCATCTCCTATCTCCTCCACAAAGGTTGTATAATATAACTAACATTTACATACACATTTCAGGTTACAGGCTCAGGAAACTGGCTCAGATATATTTAGGAAACTGGCTCAGATATATTTAAGAAATCCATTGAAGGTCACAGAGCTAGGAAATGGCAGAGATAATGAAACTTGAATTTGAGTTTCTCTGACACCTGTTCTTTCCACTATGCCCCAGTACCCTACTGTCACCACTAAAGGGACCTTGGGTAAGTCACTTAGTATCTCTAAACTTCAGTTCCTTCTATTCTAAGATCTTAATTATAATACCTGCTCCAAAGCTATCCTGAGGATTAGATAAGTCTGTTTTCCAAACTTTTTATAATATACAAATGACAGGAGTGTTTTAACTCCCTTGAGTTCTTTGTTTGAAAGGTTAGAACAGAACTATCATAACATGTCAGGAACTAAATATCTCTATGAAATATAATTCTATAATGCCTGGTACTGGCTGAGGGCTCCATAAACATGTGTTTGCTATTGTTTGTAGAAGAGCCTTTAATCAGTAGCTGTTCCAAATAACAAGCTAACAAACACTCCAATCATTAATAACAACAGCATTTAGAGCAGTAGCTGTACATTAACTGGTATTGAAACCAGAACTCAATGCCACTGCATTTCAGTGCTAGGAAAGAATCTATTTGCCAAAATGAACTTCAGTATAATACTGGGCTTGCTGTGGGATGGAGAAACCTAAACCAAAATAAAAGAAAAACTGTTGTATTAGGACAGGTCATATAAAGTGGTTTCTTCTGCCATATTGGTAAATGAAGATATTATGTGGTTGGCACACATACTGTATATTGTCAACCACAAAGAAGGAGCTGTGTGTCATGGCAAACCAGTCCTATTAGCAAGTTCCTAATACATAAATGCACTTATCATATGAACTCATATGAGATATAACCTGATATTTGTTTTTTGTGAGATTGACCTGGTTCTCGTAAATCATTACATTTTCTTCAGAGCAATTGTATTTTTTTTGTAAGTAAAGAGGCAACTTCTTTTGGTTTGTCTTAAGCAATGTGTACATAATATGTGGAAGAAGAGGGAAGAGAGGGAAGAAAAGAGAAGCAGGAGGGTAGGCGAAAAGAAAGGAGATAAAGAGGGTCATTTCACAATGATTAATGCTTAATTCATGAGAAAAATAAAATATTTCTAAGATTTTATACATATAATAACAGAGCCTCAGAATAAATTCTCAATAAATTTCATAGGGTTTAAATTATTCTAGATTATATCTTTGGCTACCATAAATTAAGTTAGTAATCAAAAATTAAAAACTAACTAGAAAAATATTGATATACATTTTTAAATGATCCATGGGTCGAAAAAAATGACAGATGATAATTAGAAAATATTTTGAGCTCTTCTTTGTAATGACGAATGATATCCGAGTATGCTTTCTTAATGTGAGTGACAGTCTCCAGATTTATTTTTTGCTATCTAAAATACAGGACACATTTCTGCTCAGCTGGAAAAATCCAGCATGGTACTTGCATACTGAATGCAATTCCCTGCTTTGTGAAAACACATTCTGGGAATCAGGATTGAATCTCCATTTGCTTCCCATTAATAATCTCCCACTCTTGTCTCAAGTTAGTTCTTCTTGGCTAGAAGTGAAGTTTATATTTTAAAATAACAATGGAAGAAAAAATAGATCCAATCATTTTATTCCAGCTTTGTTCCATGGGTGTCAATTGCTGAAGGGAAAAAAAGGGCTCTTTAATGTGTTTTTCTGTATACCTAATTACATGAGTTTATGAGTAAAGACAGTATGCTAGTCAAAATAATTTCTTAACCTGGTATATTGACTATCAGTTTCTATAATGGGAATAATTTCATTTCAAAAATCTTATTAATAACTGGGCAAAGAACAACTTTTAAAAATTCTTTCTTTAATGATAGATTTATCTGTTGATGAATATCTTTGACTTGCATTATGGTTTACTTTGATTATGAATTAACAACATATATTTAAAATAAACCACAGATCCACCATGAAAAGTTGCTGAAGAATCACAGATGGGGCATTTTAAATGGATTTTACTAAAATATTTTAGTTAGAAAGTTTGAAATATGTAGAGTCATTTCAAATTATTCATAAAAATAGGAATCAGGAATAATTTACATTCATATACATCCCAAAAGCTGCTTCTTCTATGAAACCTTTGATCATTGCATAGATTTTAGAGGTGGGATGTGCTTAAATCTTAGCTCTGCCATTCACAAGCTATATGCTTAAACTTTCTAATCATGTTTCTTTACCTGTCATATGGCATAATGACAAGACCTCAAGGGTTTATCTTTATCATATTCTGTATTGACTATGAAAATGTTTTATTTAATGTTAATTAATATTGAATATTAATAAATAACAAGACACTTGTTTGTTCAAATTCTAATAGAAGTTATTAATGTTAGAGGACAAAGAGAATACATACATTTTAAGCTCCTCTTTGTCCTATTACAATATTGAGGAAGCCAAGAAAGGTATTCAAAACACTCAGCAAATGAAAGGCATGATTTGATCTGGGTATAACTGAATCTGTGGAATACTAAGGAGCTCTAAAAGTGGTCTCCAGGTTACTTCTCAAGCTACCTCTACAGGGAAAGCATTAATACAACTTAGTAAAAATTATATGAATACTCTACCACAAGGAGGTGATAAATAGTGCTCTATGTTATGGATACTAGAAAGATAATAAGATAAAGGCAAAATCTCTGCTCTCAAAAGCAAAAAAATAATGAATAGTCCTTAATCATCAGTTGGGATAATTGTTTCCAGAATTATTTCCCCCATCTCTCTCTCCCTCTCTGTCTTGCTATGTATCTATATACATTTTAAACGTATGCATATGTACACACAAGTATATATATAATTGAGTATATAGTCATACATCATTTTAATAGCCTCTGGGATAATTTCTTGACCATTACTTATTCCAAAATATATTCTTATCTCAGTCTTTCCCACCTCATTAAATGGCATCACCATTCACCTGGTTGCTCAAACTACAAGGAGAGTGAAAATAAACATTATTTTGTAAATGACCTTGAAATCGTAAGAGAAAATATGATAATAGCTGATAATGATAGAAGTTTTATACATCAAATACTTCCCATCTCATTAAAATCTCAGAACTATGCTATAAAATAGATATGACTGTCAATCCAATTTGCAAATGAGAAAACTGCAAATAATAGAGTTTTAGTAGATTTCCCAAGCCCATCCGGGTAATGTATAGTAAAAGCTGGAATTAAAACTTAGATCTGTCTTGTTGGAGAAACCATTTGTGTGTGTGTGTGTGTGTGTGTGTGTGTGTGTGTGTGTATGTAGTACTCATGAACGTATGTGTAGTTGTTACAAAAAATGCAAAAAGGCAAACATAAACATTTATTTTATAATGTGGAAAAATACAATAAAAAAAACCCTGTGCATATTGATGGTAATCAGATAAAAATTAAAAGGTCAGATTCTGGGGCTGGCCGAGTGGCGCATTGGTTAAGAGCTGGTTCTGGACGCCAGTGGCCCCGGTTCGGATCCCACATATGAGGGCCAGTGACACTGCCCTCTACAGCTAACAACAGCTCCACCTGGAGCTGGGCTGTGCGAGCCCCGGCAACGGTGTAGGCTGCAGCCCCTGCTGCAGTGGGCTGCCATAGGCTACAGTGAGTGGCCGGCAGCCAGCACGAGCTGCCAATAGCTGCGGTGAGTGACCATCCAGAGGCCGGCGACTGATCTGACTCATCCGGGAAGAGCGCAATGACGATACCAACATGGGCCAGTGAAGCGATGTCCTCCACAACTAGACTGAAGAACAAAAGGACAGCAACTTGTCTGTTCCCCCTCCCCGATTCCCCAACACTGTTCCCCTCCCCCAATTCCCCAATAAAATCTTAAAAAAAAACCCGTCAGATTCTGTAAAAGGACACATGTTAGGGGAATGAACTGATTCCTTTTTTAAAATGAAGGAACTCATGAAAGATGTTTTAATGGCCTGCTCGTACTGCCTTGATGCGGTAAATTGTTTCCACCGATGGTTGCCATCCTCTCACCTCTGAATATCCAGGCCACTTCCTCCTGAACCGGTAGAATCTATTGATAGTCCCTTTGAATTTGGACTGTCCTTGTGATTTGTTTTATAAAAAAGTATATAGTAGGGCTGGCCAAGTGGCTTGTTGGTTAAGAGTTGGCTTGGGACGCCAGCTTTGAGCAGCAGGGACCCGGTTCAGATCCCACATTGGCCAGTGACGTCCTCTACAGCTAAGATGATGAACAACAGCTCGATCTGGAGCTGGGCTGCCGTAAGTCACTGGCAACAGCGTAGGCTGCAGTGGGGCTGCAGTGGGCTGCTGTGAGCTACTGTGAGCTGCTGTGAGTGGTTGGCAGCCAGCATGAGCAGCAGGCAGCTGGCATGAGCTGCCAGGAGTGACTGTTCAATGGCCAGGAACTGACTGCCTCAGCTGGAAAGAGCTCAGTGATCACAATACTGACATGGGGAGTGAAGCGACATCCTCCACAACTAAACTGAAGGACAAAAGGACAGCAATTTGTCTGTTCCTCATCCCTGATTCCCCAATGCTGTTCCGCTCCCCCAATTCCCCACTAAAATCTTTAAAAAAAAAAAAGTATATGGCAGAAGTGACTCTTTGACAGTTTCAGGTCAAAGTCTTAAGAAGCATCGTTGCTCCCATTTTTACTCTATTGGAAGGTAGCAGCCATATTAAAAAGTTCAATTATCATTTAGAGAAAGTAGCCACTTGCATGGATAAATGGGTGCATGGATGGGTGGGTGGGTAAATGGATAAATGGGTGCATAGAGATAGATAGATGATAGATAAATAGATGATAGATAGATAGATAGATAGATAGATAGATAGATAGATAATACATAGATAGATACCAGGTGTATACAAAGAAGCCCTGAATAATAAGAGATTTTTTTTTTATTTTTTAGCTGAGCCATCCTGCCACCTGTTGGCAGCTCAGCAGCAGCTCAGCTCGGGCTGGTAATCCAACCGGCAATCCTGTTGCTCAGAGCGCGTGCCCTTGAGAGAGCTCTTAACCAACTGAGCCACTAGGCTGGCCCAATAATAAGAGATTTTGAAGGAAAAGAGATAAGCCCAGTCAGCCCCCAGTTGATCCAGTCACCCCAGGTAGGGCACCAGACACGTAAGAGGAGTTTGTAGATCATCCAGTTCCAACAGAGCCATCCCCGCCAATAGCATGTGGAGAGAAAACAAGCCATCTCCTCCAAGCCCTGACTAAATTGCGGTATCATGGGAAAATGAATAGTTGTTATTGTCTGGTGTTTTAGTTAACTATTGCTGTGTAATAAGCCACCCCAAATCATAAGCAATATGCAACTGAAACACCTAGAAAAATGGCTTGTATTATATTTCACATTGAGCAACAGAACCAAAAGTCATGAATATATAATGGCTTCCTACATTTTCTAATCAATCTGAAGCTAGAAAAGTTTTTATTATTTGCAGCTTAGTGGTGACTATAAATCTTTTGTTAATATAATGCCAGTAGTGACTTATTTTTGTCATTCAAATTTGGAAATTGCAGGACTCTGGGCAAATATCCTATTTATCTCTCAAGGGAACTATAACAGATTTTGAAAGGTTCAGATAAAAAACTTGAGTCTTTTAAGAGATATGATTAAGAAACTGGGATAACTAAACAAATTATAAATAGAAGGTATTCCTCCCAAAGCCTTTTTTCCAATCTGTTTAGTTTAAAACATCATAAATTACATTTATTAAAGCGGGAAAGTTTGAAAGGAGAACAAGGAAAGAAAAAAAAGTCAGAAATCATTTTACAATAGCTGGAGACAGAGTGAAGTGAATTTTTCTTTCTTTTTTTAAAATTCTTGCCAACCTGGGAAAGACATAGATGAATGTGCTCCAGAACCGATTTCCATCCTCAGACTAAGGCATTAGTTTCAATCCCCTTCTCCACTCAAGTTCAACAATAACTATTTAAAGACAATGTATTTCTTTGGATTGAATTTCAGATGCCAATCTACCATTCCCTGGAAATGGCCAGGACATAGACAAAACCAAAGGCTAGGAAAGGTTCCTGGATAATTAAGAAATCCTTTCCATGACTGAAAAGTTTACTCAGAAAACATCTACATGAATTCTGGAGGTACAGGCCATCTGTCTGTCACTTGTGTCACTGTTTATCACCAAGGTTTATAGTAGAGTGAGGTGATTGAGGGCCCCATCCCTTCTCATTAGGTAACCTGTATCTCTGTCCATGCTGCAGGGTCAGCCCAGGAGGACAGTATATCTCACCAATGACGCAAGAGTAGCTGTACTTCCCTGCTGGATCTATTTGTTTCAGGGTACTCAGGAAACCTTTCTAAATTATATTGAATGAAAAGGAACCTCACGTTCCAGAAATCTCTAGCATTTTACCCCTCCAAATCTAGTTATGTGATAATCTAACAAGCCCAAACTATGCAATGAATTTAAGAAAAAATCAATATATGCTCCAGGCTCTAAGCTAGAGAATAA
Source organism: Aselliscus stoliczkanus (assembly GCA_033961575.1). Classification (NCBI taxonomy): domain Eukaryota; kingdom Metazoa; phylum Chordata; class Mammalia; order Chiroptera; family Hipposideridae; genus Aselliscus; species Aselliscus stoliczkanus. The sequence continues at coordinate 112,801,811 of CM066730.1, read as the reverse complement.
ATAATAAAAGTAAGAAAGTAAGAACTTTCTTTCTTTTTTTTTTTTTTTGAGAGCATGTCACTGGCCCTCATATGTGGGACCCGAACCAGGGCTGCTTGGCTTCCCAAGCCAGCGCTTAACCACTGCGCCACCCAGCCGGCCCAAAAACTTTCTAATAAATAAATAAAAGCAATGTAGTTAACTCACAAATTATTTAACCCTCTATCTATAAAGTGGTTTAGATAAGGCTCTGTCTTGATCATGACTATCGGCACAAAAAGTATTTTTACTGAGCCAAGTTCTCTGATAAAAAATGAAATAATACATTTTTCTTAAATTCTATTCATTTTATTTTTAATAGCTAATATATTCAAATGGTTCAAAATACAAATGGATATAATATTATAAGTCAAATTCTTATCCTGTCTCCCATCACCCAGTTCTCGTGCCTAGAACTTCTTGCGTATTTTTCTAAAGGTATTTTATGCTTTTACAGGCATATCTTTCCCCTTCCCAACATGTTTTTACTTTTTTTTTCCAACATGTTTTTAAAATATAAATGACTACCTTATATTTGCTTATTGTTCTATAATACACATTAAGATAAATTATGTTCTTAAGCCTCAAAACTCCTTTAGATAGACAGGCATTTATTCTGATATTACAAATGAGAACACTAGAAAGCATTTAAAAAATACTTGCCCAGTGCAGAGACAACACATCAACCTAGGTCTTCCTATTCCAATCCACATTTCTTTTGCTACACTCAAGCATCCTCATTAATTCATTCATCATTCCATTTATTTTGCAAATGTATATTAAGCTCCTGTTCTGTGCAAAACATTATGTTACATGCTTTGAAGTCATATATTTTGGTGAAACACAATTTCTTCTCCCCAAGAGGTTAAAGTGTACAATGGACATAAAATAAATTTAGATAAGATAGAATTTATAGTGTAACTATTTACAGTGTAACTATTGCAATGAAAAACAGAAAAAATACGTCATGACTTTTCTGACAACCCAATATTTTACCTCGAGATACCAAAAAAAAACCTGGCCTTTTTGTCAAGCTTTGAACTACAAGTAGAATAGAAATAACTCAAACATATGTGCACAATTAAAATACATTTATTTTCAAAGTATTACTAGCATGGTAGAGGCATCTAGTTAATTAAGTAGATAAAAAATGTTCATATGAATCAGACGTGAATCCCCCACTAACATTTATTAATTTGTTCATTAGTTTTCTCTTACTCAAAATCAGAAATGCATGTTTAGTTATAAAGATGTCTTACTTTATGCACAGTGTAACATATTTTGGACATTCAATAGATGAGGAAAGCACACTAGTCCAGGCTTCCACTAACAGCAAAATAATCAGACCAGCCCTCTCACTGAGAACAACTAAAAGAGGCAGAAAATAATATGCAGACATATGTCTCAAGGCATCAGGGCACTAAACAAAATAGAGGAAGATTAGGTGGCCAGATTCTGGGAGAAAAAAACAGAGCATTGAAGTAGGTAGTTGCGGCTGCTTTACCCTAGGGATATCTGCCAGTTCCAGTACAGACTAGTGAGAGGCTGAGTCAGGGTGCGAACTCACATGGCTAGGGGGACAGAATCAGGGTTAAGGATTCTGACAGTTCATAGGCTTTTTGTTGGAATCCCAAAAGACCCTACAATGCGAGTAAGGTCATATCAGAAAACGACAGGCCTTGCAGGGACTAATGTGCTACTTTGAATGCAAATTTCAAAAATTGCTCTCACATGGAGCGTATTAATTATCTCATCACACTGAGTTAAGAATGAAGCTAGAGGTCAATAGCACAGAGATAAAATGAAATATGCATAGTGTGCCTTTCTCCTATGCCTGTGCACATGCTCATTATCCCCTCAAACTTCAACTACAAAACACAAGTTGCAAGATAAAATCGTTAAGAATTTCAAGACAGCAGCAGCAGAGCTTTAAACCAAGTGCAGCCCCTTGTCAGCACAGGGTCCTTTGCAACTATACAAGCTGTGTGCCCATGAAGCCAGCTCTGCCCAGCTTTGACGTCATATATTTTGGTGAAACACAATTTCTTCTCCCCAAGAGCTTAAATTGTACAATGGACATAAAATTGTACAATATATGACTTTGTACAATGAATTGTACGATGTATCACCAAAATATATGACTTCAAAGCACCTAACAATGTTTATAGCCAACAGCAATCCATACATATGTGCACCAAAAGACATGCCTAAGAACACTCAGAGAATATTGCTATTTCTAGTAGCCCTAAACTGGAAATAACTCAAATATCTACTGACATTAAATGAATAATATGTATATTCATAAAATGGAATACTATATAGTAATTAAAATTAAAGAACTGTAGCTCACTACACCATAGATGACTCTCACAGATATAAAGTTGAACAAAAGAAGTCAAACACAAGCATACATTCTGTGTGACTTCTTTCATAGAAAGTTTTAAAACAGCCAAAATGATGCTAGAAGTCAGGATAGTGCATACATCTGGGAAAGAAGGAAGAAGGCATTGATTGAGAGACGAATGAAGGTAATATTCTTTCTCTTGATCTGAGTGAGGATTACACAGGTGAGTTTGTTTTGTGACAGTTTATTGAGCTGAACACATAATTTATTCATTTTTTTAAAATTGTCGTGCTTAATTCTAATATTTTAATTTTTAAAAATATGGAAAAAAGCATTCCTTTCTCTTTGTTTATTATAGTTCTACAGTGTAAAGTATGAGTTCACAAAAATTTTTTACTTGACAAAATGTTAATGATATATATAGCATCTGCTATTAACAGTCATTGAAACCTATGAGCAAATGAGCACAGACCTTTATGTGTGATGCTTAGGAAATTCCTCTTTCCTTACCATTACAAAGCACTATCAGATATCTTTCCTTGTCTAATGACAGTATTTACTCCTGGTAGCTGTAGGTTGTTTCATATACCCCCAATATCATAATCGAATGAATTGTAGAAATTATTGAGATTTTTATTAATTTTATAATCTCTTATAAAATTATGATTTTGTCAACTTACATATATGGGGATTTCCTAATTTTCTGCTTATAAATACTATGCATTGATGAAAAAAGAGAAGAAACAAGCCTTAAATTCTTTTATGAGTTCAGTTACAATGAGAGAGCAGCACAAACAATCCAGCCAGTCAGTGCCCACAAGGATGTCTTGATTCCTACAACTGCTGAACACATAAACCATGTGAATACATAATAATTAGCCTCGCGCTCCTAATGAGTTGGTTGTAGGAGTAAGGAAGCTGTGGAAAATAGTACTTTATTTTTGAGGTAACTCTGGAAGACTGATCTTTGAGAAGCAAGGGAGAAACTCTTTAAGAAGATTGAGCTCTGGCCACAAGAGGGTGTTGTGAGGTGTAGAATATGCAGATTCCAAGGCTTTGTCACCACTCAGTGCTGCAAGAAAAATCACCTTCATCACTAGCTTCATCCATTCCAACTCCTGTACAATATTCGGCCGGGTCAAGAAGGGTAAACTGGTAAAAAGAAGCCCTCAGTGACAGTACTTTTCCTGTTTCTTGACCCTACGTACTAAATAACCGATTTTCCTTTTTTAGGACCTGATGCTGAATACTCAATTCAAACAGTCCATGTGGATATATTAGGGAAGAATGGAATAAGCTTTTCTCCTATCTTCAGTTCTACTGAACTCCAGTTCCTACCAGAACAATGTATGACAACAGAACTGTCCTAGAATCACTGAATGTACTTATATTTATTAGACTGACATTACCTTGCTCTGCATCTATGCAGAAAAATTTTAAATGTGAATGAAAATTACAAAATTGGCAAGGTTCTATAACAATTATGTACCTCTCTGAGATTTACAACTATGCCATATCTATGCCATGTCTATAATAATATTTAATTGTGGCTTTTATATCATTTTTATATATTTTTTTTCAAATTTGTGGATTTTCTTATAAAAGACTTATTTAGGTTGGAATGGATTAATTGTTCAAAATTAACTAGAAGTCAACAAAGAGGAAGTATTTGTAATAACAAGAAAGGTGATGTAAACCCTTTGATGACATAACTACTTAAACCACAAATCTGAGAGAAAGAAACCACAAGATAAAGCCATCAGTATGAGTTGTCCGTTTTTGCTGCTAATGCAAGAATATGCTTAATTCATTGATGTCAGTGCTTTATAAATTAGCCACACATACAAGATTTCTTTTTCCTTTTCTATTTGCCTAAACTAGGTTGTGAAATTCAATGGCCAATTTTTTAATGCCTTTATATAGCTAATATTACTTAAGTCTTCCTTTTTAGGGGTAGGTTACTTTAAGATATTTTATGTCTTAAAATCAGACAACTGGAAAACAAGGAAATCAAAACCAGCTAAAACTATCTTCCTCAGTCAGCATATTACCTGTGTTGGTTTTGTAAGTATGCCCACAAATGGTTTGAATCTCCTCCCTTCAAGAGGTCAAGCATAATTCCCTTCCCCTTGAGTGTAGGGTAATTTTAATGACTAATTTGTAGTGATTTGGATACAGGAGGTGTGATGGCATTCACTTCTGAGATTAGAGTACAGTCATACCTCATTTTGTTGTGCTTCACTTTATTGCACCTTGCAGATACTGTGTTTCTTCCGAGTTGAAGGTAAGTAAGATCCTCCACCAGCAAGATTACAACTCTCTGAAGACCCAGGTAACAGTTACCATTTTTTTTTTTTAGCAATTAAGTATTTTTTTATTTAAGGTGTGTACTGTTTTAGACATAATGCTATTGCACACTTAAGGCTACAATATACTATAAACATAACTTATAGGAACTGGGAAACCAAAAAATTTGTGTGATTCACTTCATTGCGATATTCACTTCATTGTTTGGAACTGAACCCTCAGTCTCTCTGAGGTATGCCCATATAAAACATCTGCCGCTTCCTCCTTGGGAAACGTGCTTCTTCTGTCCTGGATCACTTACTCTGGGAGAAGCCATGTCCTTAGCAGCTCTGTGGAGAGGCCCATGTGAAGTGTGACGGAAGCTCTGCCAACAGCCATACGAATGAGCTTAGAAATGGAACCCCCACCCAGCCCAAGCCTCCATAGACTGCAGGCCAGCTGACAGCTCAGCTACACTCAGGAGACAGCCTGAGTAAAAACCATCCACCTAAGCTGCTCCAAGCTTCCTGACCCTCGGAAACTGTGAGATAATAAATATTTGTTATTTACAGCTGTTATGTTTGGGAGTAACTTATTACATAATAGATAACTAGTACAGAAGTGGGGTGCTGCAATAACAAAACTGTGAGAGTGGCATTGGCATAGGAGCTGGGCAGTAGGCACTGAAGAGAGCATTAATGAAAGCCTAAAGTGCCTCGAAGCAGCTGTTAGTAGATGATGCCTCATCGTCTTTGATAAGGCAATGAGTGAGGGCTTACAAGAAAGTGAAGCAAGTGTTACTGGAACCTAGAATCAAGAATTTGGCATTTTAATAACAGCAAGTTCAGCAACAGTGTTGCATGTAGTTACTTGGAAAGTAGAAAATGTACCTAATGAACTGGGTGATGCAAAAATTTCCAATGAGAGCGTTAAAAGTGCCACTGGTTTGTTTTTGCTGCTTATAGCAGAATACAAGAAGAAAGACATAAACTAATGGGAGAATTGTTAAACTAAAAGGAGCCAGGAATAATTTTGAAAATTCTTAGGTTCTCAAAATGGTAAATGATGCTAAAATTGAGAAATGGCTTCCGGCAAAGAACAAATCCAAAGCATTGCCAGAAAGAAAAACGGGTCAAATATGAAAAAAATGGGATGACTGAAAAATCCTTTGTTAAAATGTCAGGAACATTAAAGGTGGTTCCTCAGAGTACAATCTAGTCTGGAAAAGACACCTGGAGAGATTTAAAGTGTGTATCATGTAGGCTCTAATCAAACAATAGGGTTCTGGAAAGCATTAGGGTGTTGTCCTTCAGCCTCTTCGGCAAAAACCCAAGGGAGAGACAGGGTTACACCAAAAGGATTTGTAGCTGTGGCTTTTGTCTAATGGTATAACTCAATAAAATTCACACACAAAAAATCCATAATGTTTTTAAAAGAATTATACATTCATAAGCTTTATCAACTTGGCCTGAAAGGGACAGAAATGGCACAAAATGAAAAGTGGCCTTTGGACTAGTAAATTCTACTGCAAGGAAACAGGCTGAGAAGCTGCTCAGCTGCAACACAGGCTAGCTTTCATTTAAAAGGAAGTATTGCTCAGAGGACAATGACAAGAACGCAGAGAAAGGCACTGAGAATGGGGAAGAATTATTCCCAGGCCTAGAGACCTAATCAAGGACTTTCCAACACATGACTGATGGGATCTTACAGTGACTTTTCCCCCTTCTTGGACAGGAATGTCTATAGCAGTTATTCTGGGTTGTCCCCACCATTGTTTATTGTGAGATGTGAGAGTGATGGATACTTGTCTCTTTTGTTCACAAAAGTACAGATCAAGAGGAACTGTACCTGAGGAAATACACCCAAGGAGCTGTATCAACACCTTGCCTGATGTAACACAATGGGATTCTGGACTTTGGACTGATACTGCAATAAGGCCTCAGAGGAGAGGAGGCGAATCAGCTTCTGAGAATCCCCAGAACTCCCACCTCCTAGTATTCAGACCTTTAATAGTCCTCTCCCATTCGGTCCCAGGGTAGATCTGCGACCAAGAGCATGGCGTGTTACTTCCAAATAGATTACATAAGATGAAAGCTTCCATTTGGGAAATTGTTCTCTCTTTCACTTGCCCCCGCCCCCAGCCCTCTTCTCTCGTAGACCACTCACCCTGGAAGGAGCAACGTCATGAGCCATCCCATGGAGTGCCCCATGTGGACAGTAAGTGAAACCTCCTGCCAACAACCATAGCTGTGAGCCAAGCCCATTCTCCAGATTCATGCCAGGCTAACAGGTGACACAAATCTGAGGACTATGGCAGGATGGCTATTAGTCTGGGGGTCGGGACAGAGGTATCTAAGAGATTTGCTGCTGTTGGCTCATCAACAGAGAATGCAAGCTGGTAGAACCTTGTCCTGGAATCATTTTAAAAGAGATCACACCTGCTCAACCAGGGCTTTGGCTAGAAGGCAAGAGGTCCCAACAGAACCTTGGTTTGGGTTGGACTGCTGGAAGCTGAGGAGTGCTGGTAATCAGCAGAATGAGGGGCGCTGCTCCCCTTGAGGGAGCTTAGGCCAGAGAGGCCCAGCTGGTGAGCTGTCAAAGGATCTAGGATGGTCCCAGAGAGGAAAAGTCAGCTTCAAACATCACCTGTCCCGAGACTAAAAAAAACAGAATGAAAGTACCAGGTAAGTAAGAATATTTGGGTCCTTTTCCTCTGTCCCTTCCTGAGCTCTATACTTAATAGTATAATATTCAGGAGGGACCTGAGGCTCTAAGGTGGGAGACGCAATCCACAATCCCTCCCTGCCAAGATTGCTTGAAAGCAGCTAAGGACAGGAAGGCGGAGGAGAGGGGAAGAAAGTTTTACCTTTAAATGAAAATCAAGATTCAGACTAGACATGATAATTTCTGAATTAAGCTCTGTTTTGCAAGTTAAAACCACCATGGGATTTTCTGTTATTAAGTCCCTTTGAGCTTTTCCAGCAGGGGGAAAAACATTTATCTTACTGAATACACTTTAATGTGACAGTGGGAGGCAAAAATAAAATTGCTTTTCTTTATTACATCTCTCAAACCATGCTTATTCAATATACTAGTTGCACTTACTATAATGGAAATATTATTCAAGCTAAATTGTGAAGAAACTCAAGAATGTAAATGGAATATGGCATTGCTGTCATGAAAAAATATGATTATAAATAATAGCCACAATGCCTTACATTTAAAATGCTTTAAAAAAATGTAAAAATCACCTTCACATCTATTTTTCATTATCTTTATAATGCCTCACAGTAGTAGCAGAAGATGTTAATTAAGTATCACATCAACCAACCTATATGCACATAGCCCATTCTGGCTCCTCACTTCTATATTTCTCCCCACTCAGAATCACTGGATCGGAATCAGGTCTTCACCAGCTGGCTGGGTCCCTATGCCTGGCCTGAGACTGCCCCAGCCCACACTCCAAGGTTCCATGTCCCCACACTCCAAGGTTCCATGTGTCTGTCCTTGTTCTGAATATGACTGGCTCTAGCCCCCACATCTGGATCTGGGCCTTCACTGCATTCCCAAGTTTTGGCATCTACTCCGTAGACTACAGTTGGCTTCTGCCCATCCTCAAGCTTTTGATTACTTGCCTATATTCCCATTCCTCCCCAGGACTTCTTCCAAAGGTCACTTCCAAAGGATTGGAGGCCTGTCCTAGAAATCAGCCCAGGGAACCGAGCCTTCATGTCTCTTGACAAATCTTTCTCAAATATTCATTGCTGTCTTGTTCAAATACTGGTACTCCCTGATATTTCAGTGTCATTCCTGTTGCCAACTATTTGCCTGATTGATCCTGACTGTAGTCCTCAGAAAGTGTGCTAACCTGACAGCCTAAACCATAAGGTTCCAGCTCCTTTCTGGGCAGGTTTATCGGTAGGTCCTAGCCCCTCCTATGAGCCTTTTCTGATGGAAGTAACTGATGTCTTCTACCAAATCCCAATAATAATGAGTTCAGATTTATTAATATCTTATTAAGTTCCAGTCACTGTGTGAAGGATTATAGTATTGCATTTGGTGTTTTTTGTTTGTTTGTTTGTTTGTTTTTAGGGTAGTGTCACTGGCCCTCATATGTGGGACCGAACCGGGGCCGCTGGCTTCCCAAACCAGCGCTTAACCACCGCGCCACTCGACCGGCCCTGTATTTGGTTTTTAAAACAATCCTATGAGGTAGATACTAATTGCCTTTGGAAATGAGAAAATCAAGGCACATACTGGTGAGATAACTTGCCCAATATTAATTGCTCTTGGTTAGAAGAGAGACCAGACTTGGCCCAGCCATGTAGAAGTTTCTAAGACAATTGATAACTTAACCCATACACATTCACCAGCAGGGGAAACACACACACACACACACACACACACACACACACACACACTCTCTCTCTCTCTCTCATTCAATTGATCCAGAAAATGGCACAGAAAAACTTCAGCCATATATAGATGAAGGCTAAGTGTATTTTAGGAAAAGGAAACACAAATGAGAACAAATGACATTAAATTTGTTGATGCACAGGTGAGAAGAGCAATAAAGAGGGGAAAAAAGTTGAATTTGCTAGCTGCGCAACTAAACAACATTTGGAAAGAGACACAGAGAAAAAGACTGATTTCTGGAGAATAACCTTTGGTAGCCAAAACCCTGGAGAGGAAAGAAGCCGTTTTGGAGAAGAGCTGGACCGGCTCCAAAGTGCTGCGGGAAGCTGTCAGGTCTGGCACATCGAGCACTTTAAATCTCTGTCCAAGAGAGTTTTCTACCACTTAATGAGAGAAAAAAAAAGTGTAAAATAGCTGTGTTTGGAGTCCAGCAGAACTTGAGTTCACAGCATTGAGGTTCCACCTCTTACTTTGAAAAATCAACTAGTTTTTCTGAGACTCAGTTTCCTCAGTTATAAAATGGGAATATTAGTACCTACAATGCAAGATTAGGATGTTGATGGGAGATACTTGTGTAAACCACCACCTTAGTGCCTAGCACAGCACAAATGCTCAGCAGATACTTAATGGTACCATTATGATTTGTGAGGAGAGAAGGGGCAACACTACTAGATGGCAAGAAAGGACTGTGAGCTGTATTCCTAGCTCCTAACAAGGTTTCTGGTACATAGCAGGAAATCAATAGATATTTATTGAATGAACAAAGGAGTAAAACAAGGAAGGAAGGAATCCTAGTGACTCCATCTCAAGGCCCAGAATCCAAAGTTCTGTCATTCTCTGTGTCTCATGGGGTTTCTGGGTCTTGTCAGCTCTGAGGCAGGGTCCAGGACTGTCGCCACACTGTGATGCTGTACGATGCTCTAATGGTTTTCTTTAGCATATAAGATTCATTCGAAGTACTTGTTGTCATATCTGCCGTTTCAGATCTTTCATGTGTCTAATGAGTATTTTTCCAGGCTTCACCCTGGAGGTGGGGTGGGTCAAGAAAAGGATAGATCAGTCATTTCATAGCTTAGATCCCTCAGTTGCCTGAGTAACCTCTTGGTCCATATTCACTTGGTAAAAAAGGTGGTAAAGAGCATTACTTAAATATGGACACAGGAAAGTTCTGAAGTATCATAGATGTGACATTTATGACTTTGAAACAGAATTTAAAGTTGGAGAGAAGCAATAAAAGGAGTTCCAGAAGTAGGCAGGATGGATTAAAAGAAAGTCAATATAGAAAGAAATCATATAAGAACAATGCTTAATCATGTGGCAAAAATCTTTCACCACTTTCTGAGAGACTGGCTATACTCACTCCATATCAAGAATGAAATAAAATACAGCATCATAATGGGCCAGAGATTTTTAACCTTGTGATCTTTCCATAAAGAGGGAACAGAGTATTATTTATACTGATGTATTTGAAGAATATTTGAAACTAGTAAATGATGCCAACTCATGCTGCAATTAATAAAATATCCAAGGCCAGTGATATTGAAGGGGGAAACCAGATGCTTTCAGAGACGCACCCTTTCTGTGAGGGCTGAATCCCCAGAACAAAAATGAACACTAGTGAAGAATACTGACTAGCAAAATGAATGACTGGAGCCATCATAGGGTAGTTGGTTCAGTTCCAACTCAAACAGCAGACCAATCTATGGTACTTTAAGATCTTTCTACAGGCTGACACCATGCAACAAATAGCCAATCTGTATTGCTGGAGATGGTACCAAGGAGAGCAAACATCTATTTACATAAAGACAGACTTTGACTGCTAAAATGACCCTATATTTGGCAAGCTTACTTATGAAAACTGAGCATGTAATATGCCAGTAGGCTATAATTGGTCCAATGAATTGTTTCCTTCATGCATGGTAAGTTTTCAGTGTTTTTCAAGAGGCTAAACCCACAATTTGCAAGGGCCTAAATTGTTTTCCCTTAAAGCTAGGTAACTAGAAAAGTTATTTTACATGTAGTTAGAGTGTAACAATCTAGCCCTTTGTACTCAAAAATATTTATTATTTCCTTTCAAAAGTAAGGGGTTGTTTTTTTTTAGTTCCTTTTTTTACGGTTGGTAAATGGTTGGTTGGTTGGTTGGTTGGTTGGTTGGTTGGTTGGTTGGTTGGTTGGTTGGTTTTAAAAAGGCATATACTTTAAAGTCCTGGATTCTAAACTTCTTTCCAGCACTTGTGAGCTATATAACCAGGTTATTTGTAGGTTTCTGTTCCTGATCTACAAAATAAGGATAGGAACACTTACCTCAAAAGCTGTTCTGATGCTAACAAGGATACAAACAGAGCACTTAGCAAAGAGTTTGAAAAAAAACAAATATTAAATAAACAGTAGTTAACCTCCACTTCCTTCTTCTCTACCCTCAATGTTATAAGAGAATTAAACATAATTTTTTAATTTTAAAAAGTAATTTTAGGACTGAAGATGGCGGCCACCAAAAGGGGTTGTTGCTTGTGCAAGCTATTGAGGTTTTTTTATTCATTATTATTCCCTGGGCTAATTGTTTGTGGAACTTTATGTTTGTGTTTGATCATTGTCCTTTGAGGAATCAGAGTGCTGCTATAGAGAAAGAAAAACTCAGCATCGACTGGAAAAAATGGGAAAAATCAAATGGTGATTGCATTTTTCCATCCATACCACAATGCTGGCGGAGGAGGAGAAAGAGTTTTATGGTGTGCATTAAGGGCCCTGCAGAAAAAGTAGGTTTCCTGAAGTAGTTTATGTTGTTTATACTGGTGATGTTAATGTCAGCAGTCAAGAAATACTAGAAGGTGCTTTTGGAAGATTTAACATCACATTGATTCACCTAGTGAAGTTTGTTTTCTTAAAGAAGCACTACCTTGTGGAAGATTCACTCTATCCTCACTTCACACTGCTGGGCCAAAGTCTAGGATCCATTTTTCTGGGCTGGGAAGCTCTGATGCAGTGTGTTCTCAATGTTTACATCGATTCAATGGGCTATGCTTTCACACTCCCTCTGTTTAAGTATTTAGGCAGTTGCCAAGTTGGAAGCTATGTTCATTATCCCACTATCAGCACTGACATGCTATCTGTAGTGAAGAATCAAAATGCTGGATTTAATAATGCAGACTTCATTACCAGGAATCCTTTTCTCAGCAAAGTAAAGCTCATCTACTACTACTTATTTGCTTTTGTTTATGCACTCATTGGTTCTTGCAGTGATGTGGTCTTGGTCAATTCCTCTTGAACACTAAAACATATTCTCTCACTGTGGAAGGTCGGGCATTGCACTAACATTGTTTATCCACCATGTGACGTACAGGTCTTTCTGGACATTCCCTTACAAGAGAAAAAAATAACCCCGGGACACTTAGTGGTGTCTATTGGCCAGTTTAGGCCTGAAAAGAATCATTCTTTGCAGATCAGAGCCTTTGCTAAATTGCTGAATAAGTTGGAGACTGAGTCACTTCCTTTCCTTAAACTTGTCCTCATTAGAGGCTGTCGTAACCAAGATGATGAACATAGTATAAATGAATTGAGAAGGCTTTCTGAAGATCTAGGAGTTAAAGAAGCTGTGGAATTTAAAATAAATATTCCATTTGATGAATTAAAGAATTACTTGTCTGAAGCAACAATTGGTCTGCACACCATGTGGAATGAGCATTTTGGGATTGGAACTGTGGCGTGTATGGCAGCTGGCACAATTATCCTTGCACACAATTCAGGGGGCCCGAAGCTTGACATTGTCATCCCTTATGAAGGAGAGGTAACTGGATTTCTGGCTGACAGTGAAGAAGGCTATGCTGAGATAATGGCCCAGATTCTTTCCATGTCTGCAGAAAAGAGACTCCAAATCAGAAACAGTGCTCGGGCATCTGTCAGCCAATTCTCTGATCAGGAGTTTGAAGTCACATTCCTGTCATCTGTTGAGAAGTTATTTAAATAATGCCATACCTGTACAAATTAAAGATATTTTATATAAAATGGCCAAATACCTTCCTATGTTAAGATTTTTTTCTAAACTCATTCCCTGTTGTATAATAATAAAGTCAGCCTAACCAATGCTCAGAAAAAAAAAAAAGTAATTTGACCTAAATATAGCACTCTCTCCAAATGGATATATTTTTCAGAAAGCAGCTCAGATAAGTAAATCTATGCAGCTGTAATGGTAACAGGTATATACCCCTAAAGCCATGCACAAATTGAATTTTTAAAATCTAATTAGTAACAATGATGTTTAAGTTAGAGATCACATTTTAAAAGAATCCTGTGAAGTACCCTTACTTAATATAAAAAACCACCCCTAATTAATTTGTTTTGTAATATGAATTCTTTGAATACTATATGAATACTTTGTCTAAAATGGAATGTATTTATTCTTAGTTCTTTGCAAAATTGCATATTTATTTATCAGTAGGCTTTGAAAAAGAGTATTGTATAATGTTTATTATCTTTCATATCTGAAAACATACTATTGTCAGGAAGATAATATTTGATTTATTCAGAATCATGGATCATTGTTACACTTCCATCTTCCATAGTGAAATTGGTGTGTGTGTGTGTGTGTGTGTGTGTGTGTTGTAACATGGAATATAAACATATACTACATCTAGTACATATTAGATGATTAATGACTTTTTGTGGCTGTTTGTTGATTTTAGAAAATATTAATTTATAAGTCAGTAACAGACACTTCTTGAATTGATGTAACTAGGGCAGAGTCCCAAGGGTTAGCAAGAGGAGAAATAATATTGAGAGCCTGAAGAGGGTCTGATCCCCTCCAGTGAGAGTTGACTTTGTCAGGAGTTGTGGAGCATCAAAGAGGATGATAGGGCCGTTGAAAATAAAGATTCACTGTAAATGGAATATATCTAGGGAAAACACATGGAAATATTAAAAGTTGCTGTATGCAAAGTGGTAGTTATTGTCCCACTGTATTGAGATTGCCCTAAGGTACTGTCTATTGTTCTACTTATATCATAAAATCAAAATAATAATAAAAATAATAGTGTATTACAGATTGGTCTGGTTTTGTAAGGAATTAAAAGTCAAAAGTGGTTATCTAGCAACAGATACCAATCATGAGTATTACGTTCTGCTTAATCCAGCTGTGTTCTGAATCTATTTTTACAGGTACAAATAAGGAATCATTTCCTAAGGAGAATTTAGTTTTAAAGCTCTCCTAGAAACTACTGTAAGAAAACTTAAAAACATATTGAAATACCATCTGCTAAAAAATATCCTGGCATGACAAATTTAAACAATGTGAAACCCAAGAGATTAAAAATATGGTTCAATTATATTACCAATCTTGGCTGGCATTGAAAAACCAGATGTTAGAGGAAACTTTAGAAAGTATTCCATTTGAATACAATATATCTAAATTTTCCCCAAATATCTTTGTTATAATTCCCACAATATCCATATGCCAATGATGTCTTTGTGGTTTTGTTGTTCAAGTTATTAACTTGTCAGATAGTACTGGTTTTTCTGGGTCTGAAATTATAACTTCTGTTTTAGGAGAATAGGAGAATTAGTGTTTTGTGATTAAAATCACCACTTTCAAATATTTCTATGGTATTTCAATGGGACATTCTTTGGAGTCACAGACACCATTGAAGAGTTAAATTATCTGCTAATATAATTAAAATTATCAAGACAAGGTGAAAAAGTGATGTCTAACTCCAACTACACATTCATTGGCATAGATCTGTTTAGTTAAGTGCCTAACTTATTTCAGTGGAATCTTATTCTTAATGAATGGCAATTTCTCTTTCACCTAATCTTAAAAGCCCAAGTTTTGAAATGGATTCTATTATCTACTTCATGCAACATCTTTAATGAAAAAAGAGAGCATTTATAACAAATATCAACGAGTATGGATCAGTCTGTAAGTAAGTCCTCCCTCACTTTGTTCTTATTAAGAAACATCACATTGTCACTTATTAAAGAAAGACCAGGTGCATGCATACGCTAGTCACAGAAATATAGCTCCTTCTGAAGAAATTGTTGCCTGTTGCTGTTTAAATTGATGTTCATGTAGCACCTTAACATTTAGTACTTGAACTACAATGGGGCTTGGGGGTATGTAGCACCACTTGAAGATTCTCCACTGCCAATTAACTTGAAGGAAAATATTTGCTATGCAGGGTTCTTGCCTTAGGGAAATAGCTCTACTCTTGCTAAACCAAATAATTTAAGGATAATTAGTGAGAAATAGGCCCATGTGCAATGTTTCCAAAATTCTCACTCCTTAGGTGATATTAACCAAGAGATTTCAGCAGTGTTGAACTCAGCTAAGGCTGATCTCAGAAGGCTTAGGCTAAAGCCAAGGGCATTTGTACAACTGAATGGCCACTGAGGCAATTATTGGTCTTGCTTGGGCACTCACATGCATGCCTTTGGTTTTTGCTTACTATTTTATCTTTTTCTCTATTTCCTTTCTTTCATTCTCCTTTCATTTCTCTCTCCTTTAATTCTTTTTGGACAGTTTTGTATAGGTAATGAACAGAGGACAGGCCTTGAAGTCAGACAGGCTGCATTTGTGATTGAGCTGTAGAACCAAGCTGAGTGACCTAGACCCAGTCAGGTCTAATTATGTCATCTGTAGACATGAAGGAGTGATATCTAATTTACTGTATTGTTATGAGAGTTAGAGATAGTAAGTGTAAAGTTCTTAAAAAGGTAGAAAGTGGCCCATAAAAGTAGCTGTTATATTATTTGTATTACTATTACTATGATTATTTTTATGAGGTTGATTTAGATTCTTGCAGCACCTGCTATTAAACTTCACTCTGAGTGTCTTTACTAGGACAGAGTATCCATCCCAGTAAATGGGTATTGGCTACTATCGGCTCACACCACCTCCCTCAGAAGCCTGGTAATTTACATCCTTCCATGTCACTACTTCACTAAACTTTTCTTCTGAGGACTCCCTCAACAAATCACCTACAGGACATTCCATGTTAAGTTTTTCTTCCGAAATACTAATCTAATAAAACTATTATTACTGCTACAAATACATCTTAGGCCTTCCACTAGCAATCAAAGATCCTCAAGCACTCAGCTGAAGACAATGGTGAGCTATACATTACCAATGTTTCTCCTTCCTGGTTCCACTTCTGGAATGACAGTCTGGAATTCAGACTTAATTCTCAGCAAAACTGATGAAAATGATTTTTAAAACAATCATTTAAAAATGGTTGGCCAGGGCCCGCCCAGTGGCATGTTGGTTAAGAGCTGGCTTGGAACACCAGCAGCCCCAGTTCGGATCCCACATATGAAGGCCAGTGATACTGCTCTTGACAGCTAAGATGGTGAACAACAGCTCCACATGGAGCTGGGCTGCTGTGAGTCCCCGGGATGGCATAGCTGCAGCCCCTGCTGCAGTGGGTTGCCATAGGCTACAGTGAGTGGCAGGCAGCCAGTGTGAGCGGCTGGCAACCGGTATGAGCTGCCAAGAGCCACTGTGAGCAGCCGTCCAGAGGCCGGTGACCGATCTGCCTCACCCAAGAAGAGTGCAATGATGATACCAACATGAGCCAGTGAAGCAATGTCCTCCACAACTAGACTGAAGAACAAAAGGACAGCAACTTGTCTGTTCTCCTCCCCCAATTCCGCAACTAATAAATAAATTTTAAAAAATGGTTGGCCATATGCCCATACAGTAAATTAGGAAACATTTACTCAAAAATAAAACTCTATAAAATTGCAAGAGTTTCTGGTATATAAATCTACACCCTCCTTACCCACTCCTAGATCAATGAGATAGGAACTCCACTCCAGTCTGGTACAGCCAAGAACACAAGCTTCTGGCTCCCCTGAGCTCCCAGCTAGATGGCTATCTTCTTGGGAAGGACAAGATATTAGCATTTCTTATACTGTGCTCAAATACTTGCTGCTGAGGCAAAGTTCTGGGCAAGTGCAGCCAAGGGGTAGGAACTTCATTCTTCCACCAAGCCCCCACTCAGTGGACAAAGACTATACCTTGGGCACAATAGAACAGTGAGGTCCCTGTTGCCCTTGCCTTAGCTCAAAGGGCAGGGGCTCCCTGCAGAGGTAGACAAGCCACACCCTTCAAACCCACATCTAGTTCTTGAAGCTGCAGTGTCACTTAGAGAGAAATGAGCTATTGTCCCTTCCCCCAGCACCAGAGCTGTGGCTCAGAGATTTTGCATGGGAGGAAAAACAGGCCATAGAAGGGACAGCTCAAAATCTCTCCCCAAAGGATTTAAATTCACTTGTAACAGAACATAAAGTTCAAGTCTACAGATGCTTTCAAAAACAGCAGAAGTTTTGGTAAAAGGCAATTGAGAGGAGATTGATAGATTCATTGAAGATATAGGCTAAACAGTAAGCCAACAAGTTGCTGTAGAAAAACGAGAAAAGAAACTGCTGGAAGAGCCTTCCTACGGTATGAATAAACTTCAAACAGTGACTTCAGGAACTAACCCTTCAAAAGAGACTGAATTTAATTGGATTCGTGTGTGTGAAGCAAGTTATCCCCAGGGTATTTTACAAACAATAGAGGAATCCACCAGTAATTAGTGGGGCTTCACAGATGGGTGTGGTCAGCTAACCGAAAGACAGAGAGCCCGGCCAAACCACTGTCCCCCTTGACTGTGGGCATATCCAAGGATGCACCCCTGAGGAACAACATCAGAAGCTTCTTCATTGCGTATGTGTTTGGGAGGGTGAAAGGAGGGGAGGGGAAGTAACTTCACTAAAATAATCCAACCAGTCCCTGAACAACTTAACAAGGTAATAACAACAGCAAGCTCCAGGGCAGGGGAGAGGTGGAGCCCATACCCAAAGTTGCTATTTGTTGTCTAAGATGTTTAGTTTCAAAAAAATATTATGAGGGCCGGCCGAGTGGCGCTGTGGTTAAGCGCTGGCTTGGGAAGCCATAGGCCCCGGTTTGGGTCCCACAAATGAGGGTCAGTGACACTGCCCTCGAAAAAAAAAAAAAATTACGAGACATACAAAATATACTGGAAAATACGACCGTTTACCAGAAGAAAAGCAAGCAACAGAAATGCCTGGAAGAGTGACCAAATGTCAGATTTAACTGAAAAAGACTTCAATGAAGCCATTTTAAATATGTTCAAAGAACTATAGGGGATCATGATTTTAGCAGTAAAGTATAATGAGAATGTCTCAAAAGGGAGATCATTAATAAAGACAGCAATTATTAAAAAGAACCAAGTGGCAATTCTGGAGTTGAAACACGCAATAACTAAAATTTAAAAATTCACTAGATGGGCTCAATAATAAATTTGAACTGGCAAAGAAAGAATTAGAAAACTTAAAAATAAGCCAACAGAAATTATGCAATCTAAAGAATAAAGAGAAAAAAGAATGAAGAAAAATGAACAGAGTTTCAGAGAAGTGTGAGACACTATTAAGTATACCAACATACAGTAACAGCAATATTAGAGAACAGAGAGAGAAAGGAGTAGAAATAATATTTGAAAAATTGATGGTGGAAAACTTCCCAAATTTACTGAAAAATATAAATCTATATATTCAGAAAATTCAACAAATACAAGTAGCATAAACTCAAAGAAATCCAAAAATAGACACATCATAGAAAAACCTTGAAAGCAGTAATAGAAAAATGACTCCTCACTTATAAGTAAATTCCAGTAAGAACAACAGTTGACTTATTATCAGAAACAATGGAGGGCTGAAGGCAATGGGATAACATATTTAAAGTCTCCCAATGAAAATAACTCTCAACCAAAAATACCATATTCAGCAAAACTACTGTTCAAAAATGAAGGTCAAATAGACATTTCAATAAACAAAAACTGAGAGAATGTGTTATGAGCAGACGTGCTTTACAAGAAATACTGAAGTAAGTTTTTCATGCTGAAAGCAAGTAACCCCATATAGTAATTTCAATACACACACAACAAAACAACAACAAACGAACACCGGTAATAGTAATTATGTAATTTAAAGGAATATAATGCATATTTTTTATCTTTTCTTCTCTTAACTGATTTAAAAAGCATAAAGCAATGTGTATGTAATTATATTAGTGGGCCTATAAAAAAGAGAAATGTAATATATTTGCCAATAACAGCATAAGGAGATGGGTGGGAACAAAGCTGTACTGGACAAAGAGTTGACTCTAGATGTTAACTTGAATCTATAGGAACAAATGCAGATAACCTGAAGTGATAAATAAGATTAATATAACAAAAGTTATAATATATACATGGTCTCCTTTCTTTTCTCAGCTTCCTTAAAAGACATAAATTATGCAAAGTAATAATAATTATAACAATTGTTGGATTTATAACATTTACAGAGGTAATACATTAAACAATAATACCACAATAAGAGAAAAGAGAGTAGAGCTATATGGAAATGTTTCTATCATCTCACTGGAATTGTTAGTACAATTCTGAAACTGCTTTTGATAAGTTATGATGTAAATGGTAAGTGCTAAAGCAATCACTAAAGAAAGAACTCAAAATATATAGTAATAAAATCATTAAAGAAATTAAAATGTAACATTATAAAGTATTCAATTAATGCAAAAAAACAGTAAAGAAAAAAATAGGCAAAAATATTTAAGGTATATAGAAAACAATAACAAAAAATGACAAGTATAAATCCAAATATATTAATAACGAATGTGATTAGACTAAACAATACAATCAAAAGGCAGAGATTTTCAGACCAGGTTGATTTGTCTTGTTTTGTTTTGTTTAAAAAAAAACAAAACAGGATCCAATTTTATGTTGTCTATACAAAACACAATCTATTGTCAAAATTATAAATAGATTGAAATTGAAAGGATGGGGAAAGATACATTATATAAACTACAACAATAAAACTAGAGAGACATTTTATAACGATAAACTCTCACTCCATCAGGAAGATACAACAAATAAATATATATGCACCTACCAACAGAGTACCAAAGATATGAAACAAAAACAGACAGAATGAAGAGAATAATATATATTTAAAGTTCACCTTTTCACATCATCCTTAAGCCCTGGCCAGCACTTATTATAAGTACCCAAATATACTGTTTGGAGAATACTTAATTCAGGATACATTTTCTTATGTTTTTTATTTTTAAAAGTTAATATACCTAGTGGATTGCCTAATAAAAGTCAAAAAGTTTAATTAAGTTCAGTAAAACCAAAATAACCAGGTAGATTTTTTTTTTTTTATCCTTTAATCAGTTCCTTTGAGGCTAGGCAAAGACAAGCTCAGATTATTTCTTTAGTTGGAAACAACAAATCAAAAACAATCAGAAATTACTTAACAGGCTTAGCTCCCCAGGAAATATTTGTAAGGCAACGTCCAGGTTCAAAAGATCCAGCAAAGACTGAAATTTTGTCCTATGGTTATTGAAATTGGGAATTTAGAGGACATTGATTTTATTTAATAACAGCTATATTGAGATGCGATTCAGAAAATTGATCTTTTTAGTGTATATTTTTTAAGTGTGTGTGATTTTTGTATATTCACAAAGTTGTGCAACCATCATTACTATCTGTGGGGAGCCAGCCCCCGTGAGGACCAGGGATTCCCTCCAGTGGGACGGCGTCGGCGAGGAGAAAGAAGGAGGGAGACACCGGAAAAAGGTTCACAGGAGCGTCTCACACACTTTATTATTAAAGCCTGGCCCCTTTTATAGGGGCTTCTGACCACTACCTCAATTGCAAGTTATGTTTCACATTATCAGGATGTTTTTCTCTTTCTCAGAGCTTTTACCTTTTTGCAATTGTATCTTTCCAGGATACACCGTAGCACGTTCAAGGACTTTACTTATGTCTAAAGAGTGGTTACTATGACTTCCTTACAGGGCATATACTTGAACTTAGTAACAAAAGGAGTCTCAAACTTTTCCTATCCTACAAAGAGCTTCATATTATTGCAATAGAGGGGAACATCTGTTTCTCAGTCAAAGCTTCAGTTTTTGTTGCTACAGCAATGTACAAAGCAGAGTTAAAACAAGGCTGTTAATTAAAATACCTCAGGGTCAGTAAGTTGTCTCTTATCAGAATTCTCATGGCCGAGAGACCTTGGTCTCCTGATCTCCAAGGAAACCGTTCACAGCTGCATAGGCCAAGGGGCTTGAGTCCCCTATTTCTCAGTCCTTGGGTCCCCTCAGGCTGTAGCCTGTTTTAGGGAGTTTCCTTTTCTTTAGGAAATCTTGCCCCGTCATTGACTTACACAACCAGCTATCATCAGGGTACCCCAGGAACTTTTCATAAAAGCAGTGAGTATATTGTCTCTTATAGGAGGAAAGGCACATGGGTTCATAGAGACAGGAGATATTACATGACCAACCATAAGGCAGCATCCCAGACATCCAGTGCTGAGAGTGGATCTTTATTTCAATGTGGCCTTGTCAGACACTAGGAGATTGTCGGCCCCTGGCAACTATCTAATGTCAGAACATTTTCATCATCCCCAAAATAAACTCTGTTACCATAAGCAATTGCTCTCTGCCTCTTCCTCCCCAACCCAAGAAACTACTAATTTGTTTGTGTGTGTGTGTGTGTATTTGCCTATTCCAGGCATTTCAAATAAATTGAATCATATAATACGTGATCTTTTGTGACTGGTTTCTCTCACTTAGCATGTTTCCCAGGTTCATCTATGTTGCAACACAGATCAATATTTCATTACTTTTGATGGCCAAAAAATATTCCATTGTATAGATATACCACAATTGGCTGATCGACTCATCAGTTGATGGACATTTAAGCTGTTTCTACCTTTTGGTTACTGTGAGTAATGCTGCTATGAACATTCATGTACAGGTATTTTGGTGCCCATATATTTTTAATTCTCTTGAGTATATACCTAGGAGTAGAATTGCTAACTCATAGAGTAATTCTATGTTCAACATTTTGAGAAACTGCCAGGCTGTTTTTCAATATTGCTACACCACTTTACAACCCCATTGGCAATGTTATAAGAGTTCCAGCATCTCCACAGCCTCAGAGAGACTTATAATTGTCTTTTTATTTTAATCATCCTAATGAGCTTGAAGTAGTATCTCCTTATAGTTTTGACTTGCATTTCCCTAACGGCTAAAATGTTGAGTATTGTTTCATGTGCTTATTGTCCATTTGCATATATTTTCTTTTTGTTTGTTTTTTTTTGAGAAATGTCTATTCAAATACTTTGCCCTTTTAAAAATTGGGTTGTTTCCTCTTTATTGTTGTGTTGTATTTTAATACATCCTGGGTACAAGTTGCTTGTCAGATATATGATTTGCAAGTATTTTCTACCATGCTTTAATTGGTCTTTTCACTTCCTTAACATTTCTTAATTAATGCTGTCTCTTCCTTTTTATTTACAATGAATGAAAAAAATACAAAATTTGTACAAATGTACAGATACAAGCACTCTGAAGGAAGGGCAGAAATACAAGGTGAAGAAACGAGATTTGGTATTTGAATGCAAATCATGTCATCCTCAATGCCAGAATACCAAATCTGTACTTGGAACACAGATAAGTATTTCTATCTGCCCTATCCTATTTCTAAAATCCAGGACTTCTGAACTCAAATCAGAATCACCCATCAAAAACCCAATCAACTATAAATTCTTGCACTATGAATATCTCCAGTAGAGAGCATTAATTTTTTTTTAATACTTTGTGTAACTTGAAAACTAGAAAAGGCTTAGGAAGCAGTACCACCCTATCCCATTCCCACACACCTGAGAACAGAAGATAGAAGGCATTTATTCCACACTCATTATAGTTAATTGAGCACCCACTAACCCCAGGTACATGTTAGGCCTTGGTGTATTGAAGAAGAAAAAATATACTTCTTACCTCCAAGGAATTAGATAGAGTCTGGTGAAAAATCTTACCTCCATCTCCCAATAGCTTCTTCATCCATCAATCAGGGAAAGCATTTACTAATTAATTATCCACTTCCATATCTCTAACCACACACACATATATATAGAAAAATGCATAGACTAACTACGCTTGTTTGAAAACAGTAAATTAAGGAGGGTTTTAGAGATACTCTTATCAAAACCTCTCATTTTTTTTTTTTTTTGAGGGCAGTGTCACTGGCCCTCACATGTGGGACCCGAACCGGGGCCGCTGGCTTCCCAAGACCAGCACTTAACCACCGTGCCACTTGGCTGGCCCCAAAACCTCTAATTTTATACATGGCAACTCTAAACCTAGAGTGGGTAAGTGATTCACCCAAGATCATAGTAAGAGCTAAGATTGATAATATGAGACTTATGTGTCAGGAACTGCTCTAACCAGATTATTCATTTAATCCTCACTACAATCCACTTTTCAAATAGAAAACTAAGACACGGGAAATTAAGTAATGACAAAATAAAGCAGCTTACAGAGGCAAAGCCAAGATTTAAGCCCAAGTAGTCTTGGCTCCAGAATCCATGATTTTAGCACTAGGCTATATTTAGGTAGCTATTTCTAAAGGTAATCATGACTTTTTGACTCATGTCTTTACACTGCCTTCTTATTTTATGCTAATCATTATGGTTTCTAGCATCTCCAAAGCCAACCCTCTGGTCAAGAATAATTAAAGAAATCTCAAGATGATACGATACTTCAAAGTCATAAGACACTCAAGTTGGAAAAAAAGGACCAAAGCCTATGTGGATGTTATGTTACCAGAAGGAGGAGATTAAGACATCCACAGCCATGAGAAATATAACAAATAATCTTGTAATAAGCATTTTTTTCAGCTAACTTTGAAAAATCTCTCCCTTGTCTTCTCTAATCACTCTGTGTACTCCTTCCTACTTCTAAATCCCAGTCTTTTAAATTGGTTGATTCTTCAATCAAATAAGAACATGTTAAACTGTGAGACCTATAGTGGGCATAGCTAGGGGTTAAATCCTGAGATGACATTGGAATATACAAGATAGAGAAGATGTGCATTCAGACTTCATTTTACTTCTTCATTCATCATTTGACAAATAATTTATTCTGTGTCTACCATATACAAAATACTGTACTTGTTTCTGGGGATGCATCCATGTGATGGATGTAGCCTTTGCTTTCCTGAGGTCCACAGTCTCCCAGCATTCCTCCACAGGATGTTAGGGATCTGCCATTAACCAATTGCCATCTTTCAACCTACTGGGCCTCTGAATGATGGCTGAACTTCAGGAAGTTTAACTGAGTGACTCTGAAAGGTGAAAAACTACTAATAGATGACATTACACTTAGGTATAGAGGTAAGATCATATTATTTAGAAATGACTATAATGCATTATTTGAGTGATTTAATGAACTATAATAAAGTAATTCATAAATAGAAATGATTTGCATTATCATTGTATTTTGACAGAATGCACAAATCCTTTTTTTCCTTGAGGGCCCTGAAGAATAAAACATTATATCTGCTTATTGCATTGGTAAGTAAATCCAGGAATTTTATTTGACAACCATGTTTACTCAAAGATGAAGATAAAATTGTAAAATTTCCACCCACCTATATATGAGTATCTGTTTCATCCTTCAGTGTGTTCCTCCTTATCTTTACTTGTAATCAAGCTGTCTGTAACTCCCCCACCTACACTGAAGCCTTTGTAAGCCACCAAAAGTCGTTCTACTCACTGAAACAGCAGGCTTTCTTTGAAGCCCTAAATTCTTTAATTTACGCATTGGGTCTCAATTTCTCTGAGGAGTCTTCCCCACTTTACCCGTCTCTCTCCTCTACCAATGTTGGATCCAGCTATCTTTGCCACTCAATTTTGTAATGAGATAAAGAACATCTGGTTTATTATTTTACTGCTCCTTTTCACAAGGTAACCAGGTTATACCCAGCTATCAAAAAGCATATTTGAGTCATAGGTTCTGAGCCATGTCAATATCCTGTGTTAGGAGAATTCTGCTGGGCCCCATATTTGCTCACATATTTGGCTACATATTTGCCTCTATTTTTTTAAGTTTTAAAAACTCTAAGCTTCTGGAGGGCAAGTGTCCTATTGTTTTTATGTGCTCTAAAAACAACAATTTTGTGGATATAGTGAATTGGAATGTAAAGAAGTTTGCAGGGATAAGTTAGTAGAAGAAGAAGCACATAATTGGTGTGTCTCTGCATTTGGGTATGTAGGATTCAGGAGACTAAGCCAAAAAGGATGGTCCTGTGGGGAGACTGGAATCTGGCTAGTTAGTCCTCACTGGTTTATCATGCCCAAACTAACATTCTCTGGAAGAACGCTAGGAGACTGTGCATCTCAGGAGGACAAAGTCTGTACCCATCACATGGACCAGTACATTTGCACAAACCAATACTGTGTTTTGCACATAGTAGGCATAGAATTAATATTTATTGAATGATAAATGAACGAGTAAAATAAAATAAAGTCTGAGACTTCTGAAACATGAAGTATACCCATCTTCTTGTCTTTTTTTTATTAGTTACAGATGTACAAAACAATGCAATAGTTATCTTTTTCACCCCCGATATCATACATATCTATTACAATTCCATTGCCTATATCCCCACACTATGCTCTGCATCCCATGACTATATATGTGTTAAATTATAGTCAACATCTAATATTATTCAGTGGCAGCTTCAGATGTACAGTGCAGTGGTCAGGCCTCTACGTCGTCCATGAAGTTATCTCCCTAACAAGACATGAGTCCTTCTGGTCCCCTCAAAAAAATATTTACAGCATTATTGATTATATTTCCTAAACTGTCTCTTCTATCCCTGAGCCCATCTTCTTTTCTTATAGTCCAGTATAGATATATTAAACATGTTGGAAAATATAAACTCTTGCCACTGCTATTAGTGGTTTGCCCTGGGTCTCATGGCCAAAAGAGCCACAAGTAGAAATCAAGACTCCAAGTCCAGTGCTCTTTCTGGCACATATCTCTTTCTTCCCTAGCTCTAACATATTCTGAATCTTGTTGTTTTAAAACATTTTGATTTTTTAAAAATTCTTAATAAACCACAGAGTTGTATTAGCTCCTGGTCTTAGAAAATTAGTTTAGATGAGAATTGAGGTCCAGTATTCAATATGTATTCTAATTAACAGATGGTCTTATAACAGGCCAAGAAACACACATACCCAGATACATACACACACAGCTGCTGAGGGGGGAAAAAGGTGGGAAGGGAACCAAGGTCTGAAGTATGTTAGACCTGGGTTACTCCGAACCAAGGAATGGAAGGGTTAACTATAAGAAGCCTCAGTAACCAGCCATTTTTATAGCACCAGGAAACCTCTTGCCCAGATTTCAATATGGTTCAGGGAATACAGATTGAATCTTTACAGGGACCTCAGTAAGCACTGTCTCAGTCACTAGCAGAACTCACCAGACCATTTGGCAGAAGCTAAGGAGCACCAGTTCTGCTTTAATTCTAGGCTTCATTGCAAATATTTTCTTAGAAGTTGCCTCTTTTCCATGGACATGAGTCAATAACTGGCTGGCTGTTGTGTGGTGGATTCCAGTACGTGACCCAGATGACAGCATATATTCTTCAAATGGGATGCATGGGAAACTTTCAAAGAAATATTTGGACAACTTCCCAGAAGACAGATCAACTGGGGACGTGAGGTATCCTGCTGTAGGAACTGGTGTTTTTCCTTGGGAGAAGAGGCTGAAGGTCAACTTCCTAGCACCTGCCTGGTAAGGAAGGGGCAGGGTATAGTTAAGGCAGAGAGGCTAATCAGAACAGCCAGTGGTGAGAACACAGAGTAACTAGTTGTGAATGTCTCAGACTGGGACCATAATAAGGGATCAACTCACACAGAAGTACATAGCCAGCCTTGCACAATTATAGTTTGGATTTCTAGGTCAAGCTTCTTATTCCAAACACATGTGCAATGTCCTACTCATCCTGTCCTCAGAATTCTCACGACTGAGCTCATTCTCAGGGATCATTCTCAGAAATTCCCCCAGGCCCAAGGAGAGCTGCTAAACTTCTGCAACCAGGAAATTGAAAAGGTCAGGAAAACATGGTAGAGTGGCCAATATAAATAAAATTCTTTATCAATGACAGTTTGCCCAATCATACACAGGGGGATCCTGGCTAACTTTCTGAGACTGCAAAACTGTAAATGACTTCTAATTTTTCTTCTGAACTGACATCTTGATAGAACTAACAAACTTGAACCATGATGCTGAGACAATATTTAAAAGTAATATTTTAATTTCGAACCTTAAAACTAGCTGAACTTCCAAAGACCAATGTTCAGTATGACTCTCCTTCAACCCTACATGGCCCACCAACTTCATCTCCTCTTTAAGACGCAGTATGCTATCTGGATATACTTTCCCCACTAGAACACATATCTTTAACAAAAGGAATTATATTTATCTTGGTAGTCCTCCTCCCCTCTGTCAGATACCCAGTGTTTTCTTTTATACACTGCAGACATCAAATGTTTAAAGAAGTAGAGGATTTTTATGATAATAATATTTAGAATAATGAATTGTAAAAGAATGTTAATATTGGATAATATTCTTTCATTAATCATAAAAATTTTCTTAAGACTCAGAGAAAACTCAATTCTTATCCAGGCAGCCACATGGAGGATAACTTAATGCTAACATCACTCAGTTTTTTGGGGTTATTTTTTAGGGGGGTGGGGGGATTCATCTCAGAAGGGGCCTGCCTAACTCAAGAGTTAGTTGACTACTTCATGTGGTTCATGGAATTCAGCCACCAGATGTCCAAATTGTAGTGATCCTTTCATTTTTCTTATTTGTGACTTTGCTTGTGTCATTGGGTAAAACAGGCCACATTTGCTGTTCATAGTCATCCCTTTGTCACATGAATGTGAAGACCCTACCAGAAGCTCTTCTTCTACTCAATGGGGTGTTGTAGAAAGCAAAATATTTTTACTTTTTCTTCTTATAGAGATTCTTAGCTTACCAGAAAGAGATTGACTGAGTCTTGTGAGTAGATTGGTCATTTTAAGACAATATTTGGAGCAGATAAGGCAATGGTATAGAATTTAGTCTTCCTAAATCCTACTTCTCTTTCAATACTTAAGTTCCTCTTTCTTCTAAGGCTATTTCTGACTACCACCTGCATTGTTCGATCTCTTCATCTGAGTCTAAGTAGCACTTGATTGTTTTCTGTGTGTTTGTCTAAGTTGTGAGCGGTTGAGGTCAGGAACCAGGACTAAGTTTGATGCTTCTTTGGTATCACCCATGATGTCTAGCATATTGATGGACACATAGTAAGTGTTTAATACCTGTGATGGGATTTTGAATCTCTGTTTTAGACTTCAGTGAATTTGGCTGTGGAAATAATGACTGAGTCTTTCTGAATTTTCTTTTATCAAAATAAATTGGTCAGAGTCTGAGAATTTCAGGGACTTCTGAAAGGACTGCATATCTTCCAAGACTCCACAGGTCCTGTTTTCAAAGAAATTAACTGGACACAGGCATAAAAAGCCAAATAGTATTTGTATTTCTCATTGTAAGGCCCACCCTGGAATGCCAATAATTTCTAGTTACTAAAATACTCTCTCTCCTTTACGGGCCCATATCATGTGCATAGTATAAAAGTTCTCCAAGAACAGCATTTGAGGTTATTTATCTTTCTCCTCACTATAATGCAAGCAGAAGCTTATATGAAGCATTGCAGAAGGAAAAATAACAAGAAAAATATCTGTTTGATGTTATAATTTCAGAAGAGGATTACCAGAAGCAATATCACAAATTTAGAAGGCCACTTTCTTCAATGTCAGTAATAAATGGCACCATGGAGGGTGATTTTGTTCATGAGAACTGGAATAAAATAAACACATTTATAAACTACGTATCTGAGATTAACCCAAACCTAATTCAGTTTTAATGAGTTTGATTGCCTTAACTTCCTGCTAGTGGTGATTTGAGTTACCAAGCATGGAAGTCACTTTTTCATTCATACCATCATTGGATTTGGAATTTTAACAGATTGTCTAATAGTTTATAACTTATTTTATAGATGAAGCTACTGACACCCAAGGAGGTTAAGTAAATACCCCCAAGTCACACAGGTAGTGATATTGCTGTAATAGAATGGGTTGTCTATTCATGGATTTGGAAGGGGTGAGAATATTCCTGTTCAAACATTCAAAGATACATATGGAAAATTAGACATTTTCAACTCTTAATGACATGACTTCACAATCGGTATCTCTTCTAGCACCAACCTTTTTCCTTATTTCATATTTAATTCTGTATGCTTTTATCTTCCTCTCCAGGCAGTAAGCACTCTGAGGACCAAAACCAAATCTAAATTACCAGGTAGCATAATAGATCTGCACATACACAGTCTCTCTCACACATAAGCTCAATAAATCTATGAATGATCAAGTGAAGGAATGCTCTTTCTGCCTTCTAAGACTCAGGAAGAAGACAGCTGCCAACGCAGAATGGCATGGGCAAGGAAATAAAGCAGTGTCATAAAGAGCCTTCTTATTCCCTTTCAGGGTCATTTAAATTGTGTTATTTATTAGAACAGTCTTTGTGAGACACAATTTGGTCTCACATAACTCAGTCATGCGACTTTCTTTATTCCCATTTACACAAACTGATTGGATATGCCCCAAATGTTAAATGTTTTATAGTCTTCATTTACTTTTTGGGAATATTTTTTAAAAAACGAGAATGATTGCCATAGTAACTCAGAGATATAAATGTTGTCTAATTGAATCATTGTTGAAGATGATAATTGGTGCTAAAAGACTGACTTAAATCTGGAGTCGGAGTTAAATGAAGATGATAAATAACATTAGGTCCCCCAATCCCTGGGTTTGGATTATTTAAACGTATAGCCACTTTCCTGCAGAGAGAAACGGGTGGGAGAGTGAATGGGGTGGACCTGCAGTTTATTAACAGTTAAAGGTTGGTTATGTGTATAGGATGGCCCCTTTATCATACTGTTCCCTCCCCATCCCGAGGATGAGGACGTTTGAGAGCGACGGATAGTACTGCAGGCCCAGAATCCTAACTTAAGCCGCTTACTTTGGTACAACGGTCAACTCTATGCACAACCTCGGCTCGGCAGCCTTGCTAAGCAGGCAGCACAACGAAAGGTAAAGGAACTTCTGTGTGTAAGAAGTAGGTTCCTGCGTGGTCCAGCCGAGCCTTCCCTTAGGGCCCAACTCGTTATGTAAATCACAAGTTACTCCGTGATGCACACGTGAGAAGGCGGCAGGGGGTTGGGGTGGGGGCACGGGACGGGGAGGAGCACATCAATACTGTACTTCCCAAGTCCCTTGCACGGTGCTCTCGGTGGGCAGCCCTCAGCACCTCTCCCTCTCGTCTCTTTTTAAAAACAGCCCCCGCTCTTTGTAGCCGCCCCCTGTGAGCTGTGTAGCCATGCCCTGCTCCCTGCGGACCCGAGGCAGTGGCTAGCCGCCCGGGACGGCCACATGGCGCGCTCCCGGGAGATGGCAGCTGCGCTTTGTTTCTATCAGCGATGGGTGAGTCACCGGCCTTCGCAGTCCCAACGCTGGTCAAAGATGCGGGCCAAGGCTGCTGCAAAACTGAACAGCAGGAGCAGCTACCGATGCAGCCTCAGCCTCGCTCTTCTCTTCCTCCTCCTCCTCCGCCTCGGCCACGGCCACCGCCACCCCGCGGTCGCAGCCTCCGCCTCCTGCCTCCGCCCAGTCCCCTCCTCCTCCACCCGCGAACTTAGTCAGCGGTTCGCGCCGCGGCGCCACGATTGGCCGGCGGGAGGTGCCGCGTCACAATGGAGCCGGTTGGAGGCAGCGAGCCGACCAGCGCTGGGGCTTCCCGCTGAGCCCGCCGCCGGGGCCGGCAGCCGAGAAAGTGAGGGCGCGGGGCAGCCACCCGCGCGCCCTCAGCGGCGCGGGGTGGACGCCGCGGGCAGCGCCGGCGCCGGGGGCTGGAGTCGCGCAGGTAGGTGGGAGCGGGACGCCCCCGACTCCTGGAGGAGGAGCCAAGCCGACCCAGGTGGTGGAGGCGCAGGACCGGGCGAGGGGGCGCAGCAGGTGGGGTTTGCCCGGCAGGTGCGGTTACCTGTCCACTCTTCACCTGCGAGCCGGGCCTGTGGGCAGGTGGCTCGGCCAGAGAGATGAGTCACGGCTTCGTTGCTCCCTGTCCTCAGCCGCAACGAGGCGGTCCCCTCTCCCCCCCGCCAGAGATCTGGGCGCTGCACCTGAGTGTGAGTCCTGGGGCGCAGCGGGACCAGGGCTCTGGCTTTCCAGGCTGGAGGCTCGCCTGCCTAGGTGATTAGACTTCTCCTGAGGACGTCCGCTTTGGGTCGCTCTCGTTTGCCCCCTTCCCTGGCGCTGTTGACAAACATTTTATACTCATTGGATACTCATTGTATGCCTACAATTTGATGGTGGTGGTGTTGGCGTTCCTTTGTTAGAGAGGGAAGGGGGCAACCTGTACCCATGGAGAGAGAGGAGCTACGAGTTGCCTTCTCCTGGGCTGCAGTTGAGCAGGTGCTGAGAGGTCAGGAGGGAGGAGGCTCACAGTTGGCTCATTATCCTGTGTCCTCAACTGACTTCCCAAAGTCCATAGGTTGCCGGTAGTTTGTTGACATGTGTGGAAGACCTTTCTTTGTGGTCAGAAAGATGCCCTCTCAGCACTCCCTCTCCCCACTCCCAAGAAAAGGACAAAACTGTGTTTCAGAACAACCTATGTGTGAACTTCCTTGAATAAATTTGCCTTGCCTAAGAACTTTTTAAAAACTCTGTAGAGATATATCAGTATGAAAATTTTTAATTGCAAATTAAAATGCAGTCAACTTAAAATAGGCATTTTTTTCACTCCTTTGTACGAAGAAATTAAATGGCATGTGTCTGTTAGACTCTCCTGCCTCCTACACCAGTGTAGGGTTGAAACACACAAAAGAAGTCACACTGCTGTGTAATTATTTAAGAGTTCCAGTACCCTCAAAGTGTTCAGGTTACATCTCTTGAGAATCCCAAATGCTCTTTGAGTTAAGGGTGCCAAGATGACTTTCTTTTGTTCCTGGCTTTCCTAGTCTGAAGCTCCACACTCTTGATGAGAATATAAAGTGACAGCTAATCTCTGGAGTAATTGGGCCATGTGATTTAAGAATATAAACCCTAACAGGTCTGATATTCTCTTAGTTCAGGTAGTGAAGGGGGCAGAGTAGTCACCGAGTGTACGGTTGCAGTATGGCACTTCCCTTATATTTATTATCCCCTCAAAATGTTTTTATTGTACAAAAAAATGTAAATGTTAAAATTGAATTTACTATTTTTTGAAACTTGTTCTGATTTCCTTCAGTTGGAAAGGTGTTACAACATGTCCAGCATAACATGAATATTTTCACTTTTGGACTGATTTACTTGGACTAGTTGTTAAGATTTGCTTTTTTACAACCATTCCGCGTTGCTGTTTCATTCGTCAGAATCCTCAGAATGAAGGCAACATTAGTTAGAATGAAAAGGGCCCTAATCCATATACCTTGAAAAGGATACCGGGTCCTCCAAGGTTTTTTATTTAATAGACTTTATTTTTTAGAGCAGTTTTAGGTTCACAGCAAAATTGAGAATAAAGTGCAGAGATTTCCCATACGCCCACTGCCCCCACTCATGCATATCCTGCCCTATTATCAACACCCTCCACCACCAGGATACACTTGTTACAATGGGTGAACCTAGATTGGACACACCATTATCACCCAAAGTCCATAGTTTACATTAGAGTTCACTCATGGTGTTGTACGTTCTATGGGTTGGACAAATATATGATAACATGTATCCACCATTATAGTATCAGAGTATGATAACATCACCACTCTAAAAAAATCCTCTGTGCTACCTATTCATTCCTCCCTCCCCCCAATCCCTGGTAACCCACTGATATTTTAATTAGCTCCATAGTTTTGGCTTTTCCAGAATGTCATATAGTTGAAATCATTAGAGTCTATAGCCTTCTTACTTTTAAGTTTCCACCATGCATTTTCATGGCTTGATAGCTCATTTCTTTGAGTACTAAATAATATTCCATTATTCCTGCAAGTTTTTTTGTTTTTTTAAACTGTGTGTAGGTATTTTCCTGCAGTGGCCTGAAATTTGTGATTTTGTTTTGTTGTTGTGTTTCCTGAAGTGGAAAATATTTTAAAATTTAAAAGATTCTTGCATTAACCTACATTTTTGTAAACAAGTTTTCATCTTTAAATTTTCAAACCTTTTTGACGGCATCTATTTTTATGTTCCTTTTTGATGTTTTACTGCCCATGCAAAAATAGCCTATTTAATCTAATCCCCAATTTTCATTTACTGTCTCTCAAAATGAATTTCCAAGTTTTATTTTTGTTTCTCCTTTCTAGCATCCTTCTAGCTTACACTCATATTTGCAGCAACAAATGTATGTTGACTTTGTCATGTTACTCTGGACTTGGTGGAATCGTTTAGATTGCCTTCCGTATAGGAAGCATGTTCCTCCTTCCCTAACTCCGGAGAACAGTACCCTGCATCATTTTAGACCTATGACCAAACAAAAGGAATTTGGGATGCCCAATTATAGCATAGAATTTATTTAACCAATTGTAAAATGCATTCTAGTTTGTGCCATGTCTGTTTTCCTATTGCTGCCTTTTATTTTACTTGCATTGCCTATTGTCGTTTTTTTTCCCATCTGTATTTTCTAAACTTCCTACATACCTTTCTTGTGACTTGGTTTTTTTTTTAGTATTTAAAATAATGTCTTTGGCAGATATAACTTATTTTTCCTTTTCTGGGTCATTAAGATTGATCTTAAATAAAATTAGGCCTAACTCCAGTTATTGAATCTCTCTTTGAATTTCTTCTTATCACTGCTGTTCATTTACAAATTCACTAAAGGGTAACAGCAAACTCCGTTTTGTGACATCCTTTCATTTAGGATTCTACTGTGTTGCAACATCATGTAAATTCACTTCAGTGCTGCTGTGAACCCCTGTAAAGGAAGTGAATAAAATGAGTTATGGAGCTTCAACCTTGACCTTTTTTTTGCCTTTGACCTTTATGCTGTCTTTGATATGGGTCACATGATTCTGCTTGGCCCTTTCCAGTGTATCTTTGAACTTCATCTCCTGCATCTTCAATTTCAGAGTCCCTTTCAGAGTCTGTCCTATCTTGTGGCCATTTCCAGAGCTCTATTCTACAATGCCTACTCCTCGGCCAACAGCTTTCACAGAAGCTACTAGCTGCACAGCTTCTGTTTCTCTTTTGTTTCCAGCCCTATGCTGGTGCCTAAGATCTTCCTCTGCCAATCTCCGATGGAGACTAAATTCTTCACTGTCAAGTAGCATATTCCTACTGATTGTTTCTCAGGTATCCCGATTTGAGAACATATTTAAATCTTTTCTCCTGTTAAATTCCTTTTCAGCATTTTGATACTCCCCCCTTCCCCCCCCCCCCCGCCATCTATTGGATTATAAGCAGGAGTCCTTCAGGCTTCTCATAGACTTTGCAGACTGATTGGTCCAAGTTTGAACCCTGCACCATCACTTTGGATGAGTTGTTGGATTAGTTAAGATTAGCTGCCAGTTGCAGAGACTGCAAAGAATAATGGCTTACACAAAGTGCTGTTTGTTTCTCTTTCACATGAAAAAAAACCAAAAGTTTATAGAGAGACAATCCAGGGCTGGTAGGATGGTTTGACAGTCTTCTGAGACCTGGGCTGGTTTCCCCTTTTCGATCTACCATACATCAGATGAGGCTGTCAACCTGATGGTTGTAAATGAAGCATCAGCCAGCACATCCAGGTTCCAAGTAGTAGAAAGGAGGAAAGAAGGAAGGAGACAGAGGAAAGACAAAAGCCTTTCTTAAGGAAGATCTCTTAAGGTCCTTTCCTGAAGCTGTCAGAACTTAGTGATGTATGTGATCTCACCTAGCTGGAATAGAGACTGGGGATTATTGTCCTTATTCCAGATAGCCTTATGCTGAGCTAAAATGTGGGAGGTCCACATATTTAGGGAGAAAAGGGGGAATGAACATTGGGAGTCAAACATCAATTATTCTACACCTCTTTTTCTTGACTAATGTTACCTATCTCAGAGGATTCTTAAGATTAAAAGAAATATTACACATTAAAGCATTTAATACAGTATTTGACAAAACAAGCTTTCAGTAAATGTTGGTTCATATTCCTCCTCATTCCTCTTTCATGAATTGTCTAGTTTCCCTGCTGCCACATCATTGGCATCCAAATCCTATTTTAAATACTGGGCATTTACCCAGTTGGTGGTACCAGACTGTCATCTTATACCTTTTCACGGGAGGGAGCAACACATTATTACTCAATGTCAACATTTATTTCTTAGTTTGAAACATGGCTTAGATTAAAAACATAGCTCTTGGAACCAAATGGATATGAATCCTGGCTCTGCGCTTACTCAGTATGAAACCTTAGCCTCTCATACCCTCAATTTCCTCATCTGTGAACTGGAAATAATAATCAGATCTGAGGATTAAATGAAGTAAAATGTGTCTAGAGTGCTGAATACTGTGCCTGATAAAGTAAGTGGTAGTTTTTCTCTTTTAATTTGGCCTAATTTGGGTGAACCTTTTTGAAAATGAACTCTTATTCCATTAAAAATATGTTTTAAAATTGGTCATCTCCATATGTTCCAAATGAATATTATTAAATTGTTAATTAAACTTTTTGAGAATTGTCTCCAAAATCAGTTTAAACCCAAATAGCAGCAACATCTTTCGTGTATTTTTTAACCTCAGCCTTGATTGGAATGATTTGGAGCTGATCCATTCTCAAGCTGAAACATATCCACCATTTAGTATATTTCATATTTACTCCATTGAGTATATTTCATATTTTTTTCCAGCAGCCGTTTATTAACCGCCTACTGTATGGCAGACACTGTGCTAGGTTCTGGGAATACAGTGGTAAGCAAAAATGCACATGGTCTCCCTGGCATCATGGAGGTTGCAGGTTACTGGGGGCGCCAGCAAATAAATGAAAAATTGCCACTGTGAAAATTGTCAGGAAGGAGATGGACAGGTGAAAGCA
Source organism: Aselliscus stoliczkanus (assembly GCA_033961575.1). NCBI lineage: Eukaryota > Metazoa > Chordata > Mammalia > Chiroptera > Hipposideridae > Aselliscus > Aselliscus stoliczkanus. The sequence goes on along the minus strand of CM066730.1, from coordinate 112,765,779 downwards.
CCTGCAGCTGTGAAAGCACATGCAAATATATTATGGTTGAAGGTTAAATGGTGACTTTAGGAACAAAAAATTGGCGAGTGAACTGAAGTACAGAGGTGATGTGGAAACGTTGTTTGAAATGAGCTCAGACATGAGCTGAGCCTGCTCTTAGGCAGGGACCAAATGTGCCACAGGTTTCCAACACCATTACATTTTGTAATGTATGGAGCCATCTTTAAAAGAAGTGTATATAGGGCTGGCCGAGTGGCGCGGTGGTTAAGCCCTGGCTTGGGAAGCCAGCGGCCCTGATTCGGGTCCCACATATGAGGGCCAGTGACACTGCCCTCAAAAAAAAAAAAAAAAAAAAGAAGTGTATATAATATATAACTTCTCAGTGTGATGCTCTGAAAGGGGCTACATAATGCAGGAATAATTTAATTCTTTTACAGCTTATTCATGCTATATTAGCAAACTTGAAATACAGATACTCTTTTGATACACCAAGCAGATGCATCTGAGCAAGTTGGCTATAAAGTAGGATATTTTCAGAGAGAGTGAGGATTGATCTGCATCGTCCTTAGCACGTGGAGTTTGAAGCCATTTGTCAGAATGGGGGCCATGTGAAAGACTGTTGGCAGAATTGGTGGCCCTGAAAGCAGCAGTGGAACATGACCACAGGATGGGAAGTGTGGACAGTGTGTTCTGGAGAGTGGCCTGGTCTGCTGTCCAGGATGGCCTCTCTCGGCCAGGGGGCAGCTCCAGCATCCAGTCTGTCCTAGGCTTTCAGGTTTGCGTAAACAGGAACTCAGCTCCGCACATTGGCAGTGGGGTACCATTTCTCCTTGCCCTATCCAGCTGAGCTAATTGGGGATCCTTGGGAGAAATGTTTCCTCTCTACTCCTTTTTAGAGCCTTGGAGAGTGGCTGGGAGGCCCTTTTTCCATGCAGCGTGGTGGGGCATGACACCCTCAGGGGCAGAACTGCCTGCTGTTGGACTGCAGGTTGTTTCTTGCTTTGAGTAGATAAATTTAAGATAAATTCTGTTCATGAAAAGATTTTAAAGTTCATCTCTCTAGGCAAAACGAAATGAGTTTTTTCCTGGCCCTATTTCAATGCCGAAAGAGACATTCCTCAACTAAGCAATGACGTGTCTTCCAAAAGCATTTGTGAGTCATGACGCAGTTTTTCAGACACACAACATGGTAATCACATCCCCAGGCTTCCCCAAGAGGGTTTATGCTGTGCCAGCAGTGCCCTAAGGTAGCAGATACCTTTCACCTTCACCCTCCCAGGAATGCCCTTGGCATTGGGACTTCCTCTTGCTCCCCACTTGCCATGTATTTGGCACAACAAGCTTGTTCCTACCTCAAGGACTTAACTGCTGTTCTCTGCCTGAAATGTTCTTCTCTTCTGAATTTGCATGACTGCTTCCTTCTCCTCAATGAAGACTCAACTTAAACGTGACCTAGAGATACCTTTCCTGACCACCTGAGGTACAGCTCTCATAACCCCGATACTTACTCCCATCATAGTCTTTCAGGTCTTGGTTTATTGTGTGTTTGCTTGCTTGTTTATCTGCTAGTCTTTTCACCCCCCACCCCACCAGAATATAAAATTAGTACTGTGAAAGTATGGACCTGTCTCCCTGATTACCTGCTCCTGAGCCTGGTTTATAGTAAGTTTCCCAACCTGCTGCATGTGATATTGGGCAAATAATTTTACCTCTCTGAGAATAAAAAAATGGGGCTAATTATATGCTTATGGCACCTGCCTCACAGAACAAAAGAGGGCCTGAAGTAAACTGAAGATACTTTCTTTTTCCCCAAATTTGCTATTCATCTTTAAATATCATATTTTGCAAATAACAATCCTATTTACCAAATGACATGACCCAGAGAAAGCTAGAACTCATTCTGGGCTTGTCTTTGCCCTATTCCTCCCCTATACTGCTCCTTATACAACTGGAAAGCAACTTTTCAGAATCCATATTCCTAAGGTTCCTTCTATCAGCACCTTTCCTCCAAGCCCCTGAACTATCTTGAGTCGTTTCCAGGATCACTGTTAATTGTCTTCCAGTAGTTTAGTTTGTAGCCTTTCCTATCTTCAACCCCCAAATTTGTTGTCCACACCACAGGGCACAGGGAGGTAATCTTTCTGAGAGGCAAATCTCATACCATCGCTATGTAGTTTAATAACAACCCTTTAATGACTTAATTAGCCACAGGATCAAGTCCAAACTCCTCAGCCAGCCACATTATACAGTCTTCCTTTGTTGGCTTCCACACACAACTCCCAGCTTTACCTCTTGCCACCCTGTCATTTCTTAACCACCAGTGCATGCACCACTGACACAGCTTGCACAATCACGCCTTCATATACCAGCCATCCTCAACTGCTTACAGCATAGGGAGGAAGATGGCTGTGCTCTATGGCTTTGTTTCTTCCCTCAATCTAGGGGGCTCATATCCGCTTTTCAAACACCTGCCCATCTTTCAAGAATCATTTCAAGCATACCTGCTCTAAAGACCATTAAAGCCACTATCCCTCTGCCTCCCACCACCGCCAGGAGCTCCTGCTTCTCTGCACTGTGCTGCCTCTGAGCCTGTTCTACTATTATAATATCTAAGCCAGAGAACAGCTCTGCCTCCTCGTAGGTCCTTATTCATGAAAAAGATTTATTTTCTTCATCTTCAGGGCCTCCTGGACCAGGCATCATATTTGGCATGTAAATGGAAATCTGGGAAAGAATTTAGGGAATAAAATTCAGCATACTTATTACCTGGTCCAGGGCTTTGTTTCAATAACATATTTTTGACTGGTACTTGACTAAAATTTGAAAGCTGTCCTTAAAGGTTAGAAGTAGAAAGGTAATATATATATATATATATATATATATATATATATATACACACACACACACACACACACATATATATCATTATGATATTTATATGTGCTATTAATAAATAATCAGTTGAATGGCCAACATATTTTGCCAATGAGCTAGTGTTTATTGAACATATTTTGTGTTCAGAGTGCTGGATTTGACAATTTGCAGGAGATGCTAGAGACAGCTTTTGCCCTTTTCTGAAATAATCTTCACTTGGTCTTTCTATTAGAAGTCAAAATTTTAAATAATCAGTACAAGCTCTTGGCTTTCAGACAGTTTAGAACAGTGTCTCCGAATGTTTTTCTTCCAGTACCCCCTAAAAGGATTTTAATAAACTATGTGCTCTCCTTATACATGTTAGAACTTAATATCTAAAATTTTTCATGATTTTAAATAACTATAAAAAATGACATTTCTGATAAGTATTGATATTTTAGAAAAAAAACATTAATGTACCCAATAGAAACTAAATTAATACCAAAATGATTTCATATCTACCATATCATCCATTTAAAAAACACATGAACAAGCTCTTATAGAAAAGTCAGGAATTTTACATAGTTGTTTCTTTCATGGAACTCATTCCTTTTCACCTCTAAAACTTAATCCCAGTGTTAACACTGTATTTGAAAATTTTTCATTGATTACCTTATACTCTTGTGACAAACATAAACACATTATATCTTTATGTTTTTAATTTTTTTATTTTAATAAGATTTTATTGTAGAATTGGGGGAGGGGAACAGACAAGTTGCTGTCCTTTTGTTCTTCAGTCTAGTTGTGGAGGACATTGCTTCACTGGCCCATGTTGGTATTATCATTGTGCTCTTCCCGGGTGAGGCAGATCGGTCGCCAGCCTCTGGACGGCTGCTCACGGCGGCTCTTGGCAGCTCACACTGGCTGCCGGCTGCTCATGCTGGCTGCCAGCCACTCACTGTAGCCTATGGCAGCCCACTGCAGCAGGGGTTGCAGCTATGCCGTCCCGGGGACTGCAGCCCAGCTCCAGGTCGAGCTGTTGTTCACCTTCTTAGCTGTAGAGGGCACAGCGTCACTGGCCCTCATATGTGGGATCCAAACCAGGGCCCTGCTGCTCAGAGCCAGCGTCCCAAGCCAGCTCTTAATCAATGTGCCACTCGGCCAGCCCTATCTTTATTTTTTTAAGTTCTTGTGACAAAAAGTTTCTGCTAAATAAAATTTCTTCCAGATTGAGTTATGATTTTTTTTCTAGTACACACTTGACCAAAACAACAAGCATATTAGAATTTTGATGAATCATTTTTAGGCATAGGTAAAATTTTATTGGAAAATTATCTCTCAATGAGATGCATGGGGCTTAAAAACTATTTATACATAAGTAAATATTACTTATTGCTAGAATAAGCCAGGCTTCATATTAAATCAAGTGCTTTTCAAATGTAAGGGCTTAATAAATCTTGCTACATAAATAAGTATATGGGAACAAAGGCAGTATAATTCCACCCTGTTTTTTAAACTCCTGAGTTATATGCCAGATGTTATGTAGTGACTGATCATAAAAGTGATTTCAGTTTTCTGTTGTCTAAAAACTTGATTAGATCTTCCTCCAGTGTTGCTCAAAGCAAAGAAATGGAAACTTTCCCCTGACTTCCAAAAGGATTTGTTTTCTCAATCATGAAAGTCATTCACTTTCTTAACATCTATAACCCTACAGGTATTTCAAACTATCCCTCTGGTTGGGGCCTTGGAGATTTTTACTCCCAAGGCATTGCACTACAGGCAAACTCCTGACAAGTGAGATGCTTGTAGAATGTGGGAAAAGGGTGAATGTGAAAACTGGGAAAAAAACAAACAGATGGCTTGAAAGAACCAACAGGACATCATGTGTTTTGAAGCAGATGCTTTTAGACAAGGGTTAATTGATTATCTGGAAATAGAATTTTCCAGAGGCAGTCAATTCTCTCCCTTCCCCCTGAAAAAAGTGGGGAACACGCAAACTCCATAGTCCTGTTTGAAGATGAGCTGGTTTGGGTGCTAAAGAAAACTTTTCAGCCAAATTAGCTATGAACTCTAAGGGAAAAGGCCCCTCTACTAGTGATTTAAACACCATCCTCCAACTTGTGAAAACACAAGCTCTCCTAGAACAGTTAGAAATTGTATATAATTTTTAAAATACCTATTGTTAGACTAGATACAAAAAAAAATAAAATGGTAAAAATCACCAGACGCTTGACTGATAGTCAGCTGAGTCAATGGGTGACTGGTTTTTAAGAACAAGTCTCAATCCCATTGGAAAAAAAAAAAAAATTCTTCAGCATTTTATCAAGCATGCTAATTTCTTCCCAGAAGGAGGCTGTGATTACAGCATGCACAAAGATTTGGTCCCTGGCTAGATTTGCGATATTTTTCCTTTATGGAGTAAGGCAATCTCAAGGGAGAGGAGTTAAAGCCTAGCCATCATCCTATTGAGTAGGGAGCCTTTCCTGGACTCTCCTGGTTCGGATGCTCTGGCCGTATGTGAAGACACTGTTCTGTTTTCTCCCAGCAGCATATAGCAAATCTCTCCTGAAACACTTTTCAGAAATCCCCACTTTACTTACTACATTATATGTTTGTACATCATTTCTAACCTATTAAAGCATTTACACTCACATTTATTTGCCTGCTGACCTGCAGTATCTACTGCAGGGGCAAGTATGGTCCCCATGATTCAAGTGTAGAAACTGTTTGTAATGGGATATGTGGTTTGTGTAGGCAAACCCCACAAGTTAGTGGCAGACCTGGCACTTGATGAAGCAGCTTTTTCTACAATATATTACCTGGCTCCCTTTCTCAAATATGTTATTTTATAAAAGGCTCTTAGGATTGAAAAGCTTGACTTAAAGGGATCACATGAAGACTAAGTGAGATAGATGCTTTTTATAAAAAAGCTTAGTAAAGTACATGGCTCTTGGCAGGCCCCCAGACTTTTTAAAAAGAAAAATAATTTTATTTGAGTTTTTATGCTGCCATGCTTCATTTTATGAATTTTAAAAAATTAATTCTTTCAACAGATTTTTTTTTTTTGAGCACTTAATATTTGTCAGGCATCATGCCAGACACTAGGAATACACCCAACAATGAAAGCAAACAAAAAACAAAAAAAAACACTTTTTACATGGAGCATGCATCCTAGAAGAGGGACGTTAGACAATAAGCAAATGCAAGATACAAATTCCTGGGGTGGGGACTTTTGCATCAACCTGAATATTGTGCTCACCTGAGTCTGAATTCAAAACCTTGAGTTGATTTGGGTAAGCTGATTCAAGTTGTAGTATTATAGAATTATTTAAAAGAGACCTTAGAGAGTATCTATTGATTATTAAATTTTTTATGTTATAGATATCCTTGAGGGTCTTTCCCAGAATAATACACACATATTTATATGCATAGCATTTTAACATGCCTTGAAATTGTCCTTATATCACCTCAAGTTTATATCCTTAATCTATTCCAGTCCTTTCTTTTTACCGATAAGACAATCAGGTTGAGAAAGGCAAAGTAGAAATTGCCCTGTGTCACAACTGGTTTGTGGCTGAGTCAAGGACCTAAAATTTCCATAAAGTTGTCTGCTGCTTTGTCTACTAAAATCTAAGTAGCTAGAATCTAAGTAGTTAAGTTAAATTTTCTAAAACGATTGTCTGTAAAGTATCTCCTGCATTTTGTGTGTGTGTGTGTGTGTGTGTGTGTGTGTGTGTGTATGTGTACGCACCATTTTTATTTGCATAGAGTGAAACTTCCTAAAGTAGCTAATGTGGCGAGTGTGGTTACTTTTCCTATTTCTTGACCAAGAACAACATAAATAATATCCCAAGTATTCCAGATGTCCTAGAAAATTTTGAGAAAGGATGACTCAGGCTTGGCGGCAGGAAAGGACAAAACACAACAACAACAACAACATAATGGAATTGTTCGAGTGGGGAGGTTTCTCTTTTCTTACAGATGGGACTTCGGGCACGTCTTGTCTTTAGAGAGCAGGTAGGGCCTGACAGTGCCTTTGAAGGTCTCTGAATGTACCCACAGCAGGGGGGTTGGAGATGGGAAAGACCTTGTTCCAGTTTCAATGGGGCAGCGACTCCCTGGGGTGAAACAGTAGTCACCCCCAGCACCCCACCCAGTGATTTCCTCTTGGGATATTTTATACAAAAAGATGGAAGATAAACTTGTCACTGTCAGGAAAAATATTCATTGTATCAACTTATCTTCGCAGCCATACTTCCTTTACAGATGTCTCAACTTTTTGTACTACAAAATAACCAAACATTTTAAGTAATAATAATCCACGCTGTGGAATGAGTACTTGATTTCCAAAATTGGATGCTGTGTAAAGGTTTCAGTTTGCATACAAGGCTTTCTAATAAAATACATCTGGCTTTAATCCTCTAAAGTTTGGCAAGTTTGTCTCCTATAAACATTGATACTTATTGAATTTTTAAGCTGCTTTCTATTGTTGCTTTCTTAAAGACCACCTTTTTTTTCCATTAGAATTGCCCCTTAATATTGTGACACCTCCCGATAGAAATTCTAGCCTTTTCTCAGTGAAAGGCCCTTTCCTCCATATCCCCCACCCCTATTTGGGGGGTATTTCTAGCCTACATTTCTATCTGTGTGCCTTGTTACTATAGTAATGGGCACCAGAGAAATAGAGAACAAAGCAGATATAATAAGCATATCTTACATGGTCTACAATGCTAAAAAGGGATCCAAGTTCTCCAGGCATAGCTTGTTCTTTATTGGTGGCAGAACTGGACCAGCCCAATTTGGAGGGGGCACTGGGGTTACAGGCTGATTCAGGCCCAACAAATTCCCTTTGTTCTGCACTTCACCAGACATTTCTCTATCCGGAGTCATGAAGGTGAAGGAAGAGTCATGGAAGGCTGTGGTACAGAAATTAGTGCCACAGAAAGAGCCAGCCCACTGCAAAGACAAATCTATTGAAATATATTACAAGGGAGGTAATCTTGGGCTGGTTTTTAGGTTTACCCGACATTAATCCTATTACTTGATTTTGCATGGTTTAACTTTCAGTAGAGAAGATTTGCCAACTTAGGTTTTCTTCCCTTCAATCTTCTTAGCCTGTATTTGATTTTGTAAAAATTGAATCTATCTTGATTGCCAATACCTTGCAGTATTTGCTTCTGTTTTTTTTAAAATTTTAATTATTTTAAATAACTAATGCATGCTTATTTTATGCTTGTTTTAGAATTACAATTAAATATTTTCTAGATATTGTAGAAATTAGTGTTTTCTATAGATTCCCACAGGTAGTTTTGAACCATTTTACATGCAAGTTCATTCTTTTGTATATTACATCTTCATGTATCATATTCTTAGACACCCCTAATGAAATACTCAAAAATTAAATAAAATATTCTAGTTAATCAATTACATCTTTTGGACACTCATTTTTAAATTTATTAATTATATTTTAAGTTTGTATTGCTTATATGTTTATGTTTAAGGGCAGATACAAAGTAAAATAATTCAGCACAGTGTTTTAGAATATAAAGCCATTGGACTTGAATCAAATTTTTGGAGCTAAAGAAGCTGAATGTTCCATATGCCTGTTGCACTGTGGTCTGAGGGCCTGAAGTTCCTCCTAGTTCTAAATTCTTTGGCCAGGTAGCTCCTTTCTTTTTGCCTAATGCCCCATATTTTGCCAATTTCGATATCTGCTGTAATGACTCTTACACTGATGTGAAAATATGCTTAGAATTAACCTCATACTTGGAGTTTTTAAAAATACCTATACAGTGTAGCCCTCTCCACCAAAGTCAACTTTTCCCCCTTTGTAGCATGAATGAAAGAAGGAGAGCATTGAGGTGGAAATTGGAAGGCTCCCAGCTGACTCTGGCTCAGCTGCTGCCTGGGCTTGGAGATGCATTTTTTTTTAATTAGCTGAGCCATCCTGCCACCTGTTGACAATTCAGTGGCAGCTCAGCTTGGGCCGGGAATCGAACCGGTAACCCTGTTGCTCAGAGCTCCCACTCTTGAGCGAGCTCTTAACCACCTAACCAGCTGAGCCACTCAGCCGGCCCCAGGAGATGCTTTTTAACCGTATAAATAGCATAGAGCTTCATCAGGAGGAGCCTAGAAGCCACAAGTAAGGTTTCGAAGTAGAAAGGTGACATCAGATTTTTGGAGGGAAATTATGCTGACATCTGTGTGGCGGATGTTGGAGATGAGAGCGAGCATATTGGGAGACTAAGTGGGGCAGTGGGAGAGGAGATTAATATGAAAGAAATTTGAGAAGGAGGTCATAGAATTAAGTAGCCCCATTAACTTTCATCACAAGGATCCCATGGGAATTAGTTAAGTCAAACTATGCTTACTCCATAACATCAAACTTTTCTGTTTTTCATAGAAGGAATAGATTTAAATTCCTCCTGATTTTTTTTTCTGGGTCCCCCAAATCCTCAAATTTCAGATTACCAGTGAATATACATTATTATTCACTGTACCAAAATTAGTACCATTTTGAGAATTATAGCTTTTGCCATAGAGTGTTTGTGTGTCCCCATCCCCATATACATATGTTGAAACCTAACCCCCAGAGTGATGGTACTGAGAAGTGGGACCTTTGGGAGGTGAGTAGGCCATGAGGGTAGAGCCTTTATAAGATAGAATCCAGAGAGCTCGCTTGCCCCACCAACCATGTGAGGACATAGCAAGAACATCTTCGTCTATGAACCAGAAGCAAGCTCTCAATAGACACTGACTCTTCTGGCACCTTGATATTGAATGTCTCAGCCTCTAGAACTCTGAGAAATAAATGTTTGTTGATTAAGCCACCCTATCAATGGTAGTTAATTATAGCTGCCAGAATGTTCAAGACAGCTTCTAAACTTGAACGACTTCTGACTGGAAATGATAAAAGACATGGGGAAAGTTGTTTTTGTTCTGTGGGAAGAAGAATGACTCTCTTTGCACAGGAGAAAGGGGTCTGCTGAAACCATTCCGGACAGCTGCTTGTCTTGCAGAAGGCTTGAAAACTCTGGGCACATTGGGCAGGTTTTGTGGAGAGAACAGAGCTTATATTTGTGAGAAGTTTACTTCTTCACAGGTGGTTGTTCTCTGATACCTCCTGGGCGGAGGGAGTTTCCATTACATTTGATGTTATCATCAACATGAAGATAGAAAGTAGACCAGGTAGAATCATTTCTGTCTTTACAATTAAGAAGCTGACATTCCGAGAGACTGCGTAGCTTGGCTAAAGTTCAGGCAGATGGTAGGCAGGATAAGGGTTCACTTTCCTCCATCATTTTGCTGACTTCTCCTACTCCACTCATGAGTGAATGAATGAATGCGTGTTTACGCTATTGTTCATTCCGTTGAGCTAAGCTACTTTTTATTCTCAAAGATTTCTTTGAAGATTATTCACATTCACGCTAGTTTTACTCTTACAAATTTATTAGTTGTGAAGACTTAGGTAAATCACATAACTGTCTCAGTTGTCTCATCTGTAAGGTGGATATAACTTCAGGAGTTGCGGGAACATTAAGTAAGTTAACGGATTTAAAGGGGTTCGGAGGTTTAACACACGGTTTTCTTGTGATGAGCATCAGCTTCCATAACTGTTATCATACTTTGAGTGTATTCGACTACAACCTCCTGTCAGCTACTTATTAGGACCAATGTGTCCTCACACTGGACTTTTTTTTTTTTTTTTTTTTTTTTAAGATTCCACCAGGGAACTGGTGGAGGGGAACAGCGTTGGGGAATCGGGGAAGGGGAACAGACAAGTTGCCGTCCTCCTGCTCCTCAGTCTAGCTGCGGAGGATGTTGCTTCACTGTTGGTATCGTCATTGCGCTCTTCCCGGATGAGGCAGATCGGTCGCTGGCCCCCGGATGTCGCTCATTGCGGCTATTGGCAGCTCACGCTTGGCTGCCAGCCGCTCACACTGGCTGCGGGCCACTCGCTGTAGCCTATGGCAGCCCACTGCAGCAGGGGCTGCAGCCCACACCATCACCGGGGCTCGCACAGCCCAGCTCCAGGTGGAGCTGTTGTTAGCTGTAGAGGGCAGCGTCACTGGCCCTCATGTGGGATCCGAACCGGGGCCGCTGGCATCCCAAAACCAGCGCTTAACCAATGCGCCACTCGGCCGGCCCTGGACTTTTTGTTTTATCTACCTGGGAGAATCAATGAGGGCAAGCCCCACCTGATTTGTCTTCTGATGATTTATAATTTATTGTTTTAGTTAACTAGTTTCATTGGACTTTTTCTTGTTCTCTTTTTAAAGTAGAGTCAAATTACTTAATGCTGAAAAATTAGGCTTATATAGTTATTGATTGAAAAGAAACACTATAGACAAATTAGAAGAAATTATAGCAGCCCCAGGACCAGATCAGAAAAGCCTCTAAGCTTTTGTTTGTAGCCTAAAATTTGTTCATTCTTCACATTCTCTGAAATTCAACCTTGAATTATTCATCAAATGGACAAGTAAAAAAAATTAATGGTCCTTCATATTTTTAATGCTTATTTGAGATATGTAGACTTTAACCTTGGAAAGTCTTTCATGATAATTATCAGCATGGATGACAGTCTCAAAGTAATATAAATCTAGATGGTATAAAATCCTCATTTTATTTGTTAGAAGTCTTAGAACTCCTTTGTTCCTTTTCCTCTGGTGCATGACAATAACTGACTCAGTGAAGGGTAGTTTCCTTATCTTAAAGTGAACTATACGAGAGAAAGTTTATTCTAGTAATATCTCATTTTTGAAAAAACATGAATTTAAAAAATCTCTGTATATGTGTGTTTATGGAGAACAAGATGTAAGGATACATAGAGTTGCCTTGTGTGTGCAGTGGGGGTTGATAAGAGGAAAAGGGGAATAGAGGAGGGAAACTATTGTTTTATAGTTTACCCTTTGATTTTTGTGTTTTTCCTCTCTAGTAAAGTCCTCAGAGATGTCACACATGATGTAGTCTGATAAAAAAAAATTCTTTCTAAACAAAATGTTTCCTTTCCTAATGAGATTCCGCTTTAGTGCCTTGCTGTCAGTGTTCTGGGAATTTTGAAATGTTCTCTGTGTATTTCTGTGATTTTGACCTAATAATCTTATTTGGATTTACCAGGCATAGCAGCTGTTGTTTGTACCAACTATTGCTAAATTGTATTAATGTCCAAAGTTGAAAAACCATTTTTTCTATGTTGGCCTAGATTATTCAGTTTTATAAAATTTAAGCCTTTTCCCAACTTTGGAATTTTCATTTACCTGCAAGAAACATGTAATAATAATATTAATACTCCAGTGGATGGTTTAGATAGGCTGAACCAGTGTCTCACAGTACACTAATGCAGCTTGCAGTGAGGTTTGTAGAACAGTATTTTCTTGAGAAAACCACCTCCCCCTTTCCTGCTGGAGGAGGAAAAGAGAGCTCAGTTCCACCATAATTTAACTAGTGTTTGGTGTAATATGATAAATGTTTGCAGTTTGATCTTAATGATGGTTCTTTCTCAAATGTTGAGAAGCCAAAGGCTTTGAAAATGTCCTGGAAGAGCATAAACTCAAAATTGTAGCCATTTTATTGGATAATTCTGCAGTTTTATTTAAAGGGGGAATCCAATGTTGAATTTTGTCTTTTCATTTAATTAGTTAATGTAACAGGAACCTTTCTTAAAGAGCTGACAATATACCTTGCTTTCTTTGCAATCTCTTTTTAGGGGTTCTTCAATTTGTTTTCATTGCAAGGCAGTGGCTTTTGAGGTCTCAGAAGGAATCCAGTATGCGCGTACATTCCTCTCAGGGTTAATTTTGTTGGTTCTGAATCCCACCTGGTCCCTATAATATCTATCACATTCCCATTTTCCCTTTTGAAAACTTACATTTATTCTTCTCATACACTCAGGATCCTACACAATAGTTTCTCTTGTCAAGTCATATGGTAGATCATGTCTGCATTTACAGGTAATGATGTGTATCAACACTGTGCTCTGTCAATTACAAAGCCATCTTTTCATATATAATCACATTTGATTTTGACAGCCTAGCGAGGGAAAGAGAGAATGGCCACGGTTAATTGTTATTTTCTGGGTGAACTCCAAGAAGTCAGTCAGTTATACCCAAACTAACACAAACAGAAAGTCCAGGTCAAGAGCCCAGGCCTTTGAACTGCAGTTCCAGTGTTCTTTCTGCCCCATCATACTGTGTCAGCATACCCTGTTGTATACTATGAGACATTTCCATATAAGGAATTTCATCAATATGATGTATAACATTGTTGTACCAGATTTTAATAAACTTTATAAATCCAAATGGTTATTATTTAGTTCTTTCCCTATTAAGCATTTATTGCTGCACTGTATGTGTGGTGAGAGAGATTCCCTGCTTTCCAGGCAAATGACATTGTGAGTCTACAGTTAAGAGATAAGGAACAACAAGATAGCAATAAGAGAGATGTCCAAGGAGACAAGACTAAGTGACAAGTTCAGTGGAAACAACGTAGGAAGTGAGACCCGAGATGAGCCTTGCAGGATGAGAGAGAATTTGGAAATATGAAGGGCGTAGAAGGGAAAGGTCTGAGCAGAGGTGTGCAGGAAAGAAAGCATGTAGTACTGAAATCATTATGGACGAAATGATACGTCCAGTATTTGCTTCAAAACAATCCTGGGCATAGACGTGATACGAGCTGATAATTGTGGAAACTGGGTTAAGGGTTCATGAGGCTTCCTTGGACTATTATTTAGACCTTTGTATGTGTTAGGAATTTTTCATGTTTGAAATATAAAAAATGGTATGTATTTTTTGGACACTGGGTAGGCTGGCCTGTCTGGAATAAAGGGCTTGTTCAAAGGCAGTGGGGAATGGTGTTGGAAAGGCAGCGTGGAAACAGGTTTGGTTGGTGGGAGGGGTTCATGAATGTATCCTTTGGATTCTGGCTGAATGGTGGTAGACACTGGTTCATTGACTGGACTTGAGTTTACTTAACCATGAGCTCTAAGACGAGTTGTTGCAGTGTACCCTGGCATCCTTATCAAGGATGGCAGCAACCCCATTTTACCATCTACTTAGGCCCTATAGCATCTGACATGCTATAATCAGTCCTGGAAGGCACATTTGAAGAGGGCTTTTTACAACCTGAGTGGGACATATAGACACAGAGGGTTTTGTCACATCTTAGGAATCTTCCTCATAGAACTCTCCATCCATCAGCTTATGATTGTCTACCTGGAAAGGACTTACTTTTCCCATCTGCCATGTCCCTCTCCTACCCCTTTTCAGACTCTTTCTCTTGGGGCTCTGAGAATGGGCAGTAAAAGCAAAACAACAGCCAAATTATGATTCCCCAGTATTATAATATGAAGGGACGTGTGCATGATGGCATCTAATTTAACCTGGAAACAGACTTGAACAATAGACTGAGTTATACACCGCAGCACTGAACCGTTAGGAAAGCCCATCACTCTGGTGTAGCTTTCTGAAGCAAAGTTCTCTCTTCCTTGCTGCTTACGATGTTTCTCCACTGCTGAGGAAAAAGAACACATAGAGAGATGCCAGAGAAATGTGGATGGTTGGTAATATTAAGGAATTGTTCATTATCTGGATGTGATTCAGTGGTTTGCTATAGCTGACATTACGTTTTCAGGAATTTTGCAAGCCAGTCGTTAATCACAGCTATTACAAAATGAAGTTATGTAAACTCAAAATTAGAGTAGTAAAGTAAAACTAATGCTTAAGATGTATCATTTCCTACTTATTTTACTATAATTTGCTATTATCTATGTTCTTAAGGTTATTTATGTCTGATATATCTGCATAGTAGAAGTCCTGTAGCATGAGAAGCAATGGCATGCTGCACATTGCTTCTCAACCCACATTCAGTGATGGCATATTGGTACCCTGAAATGGGCCATGGTGGGAATATTTACACCATGGAAATGGGAGTTGGCAAAGACTACAAATCGGGGCCCTTTTTTTTCTCTCCCAGAGAACTGGTTGTTAAAATCTACCAGCACACCACTGGGTATGATTATGATAATATGGTTATATATATATATATTTTTTTAAAGATTTTATTGGGGAATTGGGGGAGGGGAACAGCGTTGGGGGATCGGGGAAGGGGAACAGACAAGTTGCTGTCTTTTTCTTCAGTCTAGTTGCGGAGGACATTGCTTCATTGGCCCATGTTGGTATCATCATTGCTCTCTTCCCGGATGAGGCGGATTGGTCGCCAGCCTCTGGCTGGTCACTCACCGCGGCTATTGGCAGCTCACGCTGGCTGCCGGCCACTCACTGTAGCCTATGGCAACCCACTGCAGCAGGCGCTGCAGCCTACACCGTCGCTGGAGCTCGCATGGCCCAGCTCCAGGTGGAGCTATTGTTAGCTGTAGAGAGAGCCAGTGTCACTGGCCCTTATATGTGGGATCCGAACCGGGGCCACTGGCATCCCAAAACCAGCTCTTAACGAATGCACCACTCGGCCAGCCCAATATGGTTATATTTTTTAACGACTCTACCTTTTAGAGATACATACTGAAATAAGACAGGTAAAATATGACATCTAGAATTTGATTCAAATAATCCAGTGGGGGTGGGTATCGTGATTGTTGTATCAGAATGATGGGCACATGGGCTTCATTATACCAGTTTATCTACTTTTGTGTATATTTAAAATTTTCCATAAAAAAAGTTAAAAATAATAAGTAAGGGATATTACAATGAAAATAAAGCAGTTGCCTATACCCCTTAGACATAGAAATTCAGTCTGGTACCCCAAACTTCTGTCTGTTCCTCAAACTTCGATGCTAATGTTCCTTTGATAAAATATTAGCCTCTAATTTTACAGCCCTTATTTGTAACTGGTTCACATAATTCATTGAGTTTAAATGCCTGCTTCTCGTTAAATAAAATCAAGAAATTCACCATGTGCAGTTTACCGTATCCATAAGGGCAGAGGAATCCAATGGAGCCCTCCTTAGGGCACTAAGAATCCCTCTCTTCACAGTGGGAGAAAAATGTGTTTCTTAGATTGTAGCCCTGTTTGCAGAACCAGTTGTACAAATAGGGGAAAATGAATCAAGTTATAGCTCACAGGGCTACTTGGGGCTATATGACAACCCTTTAGTTCTAGTTTCAGTCTAGGTGGTTTGCGTCATTGCCCAAGAAAGGCGTGCTGTCAAGTAAATTGTCTTCTGTGCAGATGATGGAAACCTGTGTAAACATGGCCTCATTGATCAAATTGATGTGTTTGGAATTTTTGGCCTATGAATTAAATTAGACCAATCCAGTGACTTCAAAAGCTATAGTCTAGGTTCTATACTGGATATGTTTCACAAAGAGTGCACAAGCACAGTATTTTTTTCTAATGTATATCTAGATAGACATCAAATGGAAAAGTTATAGCATAAAGTACTTAGAAAACTTTTTTTCTAAATTTGAAGTCCTTTTAATTTTCTTCATATGAATTTGTAGTTTGATAATAGTTTCTTCTTTTCTTTGATTGTGTAATAATTCATGCTAACTAAATCCAGTTGACCAGAAAAAATAAAATTAAGTTGAAATGAGGAATGCAAGTGGCCACTGTAATTATCCCATCAAACAGGGTGGCGAGGAAATGATTAAGTTTTATAATGGGGACAGGGAAGGACAATAAGAACCTTGAGGGGAAAGTAGTCTATAATATCTGTCTTGGTATTTCAAGTTTTGTGAGTCTCTAGTCTGTGTAGGTCTAAACACACACGCGCGCGCGCGCACGTGTCAAACAGTGCAAACAACAGATGTCAAACTCAGGTAACTTGGGGTCAGAATGCCAAAAGAAAGCCTAGACCGAAACAGATGCTGAAACAGGAATTGAGATCAGGAAACCAGACGTCAGAGTAGGATAAGTAAGAGAAGAATCATAATTCCTCCTTATAAGACAGAGCTACACGGAGGAATCACCTGGAGAACCTGGGGGGTTTTGACATTTGGCTGCAGTTTTCCCCATGTTAATTCCTTTGTATCAATAACCTTTAATTCCCTGTATAGGGACCTTCGATATAGGTCCTGAAAGAATTTCTTTGGCGTATATAAATAGAAATCATGGTTCAAGGTTACATTGGAACATGTAGATTGAGTCATGGTTGCCAAGGAAAAACACATGTTAAGTTCTTATAATGATCACAGCACTGTGATTCATTCACTCAAAAATTACTTTTTAAGCCCCTGCTATCTAGGCTAAGTGCTGGGGATACATCAGTGAGCCCTACAGTTAAAAGCCCTGTGTTCTTAGAGCTTTCTGCCTAGTGGGTACACACAGAAAACAGACAAAATAATTACATAGTACATTAAACAGAGATAAATTCCATAGACAAAAACAAAACAGGAAGTATTCTTCACAATTACATTCCCCAAGGATACATTTTCCAACTTTATCAAAGCTAGCAAAGGAAAGGTTGATATTTATAAAAATACATAACATACCGCATCTGAAATTCCGTCATGTTTCTATTAACTCTGTTGATAAACTAAATATATTCACTATTTCTACAACCAGTGAGTTTAGAACAAGTTGAAGTAGCGTGGGAGAGGTAGCAGCTTTTTTACACTGAAGTAAAATGAAAAATAGACCCTTCCAAATGTATTTTGTTAGGAGAGTTGGCCGTTCATGATGAGGAAAGCAATGAATAACTACAACAGGGAGGCCAGAAGTTATTTAAAAACAATGTCTTTGCTTGCATATTATTATTAAAAAAAAAAAAAAAGTCTTTGTTTCCAATGCTGTTTGCCTCCATTTGGGCAAGACATGTAAAAGCCATTCAAAGAGCTCTGTGTGTGTGTGTGTGTGTGTGTGTGTGTGTGTGTGTGTGTGTTATAAGACTTTTTATTTTAGTCAACTTGATTGACTTCATAAAAAATTAAATTGAATCAACTTTAAATGTAAATTTTCTGAAATGGAGGTATTATGTAAACTCCTTTGCATAGGAGATGGATTCAAGCTACATTTAGTTCTTTATTTTAAATAACTTGTTTTTTTCCAAATTACCAAGTGCAAGTTTTTAAACTCAACACTGACCAGGGTCAGCAGCAAAAATGAACAGTCTAACAAAACTCATTCGTATGTCCTCCTCTTTCCAGGACTCCAGTTTGTATTTCCAGCTGCCTATTAGACCTCACCACCTAAATGGCTCACAGGTTCTGCAAAATCAGCCTTTTAAAAATCATGTTCATCACTCTCCTCTCCTGACCAGTTTTCACCACTGTCCTTGTGGCCACTTTTCCTTGAGTTGTGGCCCTCCTTAACATCTAGTCTGCCATCAGTCAGTCCTTCTGATCAATACCTCAGTACTAATACCTCCAGAATCCATGCCAATAAGTTATTGAGCAGAGTACCTGCTTAAAAGTTCTTAAAAGTGATGGTACTTAACTAATCAAACTAGTAAAATATGGTCCCTGTTGTCAGGGAATTTATAATTTACAGTAGAAGAAAGGGAATGATAGTAAACCCAGCAAAACAACTAAGAGAAATGGAGTTTACTTGTTACCTTCAAAGCAAAAGGTGCATTCCTCCAAAGCAAGTCACTAAAAATTGCTGTTGTTTCTTTGCAGAGTAGATTTGCCAGCATGAAAATGATAGCTTTCCTTGTTCATTCATGGGCAGGCTGGGTGAGTGCTTGCATTTCTGATGAGCCAGCCCAGCTAGGAAAAGATATTTGCATAGAAGATTGGGGGAATTGCCAAACAACAAAGTGAAGACTTGTGCTTTTGAAATTCCTCTTAGGACTGTTTTAATTAAATTGATGTATCTAAGGTAATGGCATTTGAAATGAAATTTTAATCGTACCCCAGCTAATTCCAAATGTATTCTTTCATTTTACTGGGCTTTCACAATGGGATCATATTTGGTTTCACTTCCTGGTTTGTTCACACAAGCCTGTTGCTGGGAAATATTTAAATAAAGTGTTTATGAGAGAAGAATATTGTTTTATAAGAGATGAAAGCATTTTGGTTTGATTTAGATTTAGTTCGTGTGGTAATTTTTGTAGACATAAGATTTTTGATGCCTAAACTAGTAAAGCTGTTGCTTAAAGAAAACTCTAAAAAATTAAAAAATAAACCTCTTAGATACTAAATTTAATTAAGTTACCTTGTGGTGAAATCATCTACAGAACTGTATGAGTAAGCATCAGTTGTGAAACCAAAGAAATGTTGGCCCATGATTAGAGTAATTGTAATTTGATTTTAAACAGAAATTTGATTGCATGGTGAGTGACATAATGAATGACTAATGATTTTTCCAGAAGAAGGGTCCGGTATATACCTAAGCTGATGGCTTGCTTTTGGTGTGTTTAACATGGCCGCTAGTAAACCTGGCACCCTTTTGTGTGTGTGTGTGTTTTTTTTGTTTTTTTGTATATGTGTGTGTGTGTTTTAAATGGATGTTCTTGTGTGTGATGGCATTGCATGAAAAATGTAGCTATTAATTCTGAAAGTGGTATTTTTACCCCAAAGCATCTAATTTTACCATTCAGGTACCAAATAGTGTAAAAAAACAAACAACAACAACAACAAAAACTAATCAAATCCATTTCTCTTTTGAAAACATCAATTAAGACTTTCTGGAAAAATCTAAATCTAATTGTTTTGGACCAGTTGCATCATTTTACTGGCTAATTTGATAGTTTAAATTTTTTGAAGGATAACTACTTGAAAATGTCTACTTTAATTTTGAAGTTCATTTATGTTTTGTTTTACAAGGTGATCTGATATGTAACATAAAACCTAATATGGAAGTGGGCTTCCTGCTCTCTTCCTGATGCTTTCGGATTAATTCCCTTAATTTACACTAATATGCCCTTAAATGTATTTTTTCTGTGAATCCCCTTCTCAGATACCTTCAGTGATTCCTTCCTGATTGTATGATCAAATCTAAATTCCTTTCTGCTCTCGTAAAAATATTTGGCTATTAAATCTAAAAGTGATGTTTTTGCTTCCAAACAATCATTTCTCAGGTGCCTGTTACATGCTAAGTCTTGAAAGTCAGAGCTATGCCTTGAAAAGTTCTTGGCCTAACATTCTAAACTTTTTTCTAGTAGTTGACCGTAATCTGCTTCCTAATCTTATCTTCATTATTTCTATCTCAAAAATACCACTCCTTCTGTATATGTTTCTTCACCAACTCCTTAAATACACCTTAGATTCCTCCTACCTTCTTTATTTGTTCCTCTTATGCCTCCACATAAAATATTATGTACCCTATTATTAACCCCGATCCTTTTACCTCCCACCTATATAAATCCTATGCATCTTTCTCTGTCCAACTCCTAACTCCTATGCCATAACTATTATTCTTTTGGTGATGAGTATATTGCCTTAAGACACAACTGTGTAATTCATAATTCATTTGTTTGATTTTTCTTATATTTATGCTTTATTTCACCAAAGCATAAGTTCCTTTTGAGGGTCATGTCTGCATTTGACACCTTTCTATTCCCTTAAGCATCTGGGATGATGCTTTGCATCTAGCAGAAGCTAGGTCATGATTGAGTACATCTAGTGTTAGAGTGGATGCAAGACATTCCTCGTGTACTTTCTCTTGGGATCCCATCGCTGGTCATGACTCAAGTTGGTGTTACTTAGGGTTCTCTTGATTTCTGCCTCTATTCAACCAAGAAGGACTAAGTTGTTCCCTTCCCTGAATAGGTGAGAATTTCCACAACAAGAACAGATGCTGTTGTCAAATATAAATAGAAGAAATTGTTTCTTGTGTGTGGGTAAGGAAAAAAAGATACAAGAAAAAAACCACAAGTAACTGTAGATTGATTTGTTGTGCACAAAGGAGAAACTCAAGTTTGACTGGAGATTATGCATGTTGTGCAGCTAAATTTGTCACTGAGCCAGCCAAAGCCCTACCCTGATTTAGAAGTCATGTGTTAAGCTCCCAGATGGGGAATGTGGCTTTTGTCTCCTGGGAAGTCATCAAAACTCTAAAATTCCCGGGGAGAACATGGTTTCTCTCCTTTGCTAGCACCAAGGAAACTGCACAGTCCTGAGTTTTGAAGCCCAGTGTGCAGTAAGCCCTACCTGTCACCTTTTCGGGAACGTGGGCATTCTGCCTGATTCCTGAGAGTTATTTGTGGGCTCTTTCAGAAGCCCGACCTTACGCTCTTACGTTGGTGTGCCCTGAGCTGCCTCCAATCGTTCTTAATGCCGTGGCTGAGCTAAACCTCTCTTCTCTGCTGATGGGGCTCACATGGAGTCTTTATGTGCTTGAGAACTCAGGGACCTTTGCATGTCATGTAGCGTTTGGTGAACCGAGGACAAAATGATGTGGCCATTGTAAGGAAGTGGTTGTGGTGTTTGCTCCAAGCAAGGGAGTGTAATTTTTATTCTTTTATCTGTTCATTTAATACTTAATAGTAGCATCTGCCTGCTAAGCCCTGGGTGTAGAAGGTACGATATTTGTAGACCAGACCGCATAGAGTTTATAGTGTAGTGGAAGAGAAACCTTTAATTGAACAGTTATATGAAGGTGTGTGATAAGTGAGTGCTATGAAAGCAAGGGATAGGAAGCTAAAAGAGCAAGCTGTGAAGGGCCTGGTTGATGTGGCCAGGGAAGGCATACCTTAGGAAGTAACTTCTGTAAGTCATTGACTCAGGAGGACAGTAGCTTAAATATCTGTCCTGTTTGGGCTTTGTATGTGAGCTTGACCTTCTAAGTGGATTGCTTGGCACTGTTTCAAATGGCAGCTACTTTGTGTAAGAATTAGCCCTCATGTGAGACTGTGCCTAGGCAGTGACATGCTATGAGTGGTATAATAGAAATATGCATTTGGTCTTTGCTTCCTGGTTCTTGGCTTAGAGCTCCTAAAACCCTTGGAATTTCCTGGTAGGAGCACCGTTGGTTACTCATAAGGAGCCCCTTTCCACCACACCTGAGTTTATACTAATGAGGTGACTCTTGGTGGGCCCCCTAGACAGCTTCAGGATGGGGCTGGTCTCCAGAGAAACCAACCATGTGTTGAGAGGGTTGGATCTTTCAGTCTACCCCTGACCTCTGGAAAGGGGAGAGGGGCTGGAGTTCTTCGGTCACCAATGACCAGCAATTTAATCAACCATGTCTATGTAATGAAACTTCTATAACCCCCACCGCCCATCCCCCCCTCCAAATGGCAGGGCTCCAGGAGCTTCCACATTGGCAAACAAACTGAAGTGCTGGGCGGGTGGGGTGCTTGGAGAGGGCTCTGTTCCTGCCCCTCCACATAGCACCTCACCTTCCGCATCTCTTCCATTTGGCTGCCCCTCAGTTGTATCCTTTACAGTAAGCCGGTAATAGTGAGTTCAGGTGTTTCCTGCGTTCTGTGATTTGTTCGATGTTCTAGTGAATTATTGAACTTAAGGAGGGGGTTGTGGGAATCCCTGAATTTGTCATCACAGTGGACAGAACGATGGGTAGCCTGGATCCCTGGACTTGGGACTGGTGTCTGAAGTGGGGACAGTCTTGTGCCATGAGCCCTGAAACTTATAGAGTCTGACACTAACTCCCGGTAGTTAGTGTCAGAAGTGCGTTGCAAGACACCCAGTTAATGTCAGAGAAAGCCTGTCAGAAAAAAGACATCTCACTCTGTTTCCCTTAAATGTAAACCACACATCGTTCTGCTCCAACAGAGGAGCAAATGGACACCAGGGATTCTGACCAGCGGCCACCAAGTTGCAACCATGAAGCACTGATTGATATAACACTAAGGTGAAAGTGGACTTTTTACCTGAAGTAATAGATGACATAAGAGCCTATTCTTTCAAAACTGACCTGTTTCTCTTTTAACATTCTTGCCCAAAGCTTCATTTCCCACAACTTCTTTCAGGGAAAATTGGAGCCTGAAAAGATAAGCTGTATTGGCTGACTGGAATGTTTTAAAAGGCTTCCTCTGAGTTGGGTGGATCGGCACAGCAATGCTTCACTGGTACTGTGAGCCAAAGGTTGTGGGTGTTGTTTCTTTTCGATCTCTCTCCCTCTCTCTTTCACCCTCTCCCTTTCTCTCTCTCTCCCTCTCCCCCTCCTTCTCTCCCTCTCTTTCTCCTTTTCCTCAATTAAACTAAATGGTCCGTTATCAGTCCATATTGCAGAAGAATTTTGGAGAAGATTTGGAGAAGGATTTTCCACTCAGGTTGTTGTCTTCTCACAGTGCAGTTCTGTGTTTGAGCCATAGTTCTACCTGGACCCCTGGGCCTTTTTGCAGAGTTCCTTTTGACACTGAGTAGGACTTAAGTGTTAGGAAGTGTGGGTGACTGTAACGCTTGCTGTTTTGTTTCCTTGGAACCAAAGTGGAGTAAATAAAGTTCACTTCCTGGGTTGTTTTGTTTCAATTTAAATAATATTTCAAGGCCATCTTTTTTAAAAATTGCCTTGCCAGCAAAAGAATTGGCTTTCGTTATGAGTTCCCCTTTACATTCATGCACCACTTTAATGGTTCCAAAGTACTTCCACAATATATTTATTTTACCACTAATATCCACTCTTAGGGCCAGTATGATTGTCCATTTTGTAAAGTCAAGGACAGGGAGGCTTGGACTGGGTGAGCGACTTGCCTAAGCCCATGCAGATGGTGGTGGAGGCAGGCCTGGGACTTCTGGCAGTGCACATTTTGCATACTGCCACCATGGAAAACCAGCCCCTATCTTTCAGTCTCATGGTGGGGTGAGTGGAGAAGCTGAGGCTTTGCTCAATCAACAGCAAGGCCCCTAGGTTTGAAAGGAACAACACGTATAAAAATGAAGTGAAATTGGGCAGTTTGCACTTGCCTAAAGCAGATTCAGAACATTTACTGGGCAACATGTCAGCAGGAGGAGCACTCACTCTGTTCTCAGAGCTGACTGCCACAATAATGGCTGCCGCTGACTAAGAAGTAGAGGAAAACTTCTGTAATAATGCCCAGAACCTGGGGGCATAGACCCAGTAATATGTACAGAGGAACAGAGCTTGAGGCTTTAAAAATCCCTTCCCCTCTCTTCTGTCGTTGAAACTATCAGAATTGTGACACCGGCAGTGCGAGCTGAGTTTAGAGGTGGCCATACTATTGTAACATGGAAGGTGGAGTGTGTCGTGCCCCCAGTGAGCCACATGGTGAAGCATCCTTTCTTCCTATCCCAGCTGTTTTCAAGTGAGTGATGGTCACAGTGATCACAGAATATGTGATCTAGTCTGCCCAGCCTTTTGGGGTCAAACACTAGCATTCCTGGGAAGTTAATAGAAGAGCCAATAAAACAGCAAGAAAAGTTGGATAGTACTCGTTTCCATCAAGTTCCATTGCCAGGTCTCCCCACCCCTCCCTGAGACATTATTTTGTCCCTATAACAAGAAAAGCAAATCAAGAGGTGATAGGTTTTAGAAAGAGCTCTCTGACTGCAAAATGGAAATGGGACTAAGTGGGGAAGAGACAAGGGTATTTCAGTTGTCCTTCCCAAAGTTGGGGCAGGCTCCACCCTACACAATGGTATCAGGGATCCACAAGGGGCTAGTTTAAGAAAAGAACTGGCAGAATTGAGGGAATAGAGGAAAAGAAGGCTTTTGGGTTAGGTACCTGAGCTCTTGGTATTGCTAACACCCTTCAGCATCATTCAGCTGTTAGTCTTGATATTGCTATCAATATTCAGGGACCCAAAAAGAACATATTTGGTGTGGGTATGAGCAGAAGTGGCAGATTCAATGGACATGTTGAGTTTGAGTTGTTTCTGCACATCTCAATGGATAGCCAGAAACATGTTGGGGAGATGGTTCTGAGGCTCGGGCTTTGGGGGCGGGGCTCACTGTGTAGTTTGGTAATCACCTACACAGAGGTGGTGAATGATCCTTAAGAGTAGAGGATAGCACCCCAGGAGAGCATATGCATAAGCAGAGAAACTACTGGCCAAGGACTGAATACTGGTGAACCCTAATCCTTAAGGAATGTGTTTGTTAGGACCCTCCCATGGTTCCCAGTGACTTTTTTACCTTCAATTAAAATCAATGCTTTCATTATATGCTTGACCTTTCCTTGCTATGACCCACTTTTACTCTCCTTTTAGCAAGACCAATTTATTGGTTGCCAGTTGTAGACCTTTCAGTGCTTTCTAAGAAAATATGCATCGTTCTTCTTGGAGTAAATGCTTTTCCTGGTGCTGTCATTTTTTTTCCTTTAAGGCTCTGTCCAGTTCTCAGCATTCCAGAGGAGTCTTTTCAGATTATGTAGCCTTTAGCTCCAGCTGCAATTAATCAATTCCTAGGCTAGTAGAATGCAAGAAGTGGAGGGTCTATCAATCATCTGGCTCTCTCTCCACCATTTTAAGTGAGGAAAGTCAGGTCAAGTAAAGGGAGATGACTTGCCCAACTGTCAGTGAGATATAAAGTAGGGAATAGAAATTGGGTCTCCTGAAACCTGACAACAGGGGTTGACCAACTTAATAGATTGACCTCTTAATAAAAGAATAACAAGAGGATCAAATACTTTTCAAATCAATCTTAATATATTTGTGATTTTTGTAAACATGTGCTTCCATGGTTATTTTCAGGAAAAAAAATAAACCTTGTATGTGTTTAACTAGATGATCACTAGAAGATTTTTGAATGTGTTAACTTCATATATGGTTATTTAGCTAGTGTAAAAAATGATTTATGTTTTTTCTGGACAAAAACTAGTGGATCTTATCTCTCCCACCCAAACCCTTCTCATTCAAGGTAACAAACAAAATTGATAATTACATATTTAGTATTTCTTATAATAACCCATGAATTGTGGACAAAGCAAATATGACACAGGGAAATTATATTTTCGTTTATTGGAATGTTTTCCAGTAATTGGGGATCATTGTATATTTAATTTGTGTAATCCACTTATGTTCATTTTAAAGAAGTCAGAACAGTTTTCCTGTTTTACATGATTATAGATTTTTTGTAGTAAAATGTAACAAAGTTTACCATTTTAATCATTTCGAAGTGTACCGTTCTGTGACATTAAGTACATTCTCATTGTTATACAACTATATAGTTGTATATATATTTACATATTTAAATATATAGGTTTATTTACTTAAAACATGGCCTTTGCTTGGGTGGTATTGGCTATATTTTTCTTGTGTGCAGCATGGATTTTGATTGGGAGACAGGCACTGCATCAAAAAGCAGAGGTTACTTTACACAGGTTAACATTAAAAAAACCTTGCATCACTGTGTCCTGTGGGCACATATATTAAATAATTGAGGTAAGCTATGTTTACATTTCATAACACCGGAGTAGTAACTGGAGTTATGTGACAGTTTGCAAAATCTGTCATGGAAATCACTAACTTAGGTGGAAAACCAAACCCCCTAATACCCAATCTAGTTTCTCTTTACAGGTTAATACTTAAAAGCCAAACTTTAGAGGATTAATTTTAGATAAAGCTACTACTCTGTTAATAAATTACCATTTCTGAGCACTTACTTTGTACCTGCTGCTGTGCTAAGCATTTGATTTATAGTTACCTCATGTAATTCTTAAAACAACTCCATTAGTATCTATTGTACAGATGAGAAAATTGATACTTAGCTTATCTAAGATCAAGCAAGTGGCAAATGACAAAGTCAGAACTCTATCTTAAACTTTCTGCTACACTCTTCCCGGTCTTTGAAACATTCATAAGAATTTGAGGATAATAACAAGGCCTAACAAAGTAACTAACATATTGGAAGTCACTAACACATTGAGGGTATGTGATTCTCTTGGTAAGTCATTCAGAAAGAAGTTCACATTTAGGTGATATAGTATTAATTCGTTTTATCCAGATTTTATAATAATAGGAAGACAGGAAGAAAAGCCATGTAAAACATCATTTAAGCACAGATTAAACTTCAGTTATCCCTCTCGTCATTAAATTGGTGGGTAAATGTTTCTCTGTAAGAGGTTGTGCCAGCCGGATGCACCTTTGCTCTGGTTATCATGTTAATCTTAATTACTTAATAGAGACAGGCAGAATGAAAAAGGGAGCATTTGGTTCTGTTTCCCTAGATAGAATACTGAGTAATGAGTATAGGAAGAACTATATACGTCTGATTTTTTTTAGATTGTGTCTTTTAGTTTCTCTAAAAGATAGATAGTAGATTTGTTTTTTAATGAGGGGTGTCATGTTCTATATAAAACTCCATTTTATATAGCTCATAGGCAAGGCAGTATAGCAGATGGCGCTTAGTCAGAGCTGCTATGAATTCTGGGTTTGCTCTGTGAGCTTGAGCAAGTTTCTTAGTTTCTCCGATCCTCGGTTTTCTCACCATTAGAGGTGAGAGCTTAATACCTACCTTACAAAGTACCCAGTAAATGGTAGCATTCCCCTTTCCATATCCTACCATCTTTTCCCATTCAACAGATAATCACTGAGAATCTCTTATGTGTTAGGTCCAGTCCTGTACACTGAGCTCTCCGAAGAGCTCCAAGTGAGAGGTGGAAGGCATCTCCCCAGTTAGTGGTGCAGTTTAATGGCAGTACAATAGAGCTCTCAGCATTCCCTAAATGCTGAAGAAGCATGAGGTGTGGGGCAACTACGTTGAGTGGGGGTCAGTGAGCAGCAGTGTTCATTTTAAATATCTTTTGTGTTTAATGGTCATTTAATACTTGGTGAATATTAAACCTTTATATTTTAGGGTCAGAAATTAGCTCAGTCTAAACACTAGGCTGATTTGCAATGCATGGCAATTTGATTTTTGTTATTGGGTTAAGAATATGTTATACCAGATGTAGCATTCTTTACACTGATCACTATTTTATAAGACTGAAATCATCCAAGGACATGTAGTATTTACAGTTTGATTATAGCTCTCAGAGTTTTAGAATTACAATACATCTGGAGAACCTACTATGTGGCAGGCCCTGGGGAGACAGGAAATGTCCTTTCCTTCCTAGAGCCCATGGTCTTGGGGGAAGGTGGACAGGGCATGATACACACCATCCTTATTTGGGTGATAATGTGATAATTCCACTGGTGATGGCATTATGCCTGTTGCATTATACTGTTAACTTGTGCAAAAGAAGAATTGTGAAATTATAATTTGATAAAACATTAAGGTCATTTAGGAATGCTGTGGCATTTATCCAGTGATCCATCACTGATTCAAAATGACTCATGGTTATTACAATGCAGCCAGTCATGCTGAATTTGACAACTGAATTTGACAGTTCTCCGTTCAGATTTGTGAGATGTCATATTTGGTTGGGAAGTTGGCCACTATGAATTTTTCTCCTTTCTTCCTGAAGGGTGAATGCTTAGCCTCTGCTTCTGAATCTCTGTACCTGTATAAAGGCTCCCCACCATTTTGTTTCGCCACCCCTTCCAGATCCATTGTGCAAGTGCACCAATTGTGTTCACAGATCTTTCAGAGAGCCAGGCCTCCTCCTTCATACCCTTCATTGCTTACTGGGTGGTGAAACCTCATCTGATATTCGTTCATTCATTAATTCATTATTTCTTTTTTTTTGTTTTGTTTTTTTTTTTGATGGCAGGGACAGAGACAGGAGTGAGACATGGGAGTACTCTACATGGGCTAATAACTTGTTACCCTGGGTAGCCTAATGATTTGATGTCGCTTCAGAATGTTATTCTTTAAATATTGATTCAGGCCATTTTTAAGAGGAAAAAAGCCAAGCATTCTATGAGAAGGAAGATGGGAGCTAAAGAGGCCCTGTAGTTCCCCCTCGGCCAGTTCCCAGTATCTCAACTGTCCAGAAGAAAAATAGCAGACTCCTTATCTTTCCTTCCAGCCACATTCTGTAGAATCCCTGAGAGAAGTTCTGGTAGATAACTATTTTTGTTGAATCGAGTTAAGTTTCCAGAGATGTTTCAACACACCATTGATGAATTGCTACATGGAAGCTGCTGTGGGATCCAGTCCCCTAGTCTAGCTCTGGAAAGAGACACTGGCATAGATCCCAGGGATATGGGTAAATAAGATACTGCCCCAGTCCTCAAGGAATGTGGGATAATAGCTTATAATATACTATAAAACAGTGTGAGAGAACTATTAGTAAAGTGCTGTAGAAACCAGATGGAAGAGCAGTGGATTCAGCCTGTGGAGGTCACGGCGGCTCTTGGAGGTGACCCCTGGGTGTGGCAAATGGTGAAGTGAAATGCTTATTTAAGTACACCTGGTATATGTAGTTCGAACCTTTCAACTTGATGAAATAGGATACTTTTTTTTGTTTTTTGAGGGCAGTGTCACTGGCCCTCATATGTGGGACCCGAACCTGGGCTGCTGGCTTCCCAAGCCAGTGCTTAACTACTGTGCCACACCACTCGGCCGGCCCTGAAATAGGATACTTTAATTTCACACAACCTAAAGCCTTACTTTAATTTTACACAACCTAAAGCCTTACACTTCTCGAATTGCACAAAACAGGGTGAATAAGTGTGAGATGGTAGTGATTCATGCCATGTCTGACCTGCAAAATGAGATCAAGTGACTTTGAGGAGATTCTTGACTTGTTGCTAAATCTAAGATTTATTTAACTATCACTAAAAGACAGATTCGTTCAAATGGAAAGCCATTCTCAAATTCCAAAATTTTGCAGTTCTTTGCTTTTCTACAAAGGAGTTTGTTTTGTCAGTCTCCACTATCTCTACTGACAAGCAGAAAATAAGAGCATCCAGACTTCTCAGTTTTCAAAGTAAAAACCTTGGGGTCTTCAGTGTTTCTATCAGAAAGCTGATTGCCTCCTATTGTTCCTTGATCCATAGTCACTTGGAGTATTCCCTTATAAATTTCTCTTTGGGAACCTTCTGAAAGGAGCTCTTATTTGAGAAAGGGAATTCTCAGTGTCTTCCAGATTTGGAGATGACTTTTTGGAATTGACTTTTAAGTGAAAATACATGTCTTGTGTCCTGCTGCTGGGGAGAGAAAATGTTGTTGAACGTGAAGGGGGAGGTTATGCCAGTTTTATAACACTCATTGGTGTAGCAAACTGGAGAACCTATTGATGCTGGATCTGTCTGAATACCTGCAACAGCCTGAGTCCTGCTTTTATCCTGCCTAATATGGACTGTTTATTCTATTCAAAGAAGCACTGCCACTTACTATGTTCATATCCTTCCAACTTTGTACTTTTGTTAGCTGCTGGGGAGGAAAAAAGGCGCTAACTTTTTCTATAGTTTCTGAAATTAGTGATTTGGTTTAGCTGGATAACAAAACTGAACTACAATATGTTGATTTCTAAAATTAGTGATTTGGTTTTAGCTGGATAAAGAAACTGAACTACATTTTGTTGTTTTGTACAATGGCTGTATTCTGAGATGACAAGATGTCATTATGAGAGAGTTTTCATTAAATTCTACATTTATATCTCCTCAACAAAATATTCCTCTGGTTTAGGTAAATGTTAAATAGAAAAAAGAAATGAAACTTGTTAATAAAACATGTTGACAAGCATTAAGCAACAATAACATCATTTTTCATGTATGGAATTAGCAAAGTTTTCTTGTTTTTTTTTTATAATTATGATTCCCACATCTGGTGAGGGTGCTACTCATATCTTGTTTATAGGATAGAAAATTAGTATAACTTTCTTGGGAAATAATTTGACCATTACTCTCACTTTTGGAAGTCTGTACAAAGGAAATCGTATGAACAGAATACAGATGTTTATAGCATTATTAGTAATAAAAATGGAAAATCTAAAATTTCATAGGGAAATGGTTTTATAAACTGTGACATACTGGTGTATGAACTATTACACTTTCATCAAAAATGACCTTTAGAGAAACTATAACAACATTGAGAAAGCCTATGATAAATGAGGCAAAAGGAGATCTCAGTGCTATGCCATTGAATTTTACAATGGCACAATTGTATTAAACCAACTGTCCAGCAAAAAATCAAAAAAACCTGGAAGGGGAAAACAATCTCAAATATTAAGTATTTTTTCCCTTAATATTCCCATATTTTATCATATGAAGCATAGATATTTTCAATGGGTTTTTTTACCTTTTATTTATAAAATGAAGGGTGCCACAGATATAATGATTATGTCAATTTTCATTAAAAATTTAATGTTCACCCAAAGACTCCATCAAAAAACTATTGGAACTGACAGACGAATTCAGTAAAGTAGCAGGATATAAAATCAATGTTCAGAAATCGGTGGCATTTGCATATACCAATAATAAACTAATGGAAAGAGAAATTAAGAAAACTGTCCCATTCACAATTGCGTCAAGAACTATAAAATACCTAGGAATAAATTTAACCAAAGCAGTGAAAGATCTGTACTCAGAAAATTATAAGACACTGAGGAAAGAAATCATAGAAGATACAAATAAATGGAAACACCTACCATGCTCATGGATAGGAAGAATTAATATGGTTAAAATGTCCATACTGCCTAA
Organism: Aselliscus stoliczkanus; assembly: GCA_033961575.1. Classification (NCBI taxonomy): domain Eukaryota; kingdom Metazoa; phylum Chordata; class Mammalia; order Chiroptera; family Hipposideridae; genus Aselliscus; species Aselliscus stoliczkanus. The sequence goes on along the minus strand of CM066730.1, from coordinate 112,734,592 downwards.
AGCAATATATAGATTCAATGCAATTCCTATCAAACTACCAAGGGCATTTTTCACAGAAATAGAAAATATAATCCTAAAGTTTATATGGAATCATAAAAGACCCAGAATAGCCTCGGCAATTCTGAGGAATAAAAACAAAGTCGGGGGGATCACGCTACCAGACATCAAAACCTACTACAAGGCCACAGTAATCAAGACAGTTTGGTATTGGCATAAAAACAGGCACATCGATCAGTGGAACAGAACAGGGAGCCCAGAAATTAATCCAAGCATTTACGGACAGTTAATCTATGACAAGGGAAGCAAGAATTTACACTGGAGTAAAGATAGTCTATTCAATAAATGGTGCTGGGAAAATTGGACTGACACATGCAAAAATATGAAACTGGATCATCTCCTTATGCCTTATACAAGAACAAATTCAAAATGGATTAAAGACTTAAATGTAAGACCTGAAACCATAAAAATCCTAAATGAAAATATAGGGAGTACATTTGCAGACATTACCCGGAGCAATATTTTTACTGATACATCCCTACGGGCTAGAGAAGTAAAAGAAAAAATGAACATATGGGATTATATCAGACTTAAAAGTTTTTTCACAACAAAGGAAACCATTAATAAAACAAAAAGGAAGCCTACTGAATGGGAGAATATATTTGCCAACGATATATCTGATAAGGGGTTAATATCCAAAATTTATAAAACACTCATGAAACTCAACACCAAAAAAACAAACAACCCAATTAAAAAATGGGCAGAAGATATGAAGAGACATTTCTCTAAAGAGGACATACAGATGGCCAACAGGCATATGAAAAATAGTTCAACCTCACTGGTCATTAGGGAAATGCAAATAAAAACCACCATGAGATACCACCTCACTCCAGTCAGAATGGCTATCATCAACAAATCAACAAACAACAAGTGCTGGCGGGGCTGTGGGGAAAAGGGGACCCTGCTGCACTGTTGGTGGGACTGCAGATTGGTGCAGCCACTATGGAAGTCAGTATGGAGGTATCTCAAAGAACTGGAAATAGAGCTACCGTTTGACCCAGCAATTCCACTCCTAGGTATTTATCCTGAAAAAACCAATACACTTATTAACAAAAAGTTATGCACCCCAATGTTCATAGCAGCACAATTTACAATAGCTAAGACTTGGAAACAACCAAAATGCCCATCAGTAGATGACTGGATTAAGAAACTGTGGTATATTTATACAATGGAGTATTACTCTGCTATAAAGAAGAATGAAATCGTGCCATTTGCAATGATATGGATGGACCTAGAGACTATAATGTTGAGTGAAATAAGTCAGTCAGAGAAGGACAAATACCATATGATCTCACTTATATGTGGAATATGAAAAACTGTATGAATGAGCAAAGTAAACAGAAACTGTCTCATAGATATAGAGGAAAAATCAGGGTTGCTAATTTGGAGAGGAATGGGGATGAGTGAGAAGGGGAAGGGATTAGACAGCAAAAATAGGCAACTACAATATTGCTACTGGGATAGGAAAAACAGTTTGGGGAATATAATTAATAATGTTGTAAATATTCTGTGGAATGTCAGATGATCATAGGTCTTGTTAGGGAGACCATTTCATGGATGGAGTAGAGGTTTGATCACTGCACTGTATTACTAAAGTGGAGGTGGTATACCTACTGTAATTGAATATATATATAGATAGTCACGGGATGTGGATTATACTGTGGAAGAGAGTCAGAGGAAGAGTAATAGATATATATGATATGGGGGGGGAGTGGGGTGGTGTATTGGGGGTGGGGGGTTGTCACTTTGAGGGGTAAAATGTATAACTATTGCACTGTGTTGTACACCTGAAACTAATTAAAAATAAAATAAAATATAAAAAAAAAAATTTAATGTTCATATTTTGTACTGTATAAATTGCCATGTTGATGAGATTAAATGTGTAACTTGTGACAGTGATTTGTTTCTTTTCCTGGGTTAACACCTTTTGTGAGAGGTCAGAAGATGGTCTCTTTAATAACACTCAAATTTTTGCTTTTTTTTTGAGGGCAGTGTCACTGGCCCTCATATGTGGGACCGAACCGAGGCTGCTGGCTTCCGAAGCCAGCGCTTAACCACTGCGCCACTCGGCTGGCCCTCAAATTTATAAAAAGTCATCTTTTATGTTTCATAAAGTTACTATAGATGTTGGAAATTTTAGGACCACAAAAGTGGATAAATTGTCTTGTAGTCCCGTTATACATAAAATATAACAATATGTTTATGATTTCTCTTTAGGAATTTTTCAAATAGAAACTAATTGCAGAGTTTCCGGTTGACCAACATTCATAGGGTAAGATTAACATTCTGAATTGTGAACACATGGTAAAGATAATTACTATTATGTTAGTAGCTTGGGGCAAACAAATATTGAATACTTAATATGTACAAAGAGATTTCTGTTCCTACAGATGTTTTGAGTAAAATCTTTTTTGATGTATTTAAACCAGTTAAATGAACATTAAATCTGTGTACGTCTTGGCAAAATGTCATGTGCTTTGTTGGTTTTGTATATAGGAAGGGGTGTGTGTGTGTGTGTGTGTGTGTGTCTGTCTGTGTGTGTGTGTCCGTGGGTGTTTGATATTTGCCATTTTTAAAATTAAAGATCTAAAGAATATAATAAATGTTTATGAGAGACTTAGACTGCATGATTCCATGTCTGTATTTTTCTGATTAGTTTAAGGAGGTATTTTTAATGCATAGAATTGGTTTCCCATATTTCCATAAGTAAAAGCTGGCCATGCTCTCCTACAGTAGGTAAGTCAGAAATAAGCAAGCCCTGTGCACTGTTGCTTTCTGCAAACATCGTTCTTCTTTTATAGTTGTGGGAGATTAATCTTAAATTAGTTCTGTGGCAGAGCTTTTGATTTTGACATAATGAAAGATGAATTCATACACTGTATTAAATAATGTGACTCTCTAGTGTTGTGAATACGACATATATCTTAAAAATGTGTCACCTAGTTTTGAACATATAGTGCAGGTGACGCTGTGGTGCGGACAGCATGTTCTGAACACCCTTCTTTTTATAGACGAAGGTGTAGATCCTTTGATGTCTTGTTATGTCCACATTTCCCTGCTGATTCATTGACTTCACTATAAATTTTTAAAAGCTAATATCAGCTACTTATCTACGTATGACTCTTTAGTGGCTTTTCCTTTTCTCCTGGACTATTTATTATGCAAACTTTACCATGGCTGCAGGACCTCTGTCACTCTTCTATGTTCTAAACGCTCCTGACATTCTAGCTGAGTGGCCTCCTTTCTGATCCTTGCACATCCTCAGCTTTTTGCTCCTTCTTCCTACAATGATCTTCCAGTACCATCACATGGCTGGCTCCATTTAGATCTACGTTCTAATGAAAGTCCCTCTAAACAGGCCTTCCCTGACCACCCAATCTAAAATAGCTTTGTAAGTCTTCATAGTGTTTTTTATTTTATTGTGTTTGTATATTTGGTTCTGGTCTCTCTGCCCTTACTACCCAGTAATGTTGCTGAGAGCAGGGGGTCTTGTCTATCTTACATACCTGTATTTTCCTAACACATAGAACTCCCCCTGGCACATAGTAGGCATTCTTAATATTTGTTGCATGAACAGACTGAAGTTCTGACCTTTCTTTGATATGTGCTGATGTTCAGTGATGCTTCACCCCTTCTCTTCGGTTATTTTATTTGTATAACCAAATGTAGTACTTTTTAGGTTTATCAGTCATCTCGCTCATTGTGGCACTGAAGTGACAGTATAAGATGGTGGTGTTCTCAACTATGCATGTTTTCTTTCCACAAAACAATTGTAAATCCTGTGAAGGCAGAAACAATATCTCCTTGTTATGCCTTTATAGTTCTAGCCCCTGGAATTGAGTATATATAAATGTTAACTTTAGAGAAAGGGTTAAGACTTGTTGCTTACTCATATTTTTAAGTATTTAAATAGTACACTGGTTTGTCTGCTCCAGAGCTAAAAAAAAAATCTCATTTTGAATTATAGTTTTAAAAAATGTAACATAGAAATGTTCTGGACTATATTAGCAACTTGATGTTTTAAAACCCTGTGTTATTTTATTTAAATAATAATAGACATTAAGATAAAGTTGATTATTAATTAGCCTATCTGGCCAGAATTAGTGCTATCAATCTTCTAGTTCTTTTCAAATTAGGACACTTGGCCATAAGCCCATGTTCTATTACCTAGAGAAGCCACTTGAACAACTCTGAACTTTGGTTTCCTCATTTGTGTAAAGCTGGTCTCTGATCTCTGTGGTTTCTTCCTGGAGTACATAGTTCATACGATTCTGCTCTATGGAAGAATTAGGAGAAATAAATGGAATTATGATCTCTGTTTTCACCTAGTCATTTGAAAGGAGACTGCATAGGAACCGAGTTTGGTTCTACTCTGTGGTTTGCTTGCTATGGGATAGTGAGAGGGCAGTCGGAAAATATTTCTTATAGATAATGAAGGTAGTGGAGAAGGGTTTAAGATTGCCTTCTGTTTACACATTCTCTCTAAGTAGTATGCAGCCACTGGTAGCTTATGCTCTGCTAATATTCTAATAATGTGGGTGCAACTTCTTTCATTATAAATATATTCCAAATAATTTGGTAGCTCACTAAAGGCATCAGAGAACTGAGAGCTCTTTTCCTAAAAAGACAATTACCATCTAAATTAAATATATGATGTATTCCATAACCACCAGCAACAAGGAAAAGTGAAGCAATATTCCTTAAATTCAGAAGAATCCAGCTTAATCAGGATTTCTTGGGTTATTTTCATGTTTTTGATTGTCAAATTGAGCAATTTTCTCCTGGGGCTTTAGATGATTAAGGTTATTTTCCTAGTATGGAGAATAGTATTTATAATTGTTTCATAGATCCATTACCACTCTACTGCTTTGTGTAAGAAGCTACAGAATGGTAGTCACACATCTCTGTTCTTCGGTTTCTCTGTGTTATTTGACTCTGATGTCTGAGTCTTTCCTTAAAACTCTCTGATTTGTGTGTTCCAGAAATACTGTGCTGCCCTGCCTCTCCATCTCCTGTTAGTGTTCTGGGTCTGATAGTTCTTCATCTGACATATTATCTAGAGGAGAAAAGTTCTGTTCTTCACTCAATACATTTGTTCTCTCAAAGAATTAATTCATTTCTATGTCACTATCACCTACTTAAATACTCATGACCCCTATGTGGGATTCAAGATGGCTGCCAATAATTTGTGAGTCTTCCCATCTAGAGATGGGATCTGTTTCTCCTCCCTCTGAATCTGGGCTGTCCCTGTTACATTTTTTGACCAATTAAATGTGGCAGAAATGGTGTGGAGTAATTCCTAAGGCTGGACCTTAAAGAATTTGTAGCTTCTACTTTTGTGTCGTTAAAGTGTTCCTTCTGAGAATTTAGCCATCTTGCTATGAGACAGCCTGAACAGCCATGTGGAGGAGTGGCAGGGCCCCTGGGCATGAGCCCACGCTGAGCTCCAGGCCAGCAGCAGCCAGCCCAGTGCCAGCCCTCTGACTGAGGCCTGTTGGACCTCCCAGCCACAGCATTGAAGCCAACACCACGTGAAACAGAATAACTGCCTCATCATCCCACAGAATCATGAGAAACGGTAAATGGTGGTTTTAGCTGCTACGTTTGGGGATGGTTTGTTACAGAGTCATAAAGAACCAAAACAAAACTTGGTTCCTGGAAGTGAGGTGCTACCATGATGAAACATTTGGCATTGGCTTTGAGACCAGGTGAAGACCTGAAAGGAAAGAAAGAAGAGAGTTGTTAAATGAAGAGCAGTGAGGAAACTGCTGTTGGAAGATATAAAATGGTACCCTTCTTCTTTCATATGACCAAAATCAGCAAGACTGGCCCCTACAGTAACATGGAAGAGAGAAAATCAACCTAATGAATTTGTGAACTATTGCAATATTCCAGCAGAATATTGGCAGTGCCAATTGACTTCTTTTTTTAACCACCTGTGATCAAAGCATTGCAAGACAGAGATGACTTAAGAAACTGTTCAGAGTTTGAGTAGACTTTAGAGGAAATATTTCCAATCCAGAATTTTCAAGGGTCATAAATAAAACTGTTACTCATTGCTAGCTTCTCTATCCAGCAAAAGGCACTCAAAGTAAGCAATGGCCTCAGGAAAAAAATTCCCATCCAGAGCACTACTGCCAGTTAAATTTGGTCTCGAGATAAAAACAAGAGCCCCGGCACAGCTGTAAGACCCTGTATTAAGACTTGAAAAGATTTAAGGCAGTGCCTCTTAAATCTTCACAGCTAGATAGAAGGGCTCTAAGAATCTTAAGGGTATTGTCTCACAGCATCATGGACCTGATTTAGATGACAAAAATCATGGACTTCAAGCCTGAACTTGATGCTATAGTAGGATAAAATTTTTGGGGAGGGGCATCTTGGGTGATGGTGAAGTTTTGTACGTAAGAGGAATGTAAATAATTTGTGGACAGAAAATAAACATGGTCACACATTTTTTGCCACTCCTCCCATTGAAAGGTGGTGTTTGCTTCCTCTGCCCTCAAGTCCAGGCTGGCCTTGTAACTCCTTTGACCAGTAGAATGTGGTGGATATGACACTGTATAGCCTCCAGGGCTCTTCCATAAAAGACCTATAGTTTTCATCTCTGTGCTTGGAATGCACTATCTTACAACCCAGCCACCGTGCTGTGTGAGAACACTCAAGCAGCCATGTGAAGTCTCACACATGGGAGTTACCAGCCAGCAGTAAGAACCAACTCTCTGCCTGATGAACAAGGACATGTTGGATCTCCCAGCTATCTTTGTGCCAGCCAACACCATGAAGCAAAAGAACCACTCACAGAATCGCTAGAAATAAAACTGTATTTTGTTAAGGTTTGGTTTGGTATATGCAGAATAGCTAGCCAAAATCCTTCTGGTCTGTATGTTCTAGCCTCCCCCTCCTCTTGGGATACACCCTGCCTAAACATCTGAGCATATCATTTTCTGCCTTCAGCAATTTTGTATATTCAGTTCTTTAGGGTACAAATATTTGTTATAAGCTGTGTGCTAAAAACCGTGGAAGACACTACAATAACATGAAATCAAAATCTAATTCCATGACTCCTGCTTCTCCATGGACTCCTCTATCTGATGTTGGCAAGTGGTGTGAATTTTCATTTATAGTGACTGTCTAATTCTTTGTTTTCTTGGCATTAAAACTTTTTCTTACTATTTCTGGCCCACATGATGGAAATAGCTTTCAGCTGCCCCGTTGTCCCTCCTCTTTAAGTCCAGCCTGCAAATCTCTACAGATCAGTGACTCAATTGTTCTGCTGCCTCACCAAACTGAGTCTCTGAGGGGTTCATGTGGGAGATGGTAGCTATTCTTTGCAGTCTATGGAGGGGTAGTACCTAGACATCTAGTGAAGCTTCCAGAAGACAGAAGGTAGGCACTTTTCCTAGATGTTTTATTGCCAATCTATCCAATGAGCTTTCTCCTTCTTGGGAAATTTAGAAAAAAACAATGGTTTAGGCCTTACCTGGACCGATTGAATTACTCTGTGGGAGTGGGGTCTGGCTTTAGGATTCTTTTAATAGTGCCCCTGGTGGTTCTAATGTGAAGCCAAAATTGACAACCGCAGTCATAGATTTGTGATTCTTATAAACGGTCTCTGCACTTGCCACATCTCACTAGTCCTACTAGGAACTAGAAATTTGTTAGAAATGCACATTCTTTGGGCCTATTTCAGACCTAATGAATCAGGAATTCTGAGGGTAGGACCCATCACTTTGTGTTTTAATGAGCTTTCCAGTGATTTTCATGGACATTAATGTAAGAGAAACACTTTACTAGATAAATCTTAGTTCTCTTCTGGGTCTCAAAACTATGACTAAATTTGGGAAGGGTGTTTGTTATTTAAAAGTCACTATACGGACAAGATCTGAAACAATTGGTAAAGAATTAAACTGGCATACCAAGTATCTTGCTAGCGATCATTTTAAGTACCTGTCATCAGATCTCTGAAGAGTGGTTCAGGGGGTTATTTAGAATAAAGGAGGGCCAGCTGAGTGGCGTGGTGGTTAAGCGCTGGCTTGGGAAGCCAGCAGTACTGGTTCTGGTCCCACATATGAGGGCCAGTGACACTGCTCTTAAAAAAAAAAAAATAGAATAAAGGAGCAAATTAATTAGAGATACTGATGCTTTGTTCCCAAAGAGAGAGCTCAAAGAGGTGAATTTAAACTTCAATTAGACATATGTTAGACCCAAAAATCATTCTGAAGTGGTATTAAACATTTTGAATAGATATAAGATCATTATAAAATCAATTTTCAGTGACAGTAAGTAGAGAAACTCCATTTTGAATTGTTTGGCTATATCCCTGCTTTGGGCCAGAGACGGGAATCTTTGAAGTACTGACCAATTCTCAGCATATAATGACTCTAAATACCATCTGAACATCATTTGTTTGTTTTTTCACTGGTTATTTTGGAAATGCTTTCAAAGTAAAATAGGACTAGTGGGAAGTAAAGATGCCTAACTTCAGTGTTGTTGCTTCAGTCGTAGAGACTTTAGGGTGAGATTGTCAAATGAATTCATATGCTCTGAAAAGCTTTTATGATTGTTTAATGAAGTTTAAAAGCTAAAGGAATGGGATTAGGACCATAAAAATCCTTTACCCTTAACATTGTCTCTTTGAAATGATTTAGTACATTTGTGTATTTGAAATAGAGATCTGATTTGGATTGGGTCCTCATTATTTGCAAAAATATGCTTTGGAAAAAATTTCCTAGACACACAAACAGTATTAAATTTTGTAATGGCAAAGGACAATTATGCTCTAGCTCTCTAGTCAAACACGTCAATGAGAAAAATCAGTTAATATATAGGAATGCTTGAGGTTTTCATGTCATTAAATCCAGATTCTATATATAAGGTTGAACAATTAAGTTTGCGAACTCATCCTAGAAAAAGTGCTGCATACCTCATTGCTGAATATCACTACGGTCATGTTCAAAGTACTCCCCTTGGGAAGCTATGCACTAACACCAGCGCCTAGTCCACCCTTCAAAGCAATTTTGGAACTTTTTTTCTGGAATGGCCATCAGAGCAGTATTACCCTTGATGTCCTGAATGTCATCAAAATGTCTCCCTTTCAATATTTCCTTGATCTTCGGGTAAAGAAAGAAGTCATTGGGGCCAGATCAGGTGAGTAGGGAGGGTGTTCCAATACAGTTATTTGTTTACTGGCTAAAAACTCCCTCACAGACAGTGCCGTGTAAGTTGGTGCATTGTTGTGATGCAAGAGCTATGAATTGCTGGAGAAAAGTTTAGGTTGTCTAACTTTTTCACACAGCGTTTTCAGCACTTTCAAATAGCAAACTTGGTTAACTGTTTGTCCAGTTGGTACAAATTCATAATGAATAATTCCTCTGATATCAAAAAGATGGGCAACATCATTGCAACAAGTTTGCAAACTTAATTGTTAGACCTCGTATTTATATATTTACTCTTAGATAGTTCAGTGGAAAATGTTTAGTGGGAAAAAAAAGTTAACTGAGAAAGTAGATTATACAATATGTAACTGGAGACATTGCAGAAAACTATACATTTGCATCTTTGTCCTTCAAAAGATTATAATAGAGCCCAATTATAAGGCAGATGTTGGGGTAAATTGATATCTTAATCTTGAAGCTGCTATGACAAACTACCATACTGGGTACTTAACAGACATTTATTTCTCACAGCTCTGGAGACTGAAAAGTCCAAGGTCAAAGTGCATTATGTCCGTGGAGAGCTGACTTCCTAATTGATAAACAGCCATGTTCTTGCTGTGTCCTCACATGGTAGAAGGGGCAGGGAGCTCCCTGGGGTTCCTTTTATAAGGACACTAGTCCTGTTCACAAGGGTCTCACTCTCATGACCTAATCACCTCCCAAAGCCATCACGTCCTAATACTATCACATTGGGGGTTAGGTTTCAACACATATATTTGGGGAGGACACAAATATTCAGTCCATTGCAGTTGGAGAAGAGAGTTAAATGTTCAGCTTTTGCTTTAGTTTTGAAGAGAACTGAGACCTGCATAATTAATTGGATTGAATGAGACAGTATGGTCTGGTGTGGACAAGGCTTAAGATTTGAGTCTGAGGACCTAGGTTTTTGATGTTACTGTTTCTTGCTGGTTTTGTCACCTAGGGCATGGTAACTTCTTTGGGTCCACCTTATTTTCTCTGTTTATAAAATGTTCAAAATAATATTTATCTCAATGGCTTGTTATAAGTATGAAACAAATTAATATAAATGAAAGTACTTTGATAGTAGGAAACCAGATATCAGATTATTATTAATAATAGATTTTGGCCCTCTTATTGACAAGGAACTCTCACAAGGAAATCTGCATTAGGTGATTATAGGAAAGTTTATTATTCTTAAAGAGGTAAAAGTTCTTTACAAATTATTTTCAGTTAGAATAAATATGGTGAACCTGTAGTAAGTTATGGTTTACTAATAGCTTAGTTATAGTAGTTTCTCACTGATTATTTTAAAATAGTACTATAGTTGGAGCTTTGTGTCTTTCTGCTTTCATAGAACTACTGTGTTTAAAGTAAAAAGTGTATTTGCAACTTGTTGAAAAAACATTGTATTGTATACAAGAGGTATCATAATGAGTGAGTAGCATTCTGGAATTATGCAATAAATTCCTTTTCTGGCACATTACAGATGCAATGCAATGGAATAATGTTTCACACATCAAATGCCTTTATCATGCTTGCTGCACATAAATGCGGTTGTGTATCATATGTTGTAAGCCATTTAAAAATGAATTGTGAATGAGAAACTCATACTCCCGTGGTGCTAAATATGAATTAATATACAGCTAGATTTTCATACATACTAACTGTGCTCTCTGGCCTACAAAATAGTTGGATAATGGGTAGTAATTATTAAGCAGGTTTTACACATGGATTGGTAAATACAAAGTAAATTTCAGACATGTTCCACATTTTGACCTTTGAAAAATGAACAAGGTCACAAGATTATTGCTAAAAATATCTTAAATACAATTTGGGGTCATTATTCTAGAGCTGGATTTCAAGTACTTAATCAACCAATAAAGGATTGTATCTTCAGGGCAAATAGCAAATATATAAACCTTTCCAGCAACTTTCAGAGATTACATAGGCACTAAAAAATTTTAACACCCAATTTAACATTGTTTTGTTTTAAAATGTTCTTGTTTCAAACTGATCAACATACAAGTATATGTAAACTATTGTATCTGCTTCTTTGAAGAAGATTCTAAGAATGTCTTTTATTAACCTACAAGGTAAAAATAAAATGAATATAGATATATTTAACAGTATCATAATTTCAGAGAATTTCAGCCATATTTCTGAGCAGTGTCTTAAAAAGTTATTAACTTGTGACTACTTCTAATGAAATCAATAGGCTAAATTTTAAGTGCACTGAGTGTTCTTATTTGGATAGATGTGAAGTTTTAAATTTGGGTGCAGAAATTATATGATTTGACAGGCCATCTGATAAATGCAACTAAGACCAACTGTATGAGGACTGAATAAGAGAAATTAACATTTGTAAGTCTACAAATGGGAAAAGCTAAGTGTTCATCTAAGTGTTGTAGATACAGGATTTTTAAATCTATTAGATCTAAATTTATGTGGAAATTTTTCTGTAACATAAGGGAGTTCAGGGAATGATTATGATCTGATATGTGGATGAGGTCCTATATATAGCTTTGCCAATATGAAAAATGAACTGATTTATGAAAATCTGTTTGCCATATCATGATGGAGAAGGCCTCTGAAGACAATATCTCCAATTTTTGTTTGTTTAAATGACTGCAGCTATTTCAAGATATCTATGCTTTCTCATAGAATGAAGACAAACACAGAGATGGTGTGTCTAAGAAATTTTAAAAGGTGTAGGCCTCCTGATTGAAGCGTTATTGACTTACTGGAGTCATTTTTCTTATTAGCGTAAGTATAAATATTTAAAGTACAGTCTTTTGGTCACTGTTGATATGTGTTCTTTGTTGAATAAATATTCACTGTGAAGCACCCTTATCATTGCTAGAGTTAAATTCTTCTGTAATTCCAGTTGCCTATCTTAAATGAATTTAACTCTCAGGACCATTGAGAGAACAAATAAAGCCATAAACTTTGAGCTAGAAGAGCCTTTGGGATGATCTGGTTCCCACTCTTGGTTCATTATAAGGAATTCCTTTGCAAGGTCCCTGACAGATGATCATTTTGTTCACCTAGACCCCGTAGGGAGAAGAGGCTGAACTATTTCATAGAATGGCATTCTTTAGATGTTCCACCACAAATTGGATTAAAATATGACTTTCTGAAATCTCCACCCCCCAGTTCTGCCTGTGGAGCCACTTATTTTTTCATACAAATGGTGGTCACGTAAAAATCTAAATTTAAATTCTCAGGCTTCCCTAGTCAGCTTTTATCTCAGCTGAATATCATCAGTTACCTATGTTTCTCCAGAGAAAATGGCTTGTAGACAAGACAGCTCTGATTTTTTTGTTGTTGTTCCCCACTTAGTCTTTAACCTGTAACTGAGCACTGGGTTCCAGGTGTAATCTCACCAGGACGGCACAGGACTATTGCCCTTTTATCTGGGTTCATCTATTAATGTGGCCATAGATTATAGTCATATTATAGTTATAATTAACATTAATATAGCATACAGCTACATTTAGCATAATAGCTATTACACGATTAGCAAAAAGTATACATTCATGTCAACCAGAATCCCTAGGTATTTTTCATATGTTCATCCAGCAACGTTTTCTGCCATCCTGCCACCATCCTGCCATTCTGCCTAGGAGGCAGGATAGTATCATAAACATGATACCATATCATGTTTATGGCATTTTGGGGTCAAAGTACAAGACTTTCTGTTCGTCTCATATAATCCTCTTGTTTTTGGTTTTTGTCTCGTCTTGACACACAATTATGGTTAACTGCAGTGGGACGAGGCAGAATGGGAGGAGCTGAGAGTTAGAAATAAACCTGCTAAGCTAGAGTAAGGGAGAGAAGCCCTGGAGAGTTATATAATCAAACCACAGGTCCTAAGAGGAAGTTGAATCCATATAATATGATATGATATCCAGAGAAGATGCAGAAGAAAGTGGTGCTTCAGTCCAGCAGTTCAAGTCAGAGATCATGGGATGATGCCCTAACAAGTGGGAGAGCATGAAGGTATAGGGTTCAGGGTCAGATGATCAGTAATATGTCGAGGCTGACCTGCAAAAGAGAAGACACTTATTAACATGTAGCAGAGCCTCTATAATGGAATTCTAGGGTTCAAGGCATGAAGCCAGTCACTTGAAAGAAGGCCACTGAAAGCAAAAAGGCTTCCGTGGGGGGGTCCTACCAGTTCTAAGATATCTAGAGAGAGAAACTCAAACCCAGGAAAGATGATAAGACTTCAGACTCAAGAAAGTACAAGAGAAGCCCTTGGACATAAGTTAGAGCTAGACCACCAGCAAAAGATGACCATGCCACTGTGACCTTTATTTCTTTTTTCTTACCAGGTATGTTATTAGATTCAAATATTTCTTTTTATCTTACTCTCTTCCATCTTATAGATTTTACTAATTAGCAATTTTTAAAACATTTGGTTTTTTTAATAACTTAATTGATTTCAATGCTTTCTATATTTTCTTTCTGAACAGTACATAAAACATTTATGTAAAGAACAATTGTCTGAATACTTTTATTTATTTTTTTTTTTGAGGGCAGTGTTACTGGCCTTCATATGTGGGACCGAACCGGGGCCGCTGGCTTCCCAAGCCAGCGCTTAACCACTGCACCACTCAGCTGGCATACTATTAAATATTAAATATGAAAATGCAAAATCCACCTTGTTTTTCTGAAGGCAAAAATAATTTAATAATGGAGCATGCGCTAAATCATTTATATTTTGATTATTGTTAGCATTTTGTCATGAAAACATTAAACATGAGAGTCTCCATAGTTGAGTGTCCTAACTTGGTTTTTCTTCCCTATCCATTTTTAAGTTGTTGTTTGTCAGCTTTTAAATCCTCTAAGTTAAACATGAGTTTAAGTTAAAAGCAAGAGTTTGGGGGGGAAGGAGATAATGCATTAAATCACATTATGCTTTGAACCTAGGCTTGGCAGATCCCTCTAGGATTATCCTAAAAGATAATTTTATAAAGCAGTGCTTTTTCAAAAGAGGTTCCTTGGAGCAACTGAAATGTAACTCTTAGACTATAACTGATGCTCCAGACATAGGGTAGGATGTAGAAAAGAGCTTATTCAGACCTTTTGGAGGGTATAAAATATAGCTGTTAGAAATGAGTAGCATAAGAACCAGTTTTCCAAACGTTGATTGTAGAAAATTTGGCTTCTGGTTTTTAATAACTTAGCATGGAGTCAAAATCCAGAAGGAAACTACGTGTAGATAGCTGCTTCACGTCCTGCCCCAGGTACCCTTACAGATCCAGTCTCTCATTTAAGGGATGCTACAGTGCACAGTTTCAAATTAAACCAGAAGACTTCAATAGCCCGTGATCAGTACTGCCTCTCAGGTTTTGCCCCTGAACTAAATCCTACTTAGGTAGGATATGTGTGTGCAGGCATTAGAGATAAATGCTTAATTTGGATATCTTTAACATCAGTGGTTTTTCTTTTATGTTTTCCCTTCTAGTTTCTGTACTCCTGCAAGGGAAAGTCATGATTACACTAACAGAGTTAAAATGTTTAGCAGACGCCCAGTCATCTTATCATATCCTAAAACCCTGGTGGGACGTCTTCTGGTATTACATCACCCTGGTCATGCTGCTGGTGGCTGTGCTGGCTGGTACTCTGCAGCTTACACAGAGCAGGGTTCTGTGCTGTCTTCCATGCAAGGTGGAATTCGACAATCACTGTGCCGTGCCTTGGGACATCTTGAAAGCCAGCATGAATACATCTTCTGACCCCAGGACACCGCTTCCGCTCCCCCTCAGAATCCAGAATGACCTCCACAGACAGCAGTACTCCTACATCGACGCCGTCTGTTATGAGAAACAGCTTCACTGGTTCGCAAAGTTTTTCCCCTACCTGGTGCTCTTGCACACGCTCATCTTTGCAGCCTGTAGCAACTTTTGGCTTCACTACCCCAGTACCAGTTCCAGGCTTGAGCATTTTGTGGCCATCCTTCACAAGTGCTTCGATTCTCCGTGGACTACCCGCGCCCTGTCCGAAACAGTGGCCGAGCAGTCAGTGAAGCCCTTGACCCTCTCCAAGTCCAAGGTTTTGATTTCATCCTCAGGGTGTTCAGCTGATGTTGATGCCAGTAAGCAGGCATTGCCCTACCCACAGCCTGGCTTGGAGTCAGCTGGCATAGAGAGCCCAACTTCCAGTGTCCTGGACAAGAAGGAGGGCGAACAGGCCAAAGCCATCTTTGAAAAAGTGAAAAGATTCCGCATGCACGTGGAGAAGAAGGACATCATTTATAGAGTGTATCTGAAGCAGATAATAGTCAAAGTCATTTTGTTTGTCCTCATCATAACTTATGTTCCATATTTTTTAAGCTACATCACTCTAGAAATTGACTGTTCAATTGATGTGCAGGCTTTTACAGGATATAAGCGCTACCAGTGTGTCTACTCCTTGGCAGAAATATTTAAGGTCCTGGCTTCATTTTATGTCATTTTGGTTATACTTTATGGTCTCACCTCCTCCTACAGCCTGTGGTGGATGGTCAGGAGTTCCCTGAAGCAATATTCCTTTGAGGCGTTGAGAGAGAAAAGCAACTACAGCGACATCCCTGATGTCAAGAATGACTTTGCCTTCATCCTCCACCTGGCCGATCAGTACGATCCTCTTTATTCCAAACGCTTCTCCATATTCCTGTCGGAGGTCAGTGAGAACAAGCTGAAACAGATCAACCTCAATAACGAATGGACAGTCGAGAAACTGAAAAGCAAGCTTGTCAAAAACTCCCAGGACAAGATAGAACTGCATCTTTTTATGCTCAACGGTCTTCCAGACAATGTCTTTGAGCTAACGGAGATCGAAGTGCTGAGCCTGGAGCTGATCCCTGAGGCCAAGCTGCCCTCCACAGTCTCACAGCTGGTCAACCTCAAGGAGCTGCACGTGTACCACTCATCTCTGGTGGTCGACCATCCTGCGCTGGCCTTCCTCGAGGAGAATTTAAAAATCCTCCGCCTGAAATTTACTGAAATGGGCAAAATTCCACGCTGGGTATTTCACCTGAAGAATCTCAAGGAACTCTATCTGTTTGGTTGTGTTCTGCCTGAGCAATTGAGCACCGTGCAGCCGGAGGGCTTTCAGGACTTAAAGAACCTGAGGACCCTCTACTTGAAGAGCAGCCTGTCCCGGGTCCCGCAGGTCGTTACGGACCTCCTGCCTGCCCTGCAGAAGCTGTCCCTCAACAATGAGGGGAGCAAGCTGGTGGTGCTGAACAACCTGAAAAAGATGATCCATCTGAAAAGCCTGGAGCTGATCAGCTGCGACCTGGAACGCATTCCACACTCCATTTTCAGCCTGAACAATTTGCATGAGTTAGACCTCAAGGAAAATAACCTTAAAACGGTAGAAGAGATCATCAGCTTTCAGCATCTCCAGAATCTTTCCTGCTTAAAGTTGTGGCACAATAACATTGCTTATATTCCTGCCCAAATTGGGGCATTATCTAATCTAGAGCAGCTCTCTCTGGACCATAATAACATTGAGAACCTGCCCCTGCAGCTCTTTCTATGCACCAAACTCCATTACTTGGATCTAAGCTATAACCACCTGACCTTCATTCCAGAAGAAATCCAGTATCTGAGTAATCTGCAGTACTTTGCTGTGACAAACAACAATGTAAGTAAATCCATGCCTCCCTTAATTTAGCCAGTCTTTTGAGGATCTGCTGTAACAGTGTGTATGTACGTAAAGAAAATACATGGACATTAAGTCATGCTAAGCATCCTCTGAGCCTGGCCTGACTACCACTTACTAGCTTTGTGACCATGGACAAATTACCAAAACACTGAGAACATCCGTTTTTAATCTAACTTACACGTTGTCATGGAGATTTTATGAAGAAGAGAAAAAGCAGTGGGCACACTTCCTGACACGTGGTAGTTGTTCAACACATGTTCTCTTTATTCTCTTTTCCCATATTTTACATTAACGTCACAGTTGAGGTATTTTAAACTAATTAGTTATGACAGACCTTTTCATTTTGAAAAGGTCTTAACTACTTAGAAAGTTTCATAACACTTTTCAGCTTTCCAAATCTGTCACAGAACTTTTTGTTAAAAATACTGGGATCGTGAGTTATTCATAAATCTTTTTTTGTGATGCGGTAAAAAAGATTTGAAATCTGCATGCATGTCTAGAAAGGCAATTCAAAATGAAAGGCCTCGTTCTATAATGCAACACTAGGGCTTCTTAGGAGCTTTTTCCAGCATCTATGCTTTAAAAATGAACCATAATTTGCAACAGTAAAGCCAAGTTAAGGAAAACTTAACTTCTCTGAAACAAGAGAAAACAAAATAAATGAGTAGTTTCCTAGGTTAAAATGTGAAGGAGGAGGAAAAAGAAAAAAACCATGCTAGTCCAAAGGGCGAGAGAGTGATGATAATGTCCATACAGGAAGAAGAAAAAAAACCTGTCAGGAATCAGGTCTGCTGCAAGAGGAAAGTGGTCTTTCTCAGGTTGAAATGGGAACTATTTTCTTCTACCCCACCCAAAAATGCATTATCTCCAAGAATTTTTGGTAATTCGTGTTTCATGCTAAATATAGCTATGAGCTTGGTATTGGCTAATAAACATATTAATCACCAGATACTGTTTTTGGAAACCATGGATTGTTGGAGAAATACCAGAAAGTTGAGGAATGAGAGCAAAATTCATGCTGATTTTGAGAACTCTTAAGACTTGACTCATATGTAAAAGGATAGAGCCTATTATAAGATAAATGGGAAATCTTCAGGTCTTAAAAGATTATGAGGTTTTAAAACCCTTTTAGGATTGATCTGGATTAGCAGTGCAATTCAGAATTACCTGAAGGGCTTGTTAAAACAGATGAATCGGCCCCACTCCCAGGGTTTCTCATTTAGTAGGTCTGGTGTAGGATCCGAGAGTTTGCAGTTTTAAAAAGTCCCAGATTAAGCTGATGCTGCTGGCCTGGTGACCATACTTTGAACACTACAGGTCTAGAGATTTATCATTAGTGTTGTTTAATTATGCAGTTGATTAATGTTAATATTTTGGTTACATTTTTTCATTGTTAAATCTATAATAAAAAGTATAAATAATTATTTTAAGAGGTATTGGTTCCACCTAGTTGTCATACTAGTTGTCATGTAGTTAAATCACTACATGAATTTTTAAAATTTGCAGCTGATGAAGTTGTTAGCTGGCCATGAATTATTTAATGTATGAGTAGGTTACTGTTGTTTTCTAGTTCAATGTAATGAGAACTTAAGACCATTGGCACTTTTTGATACCAAGTTTATTGACTTCTTTTCTGTGTCTGAAAGAGAGACTAGGAATATCAGACTCATCCAATTCTGAATAAATGGGGATGCTTGGTAGCCGTGAAAAATCTTAAGCTGAAGGTAGTTTATAACCAAAGTAAAATGATATCTTTGGCTGGGTTGTCCTCAAAAGTACAATAAGCAGTTGCTGAGCATCCTCAGAGCCATAATGATGACCATGACAACTGCCCAGGACACTCTACTTAGAACTATTTAATAAGGATTTGGAGGAACTGGAACTCACTCAGGAGATAGTGACCAGACGTGAACAGTACCTCTCTGATGGAACAGGTTAGCTTAATGATGGTTTTGAGGCTGAAAGGGAGAGAGACTAGTCTACAAATTGGTCTTCAAATATTTGAAAGACTTAAATAAAAAAGAAAGCTTATTGGAAGTACCCATAAGTGTTAGAACTAGGACAAGCAGAAGATTTCTCATCTTTCCCAAAAAGCTGTCCAAAGGTTGAATGAACATTTGAGAAGGGAGAAGTGATTTGCTTATTAATAAAATGGTCCAGATATAGATTGTCAACCAGTTGGTAGAAATGTTGTTAAAGGGAACCAGGGACTCAGGTTTCATGTAGGGATTTAAATAATTGCAATTTTCCTTCTAACCTTGAGCTGCTCATGATTCTATTAGGTAGACCAAATTATGTATAAACATTGGAAACTAAAACATCAAATTGGATGCATAAATATTTAGATATACATATACTCCAAAATATGAGTTGATTCATCCATTTGAAATAAGGTTTCAGATTCCTGAAAGATTCCTGTTTTAAAGATTTTTCTAAAGACTTGAGCAATATATCAGATTCATAGATAAAGGCAACAGATACTAACTGGGGTTAAGCAGAAAAGGTATTTATTGAAAGGACGTTGCATAGTTCATATCATCACTGAAAAGGCTGCAGAATCAAGCTTGGAAAACAATCAATCACAAAGTTAGTCAGGCAGCAAAAAGGACCACGGTCAAAATCACAGCACAAAAGCAAAATGATAGGGATACCCTGCCACTGACCATGGCAGCACTGGGCACCATTGTTGCCACTGAAATCTTGATGCTGCTGAAGTTCTTTCCCTCCCACAAAATAGATTCTTCATGGTTTCTGCTTGTTTGTGACACTAGCCCCAATTCAAAATCCAAGTCTGCGCACATGCTTGGCAGAGCTTATGAATGCCCACACTTGAGCTATAAGGAAACTGGGCACACAAGAATCTGGTGTTGTTGATTCCTCTAGTGGGAAATGGGCTCTGCTTCCCAACAAGAGTCCCACCAAGGTCAGGTAGAGAATTCTCTTGATATCGAAGATATTGAGCAGTCCCCTCAAATGACAGACATTCACTGAGAGGGCACTCCAGAGTTTCTTCCACAGGATAGTAATAGGTGCTATCACACACCAAAAAAATAATAATAAAATTAAATTAAACATTTCTTTTTATGATATATTTGCAGCAGGATTCCTCAGAGCTTTAATGTATGGATATACATTGTGCTTCTCCAAGAGGGAAATATG
Organism: Aselliscus stoliczkanus; assembly: GCA_033961575.1. Lineage (NCBI taxonomy): Eukaryota > Metazoa > Chordata > Mammalia > Chiroptera > Hipposideridae > Aselliscus > Aselliscus stoliczkanus. Next base: position 112,714,544 of record CM066730.1, on the reverse strand, counting down.
GTATGCAATGTTTGCCAAACATATTTGAGCAAGGCACTGTTTTTCATAGTTACTCATGAGAGGAGTGTTCGTGGAACACACCCTAACAACACTGGATGCGGGAAATGTAAAACGATAGAGGCATGCCCAGAGGATTGCAGCCGGCGTGCCCCAATGTAACAAGGAACAAAAGCATTTAGCAAGGTATTCAGAATGGAAAGTACCTTGAAGTTTGCCAGTCAAGTTCATGTTTGATTCATTGGGTAGTGGCTGGGGTGAGACATGAGCTTGAAAGTGCTAGTTAGCTCGAACTGGTACCTTCAATGGAGGTTCTAATTGTAACATATGGAAGAGTTGGGAGAGGACAATCAAGAAACAAACCCCATGAAAAGGTTTAATCAGTTATGATTTAGAAGTAGGAATACAGATTTAAAACAAGAGACAAACACTCTTTTATCTAAAAGGAACACGATAGGCCAGAGGTTGGCAAACTACCACCTGAGGCCAAATCTGCCTGTAGCCTGAGCTAAGGCTGTTTTTTAAATTTTTATACAGCCCTGAGCTAAGAATGGTTTCTGAATTTTTTAATGGTTGGAGCAAAAATCCAAAGAATTATAATATTTTGTCACACATAAAAATTATATGAAATTCAAATTGCATTGTCCATACATAAATTCCATTGTTCTCATTAGTGGGCCTGTAGTACAAAAAAAAAAAAATGGTATTCAATTATTCTATTTTGAATTTCAGCACTTAAAAAATGTATGAAATTTCATTCTCTCGTTATATAAGCACCTATGAAATTTTCAGTTTTGCCTCTTACTCCACAAAGCCTAAAATATTTACTATCCTACTCCTTTAGAAAAAAACTTTGCCAGCCCCTGCACTAGTCCATGATCCTCATTTTACTGATACTGAAACTGAGGCTCAGAGTGATTTGCCTGAGGTCTGAGGCTTTCTAGTGATGGATCTGGGATGGAATCTAGTGTTCCAACCCCTCTTTTAGTGCTCCTTCTACCGCATCTTTTATGCATCAATCCAAGTGATACTACATAGGAAGCAGTGGTGTGGGTGGGTGCGTGTGGAAGATGGGAGAGGAAGAGTTAGCATCCATCTCTATCCCAGTGCCAAAGTGTAATTGGATCTGATGGTACTGAATGTGATGGGAGAAGCCAAGGAAAGGGGGAGGATTTAATAGCTTCATTCAACTCTTTAAACCACTCCAATATACACCTAGGTCTTCTGACTTCTGCATTTTAGCACTTAATGTCTCTCGTTTATTAACTCAAAGACTTCTAGCCAGAAGGTGAATAATGTGGAAATTCCTCCTAAAGTTCACTTATGTTGCAGGCTTGTGGTTGTTTTTGACATCACTACTTAGAAACAGAAACTTTCAGCTTTGTTTCTTGAAATGATTGGATTTTATGGATTTGGTTAGCATGTCCTGAGATAGCATGTGTCAATGGTCAGAAAAGAAAAGAAAAGGAAAAAAGAAAAGGAAATCTGACATTGAGAAGGATTCAGAAGTAAGATCCAGCTGCTGGGGAAGGGGAATAGTGGAATATTTCATTATCAATGTCAGCCGTAGATACTGGAAGAAAACTACCCTTCCACGGATGTCTGGGGGCTCTAGGACATTTTGCTGAAGGCATTTGGTTGCCAGAGAGTTCTACTGTAATATTGTTTATTTTATATATATTATTCTATAAAACCATTCTGTTTATGAACTTTATCATCTCCGTCCTAGTCTGTAAACATTTCTTTTGATTTTTGGAAAGAAATCAGTGGACCACTAGGGTAATTTTTTTCCTTTCTTCCTCATGTGTTATATAGTCTAAGAAAAAACATGCTAAATGAATTCAGTATAAATAAATGCTATACAAATATTTTTTATAAAATGTATTGGCTCAGGTGTTCTTGTAAACTTTGGGGCAAACTACTTTTCAAAGCTGTAAGTAGATGTTTCAGGATAAGATTTCTGAGTTGAAAGCAAGTCTTGAGACTCGAACACAGCTCCCCAGCTTCCTTTCGCCAAATTGAATTTGAGTAGGTGAGTTCAAGTCCTGTGCCTTAGGTGCTGACGCTGCGAGAAAGCCCCTGAGATGGACATTTGGCACTGGGAAAGTGGTACTGCTAACCACAGCCCTTGACTCACTTTCGTGACAGCAGCCCAGACATGTTGACAGCTGGGCCCCAGAGGCTTGCTCCCAGTGCCTTGTGAAATCCCTTGCCTGTACTGGGGGCTGAGAAGTACCTAAAAGCACAAATTCAGAGATTTGAAAGAAGACTCTGAGAACATGGCAGTGCTGATAGCCAGACGAGAGGAGAGGGCAGTGGCCTCGGGGGGTTCACCCAGTAGGAAATCAGCCCAGGTAAGCAAGGTATTTGCTGGAACCTGGAAGCTGCCTGGAGAAGGGAGATGTGGGATACACTGATGCAGCTGTGCTTAGGGCTCTCTTTTTCTTCATAGCACCCATTACAGACTAATTATTTGTGTAATTGTTTAACATTTCTCTCTCCTATTAGACCAGTGCTTCTCAAATAGGGGCAACTTTGCCCCCCCACCCCCACCCCCACCCCCACCCCCAGGAGACATTTGCCTGGAGGCATTTTTGGTTGTCACAGCTGGGGAGGAGAGTGGCACCGGTATCTGGTGGGTGGAGGCCATGGATGCTGCTAAACATCCAACAAGGCACAGGGCACCCCCCAAAAAAAAAATTGTCCTGTCCACATGTCAATAGTGCCACAGTTGCAAAACCCTGCATTAGACTGAGGTTGTTAAAGACCCATCTGGCTTGCCCAGCACTTTGTCCCCAACACCCAGCTGGGAGCCTGGCACAAAAGGAGGCTCTCAGCACGTGTTTTAGAATACAGAGGAACCATGCTTTCTCCCTTTTTAACCAGTTTCCCTAAATTGTTGCTTAGGCACCAACAGGCCCTCTCAACACTGAGCACATTGCATAGGACCAATTGTGCCCTCTACTTATACGTCACTGACCCTGATTCTGAGCTGACCAGAAAGGGTCACTTTAGATACGCCTTACATTGCTTCTGTCTCTCGTCTCTCTGCTATATTTCTATATTGAAATCCACATATGTATGGTTTTGCATCTGCCATCTTGAGAAGGGAAGGAAATAAAAGGGTAGATATTTTTTCCTTTGCTTATACTTAGTATTTTGGTGTACAGTGATGAGCTATAATAAATGCCAGTCTTAGCAATGTTAATGATTACATTTATTTTCAAGGATATCCAGCACCGAGTGTGTGTGGGGGTGATGGAGGAGAGGGGAGTTTCCAACATAATGAGCATTTTTGAATGCAATATGATCATTCTTCAGATTGTATAGAGAATGTTTATCCCTTTGAGGAGGTCAGTCTGGATGGCACTGGAAGTTCCAACAGAGAGCTAGCTCAGTGGGGTTGCCTTAGCCCATCAGAGGTGCAGGCTGGCTCCTCAGGGGCGCCCCTTTCATCCCTGTTTCTAACAAAGCAACTCCCTAACCAAGGAGCCTACATTGTTTCACAGCTGACAAGTTGCCCTGTCCCCGCCTGCGTACATACATGCAGTGTTACAGGGTGGGATGTGTGTGGTCTGCTCTGCCCAGCCCAAACTCGCCTCTCAGGGGCATGGTGAGAGTAGGGGAACTTGGGCATGCCCAACTCTCTTCTGGGTGCCTTTTCCCCAATAAACCCTATTTCATATAAACACTGTGGCTCCCTTAGAAATTCACATGCAAGCTACCCACCAGTGAGGGGGGCAGTTCAGTTGAGCGGCTCTAGGAATTGACCTCATTGCAGCTATTTATCATATTTAAAATTAAAATCTGTGTTACATGATTTAATTGAACCCACGAGAAAGCAGGAAGAAGGGTGACTACTCACGAGTGTGCATGTAGAGGGCAATGAAATGTCCATGTATATGTTCTCATATCTTCTTGTCTGCTTCTGCCGGCTTTTTTTTTTTTTAACAGAATAAAGTTTTCAGTCTATATTGTGAAACCCTGAAAAAAAATAGCTCCGTGTCTGTTCTCAGGATATTTTTGAAGATGTTGCTCATTACATTAGACAGTAAACTTTTTATGAGGACTCTTGAGAGCCATTTATTTCTGATCTAGGACTCGAGAAGAATAACGATTCTCCTGAGTTACTGGTTTGTTTTTTTTAATCTTAGGGAGAATGAGTATGTAACTGATTAAGCTTTCTTTGAGAATTGCTTGTGAGAATATTTAGAGCCAGATTTGTTCCCACTCATGTATAACAAGGGTTTCTCAGTGTATGATAGCCTCAATCCTGACTCCATGTCAGAATGTTCTTGTTTTTCCTTTATCTTTTCCATGTACATCAAATTTACCATCATTGTTGTATGTATCCCTGTAAACATCCTGAAATGTTTTGGGGAAAAGTTAGGAGTAGACATAAGTAAACATATTTTCATAGGCCATCAAAAAACCAGTTTTACTGGCTGCTTTTTTTTCCCTTTCCAGATTGAGATGCTGCCAGATGGGCTGTTTCAGTGCAAAAAGCTGCAGTGTTTACTTTTGGGAAAAAATAGCCTCATGAGTTTGTCCCCTCATGTGGGTGAGCTGTCGAACCTGACTCATCTGGAGCTCATTGGTAATTACCTGGAAACACTTCCCCCTGAACTGGAAGGCTGTCAGTCCCTCAAACGGAGCTGTCTGATCGTCGAGGAGAATCTGCTCAACACTCTTCCTCTCCCTGTAACAGAGCGTTTGCAGACATGCTTAGATAAATGTTAACCTACAAAGAAAATCATTTTTAAATATATGCCCCAGGGCTTTAAATGAGAACTAAAACTTCCTCAGTTATAAAGATTTTAAAAATGGATAATGATGACTAACTCTAACCAAATATCTTATTAAAGCAACTCAGTGTCTAGCCCTAAATTAAACAGGTAAAAAGTGTTAACACTGAAGTAAAGTTTTGTGAATAATTGATCTTTTACTTATAGAGATGTAAGAAGTACACTTCGAGGGTGGAATGGGGGACATGAAATTATTGAATCTCTACCTTGCAGCTTTTACCTTGAAGATTAGCTGTTCTTTCTTTTCCCTTTCCAGTCCCCATTACTTATTTGCACACTATTTCAACTGACTTCCTGTTTGCAGATTTATCACGTAGACCATAAACTCATCAATGTAAATTTCTTTGATGTATCCTGAGCACTGTCTTTGATTTATGTTCTTAAATATGTTAAGGCAGGGTGCCTTGTGCTTGGCAGAATTCCTTCTTGGCTTTATACTTCCTGTCCCAGGTTGCTTGAGTCTTCCTTCATCTGGTTTTCTCTTAACGATGATGAACCCTGAAAAAGTGCCTGCTTTCGACCTTTGCATAGAACAGGAGCAGGGTACGTAGGACTTGTCACTCCCGGGGCATCCTGAGAATTCATGTATTCTCTAAAATGTCTTCTTGTGTATCATCAATGCCTTTTTTTATTTGCTAATTTTTTATCATAAATGTATAGCGTATAAATATTTTTACTGTATAATCTTGAATTCAAAATCTGTGGGAATAGCTTTTGTAAGGTACGGAAAACACATGCATCTCTAAGAATTTACTATTAATATCCTTGGTTTGGGCTGCTTATGATTCTCATCTTTGTGTGCATTCTCTGGTATGCTTGTGTACTCTGCAACTAATTACTTTCGGATAACAAAAGCCTTGTGTGTCATGCCCTAAAATATTTGGGGAGGGGGGGTCTTTATAAGAGGATGGCCACATCATCTACCTCTCTCTCTTCCCTTGTTGCTGTGCTTATTGTACGGGTACAATTCTTAATGACTTCAAAAACTGTGATGGAGGTGAGAGGTACAGATTTGGATCTTCAAAACTGGTTTTAAAACACTTTTCAGAAATTAAATAAGTGTTAAAGCAAAATACTTTCCTTCTCCATCTGCATGATCTCTAGATATGACTAATGTAAAACACTCAGTCTCTATTCAGCGTTTAATGTGACTTCTCAAAGCTCACAGAGAAATAGATCCATTTCACTGGAATTCATCTCATGATTTTGTCTAATTTTTCTGGTATACATTTGGCTTTTTTTTTTCTTTTTTTCTTTCTTTTTTTTTTTTTGTGAAGAGCTTTGTGTTTGGCCTTTCATTATCATGGATATTGTCAAATGAATAAAATCAGCTGACTCATTTTTGGGAATGTACATTTTTTTAATGTGTTTTTCTCTAATGAGTCTAGACATTACAATGCCTTCTCATTTTGGATGTAACTATGAAGTAATGTATTAACTGCACCTAGACAAAACTGGAAAACGCAGTGGGAAATGAGTACTGTAAACATGGAAGTACAATGTGTGGGTTTTGTTTTGTTTTTTTGCTTTCCCCATTCCAAAATGATGAAAGTGAGTCTTTAAATTCTAACAAAATATAGCTTCCCTCACCTGCCACACACCCTGGACTGGGGCTCAGAGAAAAGAACTGTTTGCATCAAATGAAATTTGAATAATATCAGCTACAAAAAATGTACAACACCAAAAGCTGCCTAAACCATATTGTTTATTGGGAATGAGAAGAAATGGTGTGAAAATGTGATTCTTACCAAAACCTACACCTTATTGTTTATTCTGAATGAGAGGGAATGGTGTGAAAATGTAATTCTTACCACAACTTGCCTTGAGCCGGAACATTCAAGTTCTCAGGGACCCAGGCAAAACTGATGAAACTTTCTTCCAGGACTTCAGAAAACAGCTTCTGACTATATCTAGGGTTTTTTGTTATTTTCATTTTTTTAAAAATGTAAGTTGATGGTCATTTTAATGTTTCACAATAGAATTGTCATGCATGTTGACTCCAGCGTTAGATAGGATTATCTTCAGTGAACATGATACATGGAGAGGTATTTAAATGTTTTGGGTCATAAAATGAGCCATAATTTGTTATGAAAAATTCCACGCTCTTCCATAAAGAAGAGTTTTCAAAACAAATTTTAGATTGCTACCATTCCCCTGACAAACTAGAGTTCTTCATAGCTAGTGACTGGTTTTGTTCACCTGCCAAAGTCATTGGCTAAGTCTTCCTTATCACCTCTCTGAATTCTGGAAGCAAGTTACGGTCAGTATCAATAATGAATATTGTAAGCGGCTTTCCAGCCACGAGGGTATAGTTACTGGTGCAAACTCTGTTCTTGATGCCATAGTTCTTAGATTTCTTTTTTACTTCTGTCTTACACACCAGTGTTTAGGTAGCTTTTGAAATGACATAGCACTGATGCAACGAACTCTGAGACCACCATTTACATAGGAAAAGGTGGTGTTTGACGCCAACTTTACTGCATAGTTGGAGCAAAATCTTCATTTTGCAAGTGTTCCTATTCATTTAAGAGGATTTTAAGTAAAGAAAAATGAAATGTGTTCACTTATAGTTATGAGACTTCAGTTGGCATTTGATTTCCAAGAATGTGTAGTGCATTTTCCAAAAAATAAATGTGGATGTTATTCAGAACCAAGTTGATGGCTTATGCTAGCAGTGGCATTAGTTCGTTTTATTTATGTGCGTGTACACACATACACACACAGATGACTTTGCACACACATAGAGACACACACACCCCTATGTATGCAGGATATAACTTATTAGTTTGGGATATGTTTAGTATTTTTTTCCAAAGTTGCAAGAGGTTGTAAGTTAATACTAGGATATTCATTCTTTCTTACTCATTAATTGTAATCATGGAGTGTTCTATTCTCTTAGTTATAATATTTAAAAGAAAACAATGCTTACTTAACCATAGTCTGCGAACCTAAACAGTTTTGAGCCTTTCTGGCAAGGCGTAGTGTTCTTTCCCTAACCTACATCAGTGTACATCTATGTGGCACATAGATACTGTTTCCATTCTTCATCCTCGGTCTTAAATTTTCCCCCCCATGTCACCATATTTCACTGTCACTTAACAAATGTTTGCATTAAACAGGGTAAATCAAGATCCTAAGATTTCAGCATAGCTCTAATTTGTGTGCTGTGTGAGCAGTTATTTGCATAACATTGTTTGATAGTGAAAATATTTATTTCTATTCTTCGTGTGTTTCATGATTCAAGTTTTGTATGTTTAATTAAAATTCTTTGATGGGTTTTGATGGGCATAATATTGATGGGTTCAGAAACCATTAAAATAATCAAACAACTATTCTGTGGATTTATAGCTTTATTTCCTTGTATTTTCAATAAAATGCTTGTTCCATCTTTATATTCTCTTACCATCACCCTATTCACATAAGGTATTTTGTTTTCCCCTTCCACTCCCCCACCCCTTAAATTTGATCAGCACTTGTACAGCAACAATATATTTGGGCTACAGAACTTGCAGTGATACCTGAGTAATATTTGGGGGTGGTGGAGCCAGAGCCTATAATTATTTAATTGAGCAGTTCTACTTTACCCATCCCTGCAGCATTTACAGCTGATCCAATGCTCTCTTCCCTCCAAAAACATAAGAATATAACTAAGTTCACTTTATTTTCAGGTACTGTGTTTTTGCATCAAAATCTGTGTTTATTTTTTTCAGGAAACAAGAGGAAAGCTAGTGGGAGAGGGAAGGGGTTATTTTGTATCCTGGTTTGAATTATGAAGACATTATATACATGAAATGGTAATAACTAATAACTGTTACAAAATGCCCTGAATGTAATTATTTCTCATCTTCAGCCAGATATGAAAGCTGAAACAGTGAAAAAAAAACTGTAGTCCTATTTAATTGCTTTCTTCCAGTTTCTGGTCCATCATCATTTCTACATCCATTGGGAATTTATCTACTAAGTACCATTGGTAATAGACTATATTCTCTTCAGCCTTTTTTGTTTTTATGTGAACATTTCATCTACACTAAAGCATTAACATATAAAATATGAGCCAAAGTACTGAATAGAAATGGCTTCTAGTTAAATTTAATTCATATTTAAGTTTTGCCTTTTACTTGTATAATACATTATTGCTGAGAAAAATAATTATGAATGCCTCCTGCATGTTATATATTCTCTCTAACAGAGATGGTGCAATTTAAAAAATACAAAGGGGCATAGAATTAGAATGGATGTATTTGTGCATATGTGTTGTGTATAAATCTAAATGTGTTTAAATATTTTTAAAACTCTTCAAATGTTTCACTTTCAGTGAAACAATGGACCAGTCTTAAGCGGAGACATTCTCTTAGGTTAGCATTGGTTATTTTATCTTTGTCACCTATCTTGAAATATACATAACCGGTTTTTGCTTCTGGTAATAAACTGTTAGGAAAATGTAAGATTTTGTTGTGAGTTGAATGGTTTGGGCCCTCAGGTTTACCATGTAAATCTGCATTTTGGTGGTAAGTCTCTTTGCCTGAGATTCATTAGTTTTTGGTAAACTTTACTGTTTTTAAAGTACGTTTTGTGTAAAATAAAGATTGAATTTTTATAATAAATGGCAAATAAAAACGGATTAAATGTTGGAAGAAGCTGACTGTGCTAATTTTTACCTGTGTGCACGTATCAGTGCTCAGGTTCCAAACATGATTCCCTCCCTCTTCTCATACTTCCTGTGCAGTTGCTACATTATTCTCTAGCATGGCTACATTATTCTCCAAATTACAGATTTCAGGTTACACATGAATCTCATAACAGTAGTATGAGTTTTCAAAAGTATGCTACAATGGTCATAAAAGAGCAAGCCCCTGAAAAAGAGCTGGATTGATTCTAGAATACACTGCGGGGGGAGAATGGGGTAGAGATCTGTCAAATAGGTCCATCTTTCCAACAGTGTTCATCCTTGAAGACTGACTATCACAAACCAAGCCATCTCTCTCTCCTTGGCTCCCGTTTCCCCATTTACTGTTAGTTTAGGACTAACACTGAATAGTGGGCCAGATAAATAGAAAGTAATAAACTGCAAGACAGAAAATTTTCAGAAGGTTTAGTAAAGGGAGAAAAAATGGAATTATTGGGTAAAATAATCATGTGATCGATTTACCCCATGGATAGAAGACATTTCTCTGTCTCTCTCTGTCTCTCTGTCTCTCTCTGTCTCTCTCTGTCTCTCTGTCTCTCTCTCTCTCTCTCTCTCTCACACACACACACACACACACACACACACACAAGGTCTTTCAGAAACACTGATACCCAGATTAGAAAGCTGATACCCAGATCTTTTCTCTGCTGCAGGACAGAACTTGATATGTACTCAAGCAGATTATGAAGGAAAGCCCTGAAACCATTAGATGGGCATACTTTACCCTGGAAATGCAGTACTTCGAGAAAGGCTTCCTTCCACCTCTTGAGTGCCTTGGGAACAGGAACTATTGTGTATTGAGGAAATGAAGCCTGTGCCTGACTTTAAGGTATTAGCAGCCATTCAGGGCCTGCTTGGAGCTTTGGGATGCTGGGATTCTGTGCCAACAGCCATAGGGCACTGACACACCCCCATAAGCACAGCAGTAAATGTATCTTTGTGTTCTTCAGCTTCGCTTCCGCATCGCAAAATGGCTTTTCAAAAATGCAGTGAGTGGCCTGCCTATGGGGAGAGGCTGTGTCAGTGCTGTCCAGGGCACCCTTCCATTCTCCGCAGCCACAGCTTTTGTTTAGGTCCCTGCTCCCTTCTCTGACTTCTCTGAAATCTTAGCTTGTATTCTCTGCCCAGCTCGTCTCTGAGGTCTAGAGAAAAGATTTATCCAAAGGCACAAAGCCACTCCTTGAACTCAAACCCCATATTTACAGAAGAATATACATCTATATGCCAAAGAAGGATCAGAAACAGTCATTTTTTAACATGGGTAGACTCTTTAAAAATTCAAATCTCTTTTCAGTTGTCCCATCTTGCTCTGGAGTTATAAGTCATGTCTCCTTAGTACAAAGATTCTATGAAACTTCCTGTCTGCTCTTGAGGAGCTCTTCAAATTATTTCTTATAATAAATACCTTAAAGTTTGCACCGCTTTTGACACAGGCCTGTTGTTTGTTGGCGTGGGGCTCAATGCACATCATTTTTTACTCTCTGCCTCCCTCTGCCGCTGAAATGAGAGTAAACCAAATAGCTTGTCCAGCTCCTATTTATTCCCTCTCCTTTTATTCAGCTTCTCCTTGCCTTCCCTTTATCAAATGCAGCCCCCAAGGTAACATCTTGAGAATTCAGTGGTCCTCCCTTAATCCCAGAGACTCCATCCCAAACAAGATGCACTTAGAAAGCCCCATGCAGTGGCTGGCGCCAGACCACACCAGAGGTGAGCAGGCAAGAATTTAGCACCCATTAAAAAAAAGAAAAGAAACATGCTTTGAATATTTATTCAATAAGTATTTGGTAGAGGTGGGGAAACTGGTTGTCTATTAGTAAACATTATGAACCTTTATATCAGCTGTCTAGTTATTCCCTCCTCCGAAAACAACACTCTCACAAGAGTGAGCTAGGGCTTAGAGATGATTGAGCAGAGACAAGTGGGGGCTATAGGGCAAATGAAAGTTCTCTCAGCCATAATGTTTCTGTCAAACATCACAATAGACAATCTCTTCTCCCAGGATTCATGAGAAGGCCCGTCAGCTACTAGGCCTCCCATCTCTTTCCCCTTTGAAGCACCCTGCTCTCCTGGCCCTTACCCATTACCAAATCTCATCTTTGGGAGTATTAAACACCCATCCTACCGAGGGTGATGTTTTAGTTTGTACTCACCAAAATAAGTGTCTTTCAGTTATCAAGATTCTCCCTTCCAGAAAGGTGGTTTCCTGTCACAATTTCATATAAGAGACTGATTCAATGTGTTGACTGGGAGCAGCACCAAGTTGCATTCCTTAGGATGTTAACCTAAGAAATTGCATGTGGAACCCTGAGTTAATTGGTCCCCTATTTCCAATTATTCCAATGACATTTGGTGTTCCTTGTAAATTAGTACCCCAGGCAAATGTTTAAATATGGTGGAGGTCGGGGCCGGGGGGGGGGGCGGGGAACGGTATCGTTGCTGGAGTGCCACCTGTGTGGAGGGTCCTTTTAGTCTTTCCCCAAACTGGGTTTGGATTCAAAACCTTGTCTTATTGTCTCTATGGTACTTCACAGAGAAACTACTCAGATCATTGTGGGGAGACAGGAGCAGTTTTGTCACCCTTTGCATAATCAACTGAGTCAGTCTCAGGCAATTGCTCTGTGGAAAGGGAAGGCCTGGAGAAGTAGCTAAGGGAAGAAGAATTGATCCAGTCTGCATCCAGAGGCCTGAGGAAAAGTTGCTGGACTTATAACAGCTGAACAGATCAATGTATCACAAACCTTGTTAATGGTTTCAAATTGAGAAAAGATTTTTAAAAAGCTAATCATTTTGTCCATGCTCCTTCAGTTCGGAGTCTGTCACCACAGGGGAAATAACATGGTGAAATACAACGTTATTTACCACCTGTTGCATAGCAGTTACTCTACAAGGGTCTGCATGTGTGCTATCTCAATTCCATCCAACAACTTTATTTGGTGATTTTTTTCAAGTGAGAAAACAAACTTAAAAATTGTAACTCTCAGGCCAGCCGAGTGGCACATTGGTTAAGAGCTGGCTTAGGACTCCGGCTCTGAGCAGCAGGGCCCTAGTTGGGATCCCACAAATGAGGGCCAGTGACACTCCCTTCTACAGCTAAGATGATGAACAACAGCTCCACCTGGAGCTGGGCTGCTGTGAGTCACCCACGAGGAAGTAGGCTGCAGCCCCTGCTGCAGTGGGCTGCCATAGGCTACTGTGAGTGGTCTGCAGCCAGCATGAGCTGCAGTCATGGCGGCCGTCCAATGACCAGTGACCGACTGCCTCAGCCAGGAAGAGCGCAAAGATGATACCAACATGGGCCAGTGAAGCGACGTCCTCCACAACTAGACTGAAGAACAAAAGGACAGCAACTTGTCTGTTCCCCTCCCCCAATTCCCCCAATAAAATCTTAAAAAAAAAAAAAATTGTAACTCTCCCAAGGCCTCATGATCATTCAGTAGAGGAATCATATTCAACCTACATTCTGCAAAGTTTGTTTCCACCGAAGTTTAGGAAATCAACACTTAATGTCAGCACTTCATCCTCTCCCACCCTCCTTGGTGTCCGAAGACTCACAGATGACACTGGTTTGCAGAGCTCACTGGTCTCCTCCTGTCGGCTTTAAGCCAAGTGCCTTCTTCTGCTCCATATCATTCCTAGTTTGTCTTCTCCTGAGCCAAGGAGTCACTCCCTATGCATTTGATTTTCCCCCTCCCGTGCCCTTACGTCATTTTAGAATTGCAGAACTTTCTAATTAGAAGGAACCATGGAGACTTTTCTGAAAAGGAAAGCCAAAGCAGCTTGCTTGTGATCAAAAACCCAGGTCTGCGTGTCCCCTGTTGAGAGCTCTCATCACTCTTCTGGGCTGGCCCTCAGGAGTGTGGAGCATCTATATTTAACCAAAGCCCGGTGGAAGAGCCACATCGGGCCTCCTCCCTCACTCCAGGTTCTGTGCATTCTCTAAGAAGCTGCATTCATTTTAGTTATATCCTACATCTTGATAATAACCCCTGCCTGTGCACAGTGCATTGTGGGGTCCAAAGCACTTTGGGTTCCAGTCTCCACTTCCTTATAAGAAAACTAGGCTATGAAAGAGCCAGTTTCAGTAGTTACCATTACTGAGAACTAAAAGCATCTCCCATAGATATAAGTATCATTAATGCATAAAACATACTAAGGTAGGCATTATCTCCATTTCATAGAAAAAAAAATAGGCCAAGCAGGTTAAATGACATATTAGGTTGTACATTAGATGATAGAGCTGGTATGTGGTAGAGCCAGGTTTTGAACCGGAGACTCGGTAACACCAAATCTCTGCTTTAAACAGCCTTTGGTATAAATATAACCTAATTTCATCCAAAGAACTAATGTCCTTTTAAACTTTGTGGTTACCTTTGAAAATGCATAGTTTTTATTTGAATGCCCTAACCTAAACTATGAGCACATTTGCTCTCATTAGAAGAATGGAGTGCCATTCGGAATTTTGGACCCTATGGGGGATGCTGCCTAAAGACCCCATCCTGGTAAAGAGAGTCGTTAACATTTTGAGTTTTGTTTCTAGGTACAGAAGAGGCTCGCAGTTGGTTTGGATTTTCCTGCAGAACTGCAGTTCCAATTCAATCCCTGAAAGTCCTGATTTATTATAGGGAAATGCTGGCAGACGTTTTAGACTTGCATAATGACAACCCATCACAGTTTGGACTAAATTTGTTCTAAATTTGTCCTGCTGATTTAGACGTTTGGAGAGTGAGGAGGAGGGACAGGTTATGCTGTCCTCATTGAAATTCATGCCGTGCTGCAGATAAGAAGCTGTGTTCCTTGCCCCAAGCAGATGTTGTGTCCCTCCCCGGCTTTGCTGAATGACACGCTAAGCACATAGAAAGCGCACCCCAAGCTTGAACAACCCACTCCTTGAAGCACTGGTTCACCTGCCATTTCCCCGTGGATGCTTTGAAATGTTTGTCTTTCAAGGCAAGTGGCATGTCAGGTAGACTCTGAGTCACCTGGATTCAGCTGTCTCAGGTCCATTCGCACATTGGGCTGCAGCAATCAGGGGTCCTCCCACCCCACCCCGCCCCAATAAGAACTGCTAAGGAAGGGAAGATGACTTACCAAGTGACTTTGCACAATCACATTAGCTACTTTTTATATACTTCTAGAAGATGAAAGAAATTGGCCCTCCTCCCTTTTTCTTTCTGGTAGCGAGTCTAATTCCTCCAGCTTAGAAAAATGCCAGCGGAGCATTTTCTGCAAGGCTGGAAATGAGCCAGACGGCTTGGGTGCTGCGGCAGATAATCAGCAAAGGCCCCGGCCGAGCCCATGACTGGAGGGGCCTGCAGGAAATTCACACGCTTTCTGGCGGAGCTGTGGCTCAGGGAATTGGAGGTGTTGAGACCAGAGGCCAGCTCATAAGAGGAGAGAATACAGGGTTCTTGTGACTCCTGGGATTCAGCATCAGCCCTTGTGATGCTGTTTCCAATGAGATATGTGTATGGCAGTGTGCTCAGAGTCCCTGCCTAACTGGGGGCCTAGATGGGAGGCTCGATGTTCCCTAGGGTGCCTTCCTACTCCAATATACTGATCCACATAAAATGCTCTGTGAGTGGGAAGTGTTGATCAGGGCTAATATTGAGTAATTTTCTTGAGAGCTTGAGCATGTCATGCATTTATTTTTTAGCTTTGGAAATGACTCACTTTTATGACATATGAACAAGACTTTTATTCACTAAAGAACTTAAAGCATGACAGCAAGTGAAGGAGGATGGAATGATTTTAATGGCTGCTCTGCATCAGCAAAGCCGGGAGTGCAGTGAGGGGGAGCCATCTAGGGCAGGGCAGGCAGACTGGAGCATTTCCAAGAGAGCCTTCAGCACACTCAGGTTACAGTTCCCAGTAAGGAGAAATGTCCTGAGATCACACAGGTGAAAAGGTGACATGTGAGGTAGTTGGCCCTCTTGAGCTTTAACACCAAAGCTTGAAACCTGAGGCTGATCCATCACTAGTGATGTCCAGCCTAGGGTATAACCTGGGGTTAACAGATGCCTCCAAGTTTTCAGTTCTCAGGTTTCTGTTCCATGGGGCTCTGAGCCTAAGTGTCCAGTCAGCTAACAGGCTCCCAGTTGGAGAGATATACTTCAGGGCTTGAGTGCACTGAGCGATGTCTGCTCCTCCCTCTATTTAGGGTACAGCCCCAACTGAATGCCAGCTCCAAGGGCCGACTGTGCACGTATCAGGCTCAGCTGATCCCCAGTGGGCTGCCCCGGAGCTGTGAGCTGTGCACCTCCTCTGTGTTCTGGTGCCCAGCTCAGGGCTGCTGCCAGCTGGGACATGGGCTCTGCTGTGTCTAGAAGAAGAGAAAGCAAGGCCGTTGTCCTAGACAGCACTGGACTATCGGCTGGCTGCCTGGAAGGCACTCAGTTTCATCCTGGGTTACTGGTCCTATCTCCACCAGTAACACTGCAGTAACCTTATCTCTCTGAGCCAAGTTTCCTCTTCTGTAAAATGTAAACTCTAGTCTACAAATATTGAGTGCCTGCTCCTCTCAGTTACTGCCTTAGGTATTGAGGATACAGTGGGATCAATGGGGACAAGACAAACAGGGTCCTGCCTGAATGGAAACAAACCTCACAGAGTCTTAGAAGGAGTCCATGAGATAATGTAAAATGCTTAGCATCATGTCTCACCCTGGTGGGTGCTCACTACATGTTATCTCTAATGAATTTTCCTCCAAACATGGTAGAAAATCTTTTAAAACCTATCCTTTCCCACCTCAGTCTTTGCACATGTATTTTTCTTTGCCTGGAAGGCTCCTCCTTGCTCCATTTGCTTAGCTAACTCCTGTCCATCCAGTTCTCAGGTTAAATGGTCACTTCCTCAGGGTAGCACCTCCCTGACCACGTCCACCTTTAGGTTCCCCCATTGTGCCTTGTCATGGCAACCTGCACTCTACTTTGAAGTATCCATCATGTTCGTAATTACTACCTGTGTCATGTCTGTGTTCCCAAAAGGGCTGTAAACCTGATGCGGACAGCATCCACGTCTACCCAAAGTGTCAGCACCTGGCTTGAGATTCTCCATAAATATCTGAGCATCCAATGCCTGACATGTGAAGGGGATGGATGAGGAAAGTACAGTGGACCAGAAAAAGGAGTACCCAGGCCATCAGGAACCCACAGGCCCTTTCTTTTCCTCTCTCTTTTGTCACTCCTAATATGAAGAGGAGGGACAGCCAAGAGATGGTTTAAAAAAAACAGGTCATGCCCTGGGCAGCACCCGCATCTCTCTTGAAGCAATCAGATTGCTAAGTCAGGGTACGAAGGTTGGCATGTTGGGTTCCCCATTGTTAACAAGCATTTTTCCATCACTACTCAGGGCACTGCTAAGAACAAGGCAGTAAGAGTTTTCTTTGAGACCATATGCCACAGTCACACCCTTGTCTGTTCTCCCATAGCCAGGAAGCGTGATTTAAAGAAAGAGGTGTTATGACTTTTAACTAGAAAGAAGATTGAAAAAATGAAATCTAATGCCACATCACTGGAATGATGCCAGTGGCAGAAATATAACATGTTGACTTTTCACTGTCACTGGTACAAAAGATGCCTCCAGACTCACTCAGTACCTTGAGAAAGGGACCTCACCAAACAGTCATTTACATGTGACTCACTGGAAATGTTCATTTTCTTGCTCTTCTCTGCCCTGTGGAATTTAACAAAGCAGCAATGTGACCTGACCCCACTGGTTTTCTGTTGGCCAGAGTCCAAACCCTCTGGGACTTCCCATGTGCATTCCTACAGGCCCACCATATGGAACTGCATGGTCATCCTCAGTGCCAGGCCCCGGTGCCCAACCTCCATGCCTTTGCCCAGGCTGTTCCCTCAATCAGAAGTCCCTTCCTTCCATATAAATATGGAAGATGATCTATCTATCTATCTATCTATCTATCTATCTATCTATCTATCTATCATCTATCTAACCTCCCTTCGTTCTTCAAGACTAAGATGAAATATCATTAGGCTCTAACACCTCCTCTGACCACCTTCCTTTCCCCAAGTTGGAGTTGGATGCTTTCATTCCTAACCCTTATAACAGTGTAGTGAGGTTATTACAGATTTCCTCCTCACTAAATTGACGACAGAAGCTAAATCTTATTTTAACCCCTTCAACTAGCATTGTGCATAGCACATTGCCAGAGCAGAATGAATGAAAGGCAGAAAGCCAGGCATTGGCAAACTGTGTCCTGGGACCAGTGAGTCAGCCAGGATGCCTCAGGGCAAATGTGTGTGCCAGAAACTACTAGTGGGACTTTGTGGACAGATTGTTAAAACAATGAGAAGTCACTGAAGGCTTGTGGGCAAGGAAATGGCATAAAGAAGTAGAACTTTGGGTATATCATGTAAGGGTATAATGGGTGTGATGAGGTTAAAGGATGAAAATCTTATGCCCATTCTACAGATGAGAAAACTAAGGCCTGAGGAAGTTAAATGTTTTACCAAAACACATACAGCTAGTAAGCATAATCTGGTTTAGAATCTAGATCTGATTTCAGAGTCTGTGTTCTTAGATACTACGCAAAAACTCAACGAAATCTGAAAACACCACTTTGAACTAGGACCCTTTAGGTCTTCTGGGAATGATCTCTCAGCTGTGCTAAGTTTGACTCCAGAAAGTCACTGGGCCCACTCTGGTTTCCTCTTCAATAAAATGAGGACCATTGAGCTAGGTGATTGTATGGCCAATTGTAGGCTCTGTGATGCTATAATTCTCTGTAGAATACAAATGAACTTCCTAACCTGTAAATCAGCTCAGTCAAAACATACATGGGGGCCGGCCAAGTGGCTCAGTTGGTGAAGAGCTCGCTCAAGAATGCGAGCTGAGCTCTGAGCAACAGCAGTTCGATGCCCAGCCCAAGCTGAGCTGCTGCTGAGCTGCCAACAGGTGGCAGGATGGCTCAGCTAAAAAAAAAAAAAAAAAAAAAACGTACAAGGGCACTTGTGTTAACCCTAAAAACTTTTTTGCAGGTTACAATCATGACTTCAAAACACAATAAAGGGTGTGAAATACTATTTCACAATTCTAATCCCTCTTTTCAACGGGGCATTTAAAATATGCTCAGGCGCTAAAGCACAGCTGCTAGACTTACAGAAAGTATCTGTTTATCTGTGTAGTCACACTTCAGGCACAGCAAAGGGTCTACTCATTCTCCATGGCCTTGGGGCCTTTATTCTACCTGTATTTCTGTATCACACTGAAATAAAGTTCAGCTTTGCTCTGTCCAAACCTGTAGCACCCCACCCTATCACAAGTCTCAATCATGCAATTCCCTGACTTCAGGCTGAACTTTAGAGTGGAGTGCCTCTGAAAATGTCTGTGTTATTCAGAATGAAATTTGAAATGCAGAGTTCCCACCCAAACCGCTGCATAACATCCTGTTGTTTTCATCAAATCTATGCAGTAATTCCTTTGATTTGGCTTTCATTTGGAATGATCTGTCTGATGCCATTTTGTCTGAAACATTCAGAACAAGATGCAATCTCATTACGGTCAGCTACATAGAGTGGACCTTTCAGAGCATAAAGAAACATCTGTCCTCCATCTGCGTGCCTAAAAAATTGGATTTCAATAGAGTACATTGTAGGACACTAATGCTTTTAAAGGGCAAGAAAGCCATTGCTGACTAAAATCTCAATAAACGTCTAACAGAATATTTTTATCTTACATACTGCTTTTCAAAGAGGATTTCAAAGGCCACTAGCGCAGGGATTTGAATAACATAATCTCTAGGTTCAGCCAGACCTAGCTCAAATATTGTTCTGTCATGTACAGCTGTGTGACCTTGAAAAGTGTCTTAACACTGATAATTTTTGTTTTCCTCAGGACGTAAAATAGAGTAGTACCTACCCCAAGAGGTAATGTTTTCAGAGACCTGCACATAGTAAAGCACTAAAGAAACATTAATCGTTCTACCTGTTTTGCAACTGCTGTTGTTAACACTAGAGGCAGGATGACATGGTTCCAGGTATGGCTGAAAGAACACGGATCTGGAATTAGAAAACCAGAATTTGCACTCCACCCCTGCCACTCACGAGGTTGTGTGACCTTGGGGAAATCACTGAAGCCTTCTCAACACAGCTTCCTCATCTGTAAAGCAGGGAAAATAAAAATAGCTAACTTACTGATAACAACCGAGGTGCAAATGCGGTGATGTATGTGAACTTACTTCGCTAATTGCTAAACTTTGTATGCATACATTATTTTGTTAGTGTTATGGGCTGAATGTCCCCCCCAAAATGCATGTTAAAACTCTAAACCCCAATGTGATGTTATTAGGAGCTGGGGCCTTGGGAGGTAATTAGCTTTAGGTGAGGTCATGAGGGTGGAGCCCGCATGATGGGATTAGTTTCCTTATAAGAGGAGGAGGAGTCTAGAGATGTCTCTCTCTCTCTCCCCTCTCCCTCTTCCTCTCCCTCTCCCTTTCCCTCTCATGTTGTGATGGCAAGACATCTACAAGCCAAGAAGAGGGCCCTCACCAATAACCAAATCAGACGAAACCTTGATCTTGGACTTCCAGCCTCTGGAATTATGAGAAATATCTATTGTTTAAGCCACTCAGTCTGTGCTATTTTGTTATAGCAGCCTGAACTGATGAAGAGACAGTAACACCACCAGAATGGGATCTAATCTTTCTATTTAGGAATTTTCATTTACAAAAGTCTTAGTTATGTGCTTAAGTGATTATAACTGATTTCCACTTAGCCATAGAAGTAAGGATTCTTGGGGTGGACTAAAGCAGCAGGAGGGTAGAACGTCTGCCTTCCCAGCAAAACATTAACATCTGTGTGTTTGTCTTAGACTGACGTCTGTGAACATTTAAAATATGTCTTAGTCAAGGGTCCACATGTCTGCAAGGGTGCTGAGAAAGAGAAGAGTTGTTGACTATGCTCTCTGCCTATTGGGTATTGTTTTTGATGTTGTAATTGCTAGTTTTTCCAATGTCACCTCCCATCCCTTCTTAGAGCATTCAAAATGGGAAATTCAGCCATTCTCCACCTCCTGGGTACCATACCATTTGCTCTTCCCGAGGGTGAAAGAATCTTGAGCTTGGGAATTTGATATCAGCCAGGCTTATGTGAATCCTGCCTCCTCAACTATCTAGTTGTGTTACCTTGGGCAAGTCACTTAACCTTTCTATACCTGTTTTCTCATCTACAAAATGGGAGAGGATAATAACCATCTCCCAGAGTAGCTTGGAAAATTAAATAAGACAGTACATTAAACATTTTTATAGTCATATCTGACACCCAGTAGGTACTCATCAGCTTCACCTTCCTTTCCTTGAGCGCTCTTCCTACTTGAGCTCACTTCTCACTCCTTACTGACACCTCTCTGGGGCCTTTGGCGAGAGGATCACTAACAGAATCAATAGCTATGGTAAGTCTGTACGAAAGTGTCCCTGGGGAAACATTAATCAATACTCCCAAACTGAAACTCTTGCCCCAAGTCTTTTTAAAAAATCATGGGGCTTTGTAGCATCTCAGCTAAAAACAATAGACTCCTATTGGGCATATTTGCTGAGTATTTGAAAGCTAGTGTGTGTGTGTGTGTGTGTGTGTGTGTGTGTGTGTGTGTGTGTAAGAGAGAGAGAAAGAGAGAGAGAGAGAGAGCTTAGATTTTCACAGAACATCCCTGGTGGATGCACAGAAAAACTGGTAATACTGTATACCGTTTTATCTGCATATCTTTGTATTTCCTGTTAATTTTATATCATGTGCATGTATTACCTATTGGAAAATTACTTTTAAAATGTCAGTAATATTGGAATAACTCTTCGATTTAAATGCTCTAGAAAAAGTTCTCCAATGCCTTGAAGGTTAGTATAGTCTCCAAAATTTCCTGATAGATGGGCAGAGGAAATTGTGACTCTTGAAGCTGAAAACTACAATCTAATAACAGTTTATTAATAGTCAGAAGAAGAGATTCTATTCCTGTGGCCTTGCTATAGAATATTTGTAATCTCTTTTTCCTCAAGATTTGTAAAGTTACCATTTGTCACTAATAATAGTAGTAATATTTATTGTGAACTTACTATGTGCCAAGTGCTGTTTTATATACATTTCACACATTACCTCAAATTCATTTTCAAAATAATTTTATAAGGTGAGTCATTATTATTCATATTTACATATTAGAAAATTGAGTCTCATAGAGTTTACTAGCTAGCAAGTGAAAGAGCTGAGATTCAAACCTATTGTACATATTATTTATTTTTTATTATTTATTGAGTAAATTTAACATGTAAGATTGTGTAAATTTAAGATGTACAGCACGTTACTTTGATTCATTTATATATTATAATATGATTGCCATTGTAGTGATATTTATCATATTACACAGTTATAGTACAATATATTTGTCTATATTAATTATACTGTACATTAGATCTCTATGGTTTATTTACCACTCATTACAAATTTGTACCCTTAAATGCCATCAATCTTATCCCCTCAATGCCCATTCTCTGGTAACCACCATTTTACTCTATGGTAGGCTGGGATTTTTTATGGTTTGGGAGGGTTTTTTTATGGGCCAAACCTATTATAGGTTTATTACAAGAATCATAAGACTGTTATAAAGACTAAATAAATTAATACATTTAAAGTGCTTAGAACAGTATTGCTTGTAGTAACCCTCCCCATTAAGTGCCAACATTAATATTCTGGAGTCAGGGAGAAATTTTGTAACTTAGACACATGATGGAATCAGCAAAAATGGGTGAACTCATTTTAATAAACTGAAATGCAAGTTAAGGTCCCATTTATTCCATGACAAAGAGCTCTACATTCTTCAAGATAATTTTCGTTTCCTATGTGTTTCCTAGAAGACTTTCTGCCAGAAAGCTTCTTGACACTAATATGAGCATAGGCCTTCTCTTCCCCATGATTTTCTCCAAAACCTTAGTCATAAATACCCTCTTTCCAACTCTAGCCTGTGTGTCGTAGGCCATTCAGGCTGCTATAACAAAATACCATGGAGAGGATGGCTTATTAAAACAACAAACATTTCTTTCTTACAATTCTGGAGGCTGGCAAGTACAAGCATGGCATGAGCAGGTTGGGGTGGGTGAAGAACTTCTTCCTGGCTGCAGACTGCTGACTTTTCACTGTGTCCCTACAAAGTGGAAAGGGCAGGGAGCTCCCTGGGGTTGCTTTTATAAGAGCATTCATTTCATTCGTGAAGGCTCCACCCTCATGACCTAATCACTTCCCAAGGGCCCCATCCCCTCCACCATCACATTGGACATCAGGGTTTCAACGTATGAATTTGGGGTCGGGGGGCACATTCAGAACATAGCACTGTGTAACTTTCCCAAAAGGACCAAGTAAATGGGCAAGTGGAAGTGTGTTTCTTTATCGTATGTTCCAGTGATGAGACCTTTCTTTTTTTTTTTTTTTTTTTTTGATGGCAGTGTCACTGGCCCTCATATGTGGGACCGAACCGGGGCTGCTGGCTTACCAAGCCAGCGCTTAACCACTGCGTCACTCGGCCGGCCCTGATGAGACCTTTCTTTACCTTTAAATTTGTGAACCTTTGAATTCCCATTAGATGGTTCACTGCAAAGAGATAATAATAGTAGCAATAATAATAATAATAATAATAATAATAATAATAAATGTTCATTCCAGGAAAGCATAGAAACAGAGTTTTTTACTTCTTAATCATCTTGGCTTCTCATGACATAGCATCCGCAGAGATTATTTTTATTTTTCTTCAAAACAAAAACAGTCATTCTTTTAAATTTATTTCATTTGGTAAGCATTGTTGTTTGATAAGTAATATATTTTTATTTTATCCATTTGGATTTCTAATTGTCATCTGAAACTTAACACGTTCAAAACTGAATTTCAGATTTGCTGTCCCTCCCGACCTGTTCCTCTTACACTGTTCCCCATCTCAGAAAATGTACACTCCATTTTTCTTGGTAAGCAGGCTAAAAACCTTGGAGTAATCTTTCACTCCTCTTAGTCTTTCATCCTGTCTGTCAGCTCTGGCAGCTCTGCCTTCAAAATAATGTATGAGCTAGTATTTAACCACTTCTCAGCAACAAAGGCCAATTCCCCTGGTCCATACCTTCACGGGGCCTCTTTTGAATTACTATGTTAGCATTCTAACTTTGTCCTCCTTCAGTCTACTCTCAGCACAGCAGCCACAGAAACCCTAACACAACTTAGATCACATCTCCTCTGCTCAAAACCTTCCAATTGAGAGTGACAACATTCAAATGCTCTTTGGTGCCCCCAAAGCCCCATACTCATGGACTCCAGCCACATTGGACTGCCTATCACTCCTCAAAACAGCAAGTAGTATCCAACTTTGGGGCCTCCACCCAAAATGCTCTTCCCCTGATACCAGCATGGCTCAGTTTTCTCCTCTTTCAGGCCTTTCCTCAGTTGTTTCTTCACTAGTGAGGACTTCCTTGACCAGTGTGTATGTTACATTTGTAATTGCCTTCCCCAAATAACCCCTTCCCTTGCTTTATTTTCCTCCATAACCCTTGTCACCAGTGAACACATTATGCCTTCTACTGATTTGCTTTATTGTTTATGTCCCCTACATGAGACCTTAGCTCTACAAAAGTGGGGATCCTATTTTATTCACTGTTATCATCGCAGTTCTTAGAACAATGCTTCTCACAAATAGATGTCCAATGAATATTTATTTGTTAATGATCTAATGAAATTTTCAGGGAAAGATAATGAGGCCCAAAGCAGCTCAGGGTTAGGCCAAGGTCATAGGACTGGTAAATGTGAGGTGAGGATTTGAATTCACCCAGCACTTGTTTTACTCCCTCAACCTGGTTCAGGAGGTAAGAGGGACTCCCTATCCAACCACCAGAGCTGGCCAGCGCGTTGTGTTGTGGGGGCAACACACACCAAGGTTCAACTGTAAATTTGGCTAGAATTACTGAGCTGAAACAGAAACAATTCTCTTGGCAATGTTGTTGACAGGCTCTGAGATTAAGGAAAGTAATTTGAAGGCATATGCTGAAGGTTTCCAGTTTTAAGACTGGCTTTCACTGTTTGTCTTTCAGCTGTAGCTTTCTGGGATAATGAATGTACCATATGTCTGCATCTCCAGGTTCCCATACAGATTAGGGAACTAAAAATGTCTCGATGATTAAAACAGATTTCTGCTTGTTTCCATGGGAAATCAACTGCCTTGAAACCTTAGTAAGGGGGAGGGAGAGTGTGTTCAGCTTGAGATGTTCTCTAGCAAGTGGCTGCACTCTGTCTGCAGCCCAGGCTCCATTCTACAGCTGTTCAAAATGCTGGACAGGTGAGATGCTGTCCTAGGCTGCCCACCTCGCTGGTGGCTAAGCAACACTGTGAAGATCAGCATGTCTTGTCCTACCACTTTGATCCTCCACCACCAGGGGGCTGGGCAACTACTCCAGGTCCTTGGCCAACCATGCTAGGAAAAGCCAACCTACTCATGACAATTAGACACTTAGTGAAGCAGAGTCCCCAGCATCATCCTCCCAGTGTGGTTTCAGCGCATTTTGAACTTTCTAGGAGATCTTCTGGTGGACAGTGAGATGCACAATAAAGGATTCTTGCTGGAACAGTCACTGCTAGCTACTATGGTGGAGTTAAGTCAGGGGAGTTGGGAAAGGTTTTGTAAACACAGCCAAGTGTGCCCTGGGCAGCTGCACCCAGGATGTCCCTAAGAGGCTGTGATGATTACTTATGCCTGCCTGCCCCAGAATTATCACCAATTTGTGTGTGTGTGTGTGTGAGAGAGAGAGAGAGAGAGAGAGAGAGAGAGAGAGAGAGAGAGAGAGAGAGAAAGAGAGAGATGAAAGAAAAGGCTGCAAAAAGATTTCAATGTTGTCTTGCTATTGGCAATCTCTGACTTGTCTGGGAAACACTGGTTCAGGAACTTACATACCCTAAGTGAGTGTTGATTATTAACACAACCACCCCCGCCCCAAGTCAAGGGGGGAAAGATAACTGTTCTCTGGTTCCCTGACCCAGAGTGTGATGTGGACATGCCAGGGCGAGGCCTTTACTACTGAGGCCTTTACTCAGTAGTAAAGTTGACTGTGGAGATTAAATTTGGAATCAGACAGCCCTTAATGCTAATGCTTGTTCTCTAACTTACTAGCTATGAGACCTCAGGGAACTCAGAGCCACAGTATGAGTGTCTGTAAAATAGAATGACAATACCTCCTCCCAGTGAGGTTATGAGGATGAAATAAGCTAACTTAAATTAAAGCACTTAAGTTGTGCCAATCCTGGTAAACAATAGGTACTCAGTGCCTTATGGCTTCTGTTTTCTTTCCCTCTGTTGCTATGTTTTTCTGCCAAAACTGGAAAACAGATAGCTTGGTGAGCAATAATAAATGGACAAAATCCTCCCTACTCCTATAACCAGTATTACCAGCACTAGCAACTTGACTCTTCTCTGAATTGCTGCTGAGGATTCCAAATCTTTGCACATAACATATCCATTGACTTATAACTCTTTAGCCAGGATTAGCTGCCTTGCCTAGGTGGAATGTTTTTCAGAGAAAAGAAGTGGAGAAGGACACTTATATTATCATCTGCCAAAATAAGCCATTGATAAAACCTCCTGGAATTAAGATCATGGATCACAATGTATTCCAAATGCCTTGCCCTAGGCTAGTCAGAATATTTTGACTCCTCTTGTCTTCAAATGACTCTCAGGCATGATTCTTTAGCACGAGGCCATTCTAACAGGTTGTATGGAAGCCAAGTTAGAGGAAGCAGTATTGTCATTTTGTGGTCCTCAGAAGACTTACAGTAAATTAGTCTATCCTTTACAGCTATGATACACAAAATGATGCACTGGTGACTTGGTTTATTTCTGTAGATTCCAATAATAGCTACTTAAACTGTCTCTGTTTCGTTTCTACCCCAACCCAGTTCTGACACTGACTACCCGGAGTTGGTGCAAATTCCGCAGGTTAAGGGAAAAGTGCTCCAAAGGATTGCCCTCATTTTAGATGCTAGCCATAAGTCTTGGGAGGTCCCTAGGCCACAACACTTCTGCCCCAATGGATACAAATTCTAAACTTCCATGACTCACTCAGATTTTATAAAGTCACTAAAATGAGTCAGAGAGCCCAAGAAAGCGCTTTGCTTATGATCACACTTTATTACGAAGAATATGACTCAAGAACAGCCAAATGAAATGCCTCGGGCCAAGCGTAGGAGAGAACGCAGAGGTTCTGCCCCCTCTCCCCATGGAGCCAAGGCACATTAGCCTACAGGCACATCTATGAGTTCAGCAACCAGGAAGCTCGCTGAGCCTCAGTTTCCAGAGTTTTATTGGGGTTTCATTACATAGACATGCTTGATTAAATCATTGGCCACATGACTGAACTCAATCTCCAGCCCCCAACCCTCTTTCCCTAGGAAGGTCAGGCTGGACCAAAATTCCAACACTCCAATCACATGTTTGGGTCTTTCTGATGTCCAGCTCTTGACGCTGTCTAGAGCCCCACAAGAGTCACTTCATTAAGTTAACAAAGACAACTCTCATCACTCAGGAAGTTCCAAAGGTTGTAGGAGCTCTGACCAGGAACCAGGAACAAAGACCAAAAATATTTTTTGTTATATTACAATCTCCTATTATTGTTTACAAATCATCAGGGCTTTTAAGTTTAAGCTTTATCCTTTGGGCAGTGGGGAGTCACTTAAAGCAAGTTGAAATGATAATTTATTGAGCAGCAACTATGGGCCAACCATTCATAATATATGTGCTGAGGTAGTACTTTTGGAAGATAAATTAGAGGATTGCATGGAGGGTGGTCTGGATTAAACTAAGACAGGGGAAGAGTGGGAAGAAGGCAGTAGCACTGCGTAGCCTCAAAATGGTGAGAGCTAACGTAGGGGAGCACAAGTGGAAATGGAAAGGTAGGAGGTGAGAGAAATTTTGAAGAAAGATTTCAACTTATCATTTAAAGTTTTGTCTCCAGTACATTAACTACTACACAATGGGTCAAGAAGTTAAAACTACTTGAAGAGTTAAACTGCTTTCTAAATATAGCCAAGTAATATTGATAAAGTGGCTTCCCTGTGATTAACAGAACTTTGCATTCTAAACATTAAAAACTCAACTAACATTAAAGATCATACTATTTTACCTCTTGCACAAACTTTAGGACCCCTGTCCTGATTGTAATGCCGTATTCCCATTGGTTCTTCTGAACAAAAATGGTGACTCCCCTTGTCTTTAAATGGAAGAGCATTTCCTGTTTTAAAATGAATATTGTCGGGCCGGCCAAGTGGCACGGTGGTTAAGCACTGGCTTGGGAGGCCAGCGGCCCTGGTTCGGGTCCCATATATGAGGGCCAGTGACACTGCTCTCAAAAAATAAATAAAAAAAATAAAATAAAATGAATATTGTCAAGTTTTACCTTTCAAACAGCCTTTCGAAATTTGTTCACTTTTGAGTACAAGGTCCTCCCTCCCCTGGTAGACTGGGGGATATGGAATGTACCCCTGTATAAACCATGTGTCAAAAAGAACCTGTAATATTGATGTATTAAAACTAGCTATTTCTAACCACGTGCAGGCATTTTAGTAAACAATAAAAATAATAAAAATAATATTTCAAAATTCTCAAAAAGGTTTTTTCCATGATAGTAAGTAAATCATTCATATCTGCAGAAGTTCTGCAATATAAAGATATTTTAGATAAGAATTTTTCAAAAAATAATTTCATGGGTTTAGTTTTTGGGGGGAGAGAAATGATTATTTTCAGGTATTATGGGTGATGTTAAATTGAAATAGAAATTAAATAGTAAAAAGTTATATAGCTTATTCAGGCAATAAGAGCTTGTTATGCATACTATTCTTTAAAAAATTACTATATATCAAGCTACAAGATGTTGACTTTTAAGAAAACTGGAAACTGGCAACTCTTCATGTTTGTTAATACCCTTAAAAAAAATCTTGGGGCCGGCCGAGTGGCGCGGTGGTTAAGCGCTGGCCTTGGAAGCCAGCGGCCCCGGTTCGGTCCCACATATGAGGGCCAGTGACACTGACCTCAAAAAAAAAAAAAAAAATCTTGAAGGAAAGTCTCCTCCTCTGACATTATATTAAAGTAATTAAGTCAACAATAATTTTTGAACCCCAACTATGTGAGAAACAATAAAAAAAAGCAAAGTGTTGAAAAAGAGAAGATGTAATTAGCTTTGAATATTAATACAAATGAACATTTATTGCATGTTTACAATGTATCAGGCACTGTGCTAAAACACATATATTAAATTATCTAATCCTTACAACCACACCATAAAGTAAGCACTTTAATTATCCCTATTTATCTATGGAGAGACTGAGGCTCTGAGAAGTTAAGCCACTTATTCAAATTCTCACAGTTATGGAAGATAAAAAAGATGATTAATTACCATAAGAGTTTACTGAAATGAAAGCGTTAGAAAAACTTATGGATATAGTTTTTGAATAGGACATTTAAAGACTGATGGAAGTTGAAGGAAAATGGAGACATGAGAAAAGGGAAGGGAGAGAAATTAGAAGATGTTATGAAGACATGTACAAAAGCCACCAAAGGCATGTGCAAATTTGATTATAGTGTCCCCTCAGCAAACAACCTTTAGGAAGGTGATTTTGCCAAAAAATATTTGGTTCATAGGCATTCAGTTATCATATAACTTATAAAAGCATGCAAAGCAAGTTAAAATCCAGATAAATGCAAATCGTTTTAGTTAAGGAATAACACGACTTCTGTGCAGCTACTCAAGGTCTCAAAAAATCAGGCGATGGATTTACACTTACTTCTCTTAAACCTGTAAATTCACTGTAGACTTGAGAAACAGGAAGGAAGAAAGCCACTCACTCAACTCTTGGTTCTTCAAGGCCTTGACAGGAAGAGAGAAAAATACCCTCCAATCTCTACAAAAAGACCACAATCATTCTTTCATTTTCTTGTGAAAATGGTGGCAGGGGATAAAGCATCTGAAATTTGTACCATACCACTCATCTTCAGTACACTGAACAAATCTAACATCGCAGGGAGTTTTACATGAAACCTTCCTATCACTAATTTTCAGAAATCATTTTGGAATTTCAGATGCTGGGCAACAATCTACAAATGCTATATATTAAATGATTTCCTCACCATTCTAAGTAATAGCCAAGATTTTAAAATTTCCTTTCCCCTTAAAGTCCTCAAAAGCTCCCCACTATTCCCTACCTCCACACTGCTTGGGA
This sequence comes from Aselliscus stoliczkanus, assembly GCA_033961575.1. Lineage (NCBI taxonomy): Eukaryota > Metazoa > Chordata > Mammalia > Chiroptera > Hipposideridae > Aselliscus > Aselliscus stoliczkanus. Next base: position 112,684,824 of record CM066730.1, on the reverse strand, counting down.
GATTGGATGGGATAAACTGTCAGGCAAAGGAAAAGCATTGTGATGTGATTATTAGTCAAGACAAGGTCACAATCTGCCATCTGAGCACTGGCAGCTGTGGGTGATTGGGAGCTGGTAGTAACACAATTCCTGATTATGAAAAATTAAAGCTTGCCCTGGTAAAAAACTGATACCATTAAAAATACTGTTGCTTTTTCCTCCTTCTCCAGATACAGACTTAAAGACAAACACTCAACATCATAGTGTATTTGTTTTCGATTATTAAATGAGTTTTCAAGTGCATTTTATGTTATGAGTTTGATATACATCATAACTTATGTGGAACCTTTCAAGGTGGAAACTTGATTCAAGTGTCCTTAGCTGGAGTGTCTTTCTACTCAAAATAGGCTACACAATATTTCCCTTCTCTGTCCACATGAACTGATAATACACATAATTTCCCCTAATGGTCCTGAAATATATTCTTTTTTTTTTTTTTTTTTAAGATTTTATTGGGGAATTAGGGGAGGGGAACAGACAAGTTGCTGTCTTTTTGTTCTTCAGTCTAGTTGCGGAGGATGTTGCTTCAATGGCCCATGTTGGTATCATCATTGCGCTCTTCCCGGATGAGGCAGATCGGTCGCCGGCCTCTGGATGGTCGCTCACTTCAGCTATTGGCAGCTCACGCTGGCTGTCAGCCACTCACTGTAGCTTACGGTGGCCCACTGCAGCAGGGGCTGCAGTCTACACTGTCACCAGGACTCGCGCAGCCCAGCTCCAGGTGGAGCTGTTGTTAGTTGCAGAGGGCAGTGTCACTGGCCCTCATATGTGGGGTCCGAACTGGGGCGCTGGTGTCCCAAGCCAGCTCTTAACCAATGCGCCACTCGGCCGGCCCCTAAAATATATTCTTTGTAGAGAAATGAAAAACAAAACATTGTATCTAGGAAGATAAATAACCTAGAGATAAAACTCCAAAGAAGCAAGGAAAATGACGTTTATTTCTCTTAAGCATCCCAGGGAGAAAAAAAAAAAAATCACATTTTCCAGCAGTTTAAAAGATTCTGATGTCATAAGGCAGAAAGGTAGTTGTAAGTGGGTGGGCTTTAGAGTCAGACTGCCTGGACTCCAATCCTGGCTCTGCCACTTACTAGCAGCATGACCTTGAGCAAGTCACATTACTGATCTGTGCCTCAGGCTCCCCACCTGTGAAATGGGAACAGTAATAGCACCTACTTCACAGTGTTGTTACATGCATTAAATGAAACAATACATGTAAAACGATTTAAACCATGCCTTGCATATGGTATTCAACAAATGTTAATTTACTACCCTATTGTGCCATTCAAATCACTGTCACAAGTTATCAGCCTACCGCTTAAATTCCCAGACCAGGTTGCTTCCACAACTATTATTGTTATTATATTCTAATGTCTCTGATAATGTTTCAATCAGAAAAATGTTTGTTTCAAAGCAGTTGATCAATAGCATTATTACAGAAAGCATAATTTTGAGTTTGGCTTAGCCAATGAAATCAACTCTTAATATGAAATGATATCAGATCAGATGTACATAGATTGTTTTCAGGAGCATTTTACAAGCTGAAAAATATTGCTGACATTCAAGAAATCTGGATGCTTACAGTCTTCTAAATACAACCATAGTTGTTTTTTTGTTTTTTGTTTTTTTGTTTTTTTTTGGTTTTTTTGAGGATAGTGTCACTGGCCCTCATATGTGGGACCAAACCGGGGCCGCTGGCTTCCCAAGCCAGCGCTTAATCACCGCGCCACTCGGCCAGCCAACCATAGTTGTTTTCGTTTTGTGGTAAAATGATTCTCCGTTTGGTCACATGAAGCAATTTATCTTATCTGAACTCTAGTCTTTTCCTCTTTCTACATTACTTTTGGAAGTGATCAGTACAATTACTCAAAAGTATTCCCTCTCTCTTCATATCCACTGTTTACTGTAAGATGGCACTTTGTTTTCATTGAGGATTTATTTTTAAATTCCTTTAAAATAAAGCAAGACAGAACATAAAACATTTTGTAACCATTTTAATGAAATGTTGTCATGCTGGACAGAAATTCATGATGCCTTCCTTTGATATTCTATAATCACACTGCATCACTTCTAGTAGCCCTCTACTGAATATTCCTCAGAAACAGGGATGGATGGCTATCAGTGCTACAACAGGCCTAAAGAAGCATTCATAGGAGAGACTATTCACAAGACCAGGGATGACTTAGGGAGGAAGAACACCTAAAGATATAAAGTTTTCCTACTAATGTTTAATTTGCAAAGAGAAAAAAGCCAGTTTTATTATCAAAAACTGTGAAAAGTCTAAGACTTTATTCCTAGCAAGCTAAAAAATTAGCCTGCCACAGTTTCTCAGATGCTGCTAGAAGACATGGAACTCCTGAATCAAAGATGAAAGAAAGTTTATTACTCATACCAATAGCAGTAGTCAAGTGTGTTGGCATTTTTGTGTCAGTTCTTGGAGCCCCAACACATTAACTGTAGGTTGTGTTATGGGAGAGGAAACATGAACTTAGGGAATGTGAATCTTTTATAATGTGTGTAAGTATGCCTGTGCTTTGCCCTGGAGAGAAACACTATCTTTATTATACTGGACAATAAGTATGCTTGCCCTTTGCTCCGGAGGGAAATATTGTCTCTATCTTCTGAGGCTGTTCACTATACAAATATCCTTGAAAATTTAGTCTGAAAGATGGGGCAATTAGTGTCTTGCTCGCAAGATGTACAGTGCCTTGCTCACATCATGCACAGAAATACTAGAGGCCTGTGGAAAAATGTCTCCCAATAGTCATTAATAAATAAACTATCCTATGCTGGCCCTTTGAGTGCTCAGAATGTGTTTGCCTTACACTAGTTTTAATTGTTTCTAAAAGGATGTCAAAGAATCCAGAGGCTAATGAAAATATGTATAAGACAAGGGAATATTTCTCAGTATGAAAAAAAAATAGGACTACACTATTACCAGTGAGAATGGGCACTCTTTGTCCTATTAAAGATGGCAGGCACCCTATTATGGCTGATGTTTGTAAGGAAAATACCTGCAGAAAACATCTTCCAAGAGGGCCTATCTTGGTAGGCATTCATTAAATGAGTTAATAGCACCTATCATTTTCTTCTCTTTCCAAACAAAAAAAGTCTTATAAAGGTTCTGTAGTCTTTAACTCTAGAATAACAATTCAGGTATTCTATTCCGAGAGATTTTATTCTTCTTGGAATGTTAATAGATGTGACAAAGGAAATGGTTCCATGATCAAATAAAGTTAAACAAACGTTAGGTTCAGGAAAGTTAACAAGTATTCTTAATGCAGGACTTCTTAGAGCCCAAAGCAGGCTAATATGAGTTGTGAATCTCCAAGAGGGAAATAGTATTCCCGAAATGAATTGGACCACAGACCCCTATTTCTTAGAGTACTCAAAGAGTAGCGTTCTACAGAAAGTGGCTTGGAAATGCCTCATAGAAGAATGGTGCCATCTCAGTGGCAATGGATGGTGGAAGATGAAGGTGCTTTGGGAAGATGCTGCCTGACTAGTCCATCCTGCTGTAGACAGATTTCCCACAGATAACAGCTTCCTGCTTCCTTGATGACCTGTTGGTACATTATATCCATCACTGACTGAAACCTAGGGAAGATAAATATGTATCATTTTAAGATCGATGTGAAAACTTTTAGCACTGAACGAGTCCTAAGAAAACACCTATTTTACTGCCTTCATTTCAGATAAGGAGACTGAGGATCCAAAGAGATTTGTTGCAAGTCACAAAGTTAGTCAATGGCAGAGTCATGCCTGGAACATAGGTCTCATTAATCTCAGTTTATGCTCTTTTCACTAATATTGGTAAAAGTGACCATTCAATGATCACTATCATTGATACTGAGAAGGAAACCAGGCTTTCTTGTTTTTGTTGTTCCCAGAGAGGTAAACAACTTGAGTAAATTTAGGAAATTAAATAAATTCCAAAAAGGCTCACAAAAATGGATGTTGTGTCAGTATGGATGGCATCTTTAAGGAGAGAGCATCTGGGCATGGTTATAGCATTTTCTAAGTATACAAAGCACCATCCATGATACTTTTCCAAAAAGAGAGTCATGTTTATGTGAGTAACAAGAGCATCTTCAATTTCACTACTCTGATAAGGTTTCTTGAGCCTTAGATCTTTATGCCTCAGTGAGAGAGAGAGAGCAGTTTCTTAGGCAAAGAAAAAAAGCAATTCCTTAGGCTTGAAATTATGTGCTTTGTCAGGGCTGATGTCACTGAAATTTGAAGCAAGTCAATGTTTAACTGAATCTGAGATGTTCTATGGTACAGTCTATATGCATTATACAATTCGGTGTCAAGAAATGGCTAAAAATTTGAATTCTGTGAAAAATGAGCTACTTTTCTTAGAAGACATATTTTAATTTATTTTTTTAATAAATAAGCAAGTTTAAAGCTCTTAGTGGTATTTCATTATCTTTAGAATAATTCAGTTCAGGGCTAGAGCTAATCATTTGTAGATTTAATTAATGAGTTAATATGTGAACGTTTTTAGATCAGTGGCTGTATGTGCTTAATAGTAGCAAGCAAATTTTATTTAGTAATGCAGTTATAGTACTGATATTTGGTACCAAAAAAAAAAATCAGTGCTGAAAATGTCAAACTCATGTTTTACTTTCAACTTATACTGCATATCTACCATGTGAAAGTTATTCATTTATCACTGGCCCACATAAACAATAATTCTAAGAATGAGTCTGTCTGCCTGTTATAGTTCATATAGCCTAAACTCAGAACCACCAATACTTTATGATCTTCCATTAATAAGTTTGCTTTCAGTCATAAAATGCTTTTCAGTTGAAGAATAAGCTGTAAAATCACCTCATGAAGGCATGTTTGGGAAGTGAGTATACTGTTGGGGAAAGCCCAAATGAATGCAATTTCAAATACTACTGAAAAAGTACATCATGAACCTTGCTGAGTATGGATTCAATTTAAAAACAAACATACCTTTTCCATGCGATTAAGTGGAGTTTAAGGATGAGAACTCTAAAATTAGACTTGCCTGAGTCCAAATCCTAACTCTTCCACTCATTGGTCACCTGACCTTTGGCTAGTTACCAGAGTATAATACACCTCTCTTTCCTCCTCTGTCACTAGGAGAAAATAACCTATCTAGTGGACAGCTATGGTGATTAAATGAGACAACACATATAAAGTTAGTACTTCCTAGTAAGTGCTTATTCATTATTATTTCCAAAGAATATCTCACAAGTTAATGGGACCAACCAATTCTATCGTGTGTGTGTGTGTGTGTGTGTGTGTGTGTGTGTGTGTGTGTGTGTTGAGGGGTTTAAATGTAAAGAGCTGATTTTGGAAGAATTTCACCCAAAGTTTTATAGTAGCCTATTTTTAGATTCTCAGCACCACCCCCTCTCCTCTGGCACAAATTCAACTGCCATTTTAGGGTTACGACCACAGTTGACCATATTATCTCTTGGGCAACTGTCTCACAGGATGTTTTCTAGGAGAGGTTTAACTCTTCCTGTCCTAGCATTTTTAATGGCATAGAGTCACGGATTTCAAAACTGTTGCTAAAGGTGTGTTTTATCTTGTGGCTCTTAATTCAGAAAGTGCTAATGGTTATGACAGTGTAAACAATAGAAACTTAAAAAACAGCCGTGTTTTCTGTTAGTTCAGCATCCTTCCCGCAAAGCTTAGAAATGGTCTGGGGAGCAGATGTGCACAGGGTGAACAGAAAATGCTGGTGGTTTGGGTTTAGAATTTAGATTTTACTTTCACTATTACTAGACAGGATCAACCAGCATCAGATACAAAACAAAACAAGATTAGCAGTTTGTTTCAAGAATAAATCCAGTATTGAAAAACGCAAGGTTTAAGCAGATACATGTACATAATATTTAAACTTTTGAGCTAAAGGGTTCAGGTTCTAGAGCCTTCCATTTGATACAAGTTATACTGAAAGTCAGAACCAGTACAAGAAATAGAAACACTTTAAAACTCATTCTTTCAATATTTAATAATAGGTTCTATGCTAGATATCAGCATAGAGATGAATAAAGGCACAGTAGTAAAGCAAAAAAAGAGGTAAATGGTAGCACACCAAGGTAAGTATACACAGAGGTTCAACAGTAAGTGCTGTGCGAGCACAAGGAAGGGAGAATTGCCTGGAGCCTGCGGAAGCTTCACTGAGAAGGCAACTTTTGAAATATGCCTTCAAAGGATGATATAGCCTAGCTTGCATTTTCTTGTAGCTAACAACAAAACAATGTAATATAAATACCATTTCCATACAACTCACAAGAGGGGTTGCAGGTATTTTTTTCTAAATCTCACTAGAACCTTCAAAAGGAGGTACTGATATTCCAGTAGACAGGTGGGGAAACTGGGGTTCAAATATTAAGAAGCTCAGCCACATAGCTAGCTGGTGAGTATTGGACCCAGGATTTGTGCTCAGATGTGTATCATTCCAAATCACTTACCATGGCCCTGCAGTGCTGATTATCAGCTAGTTCTGTTCCCTGTTGCCAGCTAGTAGATGGTTAACTGGTAACTATGTGGAGTCTAATTGTAGAAACTCACTCTGGAAGCCTGTCTACTTTGACATTCTGGAAGAATGTCAAACTTTGGCTTGAAGAATTGGGTATTAAGTGAAAGTTCAGGGTGGTGGCTCTGTGTACACATTTCACCTAGCCCACAGTGTCCTCTCCGTTCTCTGAACTTCAACCACATTTAGTTCGAAATGGTTTCTTGTGATCTATCTGTATGCATGCCAGATTCCCTCTCCCATGCTCTGTGAATACCTTGAAGTCAGGGAATAAGCCTTATACTTCTTTGAGATACTCAAGGTCCAGCATTCACAGAAGTAGGCTGATTGATGATTCTCCCAGTGCTTTACTGAGGGCCTGATAACTGTGGAAGCTGATTTCAGTTAGGCTGATGGAGGTCAGGTGACTAGACTTAAGGTTTACATGCTATAAAATTAAAAAATTAAAATTAGGCCGGGCGAGTGGCGTGGTGGTTAAGCACTGGCTTAGGAAGCCAGTGGCCCCGGTTCAGTCCCACATATGAGGGCCAGTGACACTGCCCTCAAAAAAAAAAAATTAAAATTAAACAGGTGACCTAAGCAGTATAACATAGTGCTTTTCAGACTAGCACCTCTCAGACTTCAGTGTGTATATGAAGCAATCAATTACATGTAGAATTGTCCAGTTCACCCTATTAGATAGCAGAGTAGACAAAAGCATTGCAATTATGCAAGTGGAGGGGGGAGAGTGAGAAGACTCAACTTGTAGGGCTCATATCCCATTTCCAAATGTTGTTGCTGCCCCAAGTCCTTTTGATTTCAGGGCAATGAGGACTAGTAAGAGTACATGACAGCTACCTTTACTGACTACTCATAAAGTGCTTGGCACTGCTCTTGCTGCTTTAAGCATGTTATCTAATTCTCTGAGTATCCTATAATACTATAGTTGTACCACTGATGATGGGGGGGGGGGGGGAAAGAGCAGTTACTTCCTTATATTTACACAGAAAGAGCAGGGATTTATTTCTGGTTCACCTGAATGCAAAGTCTAGGGTTGAGTCTACCCTTGACACTGGGTAGTGAGGGAGCATTTCAGGGATGCCTAAGCTTGTGGTCAGGGTACCAGTGGTACAAGAAGGATAGAGGTGCACCTAGAAAGTTCTTGCAGAATAAGGCCCTCTACAGGAGGTGAGTGCCCTTAGTTTTTGCCTCATTGGGGGTTTAAGTATATTTAAGAGGTGACACTACCTCAAATATTGTAGTACCTGGTGGCTTGCAAGTACTCGAATTCTTTTAGCAAATTCCTAAAGTCAGCTTCTGCCTTTTCCCTAGGAACACTCTAGGAATTTTTCCACCTGCTATCTAGAAGGAAGGCCCCACCCTAGATTATTGTCTTGATCTAGGTTAAGGCTGGTGTTATAATCATTTCCTAAGGCCTAAGAGGGTTCCAAGGTTGTCTTCTGGGAAGGAAACCCAACAACAACTGGAATTGGAAAAGTGTAGGAATTTGCCAGATCATTAGGGGGAAAACAGTGAAATCCCCAAGAGAACTTTTGGACAAATTTTCACTTTAGCTTGAAAATAGAAATGGGGTAAAAGGAGGTGCCTGCTTTTAAAGGCTTGTTGTATGAGAACAAACGAGTGAAAGACGATTAGTTGTCTATTAATTGCTCTCTATTCATGAACATCTGGGGCTGGCCGAGTGGCGCGGTGGTTAAGTGCTGGCTTGGGAAGCCAGCGGCCTCGGTTCGGTCCCACATATGAGGGCCAGTGTCACTGCCCTCAAAAAAAAAAAAAACAATAAAAAAAAATGAACATCTGTCTTTTCCTGACTGCCAGGGCAGAGCAGGAGTTTAATTTTTGGTGCTCCTAGAATAGATGGTATTGATAAGACTTTATGTTACTTAGTAACCTTGTCTGTACCTGTTGTTTCCCCCACACACACTGGGTAGATTTTCCATATAGATAGCTGTCAGCTTTCAAGAAGGCAGTTTGGTTTTTGTCAGCCTGAAATTGGGTAGGGGGCGGTGGGGAGAAGAAAAGCATGCTTCCGATGAATAAATAAAGTCGAACACCTCCCTTATACTGTTAAACAACAGGTGGTTTTGATGTGCACCGTCAACTCCTTTTTGCACAGCATGAAATTGTAGGCAGCGCATTCAATTTCAGCATCCTGGGAACCTGCTGCTGAGACATCAGGGAGCCTGGCTGTCCGTGTCCAGAAAGACGGGGGTTCCTGCCAGAGAGGAAACTCAAGGGTCAAAGGGCTGATGGGCTTCATGGTCCAGGGAAACAGGCTTTTGCCTTCTTGCTTCTGCGTCTACCTCAGGGGGTTCCCACCACCCCTCCCACTCTTCTGTTCTTATGGGGGGGGGAGGGGTTGATCAGGAGGCGGGATTATCTCTACAGTACCCCGGGTCCTTCCCGGGAGTTCCCAGAAGGGCTATATTTAGTGGTAGCTTCCCCATCTAAATTCCCCGAGACAGGGCTGCGGTAGAGGATCGGACGCTGCGCGCAGAGACGCCTCGGGTTTTCCGCGCATGATTAGGGATGGGAAGGAAGGTGCGAGACCCAACCGATTCCCACCCACCCCGCTCCACCCCGCAGAGCCGCCAGGTGGGCGGGTCAGAGGCCGGCGTGGCCCGGCTGGGACGCAGTGGGAGGGGTTTTTTTCCGCGTCCTGAATCCCGTCCCCGCGGAGGGCGGCCGCCCTCTCCGGCTGGTCCGGGCGCCGGGTGATCGCTGCAGGGGAGGAAGTGCCCGGGCAGGGCCGCCTGCGTCACAGCGGGCCTGGGACCGCGGGGCGGGCGGCGGCGACCCCGGGGCCGGGCGCTGGGCGGCGCTGGCTGCCGCTGGCCCGGCTGCGCGCGGGGCGGCGCTGGAGGCGGAGGGGAGGCGGGCTGCGGGGCCGAGGCGTTCGCTGCGTCCCGGCTCGCAGCCCGCGAAGAGGACGAGGAGGAAAGACGCCGCCGTGGCCGCGGCCGCAGTGCAGGCGCGACGAGCCATGAGCAGCGGCTCCGCGGGGGACCCTGCTGTCGCTGGCCGCCTCTGAGCCCGCCCGGGAGGCAGCGCGCGCTTCCCCAGCGCCCTCCGGCACCCTCGCGCCCAGAGGTAAGGGCGGGCACCGCCGAGGGATGGAGATGGGCGGCCCGCGGAGGATGGCGGGCTCAGTCCGCTAGGTGCGCCGGAGCCGCCGCTCGCCCTGCCTCGCTCGCGCCCCTTCCCCCGGCTCCGCGGCAGGCTGACTGGGGTCCCCTCCGCTGCTAGGGCTCGGGGACCCGCCAGCCCCTACCCCACCCACCCACGCGTCCGTGCGGGTCCCCGGACTGGCGCCAAGCGCAGCGTGGCCGCCGCAGGTTCTCTGGACGTTGGGGGGTGGGGTACAAGGAGAAAGCGGGGCCACCGCCGGGGGCGGTTGTCGTTCTTTAGTGCCTTAAACATCTCGGAGACCCCAGGGCCTGCCCCTTCTGGTCTGCTCTCCTCTTGCTGCCCCCGAACTCCTGAAGTTAGCACTTGGGGGAGAGACGAATGTGAAGGTCTCCTAAGGGACCGAGAGCGCGATAACCGCTTCCTTGCAACACCCGAGAGACGGGAGGGTTGAGCCGGATTGCGCGGGCCGCACAAGCCAGGTGTCTAGGCCGGCGGTTGAGGCCAGGACCGCCGCCTTGAACCCCAACCCAGGCTCGCGGGGGTCTTTCCCTTCGTAGCTGGTTCCCAGCAACGGGTGAGCCACGCAGGACCCTTAGGATGTGTTCGGGAGACGCCAATTCCTTTCTTTTCTCCCTTAGCCAATTCTTCCCTCCCCCACCCCACGCCGTCCAGTGTACATCCGATTCTAGTTTCTGCCAAACACAGACACCTTAGCCCGCAATCCTAGGACGAATATTTCAGAGTGTTGGGGCCAAACTTCACTTGGTTTCAAATTCGTTTCAAAGCATTTTAAACTCCCAGGAAACAAGTTAGGGAACACGTCCATGTGCCCATACCCCTTAAAATAAAAAAGAAGAATCAATCTTTGTGGGAGTGCTGGCGTTGGGCACAGAGAGGCTTGAATGACCCCATTTAACTCAGCCTTATGGGGGAGGAATAGGTACAGGAAATGGCAGTCCTATTTTAATCACACACGTCTTACCAGCCCTTCGGTAATGTAGGAAATGTAGCCTTAAGCAACGGTCACATTTCCCGATAGGTATGTAGTAGTTATCTAAGACATACTTGAGGCTTCTTCATGGATAAGTCATTAAAAATGCCATCTAGATGAGAAAGGAGGAAGTGGGCACAACGGTACAAAATCGCCAGGGCCAATCAGCCTTGTAGGTGTATACATTCACTTTCTTTATTTTTTTAATGATTTGTGTAAACCCAAAATGAAAGGCGAACTTCACAAATTTGCTCAGATTCACAAACCTTGTGTTGGATGTGTGTACATAGGTAACAGATTAGATGTATATACAACTATAATCTATGATGTTTGCATTTCTTGTGTCTTGTTTAAATAGAGAAGACCAAGGGTGTAACCCTGATTTTCTTTGCTTTGGAGTGATTAACTTAAACTTATTTTCTAGGTTAGGCTGTCAGTTTGCTTTTGAGGAGGAGATGGGAAACAGCTTTGCAAGGATGGATATTTTTCATGGCTCACATAATAGATATTGACTACAAGTAGGGCCCACTAACCCAACAGTCCTATCAGATAGGATGTTTAACAATTTTCTTATGAATAGACTTACCAAAGCCTTTGTTATTTCTCAGATTGATTGAGCACTTTACTTAATGAAATGTGTTTTTAGAAATGAATACATGTAGCGAAAAAAATGTGTAGGGACTGGAAGAGTAAAGAATGAATAATTTTACACTTATATGAAGTTTATAATTCAAGAAGAATACAAAGTTAGCAGTATTTTTAACTTACAATGTACCCAATCTTTACCAAATTGTTAGGATTTTTTGGTAGTGTCTAGTATTTTTAAGTTATAGTCTCCAACAACATTATAATAAAGCCCAAGTTTAAAAAGAAATGGGATAGAAACTTATACATACTTTGCGAAGCATTGTGTTAATGATTTAAATATGGTACATTACTATCATATAGTCTAGCTGCTCTAGGTACCTGAAACACATTATCTCAGAATCTTACAACACATCCTAAAGGTAGATGATGCCATCCACATTTCATCAAGAAAGAGGCTCAGTGGGTGAAAAAAGTGAAGGGATTAAGAAATACAAATTGGTAGTTACAAAATAATTACTGGGATGTAAAATACAGCATAGAGAATATAATCAATAATGTTGCCAGGTGGGTACTAGACTAATCAGGGGGATCAGCATATAAATTATGTAAATGTCTAACCATTATGCTGTACACCTGAACTAATATAAAATAATACTGAACGTCAACTGTAACTGAAAAAAAAAAACCCAATTTTTTAAAACAAGAAAGAGGCTCAGAGTTAGTGACTTGCCCAAAACCATTCAGCTAAATTAATGACTGAATGAGGCCAAGCCTTTTTAGCCTTAATGATGTACTTCTCCATTATCCAAAGCTCCCTCTTTTGTTTCTACATAAATTTATTGTTAACTTACATTATGACTGTATGGAAAAACTGAGGTCAAGGAAGTGAAGTCACCTGTCCAGCATTTTTCATGTAACTAGTGTATAACAGAATTCAAATTTGAAATCAGGGCCATCTGTTTCCCAAACCCCTATTCTTTCCACTGATTTCTATTAAACGACTGATTAAAAGCTTAACCTAATGGACATTTCACTTCTGCTCATTGGCTATTCGCATCCACATGAAGATGATGGCCGCATGGACTACATCACGCTCCCAAAGACTTTCTTCCCTGGAGTGCAGCTGTATCTCCTGCAGTCCTGGCTCACTCATGAAAGCATATTGCAACCAATGAGGGGGACATTAATGTGGAGGTATCCTTGAATCCACTTAATTTATCTTAAAATATAAATCGTTCTAGATCGACATGGTGTCACATGCCCGTGACTATTTTGTAACTACCAAATAGGACAGCTGGTATAAAATTCTGGATCTACCAAACAGTAGGAGTGCCAACTAATTCTCATTATTCAATCTCTCTGAACCCCAGTTTCTTCATATGTAATGGGGTTCCTAAAGCCTACCTGGCTGGATCATTGTCCGGATTAAATATAACAACAATGCATACAAAGGGTAGCTCCTATCACTAAGTAGGTGCTTAGTAAATGGGAGGGATTAACACCCTTGTATTCTAGCATGGATTAAAATTTATATTCCTTTTCACTTTTTGTATATTTTACAAGAATATAGTGAGTAGCCAGTGTTGTCATTGAATCACTCTTTATATGGCTATACAAAGTTCTAATCCAGTTTTTAACATCTTTAACTTTTGAATCACATCCTTTTTTGTAGCCCTGACTTTAAACATTTACTCACTTTATGTAGTTTTTCCTTTGTTCCGTTCTGCACATATTTTAGGACTTTACTAGCCATGTTTCAATTGGTTGGAATTCGTATGTTTTGGCAAAAACATTTCCTGTTTTCTGCCTCCCCTGATTTCTCAGCCTGCTTATCACTCAGGGAAGGCACCATGACAAACCCAGTATCTCCCTACCACACACCTCACCCTTAACCAAGCCTCTACCAACTGAAATTCTGCATCTCCTTCAGGGCTCAGCCTAAAGGCTGCATCCTTCCTGAGCTCAGGTACCTTCCATTTAAAATCCTTTGTCTGCTCATTTATACTTAAGACAACAGTACCCCTAGTGCTTTTTTAAAAAAAATTTTTTTAAACACTTTTTAGTTATTTGCCCAGGTAATATCCTATAAAAGACTGTAAACTCTTTGAGGATAAGGCCGTTTTTCTATTTCTTTACAATTTTTGCCTTGTATATAAAACATAGGTGGTTTCTATTTCCTGAAGGAAAGATGAGTCAGGTATTCTGAGAGAGATCCTCACAGGAATTAGGAAAGACACCGATTTGTCTCTGTTACATGATTGTTAATGTCACCTTCCTCTTTATTTTGCAACTTGTTTGTGCCAGGCTTCTCCACAAATTGAACTGACGTTATATTTACTGGAAGGCCGTAGTTCTTAAACAAAGCTTTGGCCATGAGGTACCATGTAAGAAAGAGATGTTTCATTAATAAATTGCTCTCATGGTGTTATAATAACCTCATTAGTTGTATGTATATTGAGCACGTTAACAGTGTTTGAGTAGTTTGGTATTTTGTATGGGGTAGCAGTCCAGGTGGATTTCTTTCATTAGGAACAGGATTTACTGGAGGAAGAGGAATACCTACCATAGAGAGGTTGAGATAATAAACAAGAAGGATTTCAAACCCCTCTGGTTGGAAGTAGGACTCATCGTGGCACAGCATGGACACTTCTACCAAAAGTGACTTTCCTGAGAGAATTAACACAGACAAAAAACCTTAACAGTCTCACCACAATATGAGAGGTGGAAGAAGCGAAAGAAATGAAGCATGGCTGAATGTGTGACTGAAGCCTGCTATATATTGCTCATTCCTGGACTGTAGAAATAGGAGAGAGACGGTGGGATCAAGATGGGCAAGAGAAACTAGTGTGGTCTTGAACTCCTAGTAAGTTAATATCCTCCCATATGCTCCCAGGGCTGGCACAGAAGGGCAGAGGTCCCCTCAGAGCTTTGCTTCAGGTAGATAGTTTAGCAGGAATATACTGAACATTTCCTAAGTATTAAAGGTAGAGAATGCCTGAACTCTTTTCCAATATCGAGCATAAAACAAAAGAAATAACCCAAGCTATCTACGTAGAAATATAACATACTGTTACACCTTCTAGGAGTGACTTTAGGATCATTTTCTGGTGTTGGCTGGGTGTCCTTTTAAAAAGGTTCTATAGTCTGGTTCTATAGTCTATGGTGTCTCTAACTATGAATGGCAGTTGGTAGAGAAATGGTAATATGGGTTCCAAAATTAATAGAGTTCAGAAAAGAAAAGGGAGAATTGGCAAAATTCAAAAACCAATATTAAGTAAAATGTTTTAAAGCTCAGGGAAGTCATTGAAAATGTCCCAGGTGGCTGAAGTATTTTGAGTCAAAGAATCGAGAACTGTATGTTCTTTTAAGAACCCTTCTAAGGACTCAGAAGAATCAAGGCTATTCCCTTACTGGAGAAGGGTGGAAGGTAGGGCAAAGAGGAAAGTTCCCTTTGGCTAAACCACAACACTCCCCCAGGGCTTGGAACACTGGAGAGAATATAATGGAGCTCATAGAGAAGTGTTTCTCAACCTTTCTTTCATCATTTTTAGGTAAATTGTAATACCGTAGATATACTGGATATCTTTTATGTACTGTGGCTTTTTGGCCCGCTACAAACCACTATTTATGATTTTTTTACCTTGCCCGCAGGAACCAGTTTTTGACGGGCAAGACTGCCCCCCTATTGAGAATCCATGGTGTAGCATGATTCTATATTATGTCTGAAACTCAAAAAGGAGCCATAGAAGACATGAAGAAGTGTGTGTGTGTGTGTGTGTGTGTGTGTGAGAGAGAGAGAGAGAGAGAGAGAGATATTTGTATGAATTCTCTGGAAATTCTCTAGAATTAGATTGCTTTTTTTGCCTTTATTAAAAAAAAGCATACTTTATTGGCTCTTAAACTGAAATACATTTGTAAAAAATATAAGGCTCCTAGTTGTCCCATTTGCACCTTGGCAAAATTATTTAACTTCCAAAAGTTGTCTACCAGCATTCTTGTTTCCAGGATGGGAAGCCCTCCCCAAACATTAAATGTTCAATATTCTTTATTTACTTCCGTTATACTGGGAAGGCTCTGATACTAGCCACTAATTCTTGCAACTGCTCAACTCCATATGAGTATAAATTTGTTTGTTCTTATTAGAGCATTTGTATTTTAAGCCATTTCTTGATCGTTATGAAACATTGTGTTCCCTATGGAAAAGATTTCAGCTCATAACAAGTTGATATTTGGGGAGGGTGGGGCTCCTAAAGTCATTCTTAGCTTTTCATGTTCTACTCCGTGGCTCAGTTCCCTGGGGAACATAAGCCTGGCCTTTGGAAGTCTAACCTTGGGAGCTCTGAGGGTTACAGGAGCTTGGTTTTTTTATACATTGGCTTCTTTTAGCAGTTGGCGCCTGTTGGCCCTGGCTGGCTTCCTTCCCCCAAAACAACTCATCTTTTCCTCCGGTTTTTACTTGAACCATATGTATTATTCTTTTCCCTTTCCTTTACCCTTCAACCTCCAGAAATATCTTTGTTTTTCAGCATCTTTTCTCTTTGTTTGATTTTTGGATCTGCATTGAAATTTCCTAGAGGGCGGAGGCCGTATAGGCCATCTCTGTTTTGTTCACTTCTGCATCCACAGCACCTGCACAGTGCCTGGGACATAGCTACTCAAGAAATAGTTGTGGAATAAAGATTAATGATATATTTTATAGTAACGTTTCTAACCTACCATCTTGGAGTGTATCCATTTCCCTTTTATTATTTTAAATTCTGGTGATGAAATTTTTGATCATGTAGTCAGAAGTTATCCTTCTTAATAGAGTCATTAAATATGTCCATGAAAATATTTCTATATGTGATTGGAAATTAGGAGCAGGTATTGTATAAAATATGAAATCAGGGCATCAAAATAAACCCTAGTCACTAAATAAGCTAACTATATGAAAACTCGTGGGTTTTCATGAGTCCTGTGAGCTCTCCCTGTGTATCTAAAAATCTTGCCAAATCAATAAAAATCACTAGTCTTTCTCAAATATCTTAGAAATTTATGAAAGTTAGTAAGTTTCAAATATCTTTTTTTAAATGGGAAAGATATGTTATAAATCCCACTTCTGCAAAAATACTATAGAAAAGTATTTAGCTAATAACACCTGAATTTTAAAAAATAACTATAAGAACAGCTTCATTAGGAAAACACTGTCTGGCTAATTTGTATTATCTCCCTTGACATTAGCAAGGTCAAGGATAATGTTCTGTTCAGTAAAGTTAGTAAGTACTATCGTGCACATACAGCTTTCTAGTTAATGCGCCGTTAGGTGGATCCCTATAACCAGAAATTAGTTTAAAGCTGAGGAGCTAGCAGCTGGAGGTGTGCCTAGAGTTTGAATCTGAGTTGAGTGTTGAAGCATTTCATCTAAGGATCTGGGTGGCATAATAGAAAACATATCTGATATTTCTATAAGTGGCTCCATGGTGGATAGAGCCAGCATTGGTCCATGTTGAAGTAAGGATTGGAAATGAGCTTTGGTGAAATCAAATGAAATGAAATGAAAAATAGAGGAAATAGTCAAAACTAAGTAATGAAATTTATTTAAGGAAAGTATAGGGTCATATCTTGAAGAAAAACAAATAAACCCAGCATATAAATATACTAGATTTTTGTTTGTTTTGTTATGTTCATTTCTGTATCACTAGTATTTAGAACAATACCTAATATGTAACAAGGGATAAGTAAATATTTGTTGAATGACTAAATGAGTGAAATGCATGAGGGAGAAAAACTAACTGTGTACCACTAGGGCAGAAGTAAAATTATTCCTAAGGAGGTGTTGATGGATAACTAGTAGATTGAATAGACTGTTAGAAAAAACTTTTTGGACAAATAATTTATGAACATATGTTAAGGTTTTATTTCATTCTTACATATAAGAAGAAAGGTTTCTGGTAGGTCAGTTCAAAAATTCATTCCCGCTAGGAACATTTTGTAAGAATAATGGATGGTTAGATATTGTTGTTAGACTATATAAAAAGTGTTGGTTCAAGGTCACTAGACTCTTGAATAACTGTTGACAGTTAACTGGGCAGCTCTTTAGCTGGTTTCCATGGACAAGTCTTATCCCCATTCATCATTATGTAGGAGGCTAGCCAATGCAATAAGGAGGATGAAAAATAATAAATAAAGACATAAATATTGGAAAGGAAGAAGCAAAAATATCTCTACTTACAAACTTTGTGATTAGCAATTATGATTCCACATCCTAAGGACAATGAAGGAGGCTCACAGGAAAAACACTGATTCATTTGAAATATGGGGCTAGACGAGAGCTCTACACTGGACCACCAGAAAGAGGACAGGTGGGTCCCAGAGCAAATTAAGCCTTGAAACTTTTCTGGAGGCAAAAATGACAAAACTAATGCTGTCTTCCTTATGGCACATCATGAGATGGCAAGATCCTCTGGAAAAGACAATAACGCAGGAAAAAAAGGCAGCAGGGAAAAAGGAAGACCAAATATGAGATGGATTGACTCCATAACAGGAATCATAGGCTGAGTCTACTAGAGCTCACCAGGGCTGTTGAGGACAGGACACTGTGGACATCATTCATTCATAGGGTCGTCAGGGATCGGAATAGACTCAGTGGCATACAACACACACATCCTAAGGAATCTACAAAAATACATGCCACACTAATCTTTAATCGACATGCTGCTTTTTAAAATTTACGAACAAAATTTTAGAAGTGTGTTTCAGTTGGCCCTTGTTACAGGAACGTGAAGATGATTTTACTTATCCTGAAAGGGTGTGCTTTGCATGTTAACTGTTTTTTAACTTGACAATTTTCCCATAAATGTGATTCCAATAAACAGAACAGCCTACTGTTGACCTAATTAAGGAATTAGGAACAAATCAATTAAAGCCAATTATTTCCAACATCCCTTTTACTTGTGAGTGCCACATCCTGGATTATATAATCAGGAGTGGGAATAGATCTTTGGTACTACCTAGAGGCCTTCTAGCATGTATCGAACATGTTTTGAATATCAAAACTCTTATTTTTTATTGCTCCAAATTTGAAACATAATCTTAAAGCAACATTTTAAAATGTCAGATGAGAATATAGATGCACATTGATAAAAGAAGGTCATATTGGTGGCTGGCTTATTTTCTAGTAACAGCTAAGTCAGAAGGTACATAATAGATCTCAGAATTCTAATTTCTCTAGAGGCAGAAATCTTATTAATCTGCTTTTTGCTTTCAGTTATTTATAATTTTGAAATATCAAAAGCAGCAAAAAAGCAAGAAAGCTATTTGCCCCTTCTAAAAAAACACATTTGGGTTGGGTGAGGAAAAAATAACTTTTGTCATCTGGGTAGAACGGTAAGTAAATAATTTTATAGCCTCATATTGAGTAAAGAACATCAAAAATTTTTCTTTCTGAGTTACCAGTGTCTGTTTTATGAAGCTACTTTTAAAAGTAATTAATTTTTTCTCAATATATGTTACTTATCATAAATCACATAAGCTAAACAATGACAGATGATAGTATTTAGAATTTTGAACTTTAGTTTTTAAGATAAAATTAATTTTTAAGGCATATTGTAAGACAACGATTATAGTCCTATTTGAATGTTATGAAGAATAAATTATGTTTATGTATAATGTATAATACAGAGGTAAAAACTATCATATGGTAGTATTTTGCCAAAGACTATTCATTAATAGTTAATTTTAATATTAATCCCAGGTCTTAAAATTAATTATCTTAAATTATAATTTACGTTGCTACTTAAAAATAATATATCACTGTTCATATTAAAAGCTAATCAGAGAAATATGACATTCCATGGTTTCACATTACTGCAGCAGTGCCTGAAATTTATAACAACCATTAAAGAAAGAGTCTAGTCATAACTAGTTATAATTCAATGTTAAACATATCTACAAAGACCTAAATTTTTAGTGTAAATAATGATCTAAATTATTTAGTGTAAATAACGTAAAAGACAAATACAAGGAATTTAGTAACTTCAAATTAAATAGGCATCGCATCAGAGAACAGATTAGTCATGCATGAATTAAAGTACATTTTAACAGTTTTATTGAGATATAATTTACATACTATAACATTGATTTGTTTAAAGTATACAATTAAGTGGTTTTTAGTATATTTACTACAGAATTATGAGACCATTACCATAATCTAATTTTGAAACATTTTCATCGCCCTGAAACGAAGCCTGTACCCCATTAGCTATCACTCCCCACAATCCCCAACTTAATCCAAAACTCTAGGCAGCCACTAATCTATTCTGTAGACTATAGACTTGCTTATTCTGGACATTTCATGTAAATGGTATCATACAATATCTTTTGTGACTGGCTTTTTCCCTTAGCATATCTGACGAGGTCCATCCATGTTATAGCACGTTTATCAACATGCCATTTCTTTTCATTGCCATATAATGTTTCATTGTATGGATATACCATATGTTCATTATCCATTCATCATTTGGTGGACACTTTGATTGTTTCCAGTTTGGGGCTATGAGGAATAATGCTTCTGTGAACATTCATATACAAGTTTTTGTGTGGACGTGTTTTCATTTCTCTTGGATGTACAGTAAAACCTTGGATTGCGAGTGACTTGGTTTGCGAGTGTTCTGCAAGAAAGCAAACGTTTCTAATACATTTTAACATGCTAAACAAGCAATGTCTTGCAATACAAGTAGCTTGTTTCCAGAACAAATTATGTTCACAAACCAAGATATTACTGTATATCTATAGAAGTGAAATTGCTGGGTCATATGGTATCTCTGTGTTTACCATTTGACATAAATGAGGTAATTTTTGTATCATCTACTAAACTAGTATAAATTCAGGGCTAAGAAATTTAACTGTCTTTTTAATGAAATTTAGCAAAATAGGTAATTTGCCCAAATAGTCATCATTGCCCACGTATTCATCATCATTCCTGATATTCATCAGGAATATCAAATGAACATTGAATTTTATATAATTTAACTGTAGTTTGCAAAGTACTCTTACGGCCGGCACTACGCTAAATCTCTTTGGATGAAAAGTTCTAGTTAAGAAATATAGAAAGGGCTGCTGATGGCAGACCAGATAGCTTTGCATATTTTTTGGTTCCTTATCCTTAGTGACCTGGATAACCCCCATTTACTCCAAACTTCCCTTTTGTGCATGTTTTCCTCTTTTTGTTGTGGAGCAATTCTTGAATAGACTAAACAGTCCTTCGGTATTACAATGAAAAGATATTTTGCCCTCTCTTTGCTTCATTTCCAAGTTTTGGATACTTTTTTTCCTTAACAATGCATACTTGCTCATCCTAAACTTTCCTTTTAAGAACTTTGGTGGTTTCTTAGTAATGTAATGGACATTAGCCATGGAATGTGTCAAATACAAAACACTAGCCATTTAAGCTTTCAAACTTAAGACATGGAACAGAAACTTTGGGTTCTGCACTTGACTTCCCTCTCTGGGGGTGCCTTATGTCACTTAGTTATCAAAATTCCTCTCTAACTCATAGACATAGACAACAGTTTAGTGGTTACCAGAGGGTAAGGGGGTGGGGAGAGATAGAAAATGGTATAGGGGGTCAAATATATGGCGATGGAAGATTTGACTTTGGGTGGTGAACACGAAGTGCAATATATAGATGATATATTATAGAAATGCACACTTGAAACCTATATAATTTTACTAACCAGGGTCACCCCAATAAATTTAATTAAAAAAATTTTTCTCCCTAATCTCATCCTGGGAGGGAGTTCTGTTTAAAACTCAAACCCAAGGTTAACCAATTTTTGATTAACCAAACTGCTATCTAAGTTTTTAACTTAGACGGGAAGTCATCTTAAGCCCAGCAGAACGAGAGTTCTTTTAGAAGGTTTAGACTTTGACCTTCAAGTGCTCAAATAGCCATAGAACAGAAAAAATCCAAGGCTCAGAAGGGAAACACAAAGGATGGCTGCAAAATAAATGCCATGAAGTTCCTGACCCAAAGAGGGTCTGTTCTTTTTGAGTTGAGCAACTCCCCGTTTGACCTCTAAGAACCATTACAACAGGAGCTGGCAAGCTGTGGCCCAATAGTTTGGGTCTGCAAACTGGTTTTGTATGGCCCACTTGCTGAAATTGGTTTTTACAGTTTTGAAGGGTGGTTTAAAAATGTTTAAAAGAATATGCAACATAGACCAGATGTGACCTGTAAGGCCTAAATATTTACTATCTTTCCCTTTATAGAACAGTTTACTGATCCCTGCATTAAACAAAACAAAACAAAAAGGACAACTTTGTTGTTAGCATGTATCAAAGATTAATAATGAATTTCCTGTCAAAGAAAAGCTCTAGTAGGCTAATTCAAAGATTTGCTCTTGGTAGGGCAGGGGCATTTTATGGGAAAAGCAAATGGTTAGAAAAGCATTAGATTCCATGTCAAAAGAAATAATATTTGTTTAAAGGCCACAAAACTCTTGATTGACAGCTGGTCAACTGCATGGGTGGTAACTAACTTTCTAGAATTTCTTAATGTCATTAAAGTTCACGAGAATCAATTACTTAAGTGTTGTATCAGAAACATTAATTTCTATCTGGGAGTAGGTTGCAAGTAATATCATACAAATCATTTGGGACAAATTTCATAAGGCACTGTGTTAATATAGTTTAAAAGCATGCACTGGGATTCAATAAAAGAAAAGCAGCCTCTAGGGATCTTACCATGCCACACTAACTCATATAGTTTAATTTAAGACTACATAAATTCATAGGAAGATGGAAAACATGAAAGAGAGAGAAGACCATCATCAAGAGGGTCAAAGCACTGAAAAATTGCATCTGTGTGGAACAAATGGAAGGAATTGGGATGTTTCCACCAAGATGAAGACAAGGAGAAATTTAATAATTACTTCCAGGGGTATGAAGGGATCTCCAACGAGTATGAAGAGTGATGCTACATCTCTTCTGAAAAGAGAGAAAAGTTTAATGTGCAGCATACGGGTTTAAAAAGAAAAATTTTCTGACATCAGGTTATCATTCTTTCCATAAATTTTCATAGAGCCTGGGTCTTTGGGAGATTTTAAACCTAGATTAGAGTTGGGGCTGTCTGCCATGGAGTGAGTCTGGTCTTGCCTGAAGGTCTTGCCAGATAACCCCTTGACATTAGCCATGCGCTTTTAATTCAAGACCTTACTGGGTGCAAAGCACCACCAGATATGCCATCCTTTGAGAAGCTTACAATCAGCCATGTCCCTAAGGGTTTACTCTGTGGCAGAGGGCATCAGGTCAACAAATACACGTGTGGCAAAGATGAGGAGGAAAACATTTGCAAGTATTTAAATATCTAGAAAGGGCAACAATTAAAAATATGTCTTATAAAGCAAAGACCTGGAGGAGTGCAGGCAGCTACCCATAGCTAAGGAAAGCGAGGTGCAAGCAGAGGGAACTGCAGCCATAAAGATGTGTCCCAGGCATGGGGGAGGGACCGCAAGAAGGCTGGTCAGCAGAGGGCACTGAGCGAGGGGACAGCAGTAGCTGTTAGGACAGGGTGTTGTAGACTCAAGGAGTGTCTTGTCCACCTCTATTCTGAGTGAGATGAGGAGCCATTCGAGGGTCCTGAACAAATGAGGGTCATAATCTGACTTGAATTGTCAAAGGATCACTCTGGCTGCATTGTAGAGAAGCCATTAGCCATCTTTTTGACCTCAGGGCCTTTGCACTCTTAAAAAATTATTGAAGAACCCCAAAGAGCTTTAAGTGAGGTACTTTCAGACACTTTTCATGAATAGTAAATATAGAGGAACATACGGGGAATGGGATTTTTCAGAATCCAGAAGATTCCCAAGAGAGAAGCCAGCTAATATTTTCTTAATTAAATTATGAGATTAATAATTGTCATTTACTGCCAGGTACTTTTCTAAGTGTATAATTTAAATAGGTTGGCACAGAGCTAGATTTCAAACCTCGGTCTTTCTGGCTGTAAAATTTGTATTGTAACCCCTACATTATGTTGAACAAAATGGTGAGTAGAAGTGTCTTACTTTTATTTTTATTTTTTAGGTTAATGTGGTTACTTATGACTAAACTTAAAATTCTGGGAATGCAGATGTTCAGCAAGGTAATATTTACATATAAGATATCACCAGGAGTATTTTTATTAGTTTTACTGTCGGCATATACTGTTTTGGACTAAGGAGTTCATATCACCATAAATGTACAAAACAACTGTACTCACTTCATAGAGAAGAGACTTTCCACAAATTAACCTTGAATTTTGTATTAAAATGCAATTAATATTGTGTCGATGCCCCAAATAAGAGCATACCGCATCGTTTTGAATGGTCCACCTATGTGTGATAGTGGGTTCAGTAAGCAGTGGCCATTGTGGGTTAGAAGAAAGATGCTTAGTATAATGACCATCTCTGTTTCTGCAAAATGTTCCAGGACCTATTCTTCAGTAGAAGTGAAAAAAAATTTTAGACCCGAGCTGCAGCTGTGCACATAGGACTATATCACATTAGACTATTATATATGCAGAACCAAAAATGTTTTAGGTGAGGCAGCAGTAAGGTGTGTTATTAATGCAAAGTAGCAGAAGTATTTATAGAGGATCTCAGGAATGTAAGTGTATGACTGAAAGCATCTTTACATTTACTCAGCTGTACTGAGATTTTTCTTTCAATTGAAATATACCATGTTTTCCAAAACTCCCCTTGTGCCACATCCAAATAAGAGCAGAATAGGTCCCTTATATGAGGAAACCGCAGATCTTGAAAACAGTGGTGTTCCTTGACGTTCTTTGGCCACACTGTTTGGTTTAACTAACATTTCTGGTAATGGAATTGCTTAAGTCTCAGAATTACTTTGCTTAGAATTTTTATGTTTCTGCCAGACCTCTTCCTGTTGACATATTCAAACTGAATCAAAATTATTTGTGTGACATCATAAGCAGTATAAGTATAGCATTTGAAAACAGTGTAAGACTCTGATATATTAATTAATCTATTTGGGTGTGTTTGCTTGGAAACCTGGAATGAAGCCTGTTTTAGAATATATTTGTTTATGGACTATAATCTGTAAATGAGTTAGAAAATTTTTAACCTCCATAACATTTTAAAATAGTCATTCCCCATCTCTCAACATCTTATACTCCATCCAACCAAGGCATTTATTTAATGAAAGTGGGTAAGGTAGCAGAAACACGTATTTTTTTTTGTTTTGTTTTGTTTTGTTTTTTGAGGGCAGTGTCACTGGCCCTCATATGTGGGACCGAACTGGGGCCACTGGCTTCCTAGGCCAGCGCTTAACCACCGCGCCACTCGGCCGGCCCTTAGAAACACGTATTTTTAAAATAGACAGCTATGTCCTCATTTTCAGAAAGATTATACCTAAGCACCCTCAGCATTTTTATATTGGAATCTATGAACAAGATTAAAGAAATCCTCGTTATCTTTCTAAAACTAAGGAGTTAGTATATCATCTTTCATCAAGTGATAAACTATAAAATGTTTATTAAAAATACAGATGCACAGTGGGGGGAAAAAGGGATACTTTTCCAACAGGAAAATGGATTGTCTGTACTCTCATTTAGCTCTTGGGTGAAGTAGATTTTACTCTTTGAATTCTTTAAAGTTATTAACTGCTTGACCAAGAGATTGAAGAGCTAAGAGATTTAAAGCCAAAAAATTAGGTGGGACCACCAATGGAAAAATCAAACAGGAACTTAAAAGAAAACATCTCAGAATATATCCCACTCTGAGTATAATATGAATTTAAAAGAAAGTATCTCTGATGTAATGTAAGTTAATAAGACGTTTTAAGGAATATCACTCACAGTTTTTCAGAAATCCTCTGTGAAGGAAAACACTCTTTCTAGCTAATTCCTACATTGAATCAAGAAGGAATTCAGTTTTTAGTTGTTGTTTGTGTCATCCATGGAATGCTAGGTTTAGTGACTTAGAATAATTGCTTCTAAACACAGATTACCTGGGTTGTGTTCAGACTCCTCTGCCTGCTGCTGGGTAACCCCAGGCAAGATTTTTAACCTTCTGAAGTCTCAGTTTCTTCTGTAAGAGTAGGCTAATAGTTCTAGAGCTTAGGGATGTTTGGAGATGAAATAATAGCATGCCTATGAAGTACATAGTAAGCCTTAGCTCATGCTGTGATTGAGGTGAGGTTTTTCTTTATCCATGCAGAGATCTTTGCTCACTGTTACAGAAATACTTACTGTTAGTCTGAGATAAAACACCAGCCTCCCCCACCTCCCCAGAGCTGCAGCCCTGGTATTCAGAGCATCCTCTACATTCAGATGTTCTGGACAGTTGAACCATTGCTGTACCTGTGGAGCACCTTGTCATGTAAAACCACGACTGCTAGACAACTAGAGTGCCAAAAAGAGCAATGCAGCCTCTGCCCATACAGAATGTGGAGTGTGTGTGTGGGGGGGGGGGGGGTGCGGGGCGGGATTGGAGACAGATGGGTATATAAATAACCCAGGGGAGTGAAGGAGTGAACAGAGCAGGTAGGGAGAGTGTTGATCTGGGACTGCATATGAAACTACCCAGCCGCAGGCTTCCAAAATAGAACACTGCCCTTATGGTCTGAGACCCTTTCACATGTTATCCTAGCAGCATGCTTCTCCCACGGGGGCGGGTGGGCTGCATCAGAGAGCCTATCTGTCTTGATGTGGTGATCTGGGCAGAGATGGCATCTGAGGTACATATTAACTAAAGATGTGATTAACCTATTCCTTATATTTAGTAACCTATAAATTCATAGGGTACTGAAATCATTTTAAGTAAGTGAGCTCTACTTCGGTAGGCCCTGATGAAGCTCTAGTTTTACCTTAAGACCTCATCTGGTGCTTCAGGTGTCTTTGCATCACAAGCAGAGGAAATAAGATGTTTCTAGGGAAATACGAGGTCCAACAATGAAGTTCGCGAACTGGTTGCAGTGCTGTTACTAACCTTTTTTGATATCAGAGGGATTATTCATTATGAATTTGTACTAACTGGACAAACAGTTAACCAAGTTTACTATTTGGAAGTGCTGAAAAGGCTGCATGAAAAAGTTAGATGACCTGAACTTTTTGCCAACAATTCATGGCTCTTCTATCATGACAATTCACCAACTCACAAGGCACTGTCTGTGAGGGAGTTTTTAGCCAGTAAACAAATAACTGTATTGGAACACCCTCCCTACTCACCTGATCTGGCCCCCAAAGACTTCTTTCTGTACCCAAAGTTAAAGGAAATATTGAAAGAAAGACATTTTGATGACATTCAGGACATCAAGGGTAATATGACAGCTCTGATGGCCATTCCAGAAAAAGAGTTCCAAAATTGCTTTGAAGGGTGGACTAGGCGCTGGTGTCAGTATATAGCTTCTCAAGGGGAGTACTTCAAAGGTAACCACAGTGGTATTCAGCAATGAAGTATATAGCACTTTTTCTAAGATGAGTTTTGAACTTAATTGTTCCACCTTGTAGCTCTCAACCTCACCTGCATGATGGAATTGTCTGGGGATCTTTAAAAAAAAAAAAACTTATGGCCCGGCCGAGTGGCGCAGTGGTTAAGAGCTGGCTTGGGACACCAGCGGCTCCGGTTCGGATCCCACATATGAGGAGGGCCAGTGACACTGTCCTTAAAAAAACAAACAAACAAGCAAAAACCTTATGCTTGGTCCTACCTCAAGCATTCTGATCTAACTGGACTCAAGCGTTAGTATTTTTTTTTTTTTAAGATTTTATTGGGGAATTGGGGGAGGGGAACAGCGTTGGGGAATCGGGGAAGGGGAACAGACAAGTTGCTGTCTTTTTGTCCTACAGTCTAGTTGCAGAGGACATTGCTTCACTGGCCCATGTTGGTATCTTCATTGCGCTCTTCCCGGATGAGGTGTATCAGTCGCCGGCCTCTGGATGGTTGCTCACCGTGGCTATTGGCAGCTCACGCTGGCTGCCAGCCACTCACACTGGCTGCCGGCCACTCACTGTAGCCTATGGCAGCCCACTGCAGCAGGAGCTGCAGCCTACACCATTGCTGGGGCTTGCACAGCCCAGCTCCAGGAGCTGTTGTTAGCTGTAGAGGGTAGTGTCAGTGGCCCTCATATGTGGGATCTGAACTGGGCCGCTGGAGTCCCAAACCAGCTCTTAACCAATGTGCCACTCGGCTGGCCCAAGCGTTAGTATTTTTAAAGCTTTCCAGCTGATTTGAATGTGCAGCCAATATTAAGAGCCACCATTCTACCTACCCTGGGTTCTGTTTCCTTCAAGATATTCTAATAAATTTCAAGAGATTGGCTCAGCCCAGATTCTGACAGTAGGTTTTTCAATTGGCCCTTCATAATTTAATATCAGTCCATGCGGTCTCTCTTTGGAAACACATGGCACTTTCTGCTGTTTCAGTAAGTGATGTTGGCTCCTGGAGAAATATTCATCTTAGGTTCCGAGCAGAGAGGCAGGGGGCTTTCTCATCTAGCACTGGCCTTAATTAAGAGAGCTAGTCTTCCCTCAAAACATAATTTACTGTCTTATTTTTTATAGCTCTGTGACATAACCAACATACAGGTTTTGTTCTAGAACATTCTATTCAGTCATTTAGCAGGTTCTTCCTGTATACCCTTAATTTCTCATGCAGTTGTTTGAAACCTGTTTTTGTATATGATGTTGAAGCATTTTGTTTGGTATATCAGTCTATTCATATACTTAGAGGCTCTTCACTCATCTATGTATTCCTTCGCTTATCTCAACATTTCTGTATAAATTATGTTTCTACCACTTTACCCTTTCATTCAACAAATATCTATTAATGGCAGATATAGGCCAGGCACTCTCCTGGACATTAGGGACAAAAGAGTATCCACATCAGGCAAAAATTCCTGCCTTCCTGGGACTTAGGTTCAAGTGGGAGGAGACAGAAAGGAAATAAATAAGTAACTAAAATAAGTAGAATGTTCAAAGGTGCTAAATGCTATGGAGAAAAATAAGGCAGGGCAGGAGGAAAGGGAGTGCTATGTCCCAGGGTGGGGTTATAATATTACATCAGCTTTGCCGTACTATCCAAGCAAGCGCTGAAGAAAGCTCTGACCAGAGTGGTAGTGAGACGGATGGTGAAAAGTGGTTGGAATCTGGATAAGCTTCAGCAAGTCCTGAAGAAGGCCAGGGATTGGGTCATGCAGATATTAGAAAGAGGAGAATTCCAGCAGGGGATCTGCAAATGCAAAGCCCTGAGGCAGGAGTGAACTCGATGTTCAAGAAGTTGAAGACAACCAGTGTGTCTGCAGCAGAGCGAAGGGCAGGGTTACAACACCTGTATTGGGGGTGGGGGAAGTGCAGATTACATCGGGCTTTGTGGGATTTTCATATTCAGGCTTTTTCTCTGAGTGAGATGGAGAGTTATTATATGGTTTAGAGCAGAGGAGAAACCCAATAATTTAATAGGATCATTCTGGCTGCTCAGCTGAGACTAATCTATATGGGTCAATGGTGGAAGCAGGGAGACCAGTTATGTATGAGGCTATCACAGTAACCTAGTTGAGAGATGATGATGGCATGGGCCAGTGCAGTAGCAATAGAGATAGTCAGAAATGGTTAAAATCTGGATACGTTCTTGAAGGTAGAATTTGTTGCTCTTAAGTAAGTGTCTATAATATTTTTTCACCTTCCTCTTAAAAGATAGAGACTCAAAACTTTAGTAAGGGACCTGAATAATGCTAGTTATAGCAAATTGTTAACGTTCTAGCTCTTAAATACCACAAATTCAGAATCATGTTGTTTTGTTTTTTAAGAATGACAGTATTGCTGATTTGTTTGACTTCTGATTCACCATAACTTCCCACAGTCCTCACTCCCATTTTTTTTGTGTTGTGCATTGCTGGTCATTTGCTATTGAGTATCTAGACCCAAACCATCAATGATCACTATTGCATTGCTGTTGTTTACTTAGTAAACACCTGTCCTTCCCTTCTTGTGGTTTTATCTTATTCTATGGTAGGTCCCTTGAAAGTGACTGAGACAGGCAATGGGAATAAGAGGAAAGAACACGATACTGCTAATATTATTATAAAGGCCCGAGGTTCAAAATAAATCAGGCCAAGAATACCTCTGTTTCCTGTCTCCCTTCTCTCAACTCCCTGAAAGGAAAGATTTTCCTTTCGACCTCCATCAATCTCTCAGGTGGTATTTTATGCTTTCTTTGCTTCCCCTACACCGCTAAGCAGAATGCAGGTATCATGAGAAAATGCATTGTGTGACAAAAGAAATCTGGTGGTTCTCTCCCACAAAGCTAAGTGCATCTAACTCTAAGTTCTGGTATTCATAGAAATATTTCGTTTTTGTTTTTTTAGCTGAGCCATCCTGCTACCTGTCGGCAGCTCAACAGCAACTCAGCTTGGGCTGGGCAGATATTTCTGTTATACATTTTTCACAACTGTGAGATTTTCAGACTAAGTGTACTCATTTTTTCATTCATTCACTTGGCAACTATTTTTTGAGTACTTTTTGTGTTCCAGGCATCGTTCCATGCACTGGGAGATAGGATTGAAGAAAACAAAGTTCCTGTTTCTTATGGAACTTACTTGATAATGTGAGACAGGCAAAAACACAAGTAAGCACATATGTAGTACATCTAATAAACATAATGTTTTGAGAAAAGTAACTTAGAAGACCGAAAAAGGGAATGCTAAGGTTGTGCACTACTGCTGGTGGCAAGTTAATATTAATATTTTAAATAGGGTGACCACAGAATGTGTCTCTGATAATATGACATTTGCGCAGAAACCTATAATAGTGAGAGAGTGATTCAATTCCACATCTGGTGGGAAAATACTCCTTGCTGCAGGAAGTCCTTAGGTAGTTTTCTTCTCTCTATATACTTCCTAAGTGACTTCATCCTGTCCCATGGCTTTAAACACTTCCCTTACCCTGGTGACTCCCAAATTTATATCTCCAGGCCAAATCTTTTTCCTAACTCTAGCCTAATATAGCCAACTGTTTATGGAATCCCCTCCACTTGGATATCTAATAGATGCCGCAGTTTAACATGTCTGTAACCAAACTCTTCATCTCCCCTTCCTCAAACCTGCTATTTCTGTAGCTTCACTCTCCCTTTAGTACATGGCACTTCCATCCTTTCTGTTTTTCAATCAAAAATCTTGGTTTCATCTCCCTCTCTCTCAAACCTCACATGACCCATCAGGTGGAAGTTACTTATATTGGGGAAAACTAGAAAAGGAGAAACTTGGGGAGCTGGGATAAAGAAATGGAGATAAAATAGAAAGCAGAGCAGTAACAGAAGTATCTTCATATTTGAGATATTAAGAAAATTGAGGCTAAGGGAACATGAGCCCTGGTACTCAGGATGATGTGAAATCACGTCATAAGATTCCTCTAAAAGAACTACAACTTCAGAGTGGTCCCATGTGTTTGGGTATGTGTTAACATCAAGAATTAGTTGGCAGAACTAAGGCTGGAGCCCCATGGATTGGACAGATACTTTAGGTACCTTGGGAATTTTTCACATAAATTTCACCTAAAACATTTTTTATCCGCTGCCTCTGGAAACATTGTGGGACCTGGGTGGGGAAGGCAGAAATGCAGAGTAATAATTTTTTAAAATCAGTGAACATTTGAACTATTTTTTTAAGATTTTGAACCATTTTTTGAAGAAAAACTAATCCTCTTTGTGGGCATATCTGTAGTGAAGCAAAACACCATGTTGAAACATCAGGGAAGGGAGATTGTAATAACTTTCTAGGGCCAAGAGCTGGTTAATAGTTGTCTTGACCAAATTTGAACAAGAACAATGAAAAGGAAGTAAGTAGTCACTGTCCATCTATTTTAATTTGTTATACATTTCCCTGTAGTTTCCCGGTATTCAAAATTCTCAGTACAGAAGGTTCTTGCTGTTTTGCTGCACTGAGTTCCTGGAAATCGCATGCATGTCCCCCTAAAGGAGATTGGAACACTGTAAAGTTTTGGAATTCCATTCTCCACCCAAGGATTTAGCATCAAACAAAAAATAGATATAATGAAAAGTATAACATAACTCCTGTTAAACTCGCCTGGGGTTCTGGTAAAATTCTGCTTTTCTAGTTATTTACAAGGAAGAGTAAGTCCCATGCCAGTCATTCCTTAATGGAGAGAAACTGAGTCCTTTCTAACTTTTAAAAAAATCTTTCCTCGGACTGGATTTCTCTTTCAGTGCCAGATTTTAGGCTAGAGTGTGCACATCACAAATTTGCTCTCAAATCAGTCCTTAGTTCACTAACTCCCCAAATAGGCATTTTTGCCAATGGATGACAAGGCTGAATCTCCCATAAAGGAGGTTGTTAGAAATTAGAATAATTTCTCTTGTGAAGTGCAAGTAGCTTAGGCATCGGAATCTGACAGGCTTAAGTGGGTTGCTTTGCTCTACCATTCATAGGCTTTATAACCTTGGAAAAATATTTAATCTCTCTTTGCACATTTGTTCTACTGTAGAACCAAGATAATACCTACATCATGGATTTACGGTGGGACAAAAAAAAAAAATTCCACAGATAACGTATTTAATGACTGCAAATTAATAGGCATAATGATACTAAATGTTCATTGTTATACCTTTCCTTTCCCATCTAAAAAGTTATTCTTTCAAAATTTATTTCTTCTGTTTTTATAAAGAGTTATATTTTAGTATGATACCTCAAATTAAAACTGAAGGCTACAAGCATCAAGGAATTCTTATTCTTTTTTTTTTTTTTTTTTTTAGGGCAGTGTGTCACTGGCCCTCATATGTGGGACCCAAATCGGGGCCGCTGGCTTCCCAAGCTTAACCACTGGGCCACTTGGCTGGCCCTGGAATTCTTATTCTTAATAGTAGACTCCATTTCACACTTAAACCAGATTTGTTGATAATAGCTGTCATATACCAAGTGCTAATTTCCTACCTAGTACTGCAATAGTGTTTGCCACAGTTATCTCTTACACACTTCACACCTCTGTGAAGGAAGATACTACCCTTTTCCCCATTTTAAAGTTGAGGTAACCTGCTCATGGTCACCCAGCTCACAAGGGGCAGAGCCAGAACTCAGACTGAGGCACTTTGACTTCATTGCTGCGCCCCAGCCACTATACTACTAGAGCAATACTTTGGTACTGTAGTTCTGTATTAATATGAATGTCTGTCCTTGCCTTCATTACTAGGGACATATCTCGCCTCCAAAAAATTAGAGATTGTACATGGAAAATGTAACCTCTTATGTTAGTTTTTTTTCTTTTGCCTTTTCTAGTAATAAAACCAGGGCTCTAGAATGGGTGGAAGTTCTATACCATTTGGAGAAAAGTGAGTGGGTGGAAATAATATAAAAGCTGAACTTTTAAAATAAAATTTAAGACCATATGTCACTGAAGAAAGTTTCATTTGATCACAGACCCTTTGCTTCTCTCCCCACCCTTTAATTCTCTGAGGTAAAGAACGGTACAGACTATTTATTAGATCAGCTTAGTCCGTATTACTGTGCTTCCGCTCCCTTGCATAGTTTCTTTCTTTAATCTGTATCCATGTTTTTCTGCCTGTTGCCATGGCAAAGCTCATTCCATGATGTGGGAGACCTTAGTGCTGAAGAAGTTTTTCTTAAAGTCAAATCCCGCATTTTCACTTCCACATTTTTATCTTGGTGTTACTATGGCAACCCAAATAATTTCATTGTCTCTTTGAAGTTGATACCTTTCAAGCTGTTATATCCTCATGTTGACTCATTCATGTTCTCATGATTTTTTTCTAGTTTAATTTCTGAGCTACTTTCTTTACCCAGATATTTTCTGATTTTCTATAGTTATAATAACTGATGTACTGTTGGTATAGTGGTTACGTATTTGGGGGGATTACAAATCCCAGAAGATTAGAAAAGCACTATGGACCTTCTCACCAGAAAATAAATGCCAGTTTAAGAAATAATGGATGGGAAAGATCCAAGATGGCAGAGTAGATAAACACTGCCTTCTTCCTTCCATGAACACATTAAAATTACAACTAAATTATAGAACAATCAACCTGGAGAACCACCTGAAGCCTAGTTGAACAGAAGTTTAATAACTAAGGATATAAAGAAGAAGACACATTGAGACTGGTAGGAGAGGCAGAGACATAAAATGGGCTGGCCAGAAACCTCCTTGTGGTGGTTGAAAATCAGAAGGGATATCTTAGCTGTGGACGTTGCCCCAGACGAGCAAGGGACCCTAGCCCAATACCTGCCCCCCCAGCCCAGACTACTAGTGCTGGGAATAGGAGACACCACATCATCTGGCTGAAAAACAATGGGGAAAAACAGTGGGGATTCCAACCATCTGGGTGGGACGGAAAACAGTGAGAAACCCAGATGTCCTCTTAAGGGAACAGGGCACAGACTCATTTACTCACAGGCACTCACCTATGGCTCTGGTTGAGGGACAGTGACTCGGGGAAGGGGGCATCAGAGGCATATGGGGGGCAGACTGAGGTGTGTGGCTTCAGGCGAGGACTGGAGGACAGTTGCCACTTTCCCTGTGTGGGCTCCTCCTCACGTGCAGCTGGCTTGCAGCCACCATATTTCCTGTGTTGAGCTCACCTCCACCATGGCCAAATCTGAATGTGATTGGCCTGGTGAGCTCTGCTGTTCCATCCTGCTGACTCATGGGAAACCCACCCTACCCAACTGGATCCGTATGCAGCAAGCCCTGCCTGCATTGCACTATTTCTTGGAAAATTATCAGCATCCGCCCACCCCAGATAGACAGTGACTGGACTCTCTGTGCTCTAAGACTTTGGTTGAGTAGCGCCAGGCTCAGCACTGGCACCAAGCCAAAATCTACATTAACCTGATGAACACAACTCCTCCCACTCTGGTGACTGTGAGATTCTACCTCATCCAACCTGAGGACCGTATAAGGCTCTGTCAGCAGCTGAGCTTTACAAGCAGCCAGCAGGTGGTGTCGTACCTCCAGGTGTCCTGGCTTTTTGCGGAGCTACCCCAGGCCCAGTACTCGCGGCAGCCATCCTCAGTTCACCGTATGGCCCTCTCCCACATACCTCCAGGTTTAGCACAGGTGGCAAACAACCACAGATGGCTTTCTAGCTCCTACCAGGTAGTCCCAGGCCAGTCACAAGCAGTAGGTGACCTGGGCCTGCACTGGAGCCCCTTGCAAGAGGCCCCAAACCAACATACTTGAAGGTTGGCTTCAGACCACAGCAGAGCACCACACAATTAGCCCCACAAGTGACACAAAGTTCAACAGGCACCAAGCCCACAGGGGCAAATCCCACTCAGTGGGTTAAGCCCCACACACAGCAATTTTTAAGCTGTGGACATGGGCAAACCCCACAGCCAATCAGCCTGAGGGTCAGTCCCACCCACTGACATTTCAATAGCCATGCAAGGCTCACCTACAACAGGAGGACACACACAATGCCCACAGGGGACATTCTTGAAGCACTTGGAGCAGGTGACCAGGGAGACTGTGCCAGGGCCCCACAGGGCACCTATTACATAAGACCACCCAGCCAAGACTGGGAGACATAGCAGATCTACCTAATACATAGAAACAGAGAGAGGCAGCCAAAATGAGGAAACAAAGAAACACATCCCAAATGAAAGAATAGGAGAAAACTCCAGAAAAAGAACTAAATGAAAATGGAGGTAAGTGACTTACCAGATACAGAGTTCAAAACAATGGTTTGGATGCTCAAGAAACTTAGTGAGAACCTCAACAAAGAAATAGAAGCATTAAAAAGGACATAGAAACCATAAAAAAGAACAAGTCAGAACTGAAGAATACAATAACTGAAATGAAGAATACACTAGAAGGAATCACTAGCAGATTAGATGAAGCAGAGGATCAAATCAATGATTTGGAAGACAAGGTAGCAGAAAACACCCAGTTGCAACAGCAAAAAGAAAAAAGAATCCATAAAAAATGAGAATTTAAGAGACTGCTGGGACAACATCAAGCTTAACAACATTCTCATTATAGGGTACCAGAAGGAGAAGAGAGAAAGCAAGGAATTGAGAACATAATTTGAAGAAATAATGACTGAAAACGTTCCTAACCTGGCAAAGAAAATCGATATACAAGCCCAGGAAGTGCAGAGTCCCAAACAAGATGAACCCAAACAGGCCTGCCTACACAAAGACACATTATAATTAAAATAACAAAGGTTAAAAACAAAGAGAATCCTAAAAGCGTCAAGAGAAAGGCAATTAGTAACTTGTAAGGGAGCTCCCATAAAGTTGTCAACTGATTTCTCAACAGAAACCTCGTAGTCCAAAAGGGATTGACACAAAATATTCGAAGTGATGAAAAACAAGGACCTACAACCAAGATTACTCTACCTAGCAAAGCTATCATTTAAAATCAAAGGACAGATAGCTTCTGAGATAAGAACAAACTAAAAGTTCATCGCCACCAAACCAGTTACAAGGAACATGAGAAGGACTTCTGTAAGATGGAAAAAAAAAAAAAAAAAAGAGCAAAATTATGAATAATAAAATGGCAATAGCTACATATCTGTCAACAGTTACTTTCAATGTAAATGGATTAAATGCTCCAATCAAAAGACATAGGACTGATTGGGTAAGAAAACAAAACCCTTATATACGCTGTCTACAAGAGAATCAATTCGGTTTGAAAGAAACACACAGATGGAAAGTGAAAGGATGGAAAAAGTTATTTCATGGGAATGGAAATGAAAGAAAAAACTGGAGTAGCAATATTTATACCAGACAAAATAGACTTCAAAAAAAGGGCTAGGGCCGGCTGAGTGGTGTGTTGGTTAAGAGCTGGCTTGGGACACTAGCAGCCCCGGTTCAGATCCCATATATGAGGGCCAGTGACACTGCCCTCTACAGCTAAGATGGTGAATAACAGCTCCACCTGGAGTTGGGCTGCTGTGAGTCCCCGGGACTGCATAGCTGCAGCCCCTGCTGCAGTGGACTGCTATAGGCTTCAGTGAGTGGCCGGCAGGCAGCGTGAGAGGCTGTCAGCTGGTGTGAGCTGCCAATAGCCACTGTGAGCGGCCATCCAGAGGCCAGCGACCGATCCGCCTCACCCAAGAAGAGCACAATGATAATACCAACATGGGCCAGTGAAGCAATATTCTCCACAACTAGACTGAAGAACAAAAAGACAGCAACTTGTCTGTTCCCCTTCCCCGGTTCCCCAGTGCTGTTCCCCTCCCTCAATTCCCCAATTAAAAAAAAAAAAGGGCTATAACAAGAGACAAAAAAGGACTCAATAATCCCACTTCTGGGTATTTATCCAAAGAAATCCAAAATGCTACTTTGAGGGGACATGTGCATGCATATGTTCGTTACATCATTGTATACAATGGACAAGATGTGGAGGCAGCCTGGGTGCCTATCCATGGATGAATGGATAAAGCGTAGGTGGTACATATATACAATGGAATATTGCTCAGACATGGAAGAGAATGGTTTCTTGCCATCTGCGGCAGCATGGATGGACCTGGAAGGTGCTGAGTAGAATGTCAGACAGAGAAATACAGATGAAATGAGATTTCACTTATATGTGGAATCTAAAGAACAAAGTAAATAAAACAGAACAATGTCATAGATACAGAAAACATTTTGATGGTTGCTGGATGAGAGGAAGATTGGGAGAGTGGGTGAAAAAAGAGGAAAGGATTAATTACAAATTGGTTGCTACAAAGTAGTATGGGGACGTAGGGTATAGCATAAGGAATATAGTCAGTAATATTATAATAACTGTATATTTCAGATGGGTACGAGATTTGTTACAGTGATAGGAGGGGTTTGGAGGACAGGATGAAAAAGGTGAAGAGATTAAGAAGTATAAATTGGTAGTTACGAAATAGTTGTGGAGATATAAAGTAAAGCATAGAGAATATAGTCAATAATATGTTAATAACTATGTATAGAGCCAGGTGGGTACTATACTAGTCACAGGATTACTTCTTAAATTATACAAATGTCTAACCTCTGTGCTATACACCTGAAATTAATATAAAATAATATTGAATGTCAAAAAATTAAGAAAAGTTACCATATGACCCGACAATTCCTCTTCTAGGTATCTATCCCCAAAATTTGAAAATATTTATTTGTAAAGATATATGTACCCCTATGTTCATTGCAGCATTATTCACAATAGCCAAGACATGGAAACAACCTAAATGTCCTTTGATGGATGATTGAAAAAGCAGATGTTGTACATATATACACTAGAATACTACTCAGTCATTTGTGACAGTACGGATCAATCTTGAGTGTATCATGCTAAACAAAATAAGGCAAACAGAAAAGGACAAGAACCACCTGATTTCACTCCTGTGAGATAGAAAAGAGAAGGCAACAAACAAACAACCAAAACAAACTCATAGACACAGATAACAGAAGGGTGGTTACCAGGGGAAGGGGATGGAGGGAGGAAGAAGAGGGTAAAGGGGGTCAACTATATGGTAAAATAAGGAGACTAGACTTTGGGTGGTGAGCACACAATGCAATATACTGATATTGTATAATAGACTTGTACACCTAAAAGTAAAATATGATTATTAACCAATGTCACCCCAATACATTTAATTAAAAAAAAATTTTTTAAACAGAATAATGGATTAATATACAATGGGGGAGGGGTTGTCTTTTCAATAAATGGTGTGGAAACTGGACAGCCATATGAGAATGAATGAAACTGGACGCCTGTCTTACACCATACACAAAAATCAAATCAAAATGTGTTGAAGACTTGAACTTAAGACTTGAAACCATAAAACTCTTCAAAGAAAGCATAGGAGGTCAGATTCTTGACATCAATCTTGGCAGTGATTTTTTTGGATTTGACACCAAAGCAAAGTCAACAAAAGCAAAAACAAACAAGTGGGACTACATTAAACTAAAAAGCTGTACAGCAAAGGCAGCCATCAACAAGGTTAAAAGGCAACCCACAGAATGAGAGAAAATATTTGTGAATCATATCTGGTAAGGGGTTAATATCCAAAATATATGAAAAACTCATACAACTAAATATA
Organism: Aselliscus stoliczkanus; assembly: GCA_033961575.1. NCBI lineage: Eukaryota > Metazoa > Chordata > Mammalia > Chiroptera > Hipposideridae > Aselliscus > Aselliscus stoliczkanus. The sequence continues at coordinate 112,646,543 of CM066730.1, read as the reverse complement.
ATAAAAGATCTGATTTAAAAATGGGCAGAGAGGCCGGCTGAGTGGTGCAGTGGTTGGGAGCTGGCTTGGGGCGCCAGGGGCCCTGGTTAGGGTCCCACATGTGAGGGCCGGTGATTCTGCCCTCAAAAAATACAATAAAATAAAATAAAAACAAAAAATAAAAATGGGCAGAGGATCTGAATAGATATTTTTCCGGAGAAGACATACAGATGGCCAACTAATATATGAAAAGGTGCTCAACATCACGGATCATCAGGAAAATGCAAATCAAAACCATAATGAGATATCACCTCACACCTAATAGAATGGTTATTATTAAAAAGTCAAGAAATAGCAAGTGTTGGCAAGGATATGGAGAGAAGGGAACCCTCGTACATTGTTGGTGAGAATGTATGTTGGTGCAACCACTATGTAAAACAGTATGGAGGTTCATCAAAAAATTAAAAATAGAACTACCATCTGATCCAGAAATTCCACTTCTGGGTATTTATCCAAAGGAAATGAAAACACTCAAACATATACCTGCACACCTATGTTCATTGCAGCATTATTTACAATAGCCAAAAACATGAAAGCAACCTAAGTGTTCACCAATGGATGAATAAAGCTAATGTGATGTATATGAATATTATTCAGTCATAAATAAGTTGGAAATCCTTCCATTTGCAACAACACAGATAAACCTTATGCAACATGAATGCATTATGCTAAATGAAATAATTTAAACAAAGAAAGACATATTATGTGATTTCAATTATATGTAGAATCTAAAAAAAAGAAAAACTGGGCCAGCCGAGTGGCGCAGTGGTTAAGAGCTGGCTTGGGACACTAGCGGCCCCGGTTCAGATCCCACATATGAGGGCCAGTGACACTGCCCTCTAAAAATAAACAAAAAAAAACTCATGGATACAGAAAACAGATTGGTGGTTACCAGAGGGAGGGAGGAAGGGAGGGAGGGAGGGAGGGAGAGAGAGAGACAGAGAGAGAGAGAGAGAGAGAGAGAAATGCTTATGGTGGTCAAAAGGTACAAACTTCCATTTATAAGATTATTAAGTCCCAGAAATGTAATGTACACCATGGTAACTAGTTAACAATACTGTAGTGTATATTTCAAAGTTGCTAAGAGAGTAGATCTTAAAATTCTCATCACAAGAAAAAAAATTGTAACTATGTGTGGTGATGGATATTAACTAAACTTTGGTAATTTTACAATATGTACACATCAAATCATGTTATATATCTAAAACTATTACAGTGTTATATGTCAATTTAAAAAATAAATAATGCATGGAAATATTGAATAAATAGTGCCTCTAATAGCATCTCTTATCCTAGCTATTTGGTTCTTGCATTTTGAATAGCAGGTTGCAAGGGATTTATCAAAAAATCTCTCCCAATCTATTCTGTTTCTGAGTTCAGACTGTGAAAGTTAAGATACCTGTTTATTTCCGTTTTCATATTTACTTCATGGCAGTACTACCTCATGCTTGGTTTTATATCTCTGTCCTCTGGCAGTTCGCTTGGCAAACCACCCGCAGGGGTTAAATGGCTGGTTGGCATGTAGCATTCCCAGTGCTGGTCCGGCTTGCACAAACCCTTTGGTTTTGAATCGTACAGAGAGCTGAGGAGCAAAGAGAAAGGGTAACACATTTTGAGTCTCCTTATTTACAGTTCTGTTGCCCACATATTTGACTACAGCTTTTTTATTTATCTTTTATCCCTAGTACTTGCCACATAGTAGTTAGACAACAAATGTTAAAAGAGGCACAGAGGAAGGAGAGAAGGAGGGAAAGAGGAAGAAAGAAGGATATATCAAAGGGAGCGAAGAAAGAAATTTTAAAACAGACCAAGGGAGACTATCCTCTGTCAAAGACTGAATTTCCTGTAACAGTTCCTCAGGTGGCATTCTAGAAGAATTCTGAGGGGACTGCACTGCATGCTGGCACATGTGTGGACCGATGCAGGGGCGAAGAACAGCCTTGGGCCCTCATCGATGTTTCTTGTGTTCAGTCCCAGGAAATTACTGAGCAGCCCCCTCACTGAGGATGACTGGCCCACTGAGATTCTAGAACGAGGTTCACTACTTGTGACAAGAATTTTGTGAATACAATACCAAACATGGTCTGTTCTGCCAGGACTTTGGGGCATCTTTACACTGAATTAACAAAAGAGTTGAGGCATCAATGTGGAGGATAACCCAGGAAATGCAGTGAAGGTTGGTTCATGTGTTTGGAAGGCAGTTTAGCAGCAGGGAACAAGGTGACGCTGCCGTAGTCTCTGGGCTTCTGCAAAAAGGTTGCTTTGGGTCAATTTTCACACATACCTTAGGAAAGGACTCTTGGTGCGTCTTGGTGACATTTTGCCATTTCAGCCTAAAAACATGTAACTTATTGCCCTCTTTGCCTCATGGAATATGGACCAGCTTGGAACTACCCCTACCCCTGTTTCCAGAGATAGAAAATATGAAGTCCAAACTTATTCAAAATAAACAAAAACAAAAAAATTATAACTGATAAGAGGGCAAAATGATACATCTTAAAAGGAGAACAAAAAGGCATCCTGCAGCCCTTTCATTCTGCCCGGAATATTCTGGCCCTGGCCCTCCAACTTTATTTAAACAACTGTTGCTACCTATGTTTCATATTTCTATGCAGACATCACTTCCTAAACCCCCAATAGCTCAGGTACCTCAGTATTCTACCAGAGGATCCTAAACTTCCACTTTATCACATGTATCAAAATTGTGATTAATTAAATGGTTGTAATTCTTGACTACCTATCTTTCCGCCATAAGGCAAGGTTCATAAAGACAGGGGTTGTATCTCTCTTACTCATTGGTATATTCACATTAGTGAGCTCAATATCTTGCAGATGAAAGCTACTCTAGTACTTGTAGAAAGAATGAGTAAAGCTGCCACGCACTGTGGTACATGCTAGAGATACAAAGCTTTTCAAAGATACTGCATTTATCCTTCAGAAAATTTGTGCTTCTGGAGTAGCAGTCTCTAATGATAATTTATCCCTCTCTCAGCCTCCAGAAGGGACCAAGTGTACACAAATCAAGGTCCTATGGCTTTCTCCACCTCATTTCCCCAAATTGCACTTCTTTCCCAAAAGAATCCCAACACTGACCCTGTTTGTATCTAAAGACTTGAATAGGAGAAAACCAACCTATCTTTCCACCAATTTCTGTTTCCTTGTTGAGTGGACATTTATTTTGTTTTTGCAGAAACAATTTTAATTTATGTCTGTGTACCCATTTTTTATGTCCCCAAAGCAGTGATCTGTTAAGTTTTTAACATGGGTCCTCTGAAAACAGGATCAAAAACAGGCTCAAGATTACAGAACATATAAAAACAAACAGATCCTCATAGTTGTTGCATAAACCTTGTCTGTTCCCTTGGCCCTGAGCCACCCAAAAGAGTAGCGCTGAGCCAGTCATTCCTAAAGCCCACTTTACTTCAGAACTTCCGAAGATCTCTCAGTTTTGAAATGCTAGACTTTTAAAAATAAGTTGTTTTCCTTGTTTCTTCCTTAATCTTTCCTACTAAAGTTAAGGTGTTTGTTTGTTTGTTTGTTTGAGGGCAGTGTTACTGGCCCTCATATGTGGGACCCGAACCGGGGCTGCTGGCTTCCTAAGCCAGTGCTTAACCACCGCACCACTTGGCTGGCCCTTAAGTTCCTATGACCTTTCCACGCATTTTTTTTTTTTTTTAGTATTTGTGATAATACTTAAAACTCCCAATTTAACAACTCTTAAACTAGTTTTGCTCCTTTCAAGCATCCCCAATCCACCTTTTCATCCTAATGAAGTTACTGAACACAACCACTCTGAAACCATCTTTAGATAAGTAGGTATCACCATGCAAGTTAATAACACTGCTGGGCTTCGAAATCTTGTTTTCTAGGTCTTTCCACCATTTTTAAAAATACATTTGGCAGGGCTCTCAATACTTTTGAGATAGTTTTCTCAGGAAGACTTCATTTGGCTCCAAGCCATCTTTCTTAATAATAATAGCAACTGCAAATAAACTATTTCAAAATACTATACCCTTTGTCTATAAAGATAGCACTCTGTCGGATCTTATTCCAAATTAGCTGATAGACTTCAATATTTTCCCTTCATTTTCATTTTGCTGACAAAGTATCCAAATGAATGTCTGAGGTCTCACACTTATACTGATCTGGTAACTTTGTTTTTTGGGGGTTTTTTTGAGAGTAATGTCACTGGCCCTCATATGTGGGACCGAACAGGGGCCGCTGGCTTCCCAAGCCAGCGCTTAACCACTGCACCACTCGGCTGGCCCCGGTAACTTTGTTTTGAATTAATCATTTATTTGATGAATATATGTTGAGCACCTATTATGTGCCAAAAACTGTTACATACTGGGAAAACAGTGGGGACCAACATTAATCCAAGCATCACATGAATGAGTGGAAAATGGTGTCTGTGACTGGCCATCTGAGAGCCTGCAGCGCTGGATTTGACCTGGTCAGGTGGTCACACCCTGAGCAAGTGGTGCTAGACCCCAAGCTCTGCAGGATACATAGGAGCCTGCAAAGCCAAGGAGAATTAGAAGAACATTTCAGTTACAGGATCAGCAGCATAAGGCCCTGCTGCGATTGCTTGTATCCCCTTTGTAGTGACTTTTCCATGTTTTTACAAACATCACTTGACCATTGTAAACTTATATCACCTAGTTTCACTCTTTCCTTTGGGGGAAGGGGGAAATTTTTGTTCTTGTTTTTTGTTTCTTGTTAACCAAATAATATGTCTTCAGAAACAGGTGTATTTTAATGAATGATTCATGTTTTCCAAGCATTTCTTTCATTTAGATTTTTGGCACAGCCTAGGTCTGAGAGGCAAGTGACCTTTGACCATATTTTCCTAAAGCCTTCATATAAAGAAATCTTTTATGCCTTCCCTCAGCTTCTAGAATCTGAGACAATAGGAGTATCAAATATCATCACGTTAGATTTTATTTAGCTTTGCTGTGAGAAATAATAGTTGGAAGAGGGAACTCATATAATGCTTAACTCAGAAAAGATGGCCATTGAATCGATGTTATGTTTAGAGCCGAACCCAACAAATATTTCTCTTGTAGGCACAAAACCTTGCATTAAATATCTATTGGCTGGATGGACAAAAACCAAATATTCTATTTTTCAAATGCGTTCATATCAGTTTTAATATTCTGACAATAAAAGTCTGATAGTTGTTGATTGCCTCCTGCAGAATTTTGGGTTTTTTCCCCTGGAGGCTTGAAGGCCATCATGGATTTTATTGAGCACATCCAACAGGAAAGAAAAACCAAGAGCTGACTTCTTGAGAACCTTCTTGAAAAGCCCCAAAAAGAATTATTCACCATTTAGTTTTTCTGCTTAAGAACCTTCCCATGGTCTCTGATCTTAAAAGGGAAGTTTTAAATAGTAGATTCCTATACAAGTGAGTTTAATAAAGAAGACAATAAAAAAATCATAGTGTAAATCCATTGTCTTTTAATCTCTCACTTTAAACACTAATCTCTTGTTTCCTGAGCAGTGTTACTTTGTTTCCTAGTTGTTGTATTTAATACAGCTGAAAATTTTAAATTTTACCCCATTAACAACAAAAAGCTTAGTGGGAAAGTTTGAGTTACAAATTGCCTTAGCTTCCCTGTCACACTTTAGGTAGGTGGACTCTCTGTTTTTATGAATACCAGTCTTTCTGTGAAACGATATTTGTAAAAACACCAAACTTCCTATTGGAGCATAAAAGGCAACTCCCCCCTCCCCTCATAGAATTATTAGGAATTTAACTCAACAAATTATTGAATATTTTAGGCCCTGGAGCTAGTAATATGAAGTAAAAGGTGACCCCTGCCTTTTCAGACCACTCTAAACTCCAGAAAGTGAAACAGAAACAAGAAACTTTAGTTTGAATTTTCTGGAGGGTAGGAATCTTCCTGTCTTCTCCACCTTCCTCTCCTTGGATCTCATCCTGAAGAAAGGCGCTTTCGTGCGTTTGTAGACTTTCTGCACTTGTTTTGTCTGTATTCTTCTGACCCTCACTGTATATTCTCGGCATGTCTGCTGCTTAGAATTATTGGGCTTTTTTTGCACCAGGTGGAAAACTGGATTGGAGATAACCCTAATTCCTTTTTGTCCGTTGGAGGAAGAGATAGATAGTCTTCGAAAATAATCATTACAGATTTCCTGAATTGAATCCTAGACTTAGTTTTTGGATGTTGAGACTGATAAGAAGAACTGAAACCTTGTCTAAATTACATTTGAATGATATCGAGAGTTTGAGGGGAAACATACAGCCTTTTCAAGGATTTAGGATCCTTTGGTGAGGAGGTGGTAAGAATACACCTTATCTCCTAGAAGATTGTACCTGGTTTAAAGGAGATGGAAACAACATGTAATAAAGAGGTGACCAAGAGGACCAGTGGGATGCAGAGAGCTGAAGCCATTATTTGTGAGACAGACTTTAGGTGTATTGAGAATAATAGAAATGAGGGAGGGAATAAGTAACATTTGGTGATAATCTTTTCTGGTCAGTATTTAAGACTATTCAGTCACAATTTGGCCTCATTTTAAAAATATTTCTGAATTTAAATTGACTTAAAATGTACAGAATAAGCATGAAATAATTATTGGTATGATACAAATGTAGCTGAAGCTCTTTGACAAAAATCCCAAAGAAATCAAAATCTCACAAGGATCTCACCAAGATTTATAAGTGCTGTATTTTAAACCATTATGTTGTAAACAGAACTTTTATGTTGGGATCTGTTTTCTGTCACTTGTTTTTTATTAACAAGGTAACTCTGAGAAGGAATCACAAAATTTGGGCATTGGGTACAAGCTGAGACCTAAGAAGTCAATGATCGACATCCTCTTTATAACTCATGACAGAACACAGTGCATTAAAATTTCAGCAACCTTTAACTTTGAAGTTATAAATTATTCCTGACTCTTTTCCTCTTCACAAGCATTCTTTTCAGCAGTGGATATTCTTTGAATAATCGTTATTTACAATGTGAAGCTATGCAGTAATAGTCACTCTCATCTATTGCAGCATCAAACTTTATAACAGAGGATAATAACATAATAGAAGAGTTTGGTCTTTACTACAAAATGCTTCATTGTGTGTGTGTATCTGTGTGTGAGTGTGTGTGTATATTTAGTCCTAATTCAATTTAGCAAATATTTATTGAGAGTCTATTCTAAGGCATGGTGCCATTTTCTAGAGGATGCAGAGATAAATAAGACATAAACCCTGTTCTCAGTGAAAAACAACAGCCTCCTTAAATGCACCACTTAAATAGGAAACAACAATCACATGTATTATACAGTTCATGCTTTCATTGGAATATCTGTAACACACATTCTCCCATGAGAGTACACATGGGGGAGGGCGGGTTCCTTGTCTGTTCACTTCCATTCCCCCAGGATGTAGCACAGTACCTGACATACCTTACAATCTCATAATTATTTTTAGCAAGTGCATGAGTAAATGAAAGTAATCTATGCTATGAGAAAGAAAAATCAGCTACTGACCCCACTGTGTAACAATTTTTTAGTGGTTTCAAAAGCTTATAACTAACGATAAACATAACTGTGGAAACTATCATGTAAAGCAAAGCCCTTGAGATGTACCGCCTGAAGTAGAGTGATTAAAGGGTCTTTTTCTTTAAATATGTGAAAAGTAAAATGAGAAAGAGGTTTAATACCTTCCTTGATTAAGCGAGAATAAGAATTGCTAGGTAGGAGTAGTTTTTGCTCCCCACCGCCATCACCCTTAGAAAAATAGGCAGGCTCAATTTGAGTATTTTCCAAATAATGTGATTGGGTTATTAATTTAACATATAGTATCATGAAAATATGTAAGGAGATAATAATGCAGAAGAATCCATTGATTGGATTGCAAGTTCAACTGGCTTCTTACTATTCCTTCTAAGTCTAAAGTTCTCATTTACATGGCCCTAAGAGCACTATAGCTTAAGAATCATTTAAATATATTAATAATAGTTGTTTTTAATAATAGTTGTTGTTTTATTAATTTTATACCATCAAATAGGAACATGAAGAGAGAAATTGTATAGGAGAGATTCTATTTAAACTGTTTCTTAGTATAGATTAGATTCTTTACATTTGAATCACCGTGATATAATATTAACTAAGAGCAATAGAGTGAGGAGTAAGATTTGGTTAGAAGTCATAGCTCACCATCAGCTGTGTTCCTTGAGTAAGTCACCGAATCTCTCTTGGCTCAAGTTTGTCACTCCTTGAATGAGAGTTACGGACTGAATGGCCTCTGAAGTGCCTTTCAGGTTCTAATATTTTATAATCCATTTATAATTTTTTTAATGAAATATATTTCTATAGAACCATATAATTACGGTCTTCTTCAGTGGATTTTTCTAGAAAAGTTTGACATGTGAACCACAACTACACAGTAAAACACAATCTAGAATCATATTCTCCCAAGAGAGAAACATATTATTTTTATGTAATTGGAAAATTTGGCTTTTTCTCCTCTGTTTTTTATTTCAATCATTACAACTAGAGGAAAAATAGCTTGTTTTATAATTCATGTTTTGAGCATATCCTGATGACTTTATTTATTTTAATTTATGGAGCCTTTGGATACAACTGAGAAGAACCCATAAATAAATCATGACATTTCTGGGCTCTTCCTTTTTTGCACTCTTTTTCCATACTGGCCTCAGATGCGCCAATATGCTGGCCCTGCTCTGCTGATTGTCCTCCCGTGCCGTTATTCAGACACACACTTTGCCTTTACAAGGACTACTTCTAACTAAAGGTTATTGCACCCCCCTTTCTTCATTATAATTACTACATCTTCATTAATTTAGTCAGCAAATATTGAGTGTCTGCTATGTGCCAAACATTATTTTCAAGGTAGTTGGAATTTTTCACTGTGCAAAATGGAATTAAAAAAAAAAATGCCCCGCCTTCATGAAACTTAACATTCTTGTAGGAAAAGACAGGTAATACATTAAGGAACGTAATAAGTGTTTGTTGACAGATTGGATTTTGAGTGTAAGAGACAAAGCAGAGTCAGGCATAACTCCAAGATTTTAGACTAAGCCAATGAAAACATGGAGTTACCATTAACTGAGATAGGAAAATTGCAAAAGGAGACAACGGGCTTTGCTGGAGATGGGGGATGTGGGGCTAAGGGAAGGGAACTGGAGTTGGTTTGAGCCAAACTAAGTTTAATGTGTCTAGTGAATATCCAAATGGAGATGTCAAGTAGGCAGTTGGGTCCATGAGTCTGGATACTGATAGGAATTTGTGTTTAGTATAGATTCTATTTAAAGCATTGTAACTAGATGCTGTCACCAGATGAGTGAGTGAGTTAGGGAAAAGAAAGGACAAAAGACTAAGCACTGAGCGATCCAAAGACAGGTCAGGGAGAAGAGGGGAAAACAGCAAAGGAGGAGTTACAGAAGGAACAGCCAGGAAGTAGGAAGAAAACCTAAAGGCTGTGGCATCCTGAAAGTCAAGAACAGAGTGGTCATATTATGCCAGTGCTGCAAGGTGAGGGCTGAGAATTGACTTAGATTTAGCAACGTAAATGAATAATATATGTGGCTTTCTTTTCTGTAGAACACATATTTCATATGCTCAGGAATTATTTAATTTTTTAATTCATCTTTGTAAGGGGCAATTCACCATGTTACTGATAATGATACTTATTATCATTTAGAATTGACCCTTGTTTCCTTGAATGGTGTATAATTGTACTGTCTAACGGTTTTCCAACTGCCAGAAAAAAACGTGGAACAAAGCAAATATTATCCATTCCCACTGGATAGCCGTAGAACAGTGTTAGCAATCAGGTTTAAATCAAAGTAATAAGTTTGATATTTGTAGTGTCATAGGTTAGTAGAGTAGAATCTGGTCTATTCTATTAATTAATCTAGTAATTAATTCTGGAAAACAAGATATTAAAATTTTCCTGAGAAGGAATGAAGACAATTTGTTTCAGGAAGAGCTAAATAAATGAAAAAAATAAACTCTGAATTTGCAATCAATTTTACCAGTATTCTTTACCAAAGGATTACATAATATGATATTTTTGAGAGATAAAGGTTTGTGGCTTAATGGAGCTAATAAAATGACTTGATAATAAGTATTTTCTAATAAAGGAAATGCACGTCGATTTCTGCAAAAGAACACAGAAGCAGAGATAATGTAAAACTATGTATTTTTAATTAGGATACCAGAATCTTTTGATTGAATTTGAAATACCATATTTCCAAAGACATTATTTAATTAGCCAAGCTAAAATCTTACATAACAAGTTGAAAATTGGAGTTGGAAGAAGTATAAAGATAATTATTTCCATTTCTAAAACAACAACAAAAAAATTAAATTGAAATGAAATTATGCTGATTGATCTTCAGGAGAAAAAAACTATTTAAACGTAGCAGTTTATTCAGAAGTGGCTCCTTCAGCTTAAAATGATAACTCTTGAAATGGTCACAAATCACTTGGAAACTATACTGATAATGAAAGAAAATTAAGTATAGTTGTCACTGTAATGCATGACTTTCAAAGGTGCTGAAATTTGTGAAAGATGATGACTAAAAAATTTTTCAATTAAGAAAGCCAAAGGTCCATCCACCCTCTTTTCAGTTTTGGAGCTTTTTACTGAACTCCTCCTTTACCTCCCCCCACACTTTTTTTGCATCAAAAACACAGTAAAACCTTGAATTGTGAGTAACATGGTTTGCGAGTGTCCCACAAGACAAGCAAACATTTCTAATACATTTTAACGTGATAAATGAGCGATGTCTTGCAATACGAGTAGTTTGTTTCTGGAACGAATTATGCTCTCAAACCAAGGTATTACTGTAATTCTAAAAATTAATGCTGTATTAGATATTGGCTTTGAGCTTTGTAATACGTTAAAACAATAAAGTCTCTCTGTGTGTATTATACATCTGTGTGTATCTTAGACACCTATCTACATACATTCATATGTAGTATATATGTGCATACATAAACATGTACATACACATGCAGACATACACACACGCACTTACCCAAAAGAGGTTAAGTGCATTAAGAGTTGAGTTATAACACTAAAAGGCTATGTCATCTGAACCAGCTGTTGCTCTAACAAACCTTGCAATCCTTCTTAACTAGGCTGTGCCAGTATTAGGAAGCAATAGCTAATACTTAAGTTTCTTAGAGTCTTAGTTTGTCTTTATTTTCCATACTAAGAGAATGATGCCTGTAAAGGCAACATAGCAAAGGTCTTGGGGCACCTCAGCTATAGTGAGTGCTCAGGCTTTGCCTTCTCAAGGAGAGCCATAGATAAAGAAAGGAACATTGAGCCTCTCAGTGGTTCTCAGAGTGGGGTTCATGGAATCCTGGTAGCCTGAACCTTTTTAGGGAGTCCATAAGCTCAAAACTATTTTTTAATGCTAAGATGTTTTTTTGTCTTTTTCACTGATGGCACAAAAGCTATGGTGGGTAAGGCACCTTAGCATGAACCAAAATAGAGACACCAGACTATACTGTAGAGATTGTATTCTTATTGGCACACACAACTTTTTTTTTTAATTGAAATTTCATTTAATGTCCTCATTGAAGCAATAAAATTATTATTTTAATAACTCAACCCTTGGCTGCATATTGTATTAATACACTGTGTAATGGAGGGAAGAACACAGAAAGTACTTTTGCTACTTTTCAAAGTACAATGGGTGTCTCAAGCAAAACTCTTTGAGTTGAAAGCTGAATTGGCTCCTTTATCATATTACACCATTTTTACTTGAATAAAACAACTGATTATTCATACTTGAGTATGTAGAGTATATTTTTTCAAAATGAATGAAGTGAGCCTGACACTAAAGAAAACAACTGATAATATTAGTTGCCAGAAATGAAATTCAGACTTTCAAGTGATGATTAGAATTTTGGAAAACTTGTGTTCACCACCATGAGTTTGACATCTTCCCATTACTTAAAAAGTTTTCTGATAAAAGCAGTGGCAACATTAATAAATGTGATTTTTAAATACAATTTGTCAACATTTGGACAAGCTACATAACTCAATGATCCAATATTTTCCAGATGACGATTGTGTGATGTTATTATAAAATCATGCATGGGTAAAAGATACATTCTAAATGCAAGATACACGAATGAGTTTTAATATCATCGAGTTTGGAAAGTTCATTGATATAGTTTTCAGATTCCATATTGCAGCTAACCAAGTCAGTTACATATCAAAAATTAATATCCACAATTATATGAAAAGGCTGTGAAGATACTCCTCCCTTTTGCAATCATATATCTGTTTGATTCATAAATTTTAATCAAAACAACATATTGTGACAGATTGAATGCAGAAGCAGATATAAGGATCCAGCTACCTTCTATTAAGACAAATGTTAAAGAGATTTGCAAAAATGTAAAACAATGCCACTATTTTCATTAATTTTTGTTGTTGAGAATATTGTTATTTTTCATAGTATAATTTATGTTAACATGTAATGGATTTATTATTTTTAAATGAGTTAATTTATATATATTTTTTAAAAGATGCCCTTATTAACAAATGTCACCCCAATAAATTCAATAAAAAATTTCTTGTCCTTAGTTTCTAATACAGTTTCTAATTTCTTGTCCTTAGTTTCTAAATATGGGTTAGCCCACATAAAAAATATTCTCTGAGGTCCTCCTCGCTGTGTTTTAGAGTGTGAAGGAGTCCTGAGATCAAAAAGTTTGAGAACCACTGCTCTACTGTAGTGCATTTTATTCCTAAAATTGTTCCCCAATTCAAAGAACAAGCCTGGGTCCCTCCAAGCTCCCCAGAAACTTATCGTGAAGCTCACAGCAACCAAATCTGTCATAAAGACTAGAGCCCAGCTACTGAACTTGTCAGCACTGTCACTGTAGCTGAGTAGGGTCAGCCCAAATCTGATTTGGACAAGCATTACTCCATGAATGAGCATGAATTACTCATTCATTTATCCAACAGACAGTTGTCCAGTGCTTCTTGTATGCCAAGCATTGTGGTAAGTGATGGGGATGCAAAATAGAATAAGACAATAACTTCTGAAAAGCAAACCTAGAAATAAAGATGAGTTAGTGCCTGTCTGTGACTGCTGCTGGAACTACTGTGACTAAAAAACATTTGGGGCAGTGAGATTGTAATAATTCACTGAGAAGAAAAGAGGTCATGAAATGTCAGAAAAATCAAAGTTTGAACTAGTATGAAATTTTAATTGCACTAGGAATATACAAGCTTGTGTGGCTTGCCTGTAATATATGTTTTGAGAATTCACCTGTGCAGAACATAGGTTCTACCTTCAAGAAGCTGGCATCCTAGTGGTAGTAACAGAATGAAGTTAAGGAAGTTGTATTTTGGTAAAATAAGAAAATCATATCAAATGCACAGAGATCAAGTAAGTAGGTCATAGGAGAGAGCAGAGGCAAGCAGTTTAATTTTCAACATTGTGTTAAGGAACCCATCTAAAAAGGAAAATAATTACTGCCTAAGAAAAAGTCAGAGAAAGCAGCAAGACAAAATGAAGAACGTTATAATAGTTTCCAATGATAACCACCAGTGAATTCAAAGGATTGGCTTTGCCTTTCTTTGTATTGTGTATTGTACAGCCTTTATTTAATTCAGTGCTAGGGAAGGAAGATCCAGGCTTGGGAGAATGAGCGCCAAATGGAGCCTTTCCCCTGCCCTTTAGTTAGACTCTTTAGTAACAAGGACAAATATGGAGAGCTACATTATTGGATCCAAAAATGGCAAAAGGGAGAAAAATATTCTTATTAACCCTCATGGGCCGTCTTTATTCGTTGCCATAAGATAAGGAAACAATGTTTCTTCTCACAGGAGCAGGATGATTCCAAGGCCTGGATCATACTGAGGGCAGCCTGCCTAAGCAGTAAGAGAGGAGATGCGGAGTAAGAAAAGAAGGCACCTCTTTTCCCTTTTCCCAGAGCCAGGTGCACCCTATTCACTTACCTTCTGTCATTTGGATAGAGAGAGGTGTTTGGGAGACAGCTGATATCCCAGAGTAGAAGATCAGGATAAGTTTGAGGTTCACAGTGAAATACGAGGCTTAAAGGAAATAGAGAAAAGAAATGAAGTCAAAAGAGCAGGGACCAAAAAAAAGGGGAACAAGAAAAAAGCCTTCCCTAACTGCTCCCCGCCCCCCCCCAAAGAGATCTTCTCTCTTACAGGACAAGGACCATGTGGTAAAGGCATCTGCCTTCCCCGGGGAGCAAGCAAAATGCTTTACAAATAGAGGTCAGTAGATTATTAACAAAAACCAATGCTGAGATGACATTTAAAAACATTGTTCAAAGCAACAATTCAAGATGGTAAGGTTAATAGCAAAACATCTCAAAGGATGGGCTCAGCTCTTACTGGCATCCTCATGTTCTATTTAGAGGAAGGAAACAGTCCAGGAAATAATGGACTCGGATACTGCCCTGGCCATGGCATGTCTCTCGTCCACGTGGAGCCAAAGGGAACCTGCTTGTTGGACAATAGCTAGTAAAGGTACTTGTGTTTTGCATGTAGGGCCCCATATTTCAACTGTCTTAGTCAATGGGTTAAGAATATGCAGAGGTGCCGTGACAGCTCCTGGTCTATCTAATACCGCTGCTTCCGGTAGGTTGAAGCCGGATTTCGAATGATGTTAACCATGGAGTATGTTGCGCATGAACATCAGTGAACTCAAGCATAATCTCTCCTTTCTCAGAAACATGATTCCGGTGACCGAATTCCGGCAGTTCTCGGAGCAGCAGCCTGCCTTCCGGGTGCTGAAGCCATGGTGGGACGTGTTTACCGACTACCTTTCAGTGGCCATGCTGATGATCGGTGTGTTCGGATGTACGTTACAGGTAGGTGCTAGACTCCTGTCAGAATGGGGAGCCAGGGCGAGCCAGCCATTGAAACCTCTTAACAGAGTTGGCTGGGTGATTTTTAACCAAGTAAATATTAGTTGCTCTTCTCTACTTGTGTACATGTTTATAATCGTGGCCGGGAGCCTGAAACACTGATTTATTGAACTCTCCTAATAAGGTAAATATGGTGCTCATAAGGTTTCCCTGAGCACAGACAGCAGTTGACTGGAGTCAAGTAATATTCGATGTTACTAACATCAAAGGGAGTCCCTTATCTTTCAAATTTGGCTTTATAGTAAACTATATCATGTGTATACACAGTGCCACTTCTATTGCCAAAATGGAACTTTCTTTTCCTTACCTCTTATACTAACCCCTAATAAGATTTTCTTGAAGAACATTTTAATGAGATATCATTATTTTACCTAATGTTTAGTACCGAATTAAAATGTAACCCAGTCAAAATTTACTCTACATAGATGCTATGTATTCATATATTGAATGCAGATTTTTTTGTGTGCACCTACTATGCTCCAGGCACCATACTTTGAGGACATATATGTCTGTAAGCAGTTCGTTTCTAGGGGTAAAGTAAATAAACCAGCAATCAGAAAAGGTCAGGTTATACTATGACAAAGGCATCCATAAAGCACTAGGGGAGTGCAGAGGTGGGGCATTTGCTTGGGAACAAGAGAAAAGGGGATGGCTGTATTAAAATTTGGAGAACCAGCTGAAGTTAGTCAGAGAGAGGGAGATGAGGGGAGGGGGGGCGGGGGGTGCCAGGAAGAGGACTAAGTCATCGATGTGACAAAGAACATGGCATCTTTGGGAAACTGTCAGTAGAACTGGGTCTTGTGTCATGGTGAGAGTTGAGGCCATGCCTGTGAATGGAACTACCCAAGGAGAATGTGGCAAGTGAGATGATGTTAGGAATAACATTAAAGAGTGAACGAAGGGAAAAGGGGCACCTCTGAAGAAGACTGAGAAGGGGCCGCTGTAAGAACCAGTCGAAACCTGCAGAAAGGAGAGGCTCAGAAATCAAAGGCAGGTATGGTTAATGATGGCAGGCAGTACAACTACCTCATGGACGAAGAAGAGAAAAGTAGCAGCTACGTCATTAGAAATCTTAGTTTCAGTTGGAAAAAAGAATGAAAGTTAAAGTAAAAGCTGGGGGTAGATGTAACTTGCAAGTAAATCAGCTGAGAGGAAGAGGAACTTGGAAGAGAGAGAAATAGCTAGAAGTGGTGCAGAGTAGAAATAAAGGCCTTTTTAAAGTTGACTTTAATAATAGTTAACAGAGTGTATCCTATGTGTCAGGCACTGTTCTGAACATGTTACATATGTTTTAACTCATTTCATCCTCATGACAAACCTAAGATGAAGGTACTATTATTATCCCTATTTACAGATGAAACAACTAAGGCACAGAGAGGTTAGGGAAACCTCCCAAGGTGGGTGGCAAAGCTCTTATTCAAATCCAGACAGTTTGGCCCTCAATTCCCTGTTCTCAATCCCTAACACCATGCTGCCTTTTATTTGTCAGCTGAACAAATTTTGCCCTTCCCCATCCCCCAAAAAGGATGCCAATGAGAAAATAGTGTTTGAAAAAGAGTAAGGGCATAAATTCATTCATAAATAAAACAAATATTGGTTGAAGAACCTACTGTGTGCCAGGCAGTGTTCTAGATACCAAGAGTTACCAATGCAGGAGGAAAAAAAGAAAAGACAAATGCGCAGCCTATGGGGAAAACAAGCAAAATAAGGAAAATTTGGTAAATTATATATATTAGAAGGTAATAAGACTAATGGAAAAGAAAATAAAACATACGAGGATGATAGGAGGTCCCAGCAGCTGAGATTAGGAGTTGCAGTTCTTGAATGAGGACACTGGGAAGGTGACTTTGACCAAGGAAGTGAAGAAGCAGCAGGAACAAGCCATGCAGATGTCCGGGGGGAGCCTTCCGGCAGAGGAAACAGCAGGAGCAAGGGACACATAGACAGAGGGTTACAGGACCATTCCCCGTCTGGAGGGGAGTGTGACTTTCTGAACATTCTAGCTCTGTTACCCTGGAGACCTAATAAAGGTAGAATGTTGTGGTGTCACTAGGCAACACTGCTTATGGTATAAAGGACTGCTGTCTGGTCAGTGCATGTGGACTGGGCAATGATAAACACCCAGTAGGAAGCCATACTGTGGGACTTCTGTGATTGTGGTGACCCTTGTAACTGAGCATGTGTCTTTGTAACTTTGACACATGGAAGATGTATCTATTGAGTAACAAGAGATAGTGGCTCCTTTGGAGCATAGGGTTTTTAGGCCCAGGTAAATGCTGAATCCCTCTATAGTGGATCCTTTTTCCTTGCACCTGAGACGATCCAGGGAGAGGCTCATGGAGAGACCAGCTCTTGGGTAATAATGTAGAGCACTACACAGACAGTTGTGAAGATCGCCCCCAAAAGGGAAAGCCTGCTGCTGCCTTGCTGGCAAGCTGACTCCAGGCCTGTGTCTTTCTAAGTGATTTGGTGCCAGATGAGGTGTATGATAATCTTATAAGTCTGAATGCGGAGGTGAACCTAGAAAGACCCCAGGTGATGTTACAGGCCTGAAGCGGGGGCACCCCTGGCATGTTGAAGGGAGCGCCAGGAGGCTGGCGTGCTGCTTTAGTGTGAGTGTGGGAAGCAGTAGGAGAAGGAGGCCTGAGGGATGCCGGAGGAGGTGGGGCTTTGCAGGCCACTGTAGAGATTTTGGCTTTGTTCTGACTGAGATGGGACTCGTTTGGAGGATTTTGAGGAGAGGGTTGCCATTATGTGACTTAGATTTTAAGACCACTCTAGCTGCTGAAAGTGCAGTGTAGGGGTAAGGACAGATTATAATAGAAGGCTAGTGCAAGTATCCATGCAAGATATGAGTCAGATGGCTTGGACTAGGGTATAAGCAATGGCTCTGGATATATTTTATAGGAAAACCACTAAGATTTGTTGAAAGATTGAATGTGAGGTATGAGAGAAAAAGAGAAGTCAAGGATAACTAACAGCATTAGATATAAGCAGCTGGGAAAAGCTTTTGAGCATGTTAAGTGTGAGAAATGTGGTAGGTGCCCAAATAGAGATGTTAAGGAAGCAGTTGAATAGAAGACTCAGGAGTTCATGGAAGTAAAGGATAGTCCTCTTCAGGAGGAAGGAGGTGATGGATCCAGGTGGAAGCATAACCCTTGGTTTGGATGGAGGGAGCGTCTTCCACCAACATGAGAATGGTGGCTACAGATGCATTGTATTGTGGGCAGAGGGATGAGAGAGGCACAGAAAGATGGGAGTGTATGCCTTACGGCTTCCGTGAAGTAGACAGTGACACATCTGCTGGGAGTTGTGGTGGTAAGGGAAGTAGCAGGATGCAGCAACAAGGAAGGTAGTGGAGCTGGGTCCCCAAGGAGAAGGTCAGAGATTTGGAATGGCCAGTTTGGGAGCTAGTAGGAGGAGGTGACATAGATCAGCAGGAAGGCTGTATGTCTGCCCTACTTTATTACTGGGCCGTAGCACCCAGTACTGCCGCAAGATCTGCTTGGCAAACACAGGAACCATTTCTCTTGTTTACATATTCCATGGCAGGATGAAATGCAGAAAAGAGAAACCTCATAGAAAATCTTTTAAGAACTCTTAGTTAACTTGGAACAAAATGAATGAACACGAGAGTGTGTACCTATGGAAATATTTTTTTTTTTTTTAAAATTTTATTGGGGAATTGGGAGAGGGGAACAGCGTTGGGGAATCAGGGAAGGGGAACAGACAAGTTGCTGTCCCTTTGTTCCTCAGTCTAGTTGCGGAGGACACCACCTCACTGGCCCATGTTGGTATCGTCATTGCGCTCTTCCCGGATGAGGCAGATCGGTCGCTGGCCTCTGGATGGTCGCTCACCGCGGCTATTGTCAGCTCACGCTGGCTGCCAGCCACTCACTGCAGCCTATGGCAGCCCACTGCAGCAGGGACTGCAGCCTACACCGTCACAGGGGCTCGCACAGCCCAGCTCCAGGTGGAGCTGTTGTTAGCTGTAGAGGGCAGTGTCACTGGCTCTCATATGTGGGATCCAAACCGGGCCGCTGGCATCCCAAACCAGCTCTTAACCAATGCGCCACTCGGCCGGCCCTGGAAATATTTATAATGCACATCCTTTAGGACATGTGTCCTCAGTGAGTGCAGGAGGGAATTCAAACACAGCTTAAGCATCTTTTCCCATACCTTGGTCAGAAGCAACTTCCCGGACCACAGCCCCGTAGTGTACTCTGCTGTACAGCGGCTCTTGGCTCTTTCCACTGAGCACCCGCGCACAGCACCACCACCACCACCTCCCAAGTTCAGCGCCCGCTTCTCTGATAGGTTACCTAACCTGGTCTCTTCACACACAGACCCATTTCCTCCCTGCAGCCTTTAATAAGAAAATGGATGCCAGTTGACTGGGTACAGGAAGTGTAGTCTGAGATGTCAAGGTTCTAAAAAAGGTGAGATGCCCCAGAGGAATCTTGCATCAGAATCTGAAGGCTACCAGGCCCTGAATTCATATGGGGTGGACCATTTAATTCAGGAAACATCTCTGAGTACCAGTGACATATCAGGCATTGTGTGGGGTGCTAGCCACTGAGAGAGAAATACAGTACAGCCCCTGCCATCCGATCTCTTAAGAGTCTAAAGACTATAGAAATACATAAGCAATGCCATTCAGTGTATAAGCGCTTTAATGGTGGTAGGCTTCAAAGGCATTAAATATGATGTTATCATCTCAGCTACTGAGAGTTAAAGACTTGAGGTAAAAATTGAGCTAAGTCTCAAAGAATGAGTATACAAAATCAAAATGCATATTTTAAAAAGAAGAATGGTAGGAAAAAAAATCAGTGTAAACAGATTTACACTGTAGACAGTGTAGACAGATGTAGTATGATCATGTCACAAAACTCCCATTGATTGGCACAGATGGCATTTTAGGGGTCATCCTGCAATGGATGGGAGATTCCCACACAAGAATTGTCCTACCCAGAAAGCTAATACTAGCATTTCCATTGAGTTACACTGTAAGGGAACCTGTGCTAGAATCTATATGTACTTTAGCTCCCAGAACAAACCTGTGAAGGTAGATTAGTGCCGTTTTTCAGATGAGAATTGTGAATAATGGCAGGTTCAGTGACTTGCCCGAAAGTCATGAGGGAGGCAACAAAGGTTCAAGTCTCAGGCTGATTTCTTGAGCATGTGTCTTTCATCCCCTGCACGCTGCTGTGCAATATTATGAAACCATTACAGTTGCACAGATTGTGTGGCCAACTGGTAACTTGTAAAACAGGATTTTAAGTATAAAAACAAACACAAAATGACTAAAAGGGAAAATGGAAAGAAAGTTAAAAGAGTGCATTTTCTTATTTACAGGTTAGATTTTTTGTGAAAGACTATTCACTACCTACCTGCTATTTAAAAAAAAAATAATAACTTTCAACCTGTAGTAAACATTAAAGAAACAGGAAATAAAATACGATGTAAATTACTAAAGAAGTAAAACCACCCAGCATCGATATAACAAATGAAAGTAATGTTCTTTATGGGGAGGATTTAAGTCCTTATTTTAACTGTGCTATGATAATCCTCTGAAATTGACTTAATCGACTGATAACTTCATAAACAAAGGTTCTCTGTGAAGCTCAAATTCCTTTTACATTTCCAAGGTGATATAACAATGGTTAATATATGTTCTCATGCCTTGGTTTTCCCTTTATAAAATGGAAATGCATTCTATTCCCAAAAAAAGAGTTAACTCTTAGGGTTCAAAAACAGAAAAAAGCAAAATCTAAGGTAGGGTGGGAAGAGCACTCATTGGTGATAAAACTGATAGTTCAGTAGCTTTTTGACTGTTTTGTAAGTTGCTTCTTTTCATGGCAAATAATAGTTGATTATGTTGGCTCCTAAAAAATTGTGTTCATGTAGATTTAACACTACGTAGCTTTAAAAATACTGGGGGAAAATGGAAATAAATATCTATTAGTAGAGTGTTGATTCTTGCCCTGATGTAAAAGAATTATAGTCAAAGCTCTTTTCTTACTCATCTGGCAAATATTGTTCATTTCTGAACAAGTAGTTATTTCAAGGCTTCTATGGAATAAGAGCATGCATAAAGAGCATTCCTTAGATTACGTCAGCCCACATAAGAAACAAATAGAAACTCATTGTAAACCAGGAGAGTGTATGTAGTATCCTATTCCTGTACAGTCATACACCCTCAAGGACTAATAGTGTAAACACCCAACTCTGAACTATAAAAACAACACTATTCAAAAACTCCACACACTCAATAAAATAGACCAAATCCTGAAAGGTCAGCATGTTGCTTCCTGGAAAAATAAGATTGCTTTAGATCTCTGCTCTGTGACTCCAGGTTATCTTATTATGACCAAATCCAAAACAGTCCACGGGCAGGCTGTTACCAAATATAGAGTTAGCAGTTAGAAGCCAGAAACAGGAACTGGAAGATACAAGCCCCCTGGAAACCCTAAGGGACTTCTCTGTGACTGTTAGGCAGGAAAAACATTTCCTGCTTTCTGAATTAAGGGCTGGGGAGGAGTGGGGGAGGGGCCAAGAGAGTGATTTCAATGGCTTGAAACCACCTACAGAAGAATTTTGCAGATATAACCTAATCCCCAGAAACAAAATGGCCAGCAAGGTCACACTGGAGAAGAATTGGGGACCTCTAAGCTTGTTGGTTGGAGTTGATCCCCACTTTGATTTGTGGTACATGCTGAACTTAACTTCTGCTTCTCTGAGTTAGAACCATCAGTGTCAACTCCATGGTAAATGGCCAGCAGGTGGTAAATAGTAGACTCAAGGGTGATTTCAGAGGTTTTTTTTTGATAACATGTTCTGAATTCTTGCTCCTATCTCCACCTTCCATGCTCTGTCCTGTACTATCTAGATTTCTAGTAGATCTTTTTCTTTTGCCAAATCTGGATTTATACATGGAGGTTCAGAAATTCTTACTTAGATTAGCCTATTGTTTAAGGCGAAACTCAGAATACTGATGAAATAGCAGATAGCACTAATGAGTAGGTTTAAAATGAATATATGTTTTATAAAGTTTTTATGCACCACCATGTCACCATTCTATTTAGGCCTTTGGGGGATACAAAACACAAGTAATTAATGGTGAAAATAATTTTAAAGAACAGCCTTCCTCATCTCTGTAGGCATAGTGGTGGATGCTATAAGAGAAAAACACTATTTCAAAATCCCTCTTACATCTAGTAACAAAAAATAGGCCTTAGTTAGGACTTCCTTGCTATGGTGGTTTATTCAAACTGATACTTTTTATCTTCCATAGAACTTACTTCTTGTCATCTATCACTGTGACAATTTAATGTGCAGTGAATCCCTGGCCACAAGAATAATATATGAGTGCCTTTCACCTCACCCTCTTGGGTTTAGCACAGGGCATGAATCTAAATGCTTTTCTTAGCTCACCTGATGCTGCCCAATGCCAGTCAGTGAATAAGGAGCATTTCCTCTTATCTCACATGTTATGGATTGGTATGCTCATGTTGCCTATTGATTGTTTAGTAATACGTCTTCTCCCTCAAATAACAAAGCACTGACAGAGTACTGGGTTTTCATTTTTGTTTTTTTCTGTAAGAAGCAAAATGAGATTCACCATGTATTTAGTTTCTATTATTGATCCTGGGTCGTAAATCACCAAAGGTCTCTATTAAGTAGGTTTGCTATGAAACAGAGGAGATGATCTTATTATTTCAAATCAGGGCCCTGAACTTGGAGGTCTTCCCCAGTCCTCTAATCCTATCAGGCAGACACTCACTCTTTTTCTTCTGCCCTCACTGGGTTTCTCTTGAAGTCCTCTCTTTCCCATTTCACTGAGAACACTGACAGCCTCTGGATTCTCTCAGCCACACTGGGGCCCTCTGGTAAGGATTAGGCTGACATAGGGACATTATTTTAATTACAAGTCTAGGAAATCTCTAGGTTATATCTGGAGTTTTCTCTTTAATATAAAGGGTGCTGTTCCTTCTTCCCCTATGCTGCTGTTTTCCTTTGTAAACTCCTGCGTTCTTGTTATGTTTATTTTATAATTCCTATTGTTTTACAGCACCTAGCCTTTGTATTGTAAAAAAAACAACAAGTATTGTTTTGTACCCACATTTGAAAATATGAAATTAAACATTCCCAACCAGAAAGATGCATACCAACTAATAGATGTTACAAAAAACAAGATATCATTCAAAATAGCAGCAAAAATATCAAATATCTAGGAATTAAGGCAATGAAAAATACATAAGAACCTTATGGAAAACTTTTAAATGTCTAGTAAACGACACATAAGACAATTTTTTTATTTTTTTAAAAGATTTTATTGGGGAATTGGGAGAGGGGAATCCTTTTGTTCTTCAGTCTAGTTGTGGAGGACATTGCTTCACTGGCCCATGTTGGTATCGTCATTGTGCTCTTCTCGGATGAGGCAGATAGGTCGCCGGCCTCTGGACAGCCATTCACAGCAGCTCTTGGCAGCTCACACTGGCTGCCAGCCGCTCACGCTGGTTGCAGGCCACTCACTGTGGCCTATGGCAGCCCACTGCAGCCGGAGCTGCAGCTGCGCCATCCCCAGGGACTTACAGAAGCCCAGCTCCAGGTGGAGCTGTTGTTCACCATCTTAGCTGTAGAGGGCAGTGTCACTGGCCCTCATATGTGGGGTCCGAACCGGGGCACTGGTGTCCCAAGCCACTCTTAACCAACGCACCACTCAGCTGGCCGGCCCAACACATAAGATAATTTGAATAAATGGAAAGATATTGTATGTCCTTGAATGTCAAAGACTTGACATAACAAAGATGTCTCGTCCCCACAAATTATTTTACAAATTAAAAGCAATATTTATTGGGGCCGGCTGAGTGGCGCATTGGTTAAGCGCTGGTTTGGGGATGCCAGCGGTCCCCATTCGGATCCCACATGAGGGCCAGTGACACTGCCCTCTACAGCTAACAACAGCTCCACCTGGAGCTGAGCTGTGCGAGCCCAGGCGATGGTGTGGGCTGCAGCCCCTGCTGCAGTGGGCTGCCATAGGCTACAGCGAGTGGCCGGCAGCCAGCGTGAGCTGCCAATAGCCGCGGTGAGCGACCATCCAGAGGCCGGCGACCGATCTGCCTCATCCGGGAAGAGCGCAATGACGATACCAACATGGGCCAGTGAAGCAACGTCCTCCACAACTAGACTGAAGAACAAAAAGACAGCAATTTGTCTGTTCCCCTTCCTCGATTCCTCAACGCTGTTCCCCTCCCCCAATTCCCCAATAAAATCTTTAAAAAAAAAAAAAAGCAATATTTATTAAATTCTAGTTCAGTTTTGAGAAACTTGTTAAACTTATACCGAAAATATATGAAGAGTACTCATGTAGGGTGGTGGAAGGGAATAGAATGGCATAAAGGAATAAAAGGAAAGGAAGGGAAGGAAGGGAAGAAAGGAGAGAAGGAAGAAAGGAAGGAAAGAAGGGGGCTTTGCAGGAACTGATACTTTACATTGAGGAATGTGGATAATTCAGCCCTCTGCCCTGAGGTCCTCTTCTCCCCACCATACACACACACACACACACACACACACACACCACCTATATAAACTAATTCCTTCAAATTTTCTTTATTGAATGAGTCAGATGGTCCATCTAAAGGTCCTCCTTTTCTTCTATCATAAACTTCTGAATCTCTGCAAATAAGCAGGACACTTCTTAACTCTAAATTTCACGAGTAGGAAAACCATTAGCTCTAAGATTTATTATTCTTTTATGTCAAAAACAAAAATCTAGTTGGAAGAGTTGCCTCTAATTGATGTAAACTCCATAAGGCCAGGCCTTGTCTTTGGGGTTCACTCCTATATCCCCAGAACCGAGAATGGTAGCGCACATGGGTAAGTAAGTGCTCACCAGAATTTGTTCTGTAGAATGAAGGGGTGAGTGAATGAAGAAGAGTAGATGAGACATGTTTGCCGTGTGCTAACATACAGTGAGCATCTAATCGCTTTGGGAAAAGGCTAGTACCTTTGAATTACAGAGATACCATGTTCATTTTCGGGTATTTTACACCGTAACGTAAGAGACTGAGCAGTACAAGAGACACCGAAGGCCCTCTGGTGAAGGTATGCTTAGCCTGGAGGTGAGTCGATGGAGGGCACAGGAGAACAGACAGCAGAGACTTGAAGGGGTGTCCCTGGAGATGTCCTTTTAGAGCTGGATGGCTGGTGGGGGAGAGGCTACCTGGAGAATCCATGGGTCAGGAGAACCGTGTTCTTTACACATAATAAATAGTTCTAGGTAGTGGCATTGGGCAGTGATTAAAAATGACAAGACCCAGTCAAAGAAATAAATATGTTTAAAATACAATGTCAGATATAAGTGCTTTGAGAAGAATAAAGCAATGTAAGGAGAGAGTGTGGGCCGGTTGAGTGGCGCATTGGTTAAGTGCTGGCTTGAGATGCCAACGGCCTGGTTCAGGCCCCACATATGAGGGTCAGTGACACTGCCCTCAAAAAAAAAAAAAAAATATGTAAGGAGAGAGTGTGACGGAGGTCCTACTTTATTTTTTTTTAATTTTTTTTTTTGGGGGGGTGGGCGGCAGTGTCACTGGCCCTCATATGTGGGACCTGAACC
Organism: Aselliscus stoliczkanus; assembly: GCA_033961575.1. Lineage (NCBI taxonomy): Eukaryota > Metazoa > Chordata > Mammalia > Chiroptera > Hipposideridae > Aselliscus > Aselliscus stoliczkanus. The sequence continues at coordinate 112,620,976 of CM066730.1, read as the reverse complement.
GGGCCGCTGGCTTCCCAAGCCAGCACTTAACCACCGCGCCACTCGGCCAGCCCTCAGAGGTCCTACTTTAAATAGGATGGTCAAGGAAGTTCTCTCTGAAAAGGTGACGACACTTGAACAGAAATAAAGGCACTGAGAGAGGGACGTATGTAGGCACACTGGAGAAAGAACATTCCAGGCAAAGGAAACGAAGAGGCCAGTGTGGCAGGTACAGAAGGAGCATGGGCAGGAGTAGCCCTTCCAATTTTTCCTTGCGTGGACCCACTTTGTAAGGTTGGCCATCAGTGTTGACCTAAATTGAGCACCACCTATCATAATACCCTGGAGCACACAAATATCAGGCATCTTAGCTTTATGCTTCCAGCTCAAAATCTGATTTGTTAGAGTTCAGACAAAGAATTTAATCTCACAGTGTTTGGAATCTGGCACCTTATGAACCTCCAAAGCAATTAGTATTTACCTCTTTGTTGATACTTATCTAGCCACAGAGTGGCAGAAAGTGTTTAGAGCACACCTCATTGCCCCTACATGACTTGCAGCTGCAGGTTTTATGTCTCATTTATCTTTGTACCCACCTGCTTGTCTTAAACCTAACACACACCCAAGAAATGGGTTAAGAGAGTGCATTAACGTACTTAGGCATCACTAAGAATTCATTGTCTTAATAATAAAAATAATTATATGAACATGCAGTTTAAAAGTGCATCATAAAACTGATGGAGGAAAGCTTTGTGTTAATTAATGAGGAGGTAACAAAAAACAGATTTTCCCCCAGAAGTATTAAAAGCAGCCAGTAGCATCTGATCTTTCTTTAGTAGAATCAGAGATTAACCACGGGCCTTCTGCAGGCCATCATTCTTAGAATAGTTAGCATAAATCCAGTGCCAAAGAAATGAGACAGGGCCTTATGTTTGAGCATAAAGTTGGGGAAAAAGTCCTTTGAGAATGTACTGCAATAGCACGCTAGTAAGAGATCAACAAATCCTGATTTCTACGTGGTTATGTGCATTCATATGTAGGAAAACAAATTATAGCTATAATTTATGTAGAAAAAGAAATCATGCTGTTATGGCAAAAAAAAAAAAAGCATAGGAATCTATAGAAATTGAGGCACCTCGATAAGAGCAAGTCATAGTTTTTTTTTTTTACTGAGACCAATGGAGTATATTTTACAGAACTGCAAATTAGTTATGTTTTGGCCATTTATGGGTTTTTTTAAATGAAATTTTAGTTGAATGCCATGGTGAAAACCATGTTTTCCTTATCCAGGTGATTGCTCATTTATACAGATATTGTGTGGAGAAGTACGTTGCCAGCATCCCAAAGTAAACCACATTACGAATGGTGATTCAGTTCTCATACTGTATTAGTACTTGTCCTTGTACCCATGGATTGGATTTTCTGAGCTGCCCCAGAGTCTGAAAACCTCCATATTGTTTTGTGGGAGAATAGTTCCTTCATTCTAAACAACCAATTTTCAAATGAACTTTTGACAGCTTGCTTATGTTCATTAATAGATTTTGATCTTTCAGGGATTTTTAAAAAATTCATTGAGGGCCGGCTGAGTGGCGCAGTGGTTAAGCGCTGGCTTGGGAAGACAGTGGCCCCGGTTCGGTCCCACATATGAGGGCCAATGACACTGCCCTCAAACAAACAAACAAACAAACAAAATTCATTGAAATTCAGTGGTTCTTGAATAATGTTGATATTTTCATGGTATTGGTTTATTCTAATCTATGATGGTTGTAGTCTTGCACTACTAAATTTCTTTAAAAATATAAAAATAACACAACTTCAAAATTGGGAGAGAATTTAGAGGTGACTAAGTGTAAGCTCCCATTCTATGTAAAGATTCTCTTTCATAACATTCTTGACAGATTAATAATATCTAGCTTCTGGGACCGGCCAAGTTGCGCATTGGTTGGGGGCTCGTTTTGGGATGCCAATGGCCCCGGTTCGGATCCCGCGTGTGAGGACCAGTGACACTGCCCTCTGCAGCTAACTGCAGCTCCACTTGGAGCTGGGCTGTGCGACGGTGTGGCCTGCAGCCCCAGCTGCAGTGGGCTGCCGTGGGCTGCAGTGGGTGGCCGACAGCCGGTGTGAGCTGCTAATAGCTGCGGTGAGCGACATCCAGGGACCGGCGACCCGATCTGCCTCATCCGGAAAGAGCGCGATGACTATGCCAACATGGGCCAGTGAAGCAACGTCCTCCACAACTAGACTGAAGAACCGGGGGACAGCAACTTGTCTGTTCCCCTCTCCCAATTCCCCAATGAAATTTTTTTTAAAAAAAAAATAATAATATCTAGCTTCTGTTTGTGTATATCTGAGGTAGGGAGAAGTGTTCTATTTAACTCAAATAAATTGGTGCATATTTATTGAATGTTGACTAGGTTCCCATAGGTTCCCAGCACTGTGTTAGGTATTATGGGGAATACAAAGTAATTTAAGTTCCATCTGTGCTCCGAAGGAACGTAATAGTTGGAGAGGAAAAATGACTCATTCATTCATTCATTGTACCAGGTTATTTTGTATGCTATGTTATAGGCACTCTGCTGTTCTGACAACACAAAACTGGCTCTTGATTCTGAAGATGTTTAAACTATAGACAAGCATTCATATATGTCCTTCTAAAACCTAAGATAATTGTTGCGTGTGTGTGTGTGTGTGTGTGTGTGTGTGTGATCATATTGCAATGACCATTATATTTTAATGGCTACAAAAGCGGAAAAACAGTTAATTCCAGCTGGGGAAATCAAGTTTCTTGAAATTCTGTATAGAGTGGTTTAAATTATATGCCTGAAAAAATATGTTACGGTGTATTACGAAGGATAAGACCTGTGAGGCAAAGTAAAATTTAATACATGTCCACTTGGAAGCTTCTAGTAAATGAAAACTTTCATCTTTTTTGATGTAACAGCATTTCCTCTTTCTAATAAAGGAATAAAGGCTTTTAAATGTACATAGTGACTTTTCATCATGTATAGCAAACTCAAAACATTAACTTTCCTAAGAAGTAAACTGTGCTAACTGGCAATGTTATAAATTAAGTTGACATCTCTCTACTCTAGGTATATTAGTCCTTAAGAGCTGGTGTCAGGTTCTTTGCACTCATACCTAAAGCTAGGGCTATGTAACCTGAAGTTCAAATGTGTTACCTTATGTTTTAGAATGTTGATGGTGACTTTTAAAGTGTAGATGTTAGATATTTGGACTCAGAATATGCTTAATGCATGACGAGAAACGGTTGTAGAAATTTTCCTTTCTGGATTCCTTCTGTGCATGAATGTATTGATTAGTCACTTAATTTTATATTTTTAGAAATTCTGCCCTATCAAACAGGCCATCAACTACATCATCATCTTACCTTGTAAGACATCTCTTATGATCACTGGGAATACAAAACCTGGGTTGGTTTTTATAATTTCAGCTAGGTCAAATAAATTTAAAGAGAAAAGTTAAATCTTTCCCCAAAACTTCAAACAGAGAACATGGACTCTCTCATATGATTTTAGGTAAAACACATATTTCCCGAGCTTCAATTTGATTAAATGAGCAAGGATAGGCAATTATTTCCATTTCACAGATGTATTGTGGAAAAAAAATGGGGCCAAAATATTATTTTGAGTCTCTTTAAGTACAGATACAGACTTCAAATGCCTTGTCTTCTTTGGGGGCATTTCCAATATAGTCATAAGTGTGATTAGTTGCATCTCTGGCAAACAGATTGAAAGAGGTTTAAGATCAAGGACCAATGCCCCAATTCTTTTTTCCCATAGCTATCTGCTTCCTATCCCAGTTGTCCCTGCAGGAACTGTATAGACAGAGGACAAGGTCAGGCAAGAGAACATTGAGTGAAAGCTGAGCTCTGGCCCCAAACCAAACCTCACTATCCATCTCCTGGTGAGCTGGGCCAGGCCTCAGATAAGTCAGGGTCTTCCTTTGCTAAGCACTGAAGACCTGTGTGACCTGGACCAGAAGAGGGGTGGAGGGACAGCGCACAAAGTCTTCTTATCCTCTTTCCCTGCACTTGAATCTCTGCCTGCCCAGAACAAGAAAAGGGGAACCCGGATAAGGAAGAGTCAGAGGGAGGAGAGAAAAGGGAAGGGGAGGAGGGAAGGAGAGTATTGATTCTCCCTAAAGCCAACAGGAGAGCTTGTCTGAGCTGTCCTCCTCAGCATGTGACCCACTTCCAACACAGAGGCAGCTTCAGACCCATATCACATCAGCTTCAAGGAGGAAAACTTCAAAGCGTTAACTCCCAGGAGAAGCTTGAACTCAGAGCCTTAACCCCTTATGAGCACTAAGTTCCATACTTTTCCTGGGACGTTACCATTTCTACTAGCCCTCTTTCAATTAGAACGAAGTAAAGAACAAGGAAGAGTGTGGAGTTCTACCCAGAGATGATCCATCTAGATGAGTCAGAAAAAAGGAAAAATCCATAACCGAAATTCACCCTGTATGGTAAAAGATCCATCTAGTTGCCTGGAATGTGTGGAACTTTTCTTATCCAAATTAATGGTATTTCTGGATTCCAGATAGCTTAATATCCAAAAAGCATATGACTGAAAAAATTAATTGTCCTACCATCCAGCACATCTAAATGACTAAGAATTACCATGACTCTTGCCTTACCTGCAAACCTTCTATGATGTCACAACAAGGCACAGCTATTCTCGCTCTTTGAGGATACCATCTGTTTTTCACATAGATTGGGCGTTACCTGCCCAACCTAGCAGTTGACATCATGAGTACTATAGAAAATTAATCTTTGATTATCATAGTAAATTTCTAAAATAAATGATCGTTTTTAAAAATACCCATTTCCTACAGTTTTTTGTTTGTTCATTGGGATGCTGCCAGTGTTTAGAATTCTGTATCTTTTTGCTGTGTGTGCATTGTGTGTGGATAGTCCAGAGGGTTATGTTTCTTTTTGGCTCTTCCAATTTTTTTCATCTTACTCCTGATCACAGATCTATCAGTGAACTGCTGGGTGTCCAGAGATAAGTCAGTTGAGTACAGAAAAAAGAGTTCAGTTTCAGGGGATTACTTCAAAAAGAGTTTTTCCTTTATTATTTCAAGAGCATTATTATAAATACTTCAAATTTTCCAACTGTAACAAATTGTTTCTCTTATGAATCATAAACTGTATGTTCCTAATGTTTATCCATAGTTTTTATAAATCCACTAAAATTTCTCACATGGCTTTGATTTTGAAATAGATGCTTTCCACTTAAATCTTGAATTGCCATAGGTCAAATAATTCACTAATCTACTTGGTTTATGGAAAGATGCCATGAAGCAAAATGAAGACAGTTTTGAATCTCATTTACTCCCTCATATTTTTTTTCCGATTCCTTTTGTGTCCTGGAACAGTTTTCCTCAAGAAGGAGAAGAAAGCACAGTGTATATACAACTAAGATACAGGAAATGAAAGTATCCTTGATAGCTAGAAAGTCTCAGGCTCACCAAGGGTGACAAAAATTAACATTCATAGTATGCATAATAACCCTTACCCATGGAAAACCAATGTGTCTATATTACAGTGGTAATAGAATTGCCTTTATTAAGTGATATCAAAATGTAGACATGCTCCTCATGTAAATGTGATGGTTTCTTTTTTACTTAGGAGTAAATGGATAATGCCTCCTAAATCTGGCACTCTTTGTGTATCTTAAATGAGTCAGCTCTTAGCTCTGGCTTTAGGAATCACTAGGCTGACATCATTTGGCAGTTTGGAGGATGTGTGAAATGAATTGTTTCATCTCAAAGGAAAGTAACTGGAAGCCAAATATTTCCAGATGTTCACTGGCATCTGATTTTATAAATGTGTGTACTTGCTATTGTTGTGGTTTGTTTTCCTTTGGGTGATGGGGGCACAGTATTTATTCTTCTCATATTTACTGCATACCTACTTTGTGCCAGGCAGTGTCAACAAGGATGGGCCTACCTTTAAGGAGCTTCCTGGTCTACGAGATAAAATGATAAGTAAATAGACAATTATACTGTGTTTTCTTAGATGCTATGATAGAGAATCAGGATTTCAAAAACTGCTCCAGCTCTGTTTTACTGTGTTTTCTTGTTCTGTGTAGTAATGTCTCAGGAAATTATGCTGTAAGTTTTTCAATGTTAAATTCCCCTACCAGATTAATGGCATCTAATGTTCCTCAAGCATAGACATTTCTGATGATACTTAACTCAAGAAGATTTTCTTGGTGTCTGGCTTTTAATCGTGTACAGATGAATTCTAGAGCAAGTGTACTATTGTTATAGCTTACCACCGAGAGAATTCATAACTTCAAAAAGTCAAGTTTTAATCAGCTCATCCCTCCAACCCCTTGAATATGTTTCTAAGGATGTCAATTCCATGCGTCAGAGGTGCTAGGGTATGATTTTTTCTTCTCCTTTTCCTGTTGTTATCAGGGAAATGAGCAACCAATAAAAACAGACTTTTTACCCAGCCCTTGGTTTTATAAATACATTCAAATTTGGCAGTTTACTTTAAACTGGTTTCCTCTCTTCTCTTCTCTTCTCTTCTCTTCTCTCTCTCTCTCTCTCTCTCTCTCTCTCTCTCTCTCTCTCTCTCTCTCTCTCCACTATCTGGGTCTAAACTTCCTCCATACACAGTGTGTTACTTCCTGTTCATCTTTAAGTTTCAGACATTATTAAAAAGAAGGAAGATGCCACGTGCACAGCAGGCAGGAAATGATGATGCCACACCCTTACAATTATGCTTTTCCATTCCCCCTGGAGACAAGGACCTGGTTTATGCTGAAGAGAGTGATGCAGTGTTTGTGTGTTCGTGCAAGTCTATTTTCATGCTCCAGTGGTGATTACCCCCAAACACACAAGTATTGCTTGGAGAATAGTAAGACGTGACTAAGAAATTTGCTGAAAATGAAAGCATTTAGGTGTTCACTCTTTGCAACCATTTCTCTGCCTTTTCAGTTCTTTGTCTTTCTCACCAATATTTTTTTTTGTATTTCACATATTTTCAGTACACAGTTAGCCTTGAAACAAAATCTGCATTTTCAGAATTAATCTTATCACTAATGAGGATAAATTCACGTCTCTTAAAGGATAGATGTGTTCCTTGTTTTCCAGCACATTGCTTCCAGGAGAATATGATTTAATTAAGTTTGTACATTCACTGATAACTTAGTGACATGAAAGTTAATTCCCTTCCTTTGTATCTCCATTTCTTTTCCCAGGAGAAATGGGTCTACCTCCGAGAGGAGGAACGACAGTCCATATTTTCATTCTTTTCCCATGCTCTTCCAAAATGCAGTCCTTTGTTCCTGTCTCTGGAATCACGGTTCTGACCTTACATTCTCCCAATGACCTGTTCAAGCCCAGGAGCTTCGAGGCCCAGATGAAGTTTCTCTTACAGCATGAAGCCTTCTCTGCTCACTCCAAACCCAAGCTCTCATTGTACTTATCAGACCATTCACTCTGTGCAAACACTGCCTTGTTAGCACTCCTGTTTGACTTTTAATATGTCTATTTATGTCTCTCCATCAAGATTCTAAGTGCTTTAAGAACAGTGAACGATTGGTTATGCCTCCTTGATTTTCCTATGATGCTTAGCATATAATAGATATTCAGTAAGTTTTAGGTGATAAAGGGTAATCTGTCCCTAGTGTTGAACAAACCCTAGGGAGTACGTCTTTGGAATTTGTTTCTTGCTAGGTCATTCTTAGGTCAGCAGAAATAACTTGTTCTGTACTATCAAATTGGGGGCAAATCTGGATTATCAGCTTCAGGGTAGAACCCTTTGGAATGAACTGTATTTGAATATTTGGGGTGGAGGGAAGTAAAAAGATAAAGTTAATCACCTTTATATTGGCATACGTGCCCTTCTGTGGCTTCAGTCTACCTGTTTTTATCAAACTTGCCATACCCAAGCAAAAACACTGTCTAAGGAATAAGCCACACTCTAAGGAATACCCCTGGATCCCAAGTTAACGTATTGGAATGGCACTGGCTGTTTTACCATATGCAGCAAAGTATCTCACTTCTTTCAATGATAATAATAGTCATAATTATGATATAAAGTCTAAACTGGAGAAATAATTTTGGGGTTATAGTTCATAGAAAAAGAGTAATGGACTTAATTGCTGAGATGTAGGAAATAAGTATTATCATATGCTCTTAGTGAGAGATGTGTAAGCTCCCCTCCCCTTTTTTTGGTGGGGAGTGGAATTTGGCATTACAGGTTAACCTTGTTTGGGTCAACCCAAGGAATGCTGATTCTTCATAATGTTTGTCTTGAGACTAACTTTTATATTAAAACACACACTTCCACACTCTCTTGGAAAAGATAGCAAAGCAAATGTTGCACTTCAAAATACTCCCTCTGTTCCACGGATATAGCCATGATAGATTAAGTATAAAAAGAGATAAAAAATGTGTACATGGGCTCAAAAACAAGATACAAATTTCTCTGGAACACAAATGAAATACTGAGTGAGGCTAAGCAACTGCTGGGCTTTTATCCAAAAATAGGCAGTAGCAGCCAGGAGCTCAGCTCCTGCCAGTAAAGTGAACTAAAAATGCACTGGGCAAGATAAGAGACTGGAGCCTGGTCACTGTTTGAAGCCAAAGGGCCCCACTCCCAAAAGGAAGCTGAAAAGAATGGCAATTAACTGTATGCTGGATCTGGTGCCTCAGAGGAAACTTTACAAAAGGGGTGCCTCCCGACCAAGAACTGAGTCACCTGCCCACTGTCTCCCTGACTGGATCTATGATATCCTGACATTACGGTGGATCATCAGAACACCATATAAAACCTAATGGTGGACTGGGGGGCTGAAGGTTGGGTGCTGGAAACCACAAAAGAGCGTATGAGATGGTGGAAAATCTTCTCAGAACAAGCCTAACACCCAGAACACATGAAGAAAATTATGCCAAGAAAGACTCTCAACAAAACTAGCAGTTGGAATGTAGATTCACTTGAGATGAAAGTAAGTTTTGAAACAAACAAGTTAAAATAAATATATTTAGGATGGTCAAAGAGATAAAGACAAAAAAGCAAGTAGATATTACATAAGAACAAATGGGTAGAAAAATATTCAGAAATCTTGGAAATAAAAAAGCCACTGACTGTAAAAATGTCAACTGTTAGAATAACATTCAGTTGCAGAAAGAAGTAATGAATTAGATAAGAATTCTGAATTTACCTAGTGCTCAGCACAGAGACAGACAGGGATTAAAGAGGACAGATACACACACACACAACACACACACACACACATACCCATAGAAGACTGAATGAAAGGCTCTAACATACGTTTAATAGGAATTGCAGAATGAAGTGGAAATGGTGGAGCAATTTTTGAAGCAACATTTAAAAGAGATTTTTCTAAAATTTTCCAAAGTTGTATACTTACTACAGACACTAAGCAGGATTAATTCACATACATTCAAAATTAAAGTGAAACTGTAGAAGATTTGGGATTAAAGTTAAAATCTTAAAAGCTACCACAGAGAAAGATAGATTGCCCACTAAAGAAGAAACTCAAGAGAAATACAAGATGGTAGAGGAGATAAACGCTGTGCCTGCTTCCTTCTATGAACACATTAAATATACAACTAAATTATATCAACCTGGAGAATCATCTGAAGTCTGGCAAAAGAGATTTATAACTAAGGATAAAAAGAAGTCACATCCAGGGCCAGCTGAGTGGTGCATTGGTTAAGAGCTGGCTTGGGATGCCAGTGGCCCTGGTTTGGATCCCACATATGAGGGCCAGTGACACTGTCCTCTACAGCTAAGATGGTGAACAACAGCTCCACATGGAGCTGGACTGCTGTGAGTCCCCAGGATGGCATAGCTCTAGCCCCTGCTGCAATGGGCTGCCATAGGCTACAGTGAGTGGCCGGCAGCCAGCATGAGCAGCTGGCAACCGGTGTGAGCTGCTGTCCAGAGGCCGGCAACCGATTTGCCTCACCCAAGAAGAATGCAATGATGATACCAACATGGGCCAGTGAAACAATGTCCTCCACAACTAGACTGAAGAACAAAAGCACAGCAACTTACCTGTTCCCCTTCCCTGGTTCTGCAACGCTGTCCCCTCCCCCAATTCCCCAATAAAAATCTTAAAAAAAAAAAAAAAAAAGAAGTCACATCCAAATGGAAGGAGGGGTGGGGATGAGAAATAGGCTGGCCACAAACCTCCATGTAGCAGTTGACAACTGGGAGGGATATCTCCACCACAGAGGTTCTTCCCAAAGGAACAAGAGACTTCAGCCCCACACCAGCCTCCCCAGCCCAGAGTAATGGTGCCAGAAAGGGGAGCCCCCACAACATCTGGGTGTGAAAAATTGTGGGGATTCTGACCATCCAAGTGGGACTGAAGACTGCAGGAAACCCAGACATCCTCTTAAACCACCTGCACACAGACTGTCACACTCACAGGCTCTCACCTTTGGGCTCCAGTAACTCGGGGAGCATTGGAGGCATACGACGGGCAGACTGAGGTGTGTGGCTTCCAGGTGAGGGCTGGAGGATGGTGGCCATATTCCTGGTGTGCAGTCATTCTCCCTTGCAGCTGGCAGGCAGGCGCCATCTTTGCTGTGTTGAGCCCACCACCTCTGACCAAATCTGAATCTGATTGGCCTGGTGAGCTTTACTTGTCGACCCTACTGACTCACTGAAACCCTGCCCCACCCAGTTCACCCAACACCTGAGGCATTTTCTCTTAAGGGTAGTCAGCCCCACTGGCATTGCACTCTTTCTTGAATAACTATCAAGAGTCCGCAGGACCGAAGCACGCAGCGGCTGGCCTCAGTATGCTCTACAACCTTTGCTAAGTAGCTCCAGACTCAGCACTGGCACCAAACCAGAGTCTACATTAACCTGTTGACCACAACTCTTCCCACTCTAGTGACTCCTGAGACTCTGCTTTATCTAACCCATGTACCACATGAGGCTTTATCAGGGGTGAACCTTAAGGGAGCTGGCAGGTGGCAGCAGGCCTCAGGGTGTCCTGCTTTTTGCAGAGCTACCCCAGGCCCAGTACTGGTGGAAAACATCCTCAGTTCACAGCATGGCCTTTCCCATGTGCCTCCAGGGTTAGCACACGCAGCGAACAACCACAGATCTCTTTATAGTTCCTACCAGGTAGTCCCTGGCTGGTCACAAGATTGGGCAACCTGGGCCTGCACTGGAGCCCCTGGCAAGAGGCCCCAGAACCAACATACTTGAAGATTGGCTTCAGGACACAGCAAAGCACTACCCAATTAGTCCCACAAATGGTACACCCAAAGGGTGGTCTCAGTGGGCACCAGAGCCCACTGGGGTGAATCTTATTCAGTGGGGTAAGCCCCCCGCACAGCAGCTGTAAACTATGGACATGGCCAAACCCCACAGCCAATCAGCCTAAGGGTCAATCCCACCCACTGACATGCCAATAGCAATCAAGGCTCAACCATAATAGGAGGGTACACACAACCCACACAACAGACACTCCTACTAGAGTACCTGAAGCAGGTGACCAAGGAGACTGTGCTAGGGCTCCACAGGGTACCTATTACATAAGGCCACTTGCCCAAGATTGGGAGACATAGCAGATCTACCTAATACACGGAAACAGGCAGCCAAAATGAGGAAACAAAGAAGTATGTCCCAAATGAAAGAATAGGATAAAACTCCAGAAACAGAACAAAACAAAATGAAGGCAAGCAATCTACCATATACAGAGTTCAAAATAATGGTTATAAGGATGCTTAAGGAACTTAGTGAGAACTTCAACAAGGAGATAGCAAGCACAAAAAAGAACATAGAAACCATGAAAAAGAACCAGTCAGAAGTGAATAATAAAATAACTGAAATGAAGAATGCACTAGAAGGAATCACCAGCAGACTAGATGAAGCAGAGGATCAAATCAGTGATTTGGAAGACAAGGTAGCAGAAAACAGCCAATAGGAACAGCAAAAAGAAAAAAGAACGCAAAAACTGTGGACAGTTTAAGAGACCTCTGTGACAACATCAGGCAAAACAACATCAGCATCATAGGGGTACCAGAGAAGAGAGAAAGCAAGGAATTGAGAACCTATTTGAAGAAATAAAGACTTTCCTAACCTGGTGAAGGAAATAGACATACAAGTCCAGGAAGCAGCAGAGAGTCCCAAACAAGCCCACACCAAGACATATTATATTTAAAATGGTAAAGGTTAAAGACAAAGAATCCTAAAAGCAGCAAGAGAAAGGCTACTAGTAATCAGAAGCTAATGAAATAATAAAGTCCTAAAACGAAATTAGAGAATTTTATAACATACTAAACTATTACTATTCAAGACAGTGCAATAAAGACATGTTCAAACATACAGATATATCAGTTTTCTATCCACAGACCCTTATTAAAAGAATAATTAAGGGATATATTTCAACCAAAAGGAAAATGAACCCAGGGAGAAGATATATCATCTGAGAAAACTGGTGAGCACATGACTTAATACATACATAAACACAGTCAACTATAGATTATTTTTAAAATGTGTGTTTCAAAAGAAAGCTAAAACAAACTCTGGGAACAGCAAAATGGGGTAGTTCAGTGGGTACTTAAAACATGGGAGGTAGGGGTACTGAAAATCTTAAAGTGTGTATGTTTTAAGAAATTATAGATAACCTCTATAATAGAAATACAGTTTACACCTTCCTAACCAGCTGAGTGGGATGGGAAATAGAAAATATGGAAAATATTATCAATACAACAGGAGGTAAGAAAAAGGAAGAAAGGTATTTATAAAAATTAAAAATACAGGAATAGGGCCGGCCGAGTGGCGCATTGGTTAAGCGCTGGTTTTGGGATGCCAGTGGCCCCGGTTCGGATCCCACATGAGGGCCAGTGACACTGCCCTCTACAGCTAACAACAGCTCCACCTGGAGCTGGGCTGTGTGAGCCCCGGTGATGGTGTGGGCTGCAGCCCCTGCTGCAGTGGGCTGCCATAGGCTACAGTGAGTGGCCAGCAGCCAGCGTGAGCGGCTGGCAGATGGTGTGAGCTGCCAATAGCCACGGTGAGCGACCATCCAGAGGCCAGCGACCGATCTGCCTCATCCGGGAAGAGCGCAATGACGATACCAACAGTGAAGCAACATCCTCCGCAACTAAACTGAAGAACAAAAAGACAGCAACTTGTCTGTTCCCCTTCCCCGATTCCCCAACGCTGTTCCCCCTCCACCAATTCCCCAATAAAATCTTTAAAAAAAAAAAATACAGGAGTAAATTTAAATATTAGTAAATATTTAAATATGAGAGAGCAAAATAATGTAATGGATTAAATTTGTGAAAAGAAAGAGGTGATTCGTTTTGTTTTTGTTTTTTAACCCAGAAAACAGGCATCTAAGAGATTAAAGATGATATAAAAAACAAGAGAAACACTGATCTATTCTGTGTTCTATTTTACAGAATGCCATGTAAAGTCAGACAATATGTAACTTTTTTTGGTTGGCACTGGTTTTAATAGAAACATTGCCTAAATGCACATCATCATGGGAATGTGATTAATAAATTATATCACATCCACACTGTGTAATCCTGTGGTCCTTAGAATGAAGTAGATCCCTAGGTGCCAATATGTTAGGGTCTCTGAGACATACTGTGACATGATAAGGTCAAGACAAAGGAATAGTATACATAGTAAGGCTTCAGATGTTTATATGTCATATACACGTAAATTCACAGATACAGATCTGGAAGAGGTACTCCAGACCGGTCAGGACTTACTAAGGAACAGCATGGGAACCAGGAAAGATTAAAGGAGGACTCTACCTTCTGTGTTAAAAAGTGTTTTTTTAAGAAAAACAGATTTATGATAGCAAAAATTAAATATTGAGGCATAACTTAACAATAAATGTCCAAAACCTATGTGAGCAAAGCTATAAAACACAAAATTAGACATGAACAAGTGGAAAACACACCATGAAGAGGAAGAATCAACACCATAAAAATGTCAGTTCTTCGTAAATTAATTTCTAAATGTATAATCCCAATAAAAGTACCACCTGGGTTTGTTTTCTTTCAAGATACATTGATTATAAAGTTCATCGTGAAAGACAAGCCTGAATTTGAGCATTTATCACACTAATTACTGATGTAGATATCATTTCCCATGCTTGACCTTGAAGGGTTTATCTTTCTTGATATCCCTAACATAATAGATGACCTATAGGAGATCCTACAAAATAGCTGACTTCCCCTGAGACTCAGCACTTATATTCTACATGTCCTACACCACCCCCATCCATGTCCTTTATATCCCTGGCAAGTAATAGGTAAGCTGGCCCTTAACTTGGGTCATTCTTTCTTTGTTATTTCAAGCAGTTTTTCTGAAGCTAAGTGGTTTTGTTTTGTTGTTTTGTTTTTGTTTTATTTTAACCTCAGCCCTCTGGTGTCTCATTCAAGCAAATACCGCAGTGCTTTTCTGGAAACTGCCTAAATTAAGTAGATCTTATATTTTCATTGTAATAATGTGTATTATGATTCTAACAAATAACTGAGAATCAAATAACCATCATCAAAGATACATGATACAATCAAAAGTCATGAATATTAATGACTTAAAATAGTGACAATTACTATTGAAAGGCCCTAATTTGCACTATGCAAGATAATTCAATATGCGAGAAAGTATGTGCATACTCCACCTAAAAATGCATCTTTTTGCTGGTATAAATTTGACAATTACAATTCTAAATATTTTCCTAGATCTGAGCAGCATTTCAGAGCATGATTTCGATGAGTTTAAGGAAGCTTGAATTTTCAGTTTCTCTGGAAAACATCTCTCTGTAGAAAGCAAAAGCAAGAAGTTCAGCTTATTTAATTGACCTTAGAATTAAGGAAGCTGAGTTCCTTTTTTTCCAGAAACGTTTCTTGTGTTATCTCAAAATAATTGGCAAATGAGAATTCATGAAACCAAATTTTAGTGAGCCCAATTTTCCAATCCCTGCAACCCTTGGGCTTCTTTTCCAATAATATTACCGAGATATTATCACACTCATGGAACAAATTTACATGTATATTTTTATTCCTCTAGGAACTTTAATTGTAAACATTAGAGGAGCAATTTACACACTTCTGTCACCTAGAAGTCAGCTGCTCCTTAGGATCTAGGGTACATTGGGTCAAATTCCAGGTCACGCTCTTCCCAAGTTCTGGCAGACTCTTTGCAACGATTAGGTTCTCATGGTCCCAGTTCCTGCTTCCATGGAAACAGTTTAGATTATAGACTTTTACCATCCCAGGCAAACTCTCCCTGTCTGTACAGTTTGATCCAAAAATAAAATTTAGTCCTTTCTGCTGTAATTTCTAGAAAATTTCTTCATAAAAGTGTGTGTGTGTGTGTGTGTGTGTGTGTGTGTGTGTGTGTGTGTGTGTGTTTAGTAGATTTTACCAAAGGCTTGGGGAAGATTGAAATGTATTTACATATCAGAATAGAAATAATAAATGTATACCTCGGCCTCCCACCACGTTGCTTAACCTATTTCCTTCAATCCTATCCCCCTCTGTTCTGCTTACTCACCTCCTTCCTCTACCTCCAAACCTGTTCTTCCCAATATAGAAGAGGTAGTTTAACTATCTTTGTTGCCTTGGCTTTGTGTGACCTTTGTTCTCAGTGACTCACCTTCTTCGTCCCTCTCCTCATTCCCAAACTAAGTTAGATTTTTTTCCTTAACATAGATAATTTCGTCCAAGAATTATTCCCATAGCCACTTTTAGCTTAGTAACTTTGCGCTTTTGTATATTTTGGATCAGGCCTCTTGTTCATTCTGCTTTTTAAATTGTTTTCTCTCTCCCTCCCGTATTTCTTTCCCCTCCTTTTCTCCTTCCTCCTATGCATACACACCATGTAGCTGTAGTCTCAAGCCGTTTTCTTCCAAAAGGAAGTCTCAGGGTTGCCCCTAGAAGAAAATGGTGGAAATCCTCCTCATTTTGATGTGTGCATACAGAGCCTTAGTGATCTGTAGAATGGGATGAAGTGGGGGCTTTCTCCCTGTGCCTTCCCCAAGCCCTCTCCCTGGTCCTGCACCAGCAGCCTGGAGCCCTTTCTTTAAGGCTTGGTTTATGCGCCAATCTTTAAATTACTTGGTAAAAGTAAAGAGAATTGAGGTACATAAAGTTAGTTCTCACTTACCATCATCCATACGTTCTGAGACTTTAAGTGAAACTATGTATAAAGAAATACACAATTTTACCAGAGGCTAATTTATGTAAACAAGAGTTAAGTTCCTACAGCATCTCATCAATGTTATAACAAAACGACATTGAATGAAACGGCATTATCTGAGGACCTGCTACATAAGTGTTATTAGACAGACTTCTCAAAAGAGCAGGAGAGGTGACACAAAAACATCCTTTACCTGTCTTATTTTTTTGTCTTCTCTTTTATTATACCTTTCAAATTATTGATCCTTCTCCCAGTTCTTAAACTTGTAGTGTTCCAAAACACTGTTTCTATTAAACATGAAAGGTAACGTCCTTCCTCTCTATGGTGGCTTTTTTACTATTTAAATCTTCACCCTTTTTACTCCTGAACTCCACAGTCTGCCCTATTCCTTTTCATAGTCCTGGATCAGACAACTTGCCATCACATTCCTTGGGAATTCTACTCTGAGCTGCGTCTCTCTGGAGTCTTCCTACAATATGTTCTCTCAGCAACAAGAGCAGCTATTGTTCTTCATGACTAAATTCCTAAGGTTTTTTTCCTACTCTCTGCTCAGTTCTGAGTAGGTAAGAGCTTCTGGAAGATAGATCACTGTCTTTACCCTCCTAGAATTTAAGCAGGCACATTTTTAAAATGATATCTTCATGAAGTTTGAAAGAGAAATCATTGTGTCCGAGGGCTGTAAGGAACTCCTGGAGATCGTCTGTGTATTGCCCTCCTACACTGGGCCGTTCTCTATAAAGGCATCCTAGCAGAAGCTTGGTGAAGCGAGGAGACCATGTGGAGTGGTGCAAGAATACTAGGCTGTAAACAAGATAGGTTTAAATTCCTGCTTTATCATTTTCCAGCTGTGTGACTTTGGGCAAGCAACTTAATTGCTCAAACTTTAATATGTTTCTTCTGTAGAATGGAGAGAATATGACCCGCCTCCCTAGCGTGGCAGATGCTAGCCAATCAGGTGCCTTTGTGCAGAACATAAAAAGGCATCCTCACTGTGTGGCCATAGCACAAGGGCACACAGCTGAGAAAGGGGAGCCAAGCAGGATTTCTGCCTATGCTTGCCCCTTAGCTGGGCACCCTGGTGCCATGCATAACGTGAAACCTATCCAGCCTTGCTCCAGCCATCCAGGCATCTTCCACCACTGGGACAGTAATGGGCCCACCTGGTTGCTCTCCTGGTTGCTTGGCCAGGATTTAGCACCTTAAGAAGATGCCTGTCTTTTTACCTTCTAAGTGATCCTGCTTTCATACCGGTTCTTATGTATTTGCATGACACCACTAATGTTATCCTATTAGCTCCAAGGTGTCCTTCTTGGAGAAGGTGCTCAGGGAAGCACTCCTTTCCCTGCTGGTCTCAAGCCCCCACCTTCTGCCTACTTCACAGATTGTCAAAGCATTTCATGAGACCATGAATGGGAAAACTTCTAGAACATGACACAAACAATGACCTTCTTACTTGTTTCTCTTTTACATTCCTGCAAAATAGTCTGTCGTTTATGTAGGCTTTCTCATACTATTTTCTGTTTCTGGGGTTTCCTTGGTAGAATTGACTCCCAAGATATATGATTTATCTTAAAGTGAAAGGAATTAAGCTTTTCTAATATTCGACATAAGGATTGACAGGACTTTATGGATATAATTATGAATAAAAAGATATATACTGAATGGACATGCTCAACATTTTTTTCCTTGAGAAAGATAAGTGATAAAAATGTTTGCAAGCCACTGCTCAATTCTCACACCTCTGTAGACACTGAACCCCCTGAGTGCAATCACATTTGTTATTCTTCCCTGCCTTCTTTTGTTTTTTTTTTGAAGGCAGTGTCACTGGCCGTCATATGTGGCAGTCGAACCGAAGCCGCTGGCCTCCCAAGCCAGCGCTTAACCACTGCGCCACTCGGCTGGCCCCCCTGCCTTTTTTTGAATGACATTATAAGTAGTTGCCCCAGCTTTGTCTTCCAGGACAGAGCTTTTATAAATCTTGTGGTGGGTGGAACTACCCCCTCTTCCCCTAGCTTCATTTTTTCATTGTTATCTGCATAGGATAAGAGAAGCAGTGAGCTTCTTCCCTAAAACAGTAATTTGTATAAGGTAATTTGTAATTTAGGATAAGGTCAGATTGGGATCTTTTTGGTTTAATCCTAAAAATTCAGTAAAATAAAATAAGCATGTGGTTCTAGGTCCAGGTGGCCTGAGCTAGATGACACTAGCAAGTTACTTAACCTTTCTGTGTCTTGGTCTCCTCATCTGTGAAATGGGAATAATAAGAGTGACTGCCTCATCAGGTTAAGGTGACAATTAAAAGAATTAATACCCATGACATTTTTAGAATAGAGTTAGTTGCATGTTAAACACAACAGAAATTTGCTACTGTAATCACCATCCCTATCTTCATCATTAAGAGATGTATGGTCCACACCCAGACATAGTCAACTCTGAACTGGAAGTACTAGTGTCAGTTCTGGATTCATTCACTTTCTCATCAAATGCACACTCGTCGTCTCCTATGTAGCAGGCACTCTCCCTAGTGTTGGATGCTCCACTCAGTTGTCAAACCTTGTACTTCTGCCTGGTGGGCTGTATCTCCCATGTCACCAGCTTGTGGCTATAGCAGTCCCCTTTGCAATGAGTTCAGTTTCTACTTCTCTAATCAATATAAAGGGCTTTGCTGTTAAAAAATCACTAAACATTTTGCAGTTAGAGAATCACTAAACACTAGGGATTTCCAGCCATTTGATATTTTAAGATACAAATAGACTTTCCCTACTTTATTAATTCCACATCTTATTGCTGTCAATTCCTTGGTTATTATTCTTCCTCTGAATTGTTTACTTATTGTTCAAAGAATTCCACTTACATGTACTTCTTCCTGGGGATGATTCCTACAGAATGATTTAAGGGGTATTCTGCCTCACACTACCTAATCTTCAAAAGCATACATTCTCTCTTACCCCAATTGCAATCTTATGAGACTGCTGGACATTTTTTACAACTTAATATTCTTTTCAGCAAATTGAAGTATTGATAGAGGGATAGAAGCTCTCAATGTAATGTTTTATGTAAAAAAATCTAGCAAGTTTAAACATAGTTATTTTACTATTGAACACTTCTGTATTCTTTCACCTGTCTCTGAAGAAATGGTTTTTATAAAAGCTTAGTAAATTCCCATTATAGTAAAGCTATTCACATTCATCTATGCATGTAGTCCAGGATATGGGTAGAAAGAAAAGGGGAAATAATAAAGACAGGATTTCTTCCAGATTTCCTCCTCCCAGTCCTTTTACTTCTCAAGATAATACAATCTTGGGAGCCATCCAGTCCAAGACAGAGCCTGATAAAGAGATGCACTTTCCAGACCAATGACTGATTCTCCCAGGCTCCAGTGAGAGAAAAAATGGAAAATTTTTTTAAAACACATGACTGCTCTTTAAATATTTATTTTGTTGTGAATTATTCTATGTCTTAACAAAACTGCTGTTTTATTTCATAACTTAAACATGAATAACAAAGTCATATATTTTATTTTTCCAGCATGTGCTCTAAGATTAAAATCTTGGTGCAAGAATTGAATGTTGTATTCTCCAGACAAAGGAAATGGACATTTATTGGATGTGATTGCTGCTTTCTTTGTGCTAATGCTATTATGTAAGCTCTTTGAATAATATAATTTGAAAATATTTCTGTGTTTCAGGTCATGCAAGACAAGATAATTTGTCTCCCGAAAAGAGTTCAGCCTTCTCAGAACCACTCTTCCGTTTCGAATGTCTCTCAAGCAGTTGCCGGGACCACCCCCCTGCCTCCACCTAAACCATCTGCGACCAGCCCCGTCACGGTGGAAATGAAAGGCCTGAAGACAGACCTGGACCTGCAGCAGTACAGTTTTATAAACCAGATGTGTTATGAGCGAGCCCTCCACTGGTATGCCAAGTATTTCCCTTACCTTGTCCTCATCCATACCCTGGTCTTCATGCTCTGCAGCAACTTTTGGTTCAAATTCCCTGGCTCCAGCTCCAAAATAGAACATTTCATCTCCATCCTAGGGAAGTGTTTTGACTCTCCCTGGACCACACGAGCTTTATCGGAAGTGTCGGGGGAGGACTCAGAAGAGAAGGACAGCAGGAAAAACAACATGAGCAGGTCCAACACTGTCCAGTCTGGTCCAGAAGGCAGCCTGGTCAACTCTCAGTCATTAAAGTCAATTCCTGAGAAGTTTGTGGTTGACAAGTCCACGGCAGGGGCGCTGGATAAGAAGGAAGGGGAGCAAGCGAAGGCCTTATTTGAGAAGGTGAAGAAGTTCAGGCTGCATGTAGAAGAAGGGGACATACTATATGCGATGTATGTTCGCCAGACTGTACTTAAGGTTATAAAATTCCTAATCATCATTGCGTATAACAGCGCCCTGGTTTCCAAAGTCCAGTTTACAGTGGACTGTAATGTTGATATTCAGGACATGACTGGATATAAAAACTTTTCTTGCAATCATACCATGGCACACTTGTTCTCAAAACTCTCCTTCTGCTACCTGTGCTTTGTAAGTATCTACGGATTGACGTGCCTTTACACCTTATACTGGCTGTTCTACCGCTCTCTAAGGGAGTACTCCTTTGAGTATGTCCGGCAGGAGACTGGAATTGATGATATTCCAGACGTGAAAAACGACTTTGCTTTTATGCTTCATATGATAGATCAGTATGACCCTCTGTATTCCAAGAGATTCGCGGTGTTCTTGTCTGAAGTGAGTGAAAACAAATTAAAGCAGCTGAACTTGAATAACGAGTGGACTCCCGATAAACTGAGGCAGAAGCTACAGACGAATGCCCATAACCGGCTGGAGTTGCCTCTCATCATGCTCTCTGGCCTTCCAGACACTGTTTTTGAAATCACAGAGTTGCAGTCTCTAAAACTCGAGATCATTAAGAACGTAATGATACCAGCCACTATTGCGCAGCTAGACAATCTCCAAGAGCTCTCGCTACACCAGTGCTCAGTCAAAATCCACAGCGCAGCACTGTCTTTCCTGAAGGAGAACCTCAAAGTCTTGAGCGTCAAGTTTGATGATATGAGGGAGCTGCCCCCTTGGATGTACGGACTCCGGAATCTGGAAGAGCTGTACCTGGTTGGCTCTCTAAGTCATGATATTTCCAAAAATGTCACCCTTGAGTCTCTGCGGGACCTCAAGAGCCTTAAAATTCTCTCTATCAAAAGCAACGTTTCCAAAATCCCTCAGGCAGTGGTTGATGTTTCAAGCCATCTCCAGAAGATGTGCATCCATAATGATGGCACCAAGCTGGTGATGCTCAACAACTTAAAGAAGATGACCAATCTGACAGAGCTGGAGCTGGTCCACTGTGACCTGGAGCGCATTCCTCATGCCGTGTTCAGCCTGCTCAGCCTCCAGGAATTGGACCTCAAGGAAAATAATCTGAAATCTATAGAAGAAATCGTTAGCTTCCAGCACTTGAGAAAGTTGACAGTGCTAAAACTGTGGCATAACAGTATCACCTATATCCCAGAGCATATAAAGAAACTTACCAGCCTGGAGCGCCTGTCCTTTAGTCACAATAAAATAGAGGTGCTGCCTTCCCACCTCTTCCTATGCAACAAAATCCGATACTTGGACTTATCCTACAATGACATTCGATTTATCCCGCCTGAAATAGGAGTTCTACAAAGTTTACAGTATTTTTCCATCACTTGTAACAAAGTGGAGAGCCTTCCAGACGAACTCTACTTCTGCAAGAAACTGAAAACTCTGAAGATTGGGAAAAACAGCCTATCAGTACTTTCACCGAAAATTGGAAATTTGCTATTTCTTTCCTACTTAGATGTTAAAGGCAATCACTTTGAAATCCTCCCTCCCGAACTGGGTGACTGTCGAGCTCTGAAGAGAGCTGGTTTGGTTGTGGAAGACGCTCTGTTTGAAACTCTGCCTTCTGATATCCGGGAGCAAATGAAAACAGAATAACTTATTTTTGTTTAAAGGTTGACTGAAACATGCTTCTACCAAATACAGCATAAATAATTAGGTAGTCTTAATGCCCTTCCTATTTTATGTTTGTTTGTTTTTTTCTTTTCACACGAAACAATGTACACAAAAACTGAGTAAGGAGTATGTATTTTTTAATAAAAATTTAATTGTATTTTTTCAATATTAATACTTTAAAGCTTTATTTGTTCTGGAACCTAATGTACCTATTATTGTTTTCTACTGACAGAAACAGATGGTTCCATATGTTTTTGTTTTGTTTTTGTTATTTTATTTTATTTTATGTTTTAGTTCATTCTGGTGAAAGGGAGGGAATTTTAAGTTGCATGCTTTTTGGTATTTTTAAATAGATGAAGATATTTTGCCAAGGTCAGTTTTAGCTTGTTTACACCTGTGCAGTTCCTTGTTTTTTTTATCATTGTGTGTATACCAAGGAATCTGTGCGAGTTATTTTAATACCAGCTGCCTTCTCCATTGGCCAAGACCTTCATTCTATAGAAAACTCTCTCTGGAGTTTAAATTCACAAGTGCATTGTCACAGACTATTTATTTTAAATTTTCCCCCACCTCCAATGGAACCTTAAATTATTTCATATTCCTGACAGTTAAAGTTATCCTTAGGGAAGGATTTTGTCAGTGAACAAAGACAATAATCTTATAGTTGACATGCTTGAATTGGTCATTTATAATTTAGTTGATTTCCGTTTTTACCAACCTTTAAAAATATTTTAAACTAAATACAGAGGTTTCCCTGCCTTTTAATCCCCATAGAGCTATATAGTACTGGTGGCCAACCTTAGAGAAGCTCGATTTATTTTAATTAAAATAGGTAATTGCATTTAAAAGTCATAGAATTAGAAGCCTGGTTTTGAGTAATTTAATCATCTTTGATATCTTGATAGGTAGATACATTAGATGGAAAAACATTTCACTACTAAAGCACTCTGTTCGAGGGCTGGTGCATGCCAGCCAGGCCCACTGGTTCATCCAGGCAGCATAGCGGTGGAATCTATTCAAATTCTGCCTGTTGCACAAAATATATAAATGTATTAATCAATTTCCCTCAAGTCTGCCCTTGCTGCAATTACTAGTGATGCAAGCACAGGAACTCTGTCTGCTCTCTTTGGTTTACAATGCGTATCTCATGTAAAATGGTTGTTACTTTTTTTTTTTTTTAAGTGTGAATAAATTGCTAAGTGGATGTCACTTAGCAATAATTTTTGCCTGATGGTCAGCAGAGCTTTTATTTATCTTTCTACTTAAAAATTCAACATATTAGGGGTCTTGGGCAAAAATTTTTCCTTAACAATTAAACTGTATGGAACAGGAAAATGAAAACACTATTTGTGCCCTCAGTCTAAGACCAGTGCTACTGATCTTGGGATTTTGTTTTATTTACTGAAGTACATTGACCATTTTGCAAGCCATAGCCTCATCTAAGAAAGTTCTATGACCAAACAATGAGAGAAAGTAGGAAGATGATTTGGGGTTTCAAAATGCTGCTTTTAGATTTGGCTCCTTGATCCTGGTGACTTTGCTCAGTGCTACTTGGAGTCATATATGGAACAAACCTAAAGGAACTACTTAGCAGATTGTGTACCTCAATTGTGTTTTAAATGTTACAATGCATCATGGTGTGAAGGGTTTGGGAAAGAGATGCTTTTCATTTATTTAATAATCTAATCATGTAGACCAAAGCGCTTCACTATTTCTGCTCTCTGTTTAAATATTAGAATGGTGATTTTGTATAGCAGATTTATTGTGACCTGGAATTGAAGCATGTTTAAAATAGTAACATGATTATACGTCTTATAGGATAAAATATCCAATTCCAGGGTATTGTTAGGGGCCTGATTCTGAACAATGTGTTGTAATTGGAAACATAGCCCTATTGGTTTGAAACTAACAACCAAACAAAAAACCTAGAAGACTGCCCATAGCTAATAAGCATGACAAATATACCCTGTTGAAAGGTAAACTGAGACAACTACTGGCAAAACACTGGGTGCACTATTTTTCTGTATAAAATTTATAGTTATTTTCTATATCACCCTTCAAAAGGGATCTATGCAGGTCAAAAATCATATTTATGCTGAAGTCTTTATCTGGTGTTATCTCATAATCTCATGTGGGTTCATAAGTGAAGTCTCTAATAATTAGTTTTTATCACTTGTAACAATTTGTTCAAAATTCCAAAAGAATTTGATTTGCTTTCTTAATGATTTCACAAGCTGCCCCTTAACCTACATTCTAAATAACATCCAATAAATCAGTACAGTTTGATGACTATGTTTTAACAAAAAAGGAAAATTCATAGATATTTCTGTTAGACTTTATAAAAATTCGAAATTCTCAAACTTGATTTTGAGTCTAATTTTCTGACTCGGGCCCTTTTTAATATTGTAGATTTTTGCTCACATTCTTAAGTAAAAAGCATTCAATTACTATGTAGCCTTTAAATGGGAAACTCAGGTAAATGAACTGACTTTTCTAAAGCCCTTTAACAGATCAACTCCATATAAAAGGGGTGTTTACCTAATCCCTTTTGGTATTTTACAAGTGCTCTTGCTAAAAAAAGAACAGCTATCTGTATTTCTCCAACCTCTATAGGATTCATGAGAAACTGCTTATGTAAATATAAAAACACCATATGTACTCCTGTGGCTGCTTGAAGCCCATAATGGGTACATTTTTTGGTCAGTTTTAATGCCTAAGTGTAGAACAGTTTGGCTTCTTCTGGTCTGGTTGAAACAGAGCATATAAGTATATCCCAATGGAACTCACCTAAGAAGACAACACCTCAGAAAACTAGTTATGTGTTTTCATTTTGTTTTGTTAATACAACATTTTTAATATAAAGTTTCTTGATACAGTGAAACCTGTTATTTGTAATTGTGAAGTTTTCTTATTGTTCATCCACCTTTTTCCCTGCCATTATATGTCCCATATAGATAATGAATTCTAACAATTTATGAGGCATCCTGCTTTTTCAGAAAGGCATGGAAAATATGGCTGCTATGAGTATTTTGTTTATGTAGGGGTGCCTTCTTATCTGTTTCTCAAGCCATCTTTGTAGAGAGGGGCTTAAATAACCTGGAATCTTCCTTGGGTTACTTGGGATGAGGAAAGTTTAAGTTCTTGCAATATGCTATCTTAGGATTTCAGATACTAAGAGGAGACAAAAAAACCTCTGTATCTCTTGTTCCCATTTCCCCCAAGAGTTTTGCTGTTATTTATTTCCCTAATTCTACTCTAAGAAAAGTCTATTTTCAAATAGTTTGTTACTCTAATTTCATACCAAATATCTGATCAATAGTAATGATCTATTTAAACAGTGAACATTCATGATCGATTCATCTTTATGAAAACTGTCAGCACTGCTTAGTAATAAGTAGAAAAGATAAATGTTCAATATAATTTCAATTTGTGTTTAGACGCTAAAGATTCAATTCACATTCTCCTATTAATCCGGAATGTGATAATGCTATTCAGGCAGTTCACATTTGGGTAGAATCTCAATAACTCAGGGCAGGGTTCCATACTAAGCTTAAGGTAGCAAAACAGCATAGTTATTAATAAGAAGGATGCCTCAAGGACCTGTAAGATTTTCTCATTTTTCTTTGTCTATTCAGAAGACACATTAGAAGAAAACTCGGACAGCCTTGACCAGACCTGCCACTGATTTTTCAGTTTTATGCCTCAGTGACATGCTTCTAATACAATTTCATACCAGCCTCCAATCTAGGGATCCACTCTTACTCCATCTTCCCAAGCCATTCACTGATACAGGTAACATCCTTAAGTTCGTTTTGAGCAAAGGTAAGAGGGTCTCCTCCTGCCTCAAGAATTTGGTTTTTTGTTGTTGTTGTTTTTTATCAAAAGACCTTGAAAAGGATTATGTAACTTTGAACAACTTAATTTCTTGGCCATATTAAATAACAGTTCCTATGCATGGTTTTAATGTGGTATAAATTTGCTTTCTGCTGATCCTGTTCCCTCTCCCACCTGATTTTGCCTCTTTCATGAATATATTTACTGGGTTTGAAACTCGAAGCCTGATGTGCTCACTCAGTTTTCTTTCTGCTACTTGTTTTCTCTCCTGTCTACGTGTTCAGATTGTGTCAAATGCTTGAAAGTTGATTTGTCATCGTGCAAATTCATGATAAAATGTCTTAATGTTATTTGGCTATGTAGTATATAAGAACAGAAAATAACTTAAATAAAGTCATTTTTGTAATTTAAAATTGAGATGCGTCCCTTTCTTATTCATTTGGAGACTCATGTTTACTGTTTCATTTCTGTTGTAGTTTTGCATATTCTGTTACTAAGGCTACCTGGCCTCTTCAGGAAATGGTCTGCATGCATTCTTTCACTTTGTGTTTAGCCAGTTTCTGCAATTGTTACTAATTATTTCCTTCCTTAATTCACTGTATGGCATCTTACCCAAGGTGCCCCTGGAGTTTCATTTGGGTAATTTGTGCCTTAATATGTAACTTGGAGTGCAATTTCTGTGTGTTTGCCAGATCGAATTGCACAATTACCGTCCAGCCCAGCTTTCAGTAGGTACTTGGTGGTAATGATTGTGGTTACTTAAAGAAATCAAAATGGTTCTGCACAGCTAGGCCTCTCTTAGTTAACCACATACACTCCTGGCTTAAGGAAGCCCTTTATAAGAAAACTTTATGTTCCACTATGTTACCAGCGGAAATGACGTTAAACATCACGGTTCTTTTCTTCTTGAAAGGAAGATTTCAATCAAGAGACAGAAATTTGTGCAGCATGAAAGCAGAAGGTTATTAGTAAAACAGAATACACTCTGAGACCTGGAGTGGTCTGACCCAAGAGAGGGAAGCAGGCACCCCTCATACTGTGTGCTTTTATGGGTAGAACTGCCTCCCCCTCTCCCTTCTCTTATCTCTTTCTCCCCCTTGAGGTGCCTGGTCCTCTGGCACTTAGCAATGCATTTCTTTGATTAAGGGGCATGAGTAAACATATCCTTTGATTTAGGGGCTTGGATAAACAAATCCCCTTGATTGGGGGGGGAATGTGTAAACATACCCCATAGTGGTATGTGAAAACCTGGAATCCTGTTGGGCTAGTAAATTATTGATGATCCTAACAAACAGGATGTGTCTCCCCCCTTCTCTGACTTCTAAGGACATATCTCTTTGATTTAGAGGTATGTGTAAGCCTGGAGTACTGCTGGGCAGCTGCCAGGGGTCTTGACCCAAGTAGGAGCTGCAGCAAGGGGCTTTTTAAGGGGACTAAATTTCTCCTGCTCATTCCTATCTGCCTAACTATCCTATCGTTCATGCATAAGAAAATTGTGATTGGTAACTTTTAAAGCTAAATTGCTATTTTACATATTTTTCTATAGTCATTTATAGCTCAGTTATTTTACTAATAATTAACTGATAGTCCTTTGAAAATCTATTAAGATGAAGAAGGATTATGAGCCATGTGAATGTGTGTATCAGAAACTTAGAAGGGGGGTGACCAGTTAGCTCAGGTGTTTAGAGCACAGACTCATAACACCAAGGTTGCCGGTTCGATTCCCACATAGGCCAATGAGCTGTGCCCCCCCCACACACAACTAGGTTGAAGACAACTACTTCACTTGAAGCTGATGGGTCCTGGGAAAAACACACTGTTCCCCAATAAAATTTCTTCAAAAAAAGAAAGGAGTGAGTGAGAGCTCTGGAGAAATTTTGGAGACAAGAGCTGAGAAATGCAATAGATTAATCTGGTGATTTCAGTGCAATTTGCACATAAGACTGTCCACCACCACCTTTCACTATTCCATCTTTCAGTCCTTTCATTTATGCAGAATGTTAAGATAAATATTGAAATTAAATAAATTGATTCGGTTACAGTTGGCTAGCAAGGAATAAGATAAGCATTTTGGTTTGGGTGGAAAAGTACATGAAGAGGGAAATCACTAAAGCCAATTTTAGACTCAGTGGAGTACTTACATAGCCATGCCACAATTTGAATGTCATTCTAAATATCCAGGTAGGAAAGAAGTGAAAAGCTGTTCATAAGCTGCATTTTTAGTGTAAATCTTTGAATACAGGTTATACTTTAGATTTCATATTTAAACATATTTGAACAAATTGTGGAAATAAACATATGATCAGGCATACTATAAGTATTGGAGTATTCTCAAAGTTTGAATATTTTGCATCAAAGACACAGCATTAGCAATGGTATTATTGAAGCAGGATTTTTGGTATGTGTGATTGTGTGCACCGGGATCATGGTCTCCCAGAACAGAAGAATGGAGACATGGACCAGAGAAGTAAGAGTCGCAGAAAAGGGACAGTTTATTAAAGTAAAGAGTTACAGCTCTCAAAGTGAGAAGGGGTACCCAAAACTGGGATGCCCCCCTAGCTAAGGCAAAAGTTTCTGGTTTTTTACCTTTTTTGTATGCCTAAGGAGAAGAGCTGGCTGGCTCCTTTTCGTTTGAAGATATGCATTTTACCTGGGGATTCTTGACTATGTTTATGCTAACTAACTAACTTCTTTGAAGATATGCATTCTACCTGGGGATTCCTGACTTGTTTTGTTATATAGGCTTGAAAACAACTTTCCTCTTCCTCCACCTGAGTTTGTCACTCTGGCAGGTCCAGGACTTAATTAAACCTATCTACTAGCTATTAAAATTATTTCCCCTGGCTCTATTATGGTTTCTGCCCTGATTTCCTCTACCATGGCAATTTCCCTGACTGCCTATAATTTTCCTATCTCATTATCTAAAGAAACAATTAAACAAACTGGCCAACTGATTATTTTGAGTCATAGTTCTTCTGTTATAAAGTTTGGGAAGAAGTAGAAGATGGACTTTCCTTTTAGTTTATTTTTTAATCCTTTAGGGAATTAATTTTATTTCATATCAAGTTACTCCAGAGATCATTATTAAAAAAATGTTTAGTTCAATTCTTGTTAGTAATCTAAGGTTATACAGATCTTGGGAAAAGTGACACAAAAGAGGCAACATGTAAATTTTTAATTTTAAATCTCCATAGTTATTCTAAGAAAAAAAAATCAACTTCCCAGCAGTGATTTTGGTGTAGAAAAAAATCATAACATTTCTTCTATTTAATTTGCAGATACTTGGAATTCCCTTATAATTTCCCCCCTCCCCGCAATTAGGTTGACAATGGCAACTGGACTTGGAGCTGATGGGTCCTGGATAAAACACACTGTTACCCAATATAAAAAAAGAAAAATTTATTCTGAGATTTGTTAAAATGGTAAGGAAGACTTTATTATTATTTATTCAGGATTTTTTTCTTTCCCCAGGTTCTAGCCTCTGGTGGTGTGACTCAGACTTTCCAGTAGTCACATTCTGAGCCTTAACAATACCAGGATGCTAACAGGTTTAGTTGTGTGCATCCAGAAACAAAGACAGGATGTTGACAGCCTTTACATTATGAGGAAGTATTTAAAATGAGCTCATCCTTGTGAAATTGAAAACTAGAGATTCAGCTTCAATCAGAACTACTCAGCCTAAACATTTAGCTACATAAATATGTTGTTAAATCCAGATAACCTCAAAGAAACTGAATTGGTGTCAAATGAGAAATATGAAGAATAATATAGGGATTAAATACCTGATTTATATTACAGAAGACTTGTGTTTGTTGAGAGGAGGGAGAAAATGGAAGTGTGACTTCTTTATATGGGGTTGGAGAAATAATGTTTCTTCTACCCTTCTACGCTCATCGGCAGGACTAATAAACTAACATGGTACAGATTAACAGAAGAAAATGACCAAATTTATTATATATCTACATAGAGGGGGTTCCATAAGAGCATGAGACCTAGGACACATTGGGCGGTTCAAGTTTATATACCATTCTGGATGGAGGAGGTGGAGGCAGGGCTCTGGGATTTCAAAGGAAAAGCAGGCAATTCACAGGTAGGTGAGAAAGTA
This sequence comes from Aselliscus stoliczkanus, assembly GCA_033961575.1. NCBI lineage: Eukaryota > Metazoa > Chordata > Mammalia > Chiroptera > Hipposideridae > Aselliscus > Aselliscus stoliczkanus. Next base: position 112,590,889 of record CM066730.1, on the reverse strand, counting down.
TAAATGTGGTAAATTCTTTCTTGGCTACCTAGAAACGATGGGACACAGGGGAATCTAACAAACAGGCTTTGCTTGGTTTCCCTGTCTGCCACATTTAATTCATATATGCTAAGGTGAATATTTAAGGCTCCCTTCCTAAAGCAGATTTTTCTATCTGAATTTCTTAAGCAGGTAAAGGAGAGGGGAAAATCTCTTCTTGAGTTTGTTGGGCTTTAATTGTTTTAAGCTTGAAATAAACTACATGCCAGGGTAGCACATTCTAGGAAAGCCCATTCTGGACTCCTACACTTAACCGAGAGCCTCCTGATAAAGGATGTTCAATCCATTTTCTACAAGCTGAGTTGTTGCCCTTCAAATTCTACCAAAAATAATGCTAAAACAATCAAATCTCAAGTATGGCAAACCAGCTAGACAATTATTTTCAGATAGCTTTCCCTAACTCATTAAATATAAAACTGCTAAAATGTAAAAATAGAGGTGTTTTTTAAAAAAAACTGCTAGTAACTATTGAGTGCGTTAATTATAAATCTGATCAAGAACTTGCATAAAAATGTCTGAAAGCTGACTCCAGACCTTAGGTAAATACTGATAATAGCATTCTAATAGCACTGACCACAGCATAATAAACTATTGTAAGAGTTGCATTCTGGCTGGTTTTAAAATGTTTAGAATCATAAATATTTTTTCTTATATGTACAGGGAGTTAAAAAAAAGTACACAGGGCAGACCTAGTGGCGCGGTGGTTAAGAGCTGGCTTGGGACGCCAGCGGCCCCGGTTCAGATCCCACATATGAGGGCCAGTGACACTGCCCTCAAAAAAAAAGTACACAAAATTTCATCTTGGACTCTAGAATGCTTTAAATAGGCCTGGCAATAAAGGAGTTCTACTTTCTCCATGTTACTTGAATTGATTAAACAGGAACCCTTGGAGTATTAGATATTCATAGACATGCCCCTTCTCTCTTCAGTTCTGTCCGTCCAAATCTAATTTTGACTCTACTTACATTAAGATTCTTAGACTTTTTTTTTTTTAAGAGTTTAAGATTTATTTAGAATTTCTCTAACACTTTCTACATCCCTCTGTATTTAGGGCACTTATTACTTGTACTATGGCTATTTCAGGAACTATCATATCTCTCCTTCCGGAGTTGGAGGCCCAATGAGTGCAGAAACCAAGATTTATTTATCTTTGTATTTCCCTAAAGTGCTTCCCATTGTGACTTATACAACACGGACACTGAAAAAATAGTGCTGAATCATACCAGAGGCCTAACTCTTAGCTGAGGGCCTTGGAACTATGAAGGGACATCATCCCTGTTCCGTTTGGTTCCTGGATGTATTATTTTCTTAGGTCTGCCATCACAAAGTGCCACACACTGCATGGCTCACAGACAGAACAAACAGAAATTTATTGTCTCACAGTTCTAGATGAAGGTGTCAGCACAGTTGGTTCTTCTGAGGCCTGTGAGGGAGAATCTGTTCCAAGCTTCTCTCCTACTTTTTGGTGAATTATTGGCAATCTTTGATGATCCTTGGCTTGCAGATGGCATCACCCCAGATCTCTGTCTTCATGTTCGTATGGCCTCCTCCCTATGTGTGTCTATCTCAATGTCCAAATTTCCCCTTTTATAAAGACACACTCATTGGATTAGGGGACACTTAATGACCTCATCTTAACCTGATAATCTTCAAAGACACTATTGCCAAATAAGGTCACACTCACAGGTATTGGGGGTTAGGACTTCAACATCTTTTGAGGGGACACAATTCAATTCATAACACTGGACAACACACTTCTCTTTTTTCATAAAACTATTACATGCCACATGTGTTAGAAACATTGAATTTAGAGCTCTTGAAGATTGGCTAGTCCAGAGGCTCTCAAATAGCATCCCAAAGAACTCTTAACTCTCCAATAAAGTAGCTCAGGAGGACTCAGGGACTGGGTAGGGTTCCTAATCTTATATCTGTTCCAATTACTATTGCCATGTGAAAAATGAAAACACCCCAAAACTTAGCAGGGTGAAACAACTATTGTATTACACTCCCAGATTCTGTGCATGAGGAATTTGGACTGGACATAGCAAACACAGCTTATCATCTCTTCTCCACGATGTCTGGGACCTCAGTTGAAAATTCTCAATGGCTGGGAGCTGGACTCATCTGGAGGCATCTTCACTCCCATGTCTGGCAGTCAACTCTGGTTGTCAGCTGGAATCTTAGCTGGGCCTCTTCATACAGCCTGGGCTCCCTCATAGCATGGCAGCTTCAGGATAGTCAGAGATCTTACATGATAACTTAGGGCTCCAAAGCGACTATTCCTACAGACAGAGAGAATGCTGCATCACCTTTTATGAGCCAGCCTTGAAAGCCACATACACACTTCTGCCACACTCTATTTGTTGAAGCAGTCATAAGCCTTGCCCAGTTTAGGGGCAGAAGAGAGGAGACACAGACCTCACCTTTCAATGGGAGGAGTGCCAGTGTTACATTATAAGAAGAATATGTGGAACAGGAAATAGTGTTGTGACCATCTGTGACTAATACAACCTGTCATAGTATCCCCACCAACCTCTTTCCACCATTGGACGGTGTCTCTCTCTGACTTTAATATTTACTAGCAATTGTAGATAAGAAATGTAAGATCCAGGGCCGGACAAGTGTCACGGTGGTTAAGAGCTGGCTTGGGATGCCAGCGGCCCCGGTTCGGGTCCCACATATGAGGGCCAATGATACTGCCCTCAAAAATAAATAAACAAAAACAAGACTTTATAAAAAAAAAAGAAAAAGAAAAATATAAGATCCATAGAGGCCAAGTAATACTTTTTCATCATATCCTGTGATTATTGTAGAAAACCAGAAAACTGAGAGAGTTACTGTTATCTTCGCCTCTTTTCTTTGTACCTAATTTCTTTGGGCAAGCTGGGAGAGCCTGACAGAGGTTCTGTTATGAAATAACTGGAAGAAAGCCATCATTTCATTTTACTGAATCACATGTTAAAAATCAACTTTTTGACAAAGCTTAAATTAGGTTCTCTCATAAATGTTATTTGACTATCATACGCTTCTTCCAGTGTCAGCCCCAATTTCCTACGTTGCTCGGAGACGCATGTGTATATACGCACACCACACCCCTCTGGTCTGTGATTTACACAAATTAATAGGAGGAAAAGTTTCATCAATGTCTGTGGTGAAATGCCGAGAGACCTGAGCAGTGCCTTAGCCAAGGTCCTCAGCTTCCATTCTTATCCAGGTTCAGGAGTCTGCCCAGTGCCCTAGCTCCCTGCCCCCACCCCAGCCTGACAAACCCTCATAGCAACTCGAGAACAGGCAGTAAGAATAGGTCTCTGAAACCTCCTACCCCTTGCTTTTCAGCCTTCTCTGATAGGTCCCATCCTTCTAGCTCGGGAAGAACACTTGGGGGTTAAAAAAAGTTTTCTAGGAAACAATTACTCACAAACAAAGGGACCAAAAGAGTCCCAAAGATGTTCTCCCACAATTTAAATGAATGACTCGCAGCTGGGCAGCCTGCCCTATTACAGCTCATGTGAACTGAGTCTATGTAATGCTGCATTAAGATCTCTGTTCTCCCTCCAGCCTAGTAAATCTTCAAACCAATTCACCAAGGGCTCCCCTCCCTCAAGTTCACTCATGAAATCCACCAACATAGTTAGCTCATTCAGGAAGAATAATGACTTAATAACACATCTTCCATAATAAGGTTGTACCACAAAGGTCAGCTGGAGTCTCAATGTCTCTTAAAACTTACATGACCTTAGCTATATACCCCATTCAATGCCCTTTGGAAGACCAGTACCCTCCCCAAGCTTTCACAGTTTCTGCTGTGTTCATGTTTTCACTGGGTCTGAACCTCTGTTACTACAGAATGCCTCCACTTCTCACCAGTCTATGCGTTCAGTCCCTACTCTGTACCTGAAAGATAAATCTACCCTGTGCTTTGTTTTCCCCCAACACTCGCAACAATCTTTTGTGAATTTTAGAGACTTTAATGAAGGTTTGTAGAGACAGAGCATTCACGAGAGCCATGCAAGTTAGTTTAAAGCCCCATATGGTACAAGCTCTTCAGCCTGTCCATGGAGTTATTCTTGTCCCTCCCAGCCCCATCTTTTCTCTACTCCGCAGCCCCAATCTTATATTCCTCATGTCCAGTGCAGGGCAGTTTAACTTTCTCTCTTGTTTCTTGCTCTCCTGCTCTTTACCTCCTACCACTTTCGCCCTGACAGCTTACCAAAGTTTTTCTCAATACACTCCCATCACACAAGGGGAATTCTAGTTTCTGCTGTTAAATTGGCTAATCAGGGGCCGGCCGAGTGGCGCATTGGTTGAGCGCTGGTTTTGGGATGCCAGCGGCCCCGGTTCGGATCCCACATGAGGGCCAGTGACACTGCCCTCTACAGCCGACAACAGCTCCACCTGGAGCTGGGCTGTGCGAGACCCGGTGATGGTGTGGGCTGCAGCCCCTGCTGCAGTGGGCTGCCATAGGCGACAGTGAGTGGCCCGCAGCCAGCGTGAGCAGCTGGCAGCCAAGCGTGAGCTGCCAATAGCCGTGGTGAGCGACCATCCAGAGGCCAGCAACCGATCTGCCTCATCCGGGAAGAGCGCAATGACGATACCAACAGTGAAGCAACATCCTCTGCAACTAAACTGAAGAACAAAAAGACAGCAACTTGTCTGTTCCCCTTCCCCGATTCCCCAACGCTGTTCCCCTCCGCCAATTCCCCAATAAAATCTTTAAAAAAAAAAAAAATTGGCTAATCAGCCCGTCTCTCTGACCTGCACCTCTCTGACTATTCTCCTGTCTTCATAATTCTCCACCTTTTTCCTCCCCTCTGAATATGCCAAATCTCCAAGTTTAATCCTCAGCCCTCTGTCTCCTTTTGTCCTTACCTGAGCCGTTCGTGACCTCATTTACTTCCAGAGCTATGTCTGCAGCCTTTCTATAGCAACTCCCAGATTTCTACATCTTGTTAGCACATCTCCTCTACTTCTCACTGCCATCTGTCTTCTGCACATTTTCACTTTCCTGTCATCTCAAGCTTAAGACATATTTCTGAGAAGACACCTCATCTAAGCATAATTATTGTGAAGGCAACAGCCTGCTATCCGAAAAGATCTCCCCACAAACCTCTCATCCCTTCATCCTCTCTCTCTCCTCTTCTCCATTGCCAGACTACTTCTCCAAACTATAATGCTGGTTTTATTGCCCCTCTGCTCAAAAACCTTACCATCACCTTTTTTTTTTTAAACTTTTTCTTTATGTCTCAATTACAGTTGATATTCAAGATTATATTAGTTGCAGGTGTAGAGCATAGTGATTAGACATTTATATAATTTATGAAGTGATCCTCCCATGAGTTTAGTAACCCCATGACACTATATTTATATAGTTATTACCATATCATTGACTATACATCCCCATGACTATTTTCTAACTGCCAATTTTGACTTCTTAATCTCTTCCCCTTTTTCACCCTGTCCCCTACACCTCCTCTCATCTGACAACTATCAGTTCGTTCTCTGTATCTATGAGTTTATTTCCGTTTTGTTTGTTCATTTATTTTGAGGGGTTTTGTTTTTTTGTTTTGGGGTTGTTGTTGTTGTTTTAGACTCCATGTATAATTGAAATTATATGGTATTTGTCTTTCTCTGTCTGACTTATTTCACTTAGCGTAATACCCTCTAGGTCCATCCATGTTGTCATTCATTTTTATAGCTGAGTAATACTCCTTTGTATATAGGTACCATCTCTTCTTTATCCAGTCATCTATTGATGGGCACTTAAGTTGCTTCCATACTTTTACTATTGTAAATAGCACTGAAATGAACATAGGGATGCATATCCGCTTATCTTTTTGAATTAGTGTTTTAGATTTCTTCAGATAAATACCCAAAAGTTGGATTTTTGGGTCATAAGGTAGTTCTATTTTTAATTTTTTGAGGAACATACTATTTTCCATAGTGGCTGCACTCATTTGCAATCCCACTAACAGTGCATGAGGGTTCCCTTTTCTCCAGATCCTGGCCAGTATTTGTTGTTCCTTGATTTTTTTTTAAGATAATGGACAGTTGTGAGGTGGTATCTCATTGTGAATTTAATTTGCATTTTTCTGATGATTAGTGATATTGAGCAAGTGTCTTTTCATATGCTTATTGGCCATCTGTATGTCCTCTTTGGAGAAATGTCTATTCAGGTCCTCTGCCCATTTTTTAATTGGATTGTTTGTTTGTTTATTTATGCTGAGTTGTATGAGTTTTTTATAAATCTTGGATATTAACCCCTCATCAGATATATCATTGGTAAATATCTTCTCCCATTCAGTAGGTTGTTTTTTCATGCTGTTGATGGTTTACTTTGCTGTGCAAAAACTTTTTAGTTTAATGTAGTCCCATTTGTTTATTTTTGTTCCTTTGTTTTTCTTGCCACAGGAGATATATCCAAAAAAAATATTACTAAGAGCAGTGTCAGAGAGTTTACTTCCTATGTTTTCTTCTAGGAGTTTTATGGTTTCAGGTGTTACATTTAAATCTTTAGTCCATTTTGAATGTATTTTTGTACATGGTGTAAGAAAGTGACCCAGTTTCATTTTTTTTGCATGTATATGTTAGTTTTCTCTGCACCATTTTTTGAAGAGATTATCTTTACCTTATTGTATATTCTTGGTTCCTTTGTCATAGATTAATTGACCATATATGTGTGGGTGTATTCCTGGGCTCAATATTCTATTCCATTGACTTATGTGTCTGTTTTTATGCCAACCACTGTCTTCTTAATACAATCTATAAGTCTTAGTCTACCTTTCAAAACCCAATACAAGCAAGACCTGACCTGTGTTTCCAGCACAGGCTGTGGAATCCAAAGAGAATTCAAATCCTTACTATCTATTTACCTGATTTATGACCTTAGAAAAGTTAGTGTAAAGTGTCTCTGGCCTCTATTTATATTAAGGACATATATTTTGGCAACTCCCCAGGAAGTACTAAAATGTAAAATATTCTAATGCTGGCATCACCCCCAATTCTGTCCTGACTAAATTGTAAATCTTCTCACAGTTTATCATCAGTCCTTGTTCTTACAAAGGTAAAGACCATCTGCACTCTTGAACTTCTACCTGCATCCTTCGCCACAAGTCATAGATATTTCCAAGGTCTCTATGATATAATCTAAAGTGTTATAGCAAGAAAGTAAAATGAAAAGACAATAGTGTAATATAGGCAGTCAGCCAAGTGATGGTTAGCTATATTGTGGAGCATTTAGGGAGGGAGGGCTGTGATGAAAACTGGATGGAGTTAGGGAAAGATGGCTTGTTCCTTTTTCTCTGATTAAAATGTTGACAGATAATTGGAAATACAGGAGAGCTAGAGCCGAAACTCTTGCTGCCTCATAACATCTTAATCCAGGAGGCCATGTAATATGATATACAAGACTTGGGATACAAGCCACAGTTTATATCCATCGCATCTCTGCCACTTGATGTGCGTATTGGAGCAAATCACGTAGCTCCTTGAGTCATAGCTTTCTTATCTATAAAATGATTGGGTGTTCCCATCGAAAGGACTATTGTGATGAGTAGTGGTTTGATATATATACCACACCTAGCTCTATGCTTCTAGTTAAAAAATTTGCTAGTATCATGATGACTGAGCTCTGGATAATGAAAAAATAACAGAGTTTTGCACATTTTCTTAAACCTAGAATTTGCTTTCTTAACACCTAGAATATGCTAGACGTTGTCTTAAATGCAGTAAGCCTGAGCCTTTGTTCTCGGGAGCTGGAGCATCCCAAGGAGTAGTTGCCTTGGGCAGCGAGCTAAGTGGTGTAGCAAGCATATAAATGCAGTACCCTGGAAACACAGGTGCCTTCACCAACCAGCATTTTCCAAGCATGTTCCAGGTACCAGCACCTCCTAGGTGCTGAAGGATCAAAAATGAATATGATCTCTGTTTTTAAACAGTTCATAATCTAATAGGAAAAGACTGCCAAGTATTAAAAAGCTATAATGTGTTCCAGGAGCTCACCGAGAAGTCTGTTCACATTACACATGAGCACACAGGAGGATGCAGAGAGATTCACTTGGTGATAAAAAAAGGTTTCAAGAGGTGAACCTGAGCTGAGTGGATGCAGGTGACCCTCAGGCAGAAATGAGAGGACTGTAGAAAAAGAGCTTTTGGGGTAGGCCTGAAGATTACATGGTGTCACTGGAGGGCTTGGTGGCAGGAAGGGACCAGGAGCCATTTTAATGGGAGGCCAAGAGGGAAGGACACATTAGATCAGCTTGAAGGTACCCTATATGTGTCCCCCACATCAGAGAGCTCTTTATCAGGTAGTGGGAAGGGGAAGAAATTTAAGCCCATCCTCAGTTAAACTCAAAGCCTGGATAAACCTACAGAGTCTGTCTGAGACTTTCCTCTTTGTTTTCAAATCCTTGTAAACAGGAAAAAACTACCATCTGGTCTTTCAGAAACCCAAAGGCTGCAGAAGAAGTATAGGCAGATTGACAATGCCCAGAGCAAACTTGGCTGTGCATAAGGAGACTCATAAACATTATTGCGTTGCTGTAACTAGTCCCTGGTGTTAGGAGACCTCAGGGTCATTCTCCTTGATCCCTCCCTCTTCCTCTTTCACACCCTTCTTTTTTTCCCTTTCCTTTGCTTCCATTTTTTTTAATAGTCCAGCGGATTGAGGGAAATTTGCCCTGTTTAGAGTCTGGGAAGTCATACAGGCAACCATGCAGTTAAACTGAACTCTGAATGTCATTCTCAGGACAAAACTTTCTTCCTCCCTCTGCCCCTGCCCCTTGCGGTGCTGGGGTGCTCATTTGATGGTGCCCTGGGTCTCAGAGCACAGGAGGATGTTCGTGGTTTGTAGCTGCCCATCTTCTCATCTTCTCCGAAGCCCGCTCCTGGGTGAGCCCAGGCTGCCTGCTTGAGTCATGTGGGCTGGATGGTCCAGACCAGAAGGTGCGGAGGAGGACGTGGCTGGGCTCAGTCAAGTGTCCCCGTCTAACCTCTTGCTCTTTTTCTGTCCCCAGAGGAAAGGTGGAGCTTTCCTGCCACAGAACTTAATTTCCTTTTTCCTTTCTTATAAATGTTGCATTCCTGTTCTACCTCCTGGAGAGAATGGGACTTGATGTTTCCTATGGATAGTATTCTGCAGAATCCCTTTTTTCTCAAAATCCCTTTTGTCTCAAAATTAAGGGCTTTAATGGGCCTTCTGCGAAAAATACAGGTTGAAAAGCTAGCAGTTATCCACTCCCCCACCCCCACCCCGACCCCTTGGTACCGTGTCTTAGTATATTTTGTACTCCCTGCCTTCCCTGGAGTGAGACTCGGGTTCTGGCAGGACCCTAGTGAGCCTGCCACGGTGGGAGCATCTTTGTCACCCAAGTTCACCAATTACACCCAGGGACCCCCTCACTCTTCCAATCACTTTCAGACACAAAGCAAGCACTAAGTGGAAGATGGATCCCCCCTGGGTTGTACAGATGAACCAGGTGACACAACCTGGAAATAATGAAAGTTCATGCCCGGTGGGGTGAGCTTGGACCGAAGACAGAAAAGAGACCCAAGGGTGCTGGCTAATAAATTCTACTCCCTTCCTTCCTCTCATGGATCATTTCTAGGCTCAGTGGCTTGGTATGCCCTGCAGGAGGTGTCTCATGTCACCAAGAAACCACCTGTGTTTTATTGTGTAGCTGTAACAACTCATTAAACAGTATTCACTTTACTTCTTGTCTACCTTGATTTTCCTTTTCTCTCATTTTTTTCAACCCTGCCATTGCACCTCCCAAAGAAGCATTAGCAGGTAAGCTTTGCCTCAGATGTGTTCTAGTGAATCTAGCAACAATGGCCCCTTGACCTCAGAATAATACTCTGGACCCATTAATGTGATTGGTTTTGTCCTTGGTTGGCCTGGGCAGGTTTATAGCCACCTCTCCCAACACCTTCTAAAGTCCCCAAAGATCATTCCTTGGTTCTGCCTTGGAAGAGAACAGAATAAGATCTACAGATCCTGGAAAACATTCAGTCAAAAGGAGAGCCATCATAGCACTATTAACAAGAGGAAGTAAAAAAAAAAGATGGAAACAATCTAAGCTTCCAAAAAAACAAAATAATTTTTTGTGATACATTTTTACAATAAAATACTAGATGAACAGTAAAAATGTTACCGACATATTTATTGACGTATAAACTCATTCATGATGTATTAAATGAAAAAAATAAAACTAAGGACAGCATGATCTTACTTTTATAAGAAACAAATACAGTAGTACCTTGGTTTGCAAGCATAATTCGTTCCAGAAACAAACTACTTGTATTGCAAGACATCGCTCATTTACCACCTTAAAAGGTATTAGAAATGTTTGCTCATCTTGTGAAATACTCGCAAACCAAGTTACTCACAATCCAAGGTGTTACTGTACATATATATATACATACATATGTATGTATATATATATATATATATATAGTCAGACAATTAACTTTGCAAACTCATCCTAGAAAAAGTGCTACATACCTCATTGCTGAATATCACTACAGTCACCTTTGAAGTACTCCCCTTGGGAAGCTGTCCCAACACCAGTGCCTAGTCCACCCTTCAAAGCAATTTTGGAACTCTTTTTCTGGAATGGCCATCAGAGCTGTCATCATATTACCCTTGATGTCCTAAATGTCATCAAAATGTTTTCCTTTCAATATTTCCTTTACCTTTGGGTAAAGAAATAAGTCATTAGGGGCCAGACCAGGTGAGTAGGAAGAGTGTTCTAGTACAGTTATTTGTTTACTGGCTCAAAACTCCCTCACAGGCAGTGCTGTGTGAGCTGGTGCATTGTCGTGATGCAAGAGCTATGAATTGCTAGCGAAACGTTCAGGTCGTCTAACTTTTTCACACAGTCTTTTCAGCACTTCCAAAGTGGGGTTTGAGCTGTATGTTGAAAGATGTGTGGGAATTAGCCAAAGAAAAGGATAAAGTCATTCTAAACATGGGCTAGAAGATGTCGAAGAAAGCAGATCCAGGTCCTGGAATAAGTTAAATCTCTTGAGCAGTACTGACCAGAGCTATCTGCAATGATGGAAAAAGTTCTATATATGTGCTGTCCAAAACAGTAGCCACAGCCACATGTGGCTATTGAACAAATGAGGAACTGAAATTTTCATTTCATTTCATTTTTATAATTTAAGTTGAAATCGCCACATGTAGCTAGTGGCTAGTGTATTTTTAAAACCACTTTATTGAGACATGATTAACATACATAAAGCTGTACATAATCGATGAATACAACTTGATGAGTTTGGAGGTAACTATATTACCTGTGAAATAATCACCACAAATCTATGCCATAAACATCCCCATCACCTCCAAAAGTTTGCTCCTGCCCTCTTTACTTATTATTTTTTGAGTGTGCAATAAGAAAACATAAGATATACTGTGGCTGCTATATTGAACAGCACTGCTCTAGACAACACCTGCTGCTAGATCATTTGCAGTTGTTTTTTTCCTAGTGTGTTTCACTTTCATTCTAAAGGTGCAAAAAAGTCTGCAAAATTTCAAAACAGAGTAATTATGTGAGTAAACTTAGAAGCAACATTACTTGTAAATTTGAAAGCAATTTGGCCAGTTTTTAAGATGCAACACGTGTTCACTTTCCATGACCTTCTTAGAGAAGGTGACAAAAAGGAAGTATATAAAATAAACATTGCCATAAAATTCACCTTTGGAGATGATTTGGCAATGGAAAGGACCAATTAGTTAACTACAAGCCAATAAGTCAAAGATAGCCAGTAGGAAATTGAGTAGATAGCATTAATGGTCCATTCACTAGGGCCCACATACAAATGGCCAATTAAACACAAAGAACAGTGTTCAAGCTCACTAGCATTCAAAGAAGTTTCAATGAAAATGATATTCCCACTTTTCAACAACCAAATTAGTAAAGTTTAGTTTCAAGCCTGTATGAGTATATAAGGATATAGATAACCTGTCACTCTCATAAGTGTCTTTAGGAGAACAAATTTTGGTACATCCTTGCTGGAGGCCAGTTTGGCAGTATTTTAGAAAAAGATTTGAAAATGTTAAAATCCTGTAAGACAGCTATTCTATTTCTGGAAGTTTGCCATAAGGGAGTAATTAGGTTCTTTTAGCTGGTCCAATAGTTAAATCAACATGAGATGGATTAACAAGACAAAAATAACCAAATTTAATTAAATATGTAAGTACAGGAACCCCACATACATGAGAAATTCAGAGACCACATATACATGAGAGATTCAGAGACCCACATACATGAGAGGTTCAGAGACAGGTAAAATGAGGAATATATGACATCTTGAGCTAAGGTATGAGGCATGTTGGGATTTCAGAGGGAAGGAGGGTAAGAAGAGCAGAGATTCAGTAATTAGATGTTTGCCCTGCCATGTAGATAAGTCATAAAAAGTATCTCAGGGCGGCCGAGTGACACGGTGGTTAACAGCTGGCTTGGGATGCCAGTGGCCCTGGTTCAGATCCCACATGTGAGGGCCAGTGACACTGTCCTCTACAGCTAAGATGGTGAACAACAGCTCCACCTGGAGCTGGGCTTCTGTGAGTTCCCGGGTCGGCATAGCTGCAGCCCCTGCTGCAATGGGCTGCCATAGGCTACAGTGGGTGGCCCGCAGCCAGCGTGAGCGGCTGGCAGCCAGTGTGAGCTGCCAATAGCCACAGTGAGCGACCATCCAGAGGCCAGCGACGGATCTGCCTCATCAGGGAAGAGAGGAATGACGATATCAACATGGGCCAGTGAAGCAACGTTCTCCACAACTAGACTGAAGAACAAAAGGACACCAACATGTCTGTTCCCCTTCCCCCCGGTTCCCCAACGCTGTTCTCCTCCCCAATCCCCCAAAAAAATATTTAAAAAAAAAAAAGTATCTCAGGTAATAACTCTAATAAATTAGGGCAAGGCCCTAATTTAAATTATTCTAGGCAGCTAAAGGTGGTCAGGGTGGGGTTGCAGTGGGGGAGGCAGAAGTTTCTCTTGAGCCTGCAGGGTCTCAATTGCCTTCAAAGTAGCACATCTTGGGGAGGCCTGTTCTCAACCCCTTCAAATGACAACAACCGAACAGTGGTCCCTAACAGATTTATTAAATAAATTATGATACATCTACATAACTGAACACTACACAGATATGAAATATCATGTTGTGTATGAATACTTAATTGCATGGGGGATACGTATATGATATATTTTTTAGTGGAAAAAATCAAATCCTTATTAGAATGTAAGTAAGATTTGCATTCAAATTTTTTTTTTAAATGTAGGAATAGAAAAAAATACTTGAGAGATATTTACCAAAATGTTCATGGTGTTTATCACTTGGTAGTGTGATTACGGGTGATCTTTATTTCCTTCTTTATGTTTCTCTGTATTTTATAACTTTTTACAGTGAAAATCTATGGCATTTAGAATAGAAAAGCATTTTTTTTTTAAGTTGAGGTTGTTGATTATGGCAGTAGCATTCAACTGTAGCAGAAATAATTGGAAGTTTTTAATTGCCACACTTCTACTACACTAGATAAAATAATTAAAGTGGTGGCAGGCATTTGCTAGTCTGGACCTGTGGACAATGGAGCTTTTAAAGAGGCTAAGTGACTTTGGAGTCCTTTCCAGAAACCTCTCCCTGCTGTTGGTAGCAGCAGCAGTGCTTTAATTAATCAAGATAAAATGTTTTCAGCCCGAGATAATTATGTATATGAAGAGGATCTCGAAGCCAGATATGTGGATAGTTTACATAAATAGAGGGAATTTTCCATGTGTTAGGCTCTTCCTAATATTTTAACCCAGATGTATCTGGAAGACTGAGGAGAGTGGCAAGGAGAGCTTCAACCAGAGACCAAACAACCAGGAACTTCAGCTAATCAGAAATTCTTCTGCCTTTGATTTTTAGGAGAAAATGGGAAATCTCAAGAATGTCACTCTAAATTAAGAATTGCTCATAACCAACTTTTAAGGTATTTCTCAAGGCTTTTCCTTACTGGTTCAGACGAATCTGCAGACTTCTATATCAATCTATATCACTTTTTCCAATGAAAATAATTTCTAATGGTGAATCTAAAGTTCCAGAAGGATTTTCATTACTAACTAAAACAGATTAAATTATATTGTATATATTCTACGTACTATGAAGAAGGAAGGGAAGAATGGAAGGAAAAAGGAAAAAAGGAATGAAGAGAGGAGGGACGGAGGGATAGAGAATGACTACAAACTGGGAAGACTGGACCCCACCCAAAGACTCACATGTCAGCCTCAGAGATCTGGCTTCCAGAGGGCTGGTACATCTCTGTGTACAGTACAGTAGTCCCCACTTATCTGTGGGGGATACGTTTCAAGGCCCCAATGGATACCTGAAACCACAGATAGTACCAAACCCTATATATACTATGTTTTTTCTTATACATATGTAACTATAATAAAGTTTAATTTATAAATTAGATACAGTAAAAGATTAACAACAATAACTAATAATAAAATAGAACAATTATAATAATATAAAGTAATAAAAGTTACGTGAATGTGGTCTCTCTCTAATGATTATGTGACAACCAAGATGGCTACTAGGTGACTAATGGCAGGTTGCATATATGGCATGAATACACTGGACAAAGGGATGATTCACATCCCAAGTTAGATGGAGCAGAACAGCGCAATATTTCATCATGCTGAAAACAGCATGTGCAATTTAAAACTTATGAATTGCTTATTTCAGGAATTCCCACTTAATATTTTCAGACTGAGGTTGACCAGAGGTAACTGAAGCCGTGAAAAGAGAGACCTCGGATGGAAAAGGATCCACTGTATGATATTCAGTCTGGTATTTCCCCTGGCGAATGAAAGTCCTGCTATCTCATGGCATCCCTCCTTCTCTAGGTGGCTTGGAGGCTCATAGACATTCCTCTTCCATCAGTCACTTCCCCTACCTTAGTATCACAGCAGGAGACTTTCCCAGCTCTGGAATCTCCCCTGGTGCTCTCTGGGATTTGCTGATGACCTGTCTAGGCAATTCTGCTCATCCATTTCACTTCCAGTTGTGTTTAGGGACAGTAATGATGTCTGTTTTGGCACTTGGAAACTTTATTAATTAACAATGATGATCCCCTCCTTCTTCTCCTGGTTTGCACAGACAGAAGGGAAAAAAGAAAAATTAATTTTTTATTTCCAAAGTGACTTGGATGGGTTATGGGGTTTGGGCTTAGAAGTGGAAATAGAGGTTAGTTGTTCGACAGATAGATGATGGCAGCAGATTATTCTGTTTGAGTTACTATTATGTGAACAAGCCTGTGTGGGGCAGGACTGGGTTATATGGATGTCTGGGTATATAAGGAAAAACAAAGACAGTATAGGAGGCATGTGAAGAATCATATCTACTTATATATTTCCTTCGAGGACATTTTAAACATTTGCTATCAGTAGCTGCTGCTGTGTCAGAGGCAGTGGAAAATGAACAAGGAAGTTCATATTTTTGAGAGGTCAACACAGTAAGTCTAACCCTGCCTCTCGGGGCAGCAGGGTTCATCCAGAAGATGCTAGATTCCTATCTCCTATGACTACTTGGAACCCAGTTTCCTGTCCCCCAGCTAATGTACACACACACACACACACACACACACACACACACGTACACACATACACACCCCTTAGCCTATGGCAAAATCAAGTCAAGAGCAAAGCGTTACCACTGTAGGACTGGTGTTCACCTGCTGCATCAGGTCTCTAAAGCTCTATGTCTGACCCCCGGCTTCTGACCTGTGTGTACCCAGATCCTTGGGGCCTACCTGTAGCAGGCTCAGCTGACCTGAGATTTCTGTCCTGTACATCCCAGAATTTTGTCCCTAGCTAGGTTTGCTCCTTGAAACTTGACTTCTGTTTGTAGAACTCTCCTGCCTCCTGAGCCCTGTGCCCAGTTGCTGTCTGTGTCTGAGTGAGGCAATCACACGTGAGGCTTGGTGCTCAGAGTCACTACTGCACATATCTTCACTGAAGGTCTGGGCATCCCGTAACAGATAGCTTACTGTAGAGTTTCATTAATTAAATGAAAAAGCATGTTTCTCCAGACTTAGGTGACCCCTCATCTCTCCACCTGACTATGGTGGTCTTCCCCAGACATCAGGGACCCCAACTCTTTACTACACATACCACTGCCCACATGGACTAAGAAGGTTCTGCCCTCCATACATTCCTAATATAGCCTCTTTCGCGATCCTTCCTAAACTTAGTGTTTTCTGAGTTAATTTACCCTTACCTTTTCAAAACAGGATTCATGCAAACTTAACTTTGCATGATAATTACGATCTAGGATAACTATTTGTAAATCAAATATCTGTTTTACATAAATCATAGCCAGTGAGACAGGTAGATAGGTGGAAAGATCACAGGCTTTGGAATGAGAGAGAACTGCTTTCCAGCCCACACTTGGAAAGTGTGTGATTATGGACTTATTTCTTAACCTCTGTGAGCCTCCATTTCCTCATCTATAAAAGAGAAATAGTCAGGTGGCCGGTTAGCTCAGGTGGTTAAAGCGCAGTCTCATAACACCAGGGTTGCCGGTTCGATCCCCACATGGGCCACTGAGCTGTGCCCTCCATAACTAAATTGAAACAACTACTTGACTTGGAGCTGATGGGTCCTGGAAAAACACACTGTTCCCAAATAAAATAAAATAAAATAAAATAAAATAAAATAAAATAAAATAAAATAAAATAAAATAAAATAAAATAAAATAAAGTGAGAGAGAAATAGTAATTCATGCTCCATAGGGTGGTTAGGAGGATCAAGTGACATGACCCATGCAGGCTGTGCAGGTAATACGTGACAAGACTTCTAACAATTTAATTCTGTTCTCCTCCTCCCCCTTTTCCTAACTTATCAGTGGCTATAGACACCTTGGAGAATTCAAATGTATGGTATATAATATTTATTTAAGTTCCATGAAAGCCAGAACTTGTCTGTCTCCAAGCCCAGGGCTGAGCACCAAATTGATGTTCAGTGAATATTTGTTGAATGAAGGAATGAATATGAATAATTTACAGGATCACTCCTACCTTCTATTGTTTCTGGGACACTGGTTGATTATCTGTGACACTGAGTTTTCACGTAGGGCTCTCTCGGCCTTTGCCTGGGGCTCTTGGTAGAATCACTTAGCCCAAGGGCACTTCACCTGCAATAAATCCTGCTAAGCCAGCCGGTTGCCTGAGTGGCCATCCTGCTTCTGCAGCATGCCCGCTGTCTGTACAAGAAGGCAGGCGGCATTCCTGTGCGGTTCTCTTAGCCCAGTCCCTGGCACAGTTTCTCAGTCAGGCAGAGGGAAGGCAGGGAAGCTGGGTGTCCTCTGTGCTGTCCCCTCGGCCCAATTCCATTCTGAAGGTGAGGAGAGCCCTGATCTCAGGGCCAGTTTATCTACTAGGCACAGAGGGCCTAAGGTTCATGATAGTTTCAGGGGCCCACAACAATGTTTTAATTTCTTTTAAAATCAGAAGAAAAATGAACTTAATAATGCTTACGTAATAATGATTCCAGCCTGGATTATATTCATCTTTATTATCAACACAGTTGCCAAAATATAATCTTTATTTATTTATTTTATGGAGGAAAGGGGCCCATGAAGGAAAACACAACCAGAGCCCACGAATGTCATAGGGTGGCCTTGGGTGTCCCGAGCAGAAAGCAAAATTAGCCAAGCATTGTGCTTCCCTGGGAGGGGCTGCTCCCAGAGAAAAGCAAACTATGCAAGGAGGAAGACAAACATTTGTTTGGAGGCAGCAGTGCTTCCTAATTTCCCCAGCCTCTTAAAAAAGGCAAATTCTAGTACGGTATACCCTCTCATTCCTGATCCAAAATGAGGGAAACACAGCATGCTCTCACTCTTTCTTCTCCCAAATAAGACAAACCCAGGCGTAACCTCAGCCCCTGAATCTCAAGAAAGCTCGTCAATGACTTCATTTCCTTTTCCCTCAAAAGTCAGGATCAAGCATGACCGCCCCTCAAACCTGGCAAGATTGTGCTTGACATCACTGCCCATCCCCCCAGTGCCTCACCCGCCTCGCCAATGACACACTTCCACCCAGACTGCTTCTCAGAAGTGGCTCTGCCTGCCAGTAGGCGTGGGTGTCTGGCTGGACGCTGCTTCCTCTTAGCCACAGGGCAAGCTTTCCAGTCTAAAAGACAGCTCAGAGTCAGCAAGGAGTGACAAACTGTGACTCGGTACATTGTGGCAGAGAAGCATTTATTGAAGGCTCAACATAAAATGAGATTTTAGGCAAGCCTGGAGGTCAAGATGAGCCAACTCAGGATGAGAAACTAAAAAGGAATGGGGAAATCCAGGACTGAGAAATTCCTAGAGAAGAATTTTATCCTTGGCAGAGAGAAGGTTGCTGTAGTTGACAGGGCTTCTAAGCAGGGATGGCCTCAGACCTGCAGCAGCTCATGACCCTGCAAGCCCTCAGGAACCTGTCCATCTGTCCATCTGTGTTTCCCACAGGTCCTTCTGACCACCTCTGCAGGCACCGGATCCTCCATCTATAAAAGGGAAAATGGCAGGTCCCTGACACACGAGGCAGCCCAGGTATGCATGGGGCACTCAGCATCCATGAGCAGTATTATTTGCATCTGCAGCCCAGATTTAATTCATGAGAAAGGAGCAGGATGGGGAAGAAGTTAACCTTGTAAATAAAAAGTCTAACCGAAATGTCAGTAGTTGGGGAGGCTGTGCATATGTGGAGTGGGGAATGTGAGAACTCTGTACTTTTTGCTCAGTTTTACTGTGAACCTAAAACTGCTCTAAAGTTAAAGCCTATTTTTGTTGTTTTTTTAAAGATTTTATTGGGGAATTGGGGGAGAGGAACAGCATTGGGCAATCAAGGAAGGGAACAGACATGTTGCTGTCCTTTTGTTCTTCAGTCTAGTTGTGGAGGACGTCATTTCACTGGTCCATGTTGGTATTATCATTGCACTCTTCCTGGGTAAGGCAGTCGCTCGCCAGCTTTTGGACAGATGCTCACGGTGGCACACGGCAGCTCACGCTGGCTGCCGGCCACTCAGGGTAGCTCACAGCAGCCCACTGCAGCAGAGGCTGCAACCTACACAGTTGTGGGTGACTCACGGCAACCCAGCTCCAAGTTGAGCTGTTGTTCACCATCTTAGCTGTAGAGGATGCAGCGTCACTGGCCCTCATGTGGGATCCGAACCAGGGCCCTGCTGC
The DNA here is from genome assembly GCA_033961575.1 of Aselliscus stoliczkanus. Taxonomy (NCBI): domain Eukaryota; kingdom Metazoa; phylum Chordata; class Mammalia; order Chiroptera; family Hipposideridae; genus Aselliscus; species Aselliscus stoliczkanus. The sequence goes on along the minus strand of CM066730.1, from coordinate 112,571,638 downwards.
TCAGAGCTGGCACATCCCAGGCCACCTCTTAACCAACACACCACTTGGCTGGCCCCAAAGCCTATTTTTAAAAATTGACTGAGTTGTTGGTTGTTGTTTTTTTTTAAGTCTGTTCTATGGCCACAAAACCCTGTTTAGCATCATGAGAAGCTTTGTTCTAGCTCAAGAGGGAGACAAAGTAAGCAGACCAAATGAGTGTATGAGCCACAAGCAATGTCACCTTTCCTTTCCCTCACACCTTTGGCGTATCCCTTGGTGTTAAAATTCCTTACTTTGTACAAGTGCTTTGAACACTGCAGCTAGGAAGAAAGTTATAGCTAATACTTCTGGGAAAGACAGACACTAGCATATGAATAGCTAAGAGATCTATTTTGAGAAAAAGTTTTTATATTCTAAGCCTCATCTGTGAAATGAGGATAACAATCTTATCTGTCTTACAGACATGGCATATGGCTCAGTTACCAGTTAAGTCTTTGTTATCCACCCTATTTGAAAATTGCCACACCCTCCCCTTCTCAACCCTCACCAGTATTTCCTGGCACCTTTCTTCATTTTATTTTTCTACAATGGATTTATCATCATCTCTACATCATATATTTTACTTACAAAATTCTCTTTTTCTCCCTTTGGAATGTAAATTCCATGAAGACAGGGATTTTTGTCTGCTTTATTCTATATCCCCAGCACATGGAACATTTTCTAATATATAATCAGTCCTAAGTAAATATTTATTGGATAAATAACCCATGGAACATGCTCAGCACAATGGCTGACACATGCCAAGAATGCAATGCATGTTAACTTTTATGATTTGTATTATTCCGTGCTGCAAACTTTTAAAAGAAAAGAATGATGATGTTCCAGAGAGGAGAGAATGGGATGAGAAAACAGAATTTATGAGGATCCAGAAACATGAAAACAGACTTCCTACATGGCATAGTTTTCATTCCTCAAGACTGAAGCATCTCTGAGCATGGTGAGAGAAACAGGGCTATATGTCAGCACATTCTCATCCATCCCATTTGGTTGGAAATCTTGGTGTAGCACAGAAACTGCATTACTGTACCTTGAGGCTAGCTATGTAAGAAAGAGGTTTTGGAGATCTAAAAGTACACAAAAAACAAAATGCCTGGATGAGTTAAGGATGAGACCCTTTCCCTTTGCAGCTTGAAGTTAATTTATTGTTGAATCTGCTCTAGAAGATACTAGCCTCCTAGTCTTTCTTATCCATGCTGCCTCCTAACCATTAGCTAGCCCTGCTGGCTGCCTGTGGTATCAATACGTAAATCAAGTCGGACACGGAAGAATGCCTTTTATGGATTTAAAGGTTGAACAAGTAATTTTAAATGCCATTGAGAGAAGGGCAATGTGGTGTCGAAAGGCCACAGGATATGGAATCAGCTGACCTAGAATGGTAGCTTGATATTTGTCAACTTGGCAAGACCCAACTGCATTTCCCAGAATTCCTTTCCCTGTTCATTTCCCATTAGAACTGCCATAAAAGATATTCCTTTTGTGAAATCTGAAGGAGAGAAGTGAAACAATAGCCATTGTGTAACTCACATGTGTTGCCACTACTTTGCCAGCTCATTTTGCTGGCACCCACAAAGAGGTGTCTTTTATTGTCATTTTTGCCTCCCCAGAGCTCTCCACTGTGAGAGCAATACTGCCTACCCACCTTCCCCAGCACTCCCAGGTAAAATACCAGCATCGTCTCAAGTTCTTGGAAAGATAAGGCTTTTACGCAAAGAAATAATGTGAATAGAGCTTGTACGCACAAGACCAGGGTGGTGGGGGAAGTATTTTTGGGTGGTCTCCTCCAAACCCCACCATGACTGGCATCATATACTCTACTTGGATTCACAATTAAGGTTATTATCTATGACCATATTGGCAAGAATATAAATGCCTTTAAAGAAGGCCTATAGCACTTAAATTCTTTTCCAGTTCTAGGGATGTGCTGGGATATGGGGCTATTCAGACAATGAGGCTTTTAACTACTCAGCTCCATCTGCACCCTTCACTCCCAGTGTTCATACAAGCATCCTTCTGTGTTATCATCCTGTCCTTTATCTATCTTGTCAAAAATGAATGAAGGGGTATGAGCTACCCTAGGACAACCTGACACAGAAAACAATGTCGTTTCAAAATCCCAGAAAGTCACGATGAACTAGTTAAGAAACAGCATGATGGACTGTATTGGCTTTTCCAACATCAGTCTCTGTGGAAAAAACATTAAACATTTGACTCATTCCCTAACAATTTGGGATAATTAAATGGGGGAGGTAAAAAAGAGAAAGAAGAATAAATAAATGGTTTCTGTTTTGTCCATAAGTATCTGATTCAGGGGCCAAAGCCCATGAATCTTGGAATACAGTCAGCTACAGTCCTGGGTGATTCTCCAAACGAAGAAACTAAACACTTACAAAACAAAACAGATTTGGTCCATCACATGCCTACTCTAATGGATGCTGAGAAATGGATGCTCTACAACCGCCCACAGGTTTGCTGGTACTGCTGATGTCATTCGAAAATCCTGGCTCCTTCAAAGTATCATCTCCTGCCCCTGCCAAAGAAAGCCAACCTTTAAAAGAAACTTAATCCAAGGCCACTTACTTCCACATAAAGAGAATATTTTGTCATCTGCCAAAATTCATTTTTCTAACATACTCTTACCCAATAACTTAAGCCTAGTGTGCTGGGTAGAGTCCAACTTGGGTAATTCCATTCTCCCAACCAAATTCCCTCAAGGAGTTCAAACTGGACATGACATTGTTCTTCATTTCTTCAGCTATAGTCTTATTAATCAACTAATGCTTTTTATCTCCAAAGCATGATGGAGCTATGGGGGTGGAATTTCTAAAAGAGGATTATTCCTAAGAATTTAGTGATGAGAGGTTCCATTGTATGAATTTAGTATTCTTTGGAAGTCAAGTCTGGGTTCATTTATTCAACAAATAATTATTAAAGCATATGCCAAGTAGTGTTCTTAACATGGCAGATGCAGCTTGACACAAGAAAAGTTATCTGCCTTCAAGAAGTAAATATTAGCATAAGTATATGAGATGAGGTTGGAGAGAGGGGTAAGATTCAGACCATTTGAGCCACAATATGGAATTTAGATGTTATTATAAGTACAGCTGGAGAGCATTAGTGGAGTGATGTGATCAGATTTGTTATTTGTTTTTTGTTTTTGTTTTTTTTAATTTTGTTTGTTTGTTTGTTTGTTTGTAAAATCACCATAAAGGAGAGTCATTATACAGGACATCTGTGGGCCAGGGTCCTAGCCTTCTGCTATTTTCCACTGGAATTGAATCAATCTGGGGTCAGCACAACTATGGACATATTTTCCTCCCTGCAAGCCTTCAGACAGCATTGAATCTTGGTTAGCTCAAAGGGCCAAGGAGGCCAAAGCCATGGTTTGACCACATGAACCATCAGCAAACTGGAAGAGGAAGTGGAGTGAATTCTCACCTGAGAGTCCAAAATTGCTGAGGAAGGACATCTCAACTGCTTCCGACATGCTCTCAAAACTCTTAAGGTAACATTTGGAAATTTCTGAAAAAAAAGGAAAACTCACTGGTTTAATTGAATGATCCAATCATGTGAGATAAGTAACTTTCAAAAACAAAATTCTGATAACACAAGTGGAAGTGATCCTGAAGAAAGGAATTATTGTGACTACAAAGAGAGCCATTTGGTGAGTTATTATCTTAGAGGATCATAAAGAACTGTTATATTCCAGAAAAATACATAACCTGCCAAAAGAAGCTGAGAATGCAATGCATCTTGTAAAAAGTCTAAGGGTAGGGCCGGCCAAGTGGCTCAGTTGGTTAACAGCGCGAGCTCTGAGCAACAGGGTCGCTGGTTCAATTCCCACATGGGCCAGTGAGCTGCCCGAGCTGAGCAACCGCTGAGCTGCCAACAGGTGGCAGGATAGTTCAGCTGGTGAGAGCACATGCTCCTAACTACAAGGTTGCCCATTCAACTCCCGCTTGAAATGGTGGGCTACACCCACCAGCATCTAAGATTGAACACAGCAGCTTGAGCTGAGTGGCTGAGAGTGCCGAAGGGCGGCCGGATGACAACTGGACTTGGAGCTGAGCTAGCTGCACCCTCCACAACTAAGATTGAAGGACAACAACTTGGTTGGTCCCCTTCCCCAATTCCCCAACACTGTTTCCCTTCCCCATTTCTCCAATAAAATCTTTAAAACAACAACAACAACAAAAAAGTCTAAGGGCAATAAAAGAACACGTGTGGAAGAGGTGATGGATATTAACTAAATTTGTGTTGTATATCTAAAGCCAATTTGATGTTATATGTCAATTACATATCAATAAAACTGGAAAAGGAAAGAAAGTTTTATTTTTTGTTTCTAATAAATGACCTTTATTATAAAGAAAATAAATGTGTAAGAGATACTACACAGAAGATATATGACAGCAAGCATCTCTTTTATTCTAAATTCTTTATTACAAAGAATAAATTTTAAATTGTAAAGGCACATAAAATTTGGTCATACAGACAAGATGATAGGGAAAAAAATCACCCATTTGTCTTAAATGAGTTCAATTATTTATGCTAGACTAGGGGCTGGCAAATTGTTCCAGTAAAGGTGATATTTTAGGCTTTGTGGGCCATATGGTTTTGGTTACAACTATTCAATTGTTTTTCTAGTATAAAATCAGCCATCGATAATTTTCGTCATGGAGCATGCAATGCTAATGGTCAAAGGTTCCCCAGCCCCAATCCCATCCCACTAGGAGAGCCTTTCTCAGAAGAGAGGGAAGGCTGACAGATTACTAACATTAGTCATATTTAAGGACACATCCCCTGTCCAGCAAAGCATCCCCAGATTGGCATGAAGGGAAAGTCTGGGTGGATGACCCACAAATTGCCCTCAGCCCATCTGCCCCTCCTTCAGTATCTCACTTTCTACCCTCACTTGTTCTTTTTTCATCTCCCCAATTTCTCTTCCGCTCAACTCAGCCAGCCTCACAAACCACAAACATAACCTTGTTACTGGCCTATAGTTTTTCAAAGTTGATCAGGCAGTCTCTTCAAACTTCTATAGCTCAAGCCTTAAGGACAGAACCACTTGGTATAGCCCTGTACCCCGCTCTCCCCACCCCTAACCATTCTGGATGGCCCTTATAGATAGTCGGCAGGGAAATTAATTCCTGGCTGGACTTAAATAACAAAGAGCTTCTAGAATCTAGATTTCAAACTGACAACTGAAGAACTTGACACTAGGCATTAGACTGAGCACAGTAGACTCTCCCCGGGTCCCAGGCATGTGGACTTACCTGTGATGTAAGCCTTACCTTTGAACATATGCCTTCTTGAACTTCTGGGTTATACCTTCATATTTAAAGGACTATTACTCAGCACAACATTGCAGCTAATACGTAAAATGAATGGTAAAGAGGAAAGGCAATCATTTCTTCGCTAAATGAATAAGGAGATATGTATCTGAGCAACACAATCTGGCGCTGATTGAAAGTAAATTACCAACTGATTAGATGGCTGTAAATGCAGGGAGAGAAGCCTCAACAGGCAGCTGGATTTTGAAAGGAAGAGGAAAATTAGCGAGGGCAAAGGAGGTGCTGAGCATAAGCAGGGCTCAGCAAAGAGGAATAGTGGTCACTGTACTGCCAAAATCATAGGAGCAGGAAGGGATTTGTACAAAGTATTCTGTAGTTGGAGCCTGCATGAAAAGGTAGTCCCCCCACTCCCACTCTGCCAGCCCTACCTTTCTCATAAGTGAGCCTAAAGGTGTTGAACAGCCAAACCCATATCCGCCAGCAGGTGGGAAGATGTTTGTTATTGCAACACAGGAAGTGTCAGTGATTTCATAGAGGAAAACCTGTTTTAGGTTAGAAGCTCAGCCTAGAAAGTTCTCACCTCCTACAATGCAGCCAGGGACCTATAAACCGCTCTCATCCCAGCAGCCTACTGGGATACGGTCATGCAGATCTCAATGGGAGGTACCATTCCCCAAAACAGCAGCTGGTCCAGTTTCTGCAAGGAACAAGCAGTGGAAAGAGCAAGCCCCCATGAACTGAGAGCTCTCTGCAGTTAGGAGGCACTTGGGACAAGGAAGGACAGAATAGTGCAACTGGGAAATTTAGCATTCTTCTGTGAACACCAAAGGAGAGCCCTTCTTTCTCTAGCAAGTAGGGGGAGAGGGTGGTGGAGGTGATGGTGGCTAGGAGGAGATGTTTGATTGGGACAGAGATGGTGGGGGAGAAGGAATATGGCTGATGCTTGCTTTGGTGATGAGAATGAATTTAGCAAAGAACAGACAACAGATGCCTTAATCCTATGGGTGTTGTTGTTTTTATAGTCCTGAGTCCTGCCCAATAAACTTCCATAATATCTAAGCAAGGCAACTAACGAACGGGGTGTTCTCCTGGTCTAAGGAGAGACTATAGAGAGAATATATTGCTGCTAGGTTAGCACAGCAACCAGAAACACTCCACCCTCATTGTCTTTAAGTTCTAACCCTCAGGCCCTGGATATGCCTCTCATCGGGAGTGAGCTCCTGGGGGACAATGGATCCAGTGACCACATCAGTTAGTTTTCATATGGAAGGAACCATTCCAATGTAACATGGCAGAAGACATATGACAGGATGGGTAAGGGCCGGCCGAGTGGCACGGTGGTTAAGCGCTGGCTTGGGAAGCCAGCGGCCCCGGTTCGGTCCCATAAGAGAGGGCCAGTGACATTGCCCTCAAAAAAAAAAAAAAAAAGACAGGATGGGTAAACAACATAGAATAAAAATAGTGAGGGGAGGAGTCGGGGAAGAGGTCTTCTTTGAGCTTGGGTAATGTCATTTCTTTAGCCAGATGTGACTAAGGGTGTCATTAACTCCCTAAGACAGAGACATTTTAAGTTACAACACACAAGATGCTACTTGAAGTTTATTGTGTAGGTACGACTTTTAAATATTAATTGATACAATTAACTGTTTAGTTAACTGGAGACAGTTCTCATTCCACATGAGGGGTTAGTCATCCTCAACAAATCTGATTGTCTTTATAAAATTCAGAGTTAAATAAACTTTAAAGCATCTGGAGATACACAAAACTGTCATCGGTAGTCAAGTTTCTCATGTTCTGAGGACAATCTCCAGGTAAGTAGTCCCTCTTATCAAATGCTTCTTTATAATGCTTATAGCTATCAGGATATGATGCCCATCACAAAAGCCAGTATAAATCAGATCACTAAAGGGGCACAGATAGCTTAGACTGGCCAGAAAAGAATTCAGAGATTTTTTTTGAACTAGTTTAGCATCAACTTTGGATGAGGGCAGAAGTGAAACCAGGTTCACTTCATCTGGTGTTAACTGAAATGAAGGCTAACAAGCCAAGTATCCCAGTCACTGAGTAAAAACAAGACAGGAGATTGGAGAACTAACAGGTGTGACTAGGAGGAAGCGGTTGCACTAAAGAAAAGGAGTAAAACACAGAAGCCTTTCATGTTGAGAGTTGATTTGCTAACTGATTCAAAAAACGAAATGAATGCAAAAAGAGACTGAAGAGTAGTGAGGAATTTAAAAGCCTTGCACAAAACCATCCCTTTTTCACCACCACCACTTCTTCCCCTGCCCTCAAAACGACTCTCAATGGTGCTGGTAAGAGGCGAATTTTCCATAGTCTCCCAAGTTCATTAAATCTTCCTTCTCTGCAAAGTTGAGATGAGAAATCAATTTTACTGGAGGAAATATTTGGTGCTTACAGACTCAAGAAGTGCAACGTACTTTTCTTAAAACATCTCTATTTTATTTTCCTAAAAACAGTGTATATATCCCAAAAGCTACAATGGCTTCTAAAGGAGCCAATTTAAAGCACTGAGTCTGATAGATTCCATGGGACGGCACAAATTTTTTTTTTAGCAAATCTTGCGCCAACTACAGTTGCCCAAATTTTCTACATAGAGTTTCTTCAATGTAACCAGAAAAGAGGTTGTTACTGCTGGAAGGGAAAATATATCCTAGGCAAGAAACCTTTAACAAGATTAATTTTAGAGCTGCTTTAATTAAACCTTGCTCCAAAAATAAAATTCTGCTGCAAGGAAAAAAAAAAAAAAGTCTTTTCTTAAAACTGATCCATATTAATGCAATTCCTATATTAAAAAAAAAAAGTCTCAGCAAGTTTCTTTGATGGCCTAGACAAACTTATTATAAAATTTGTATGGAAAGGGAAAGGTTCTAGGATAACCAAAACAATTTTGGAAAAAATAGTTGGGAAGAGTAACTCTTCCCAATGTGAAAGCATAATATATAATTGCAGTGTCAAAAACTCAGATATAGAGCCACACAAATATGACCAATTAATATATATATATATATATATATATATATATATATATATATATATATATATATTTAGCTGAGCCATCCTGCCACCTGTTGGCAGCTCAGCACCAGCTCAGCTCAGGCTGGGCATTGAACTGCTGTTGCTCAGAGGTCAGCTCGCACTCTTGAGAGAGCTCTTAACCAACTGAGCTACTCGGCCGGCCTGTGACCAATTAATTTTTGACAATGGAGTAAAAGCAACCCAATGGAGGAGAAACAGCTTTTCAGTGGTGCTGGAAAAATTGGACCTAAACCTCACACCTAATAAAAAAATTAACTCTAGAGATACCCAGGATGGTGGAGTAGATAAACACTGTGTCTGCTTCCTTCCATGAGCATATTAAAATTACAACTAAATTATAGAACAATCAACCTGGAGAACCATCTGAAGTCTAGCTGAACAGAAGTACTATAACTAAGGACATAAAGAAGAGGCCATGTTGAAACTGGTAGGAGGGGTGGAGATGTGAAATGGGCCCTAAACCTCCATGTGGTAGATGAGAATCAGGAGGGATATCTTAGCCACCTTGGTTCCCCCTGGGGAGCGAAGGACCCCAGCCCCATACACCAATCTCCCCAACCTGGAGTGCTGATGCTGAGAAAAGGAGCCCCCACTACATCTGGCTGTGAAAAACAGTGGGGATTCCAACCATTTGGGTGGGCCGAACCCAGACATGCTTTTAAAAAGCCATGCACAGACTCACTTGCTCGCAGGCACTCACCTTGGGCTCCAGTAGAGGGACAGTGACTCAGAGGGTGTCAGAGACATATGAAGCGGGGAAGACTGAGGTGTATGGCTTCTGATGGGAGGACTGGAGGACAGTTGGCATTTTCCCAGAGAGAGGTCCACTTTCCGAACATCCAGCAAGCAGGTACCATTTTTCCTGTGTTAAGCCTGCTCCCTCTGGCCATATCCTAATCTGATTGGCCTGCTGAGCCCCTCTGCTCCACCCTGCTGACTCACTGGGACCCTGCCCCACCCAACTTGCACACAGCCAGAGGCACTTTCTCCAAGAGCAGATAGCACTGCCCACATTGCACTCTTTTTTGGAAAACTATCAGAGTCCAGCAGGCCCCAGGCTGCGGGGTATGGGTGACAATAGGGGAAGGGATTAAGAAGTACAAATTGGTTGTTACAAAGTAGTTATGGGAATATAGGGTATAGCATAAGAAATATAGTCAATAATATTGTAGTAACTATGTATGCTGTCAGATAGGTACTAGCTTTGTTGGGGTGATAGATGGGAAAGGTTGGGGACCAGGGTGGATAAGTTGAAAAGATTACAAAGTACAAATTGGTAGTTACAAAATCGTCTTGGGTAAAGTAAAGGGACTAGAGATATGGTAATAACTAGTGCCAAGTCGGTACTAGACTATTCAGGGAGATTGCTTCTTAAATTAATAAATATCTAACCACTATGCTGTACACCTGAAATTAATATAAAATAATATTGAATGTCAACTATAATTAATAAATTTAAAAAGGGAGGGAAAGGGGGAGGAGGAATAAGAGGTCCAAATTTCCAGATATAAAACAAGTAAGTCATGGGGATGTAATGTACAGCATGGGGAATATAGTCAATAATATTGTGATAGCATGGTACAGTGTCAGATGGTTGCTGGATTTATCATGTGATCACTTCTTTAGGTCTATAAATGTTGAATAACTATAATGTACCCCTGAAACTAATATAATATGTATGTTAGCTATATTTTTAATAAAAATCTTTAAAAAAATAACACAAGATGAGGTTATGTTATTATTATTCATACTAATTGGATTTTAATAAGTGCCCATAGTTTTCTTTTATGTGATTCATTTGAGTTGTCAAAAATAAAGTGAAAGTTCTTACTGGAAAAAAAAATAACTCTAAATGGGTCATGCATGAGCTTACATGTACACGTAAAACTATAAAAGTTCTAGAAAAAGAGATAAGAAAATATCTTTGTGACCTAGGACTAGGCAGAGTTCTTAGACTTGATACCAAAAGCACAATCCATAATAGGAAAAAATTGTAAATTGGACCTCATCAAAATTAAAACTTTTGTCCTATAAAAAAACTTGTAAAAATAATGAAAAGATAAATTACACTCGGGGAGAAAATATTTACAAATCACATATCCAACAAAGGCCTGAATCTAGAATATATAAGAACTCTCAAAACTCAACTTTTTTTTATTTATTTATTTTTTTAGCTGAGCCCTCCTGCCACCTGTTGGCAGCTCAGCGCCTGCTCAGCTTGGGCCAGGAATCCAACCCGCAACCCTGTTGCTCAGAGCTCACACTCTTGAGTGAGCTCATAACCAACTGAGCCACTCAGCTGGCCCTTAAAACTCAACTTTAAAAAAAAAAAAAATATTGGACCCGACGATCCTTCAGCACCATGTTTTATATTATATGTTCTGTGGACCACATGACTTGGGATCTTGGGGTGGGCAGGGATAGAGGAGGGTGAGGGAAATGCAAATTCCTGTGCTTTACTACAGAAGTCCTGGTTCTGTTGATCTGAGTGGGGCCTGAGAAATCTGAGTTTAAAACAAGTCCTCAAGAGACTTTTTTTTTTTTTTTAAAGTCTGAGAACTCCCACTGCTGTTTAATGTAGCAAACAACAAAGGAATAGCTGCAGTAGGAAGAAAACTGGGATTGGGCCCCTGGTATCCTGAAGGGACAAACAAGAACAGAGAATATTTAAACACTGTCAACAAACGACAAGTGTGTGAACATCATTTTCTAAGAAGTCTCCACTCTCTAGATTTATAGGATGTGAATGAAATGATGAAGAACCCTCCCCCCACATCCAGTGCGCCCACACACACACACACACTCAAGTATACAAGCATGAGAAGAAGTTGCTGTATATGTAGAGATTTATAAAGAGTTTTCAGAGCCATGCTGTTTGAAAAGCATAGTGCCCCGGGACGTGTTCAGAAGGGATTGTGACAGCCCTGGAGTGACCCTGTTCTCTGAGGGCAGGGCATAGACTTTGGCAGCTTGGGAGACAATCATTTCCCCAACTGAACTCGTGTCTTTGGACCATGTGAGTTGGGCCTGTGAGGAACCCAGAGACAGGGACCCCAGCTATTGCTGATGGTGAAGGCCTGCCTGAGGGGTCTCCAATATCACTTTCTCTACCACCTTTCCCACCCACTCATACATAAATATGTGCAGGTCTAAAGATTAAGGAGCAGCTCCGTCTCACCAAGCCACCAAATAGTCTGTGCTGCTGCCTTCACCTGTCGCGTCCAGCACGACAAAGAGCAGTGAAACTCAGGAAGGGCGGCAAGGGTTGAAATAAACACAATACACCAGAATTATGATATAGCAGGGGCCAAGGGACTGGCAGCCTCTAAATGGGAATGCCGGCCCTGAATAGGGTCAATGCAAGCTTTTATTGAGAAACATCAAAGGAAGAAAGATTTATTTCTCCAAGTTCTGTGAAATGGTGCCTACTGACCATCTCCCCACCACTCCCCTTTGCATTCCAAAACGTCCTGTGCCTTCATGCATACATGCTTAACCCGGGGATGGCGCCAAGGATAATAAAACCATCAGATAAGGGAGACAGCCTGATATCTTTCCATCAGACCCCAGCATTCTGGGACTCTCCCTCAAGGACGCTTTACCGATATTATTTCCACCAGGTCCCGGTTTTCCGGGACACTTCTTTATCTGTTATTTTTGACATAGGGCAAGTGTTAGGGGGAGCAAGCAGGTTGGTTGTTGCTAGGCAACATTCACCATCCTGCTTCCAACCATTCATAGGGAGCAAAAAGAGCCTAAGGACTAGCAACATGACTAAGAGCAGACACAGTTCAAAGCCAGGTCTGCCTGAGCAGCTGCTGAGAAAGAGGGCTATGACCACGTCTTTGAGAAATGTGGACAGGGGCCAGCCTGACACAGGGAACACGAAAACTGCCCCAGGGAGGGTGAGGTAGGTAACCATCAGACCATCAAAAAGTAATGTGGCCTTTAGTAAGCCAAGACCAGCCCAAAAGAGATGCTGGCCAGATGCAATGATGCACAGGTTTTTGTTCTAGGGAGGAGTGAGCCACCACCTGATGCATGCACCATGGCTTCTGAGATGGCCTTTCCTGCCCAAGGGGACTGCTGGGTGGCTTCCCAGCACCTGTGCACAGCCCAGGCCTCTGAGTTTTCATTCTTTGCTCATATGTGTCTATTGTACCTCCTTTCTGTCAAAATTGATGGGGGCTTATTAGTGTAGAAACGGAGACTCCAGTTCACTTCCATTTATCTCATTGTTTGTTTCTCTTTTGGGTCAAAACCAAGCAATAAACATTAATATTCCCCCTGCAGAGCAGGCACACACAGACACATGGAAGCCTGCTCACATGTGCCGCAGTCTCACAAGCATACTCATACATAGGCACCCACATGTGTACACACATGCACTCCCCCATATACACTCACGTATTTGCACAGTCGTATACCACTCATATACATACTCATGCTTATACACATATACATTCATACATGTACACACACACGCACACATCCATGCACACACACTACCTATATGCATACACACACCCATATATACATTTACACACATGCACACACACACACCTGCTTTGCCAGAGGACAAGGTGAGGTTTGGCTGAGTAGGGGCATCTGCTTTCCATTTCAAACCTGGGACTGGGAGAGAAACATAAGCAACTGCTGGCCCCATTGAGTGACCCACTGCAAGCTGGGAAATGGTATTTGCAACCTCTGGAACCTCCGCCCCCTGGGGCCAGAACCAGCTCATGGCTGCTATTGATGTTTTACAGGCAGCTGTTTCTCCTCCGACCCTCCTGTTCCCCAGGGCGCCTGGGGAACCCATGCCTGTACTCTGTAATTTGTCGTTACATCGTAGGTCCTGTTTCCAGCTGTTGTCAATCGAGTGGGAGCCCTTCCAAGGTTCCGCCTCAATGAAGATCAGCTGTTTTAAACCCAAGCTCCCATGAAGCCTCCAGGCACTAGCCTGGCTTAGATTTTAAACAGCTGTGCTGCCCTCTCCAGGTGTGAAGCAGCCTGGGTTCCAGGAGAGGTGGGGAAGCCCTCTAGCGGCCATGGCTGAGGTGATAATAGGCTTTGAGGGCTCAGGGACTCTGCAGTGGCCAGTCAGCACTGTGAGAAGACACAGGAAGGAAACCACAATAATAAAATCTTTAGAGCCTAAAGATTTTTTAAATCTCATAAGCAAACACATAATTTAATCTCAGCAAGTTCAGAAAAAAGGAAGTGGTATCATGAATTCAATATAAAGCAGTGAACCCCTATTATGTACAAGGCACTGGGCTAGCAAAAAGGAAACCAGTGTGATAGAGTAGTTTTAAGAGCACTTATAGTTTACTAAAATACTTTCATTTTCTAAGGTATATGAACACACTAAGGAGCCTGTAACTTTCCTCAGGTCTTGAGGCTGAGGAATAAAAGTTAACACTTAGGAAAATTCTACTCAGTTTCCTACTCCTGATGGAGGTCAGCCAACTGTTAAACTCTGGTGGTAACTTACACTAACCTACCTTTGCCTACAAGCACTGCTGTGTTCCAACTCGGTAGCTGTAAATGTGCTGTGAATAGATAGCTCATCCAAACAGAGCTCCTCCCTCGTGGGCAGAGCAGATTTCCCTTGAAGTTCATACACCTCCAGGCCCCTCGCAGGCACAGGCTCCTTACAAGACCCTGTCTGGGGCCCAGACAATGTGCCCACATGGTCATATGCTCTTTAAAATGTGTAAGATATGTTAGCCACACTGAGTTAAGACCTGTGCCTCTTTCCTCTACATCTTACCCTCCGTTACACTTGCCCTTCTGTAAGGTGGTGTTAGACAATAGGCTGTTGGGGGTTCAGCTACGAGGAAGTTAATTTGAAGATACATAGAGTTTGGGTTCAGAAGGTTATATTTATGTGGTCACTTTCACATCTAATTAAGTTATTGTTAGCTCTTCTGGTGCAGGGATGGCTTCCAGCAATATTCCTACTGCCTGTTTTTGCAATGCCAGAGATCACGCTGCAATATAAACATAATCTATTGCCCTGGGTATTGGAAGTATGTAGGTATTGAAGGAGAAACATGTTTTCAAAAGTGTGAAGCAAGAAGGCAGTCTGTGGAAAATTCTACCAATCTCCAGATATGCAAAATTATAAGCAGAGGATTTGATTCTCATAGATGCCTAGTCAAAACAGGCGTTCTATCCTGCCAGGAATATACTCAATCAGCAATGTATGCAATTATAAACCCATAACATTTTTTTTAATGTAAATCATACAAAATAGAGTTTATCAGAATTCCTGTGTTTGTAGTGCCAGTTCCACGGTGACTATTTGTTTAGTATATATTTTACACGTTCAACATATCGGGTCATATCATATCTTGGGAAAATCAGCAGTGTTAAACAAAACAGGATGAAAAATTGTCCATCAATGGAGCACAACAACCTAACGAAACAAACCACTGACAAAATCACTTTACATACTTATAAACAAATCAATGTAGGTAGTATAAGAATAATGTGATTACTTAATGCAATGTAGGGGGTATTTTAAAATGCATGTTCATTATTCCTGTGTATGCCTTAATTTCAGATAATTTTAAATATTTATTCAGAATCATTAGTCATCTCAAAATTCAAAAGAAATTATAGAGGCATATGTATAAGACAACTCATTTTTTTTTTTTTCTTTGAGGGCAGTGTCACTGGCCTTCATATGTGGGACCCGAACCGGGGCCGCTGGCATCCCAAGCCAGCTCTTAACCACCGCGCCACTCGGCAGGCCCTAGACAACTCATTATTAAAAGCATTATTTTTTCTGGATTTTTGATGTCTAGTATTAGCATTTTATTCATGTTTTAGACTATTCAAAGATATATTTTGAAACATATTAAAAAACGTATTCATATATATGTACTATTCAAATATATATTTCAAATATACACACATATATTCAAAGATATATTTAAACAATATTGAGAATGTTCACTTTATTGAAGGCAACATGAAAACAATACATCCAGTTTTACCAACTGTTAAATAACTGGTATTTAAATGGAAAAGCCATACACATTAGCTTATTTTAGACATGGCAAAATAATGAAATATTTTACAGGGCAAAAAATTAACAGCTATTCAATTTCAAGAGTAAGCAGAATAGAGTCTAAAAATTAAAATTCTTTAAAAATAGGAATTATCTTAATTATTAGCAAATATAAATTTTAATGGATCCACAATAGTAAAATACTAATCCTTGTTTTTAAAATGAAGTGCGATTTTTTAAAATTTAGTTTTTGGAAAACAGTACAAAATATAAAACTTATCTCTAAAAATAAAGCTCACTAACCTGTAATTTTGTCTACCCAATTTTAATATGAATTCCTTTGACAAGCTCTATTGCCCTTGTGACAGAATGTCTCCTTGTCAGTTTGAGTCATTATTGCTTAGTCAGCATTTTAAAATTTGTAATTTGCTGTAAATTTTTTTCTCAGTACAAATAAATATTTGCTTTTATTCCCAGTTTTGTAGCCCTAATTTTGCATTTTTTTCTTAAAGAGTGATTCCAAATTATGATATCTCTGCAACACAGAAGACCTCTGCTGTTCAGGGACAATTACAATCCATAAAGTTTATAGTATCATTTACCAGTTTGTCTGGGTACCTTGGAAGTTCTTTTTAACTTCAGACTTTGAAAGGAGAAGAATGTTCAGTGGGGGAATTGAAGCTACTCTATAGAATACCCTACCTAGAGTTTGTTAAGTGAATGTAATCTGATGTTAAATAAAACACTTTTCATTCTCTCCAGAGGGACCAATATTATAGCTCTCAGGTACTAAAGTACATATAAAAAGGAAAGCCATAAGAAGAACCTCTTTAAAAATCTGAGGTTCAGTTTCAAAAATTCAGGACATTTATTCAGGGGCTTCTTTTATGTTTCAAGAGTATGAAAGATTTTTGGAGATTGGGAAGCAAGAGAAAAGATTCTGGTGAGATGGATTTCTTTGGGGAAATTTGTGTTAAGAACCTCAAGTCCTATCTTCCCATGAGGAAATAAGGGGTATGGGGTTGCCTGACAACCCCTCCAATCCTTGGGGGTCTTCAACAAGGCAACTTGCGGCGTCTCACATGTGTGGTCAAGTTCACATGTCACAGTGAGCTGAGGGCTGACTTCCACACCAGGACATACGCAGGATGGAGAAACTGTAGGCTGTACTGAGGGTGGTAGGGGCAGCTTTGTCTGGGAAATTACTTCACTCCCACCTGGTGGCAAGACAAAAGGTGCCTTCCCAACGCAAAGCACCCAGGCTCAACACCTGCCATCCTGAGGCAGTTTTAAGATCTACCTGAGAGGACCACTAGAAGGGGTAATGGGACTCCACTAGTGTGGTTTGGATCCTTGGGGTGCAGAGAAGCCAGCTCAGAAACAGCATCAGTACATCTCAAGCATCCTAGCAGGGAGATCCCCCAAAAGTGCCCTCAAGAGAATATCAGCTTTAAATATGAGCCTAACTCAGCACAAAGCCAAATTTTGGCAGATACAGCAGAAGTAAGAACATTTCCAGCTCCCATTTTCAGTTTCTCTTTCTGTGTTCCAACCCTTTAATAAGAAAATTAAAAAAGAGAAATAAAGGAGAAATGTGGGGCAGCCAACCCACAGTGGTGTGGCTGAGAAAGGGAGACTTGACATTCCATAAAATTCAGGATTTTCATTATTGGCAGGGCTGAGTAGTCTAAATGTGTGTCTCAGGCTGTGTCTGTAACTTAAAATGACCATCGCCCTGACATGTTTATTTATATGGGTGAATCATTTATTCAGGGTGGGAAAGATTATCACATATTGAGTTTTATCATAATCCACAAGTCAAATCTGTTCAACACTTTTGTTACATTAACTTTAGAATAAGTGAGTAAAATTCTATAAATAACCTGAAGTGATAATTATGATATGGATTGGACATCATTTTCTAATCCTTTTTTTCATAGAGCTTTACTGAAATCCATATTCAGAAGTGGCCAAATTCATATTTCTGTCTTGCGCTTTATCTGAAAGCTTCATTCACTCAGCAGATATTTATTGAGAACTGGCAAGGTCAGCTTCCTAAACGCTACATTGGTCATGTCACTCTTGTACTCAAGAACCTTCTGTGACTCCCCATTGCTTACAGCAGTGATTTTCCAGGGAACAAACACTCTCCTGGGGAGTAAAATCAGTAAGGTAGAGCTTTAATTCACTCTGGCCTCCCTCTCTTTTTGGGAGGTGGAGTGTCCTTACCTCCCTCTCCAGCCACCCTCCTCACAGCCTTAAAAGCCTCTGTGATGAATACAATTTAATTTGCTCTCAGCAGAGCGCCTATCTTTTGTCCACTGAAATCACTTGGATAAAAAGGAAATAGGATTATATTTCATTTGGATTCAACTTACATTTTCTTTTATTATTAAGCTGGGAATATGATAGTCTCTGTTGGCAGTGGCCCAGCAATAATGGTTTCAGCTTAGATCGTTTCTCTAATGCCGTATCCTGGGAAAGGAAAGCTTATGGGGCTTTCATGGCAGGTTATTTTACCTTCTGGAGCTCTTGAGTCTCTGCCTCTTGTATCTGGCCTGACAGAAGGTTTGGGGATTATTGGGTTCAAATCAGTTTGGTTGGGAGGAGGATAGGGGCAGCAGTTATAAAGGTCTGACCTGCAGGCAGCTTGTAGGATATCTTTGTGGTTCACACATTTAAATGAACTATTCTAAGACATTATGCCTCTCTACTCTCTCCTCTGTGCTCTCCAGTATACCCTCTTTGGAATGGCATTAAAATGATTTTTTTTGAATTCTCTATGATTATCCTACTGCAGGCTGTATATCACATTGGCAATGCTAAACTATCTACTGATGGGAAGGGCCAGCCAAGTGGCGTGGAGGTTAAGAGTTGGCCTGGGAAGCCAGAGGCCCTGGTTCAGGTCCCACATATGAGGGCCAGTGACACTGCCCTCAAAAAAAAACAAACTATCTACTGATGGGAAACACATTAAAAAATACAGATATTGGGAGGTAAGATTAACCCTTGTAGTCTACACTTTCTATTTTCATTACCTCTTTATTCTTAGTGCTTACATTCAAGGCAACACTTAGTTACTATGTGCTAAACACTGGGGATTAAAAAAATCAACAAGGAAGAGGCTAGGGTTCTCTGGTAAGGAGTGGGGTTGTGGCCTGACCATAATCAGCAGCCACCGCAAAGCCACCCAGGTAACATGACAATGATGATAAAACCACATGAAAAGTAAAAAATCTTATGAAAAGAGTGAAAATACTCTTTGTGTTGATCTAAAACCTGTAATCTCAAAACATATGCCTATTGGGTAGGCCAAGTGGCACGTTGGTGAGGAGTTGGCTTGGGACACCAGCTCTGAGCATCAGAGCCTGGGCTGGGATCCCATTTGAGGGCCAGTGATGCTGTGCCTTCTACAGCTAAGATGGTGAACAACAGCTTGACCTGGAGCTGGGCTGCTGTGACTCGCCAGTGAAGGCATAGGTTGCAATGAGGCCAGTCGGCAACTAGCGTGAGCTTTTGTGAGCTGCCATGAGCCACCATGAGTGGCCGTCCAATGACCATGAGAGACTGCATCACCCGGGAAGAGTGCATTGATAACACCAACATGGGCCAATGAAGCAATGTCCTCCACAGCTAGACTGAAGAACAAAAGGACAGCAACTTGTCTGTTCCCCTCCCCAATTTCCCAATGCTGTTCCCCTCCCTCAATTCCCCAATAAAATCTTTAAAACAAACAAGCATATGTCTATTATGAAAATGCATATTTCTTGTCTTCAAGGTAAGATTTAGTCCCTTCTTCCCATCAGATTTTAAATCTGCCATAAGAGAAGCTTATTGTCTATTGAAATAAGAGACAGATGTGTACACAATTAAACAAATTACTAGATAGCAAATGCTCTAATGGGGTATTGTGTTTTCCTAATGAACCCTTCCTGCAGGGGACCAGCCTCCGCAGTCCAGGGTTTCTCTCAGGTGGAGATGGTGTCAGCGAGGGAAGAAAATAAAGAAGGAAGACAGTGGAGACACTGGGGGAGTTTCAGAGAAGAAGTGTCACACGTTATTGCCAGACCACGTTCTTTTTATAGGGATTCTTGACCATTATCTCAATCACATGAGTTTGGTGGTTTCTAGATTCCAAGATTTACACAGTCTTTACTTCCCTGTAATTGTTCTCTCCAGGGTACATTGGCCTATTCTATGTTAAGGATTCACCTATCTCTACATATCGCCTAAAGAGTGGTTACCATGACTACCTAGTCATTATCCCAAATTCCAGCAGCTAGACTCACAGCGCATATACTAAAAGACTATGAGTGGCTGTGTTTAGGGTAAAAGCATCTAAAATCTATTCCTATGTAAGTACAATACTTAGTAGCTAAAGGGAGTCTTAAACATCTTTTGTCCTATGGAGGGCTACATATATACAATAGAGGGTAGCATCTGTTTCTCAGTCAAAGCTTCAGTATCCGTTGCTACAACAATGCACTAGGCAAAGAATTCAAACAAGGCTGTTGATTAACATACCCTATGGTCAGTAAGTTGCCTCTTACTGGAACTCTCATGGCCTGAAGACTTTTAATCTTCAAGGAGACTATTCACAGCAGGGCCCTTAGGCAAGTGCACCAGCTTCTCACAGGCAGGCTTCTTGGCCTATGTGCTGTGCCTCAGTTTCCAAGGGGCTTGAGTCCCCAATATCTCAGTTCACGGGTCCCTTCAGGTTGTAGCCTGTTTTAGGGAGTTTCCTTTTCTTTAGGAAATCTTGCCCCGTCGTTGACTTACACAACCAGCTATCATTAGGGTACCACAGGAACTTATCACAAATGCAGTGAATGTATTGTATCCTATAGGAGGAAAGGCACATGGGTTCATAGAGGCAGGAGATATTACATGACCAACCATAAGGCAGCACCCCTAATATCCAGTCCTGAGCAGGGCAATGTGACCTTGTCAGACACTGAAAGATTGTCGGCTCCTGGCACCTTCCCAGGGCGAGCCAAGAGTGTTCCTTTTATTCTGGTAAATAGCAATCTGACCCCAAGAGATAATTCTTTCCCAAACACCCAATCAGCCAGCACCAATGTTTTGATACTTCCAAGAGGTGTCCTCCCATGGTTTGACCTATTGCTTGAGGCTGTGAAGAAAGTTCCTGCATCTCTGAACCATATGCTGCTCCTTATTAAGTACCTTCCCAGGAGGTCCTGCCCAGAACAATCAAAGTCTGACATGTATGGAAAGGTGTCTGGATATCAGTAGAGACTGCTGGATTTTCTTGTACCTAGAACAAAAGAAAGAACTGGTCCCATAAATGCATGCTTTACAAGGTCAGTTGGTTGTTTTTTTTTATCAATTATTACTTTCAAAGCATTTTCTGTATGCCAGCACAGTGCTATGCACTGGACATTCTATGATAAACAAGATGGAAACCCCTTTCTGATAAAATTGCCTTGGCATTTTAAGTTTTCTTTTCCCCCTTTTACCAGAAGACTGACCTGAGCTTTCTCCTCTAGGAGCTGCCCCCCAAAAATTAGTTCGGTGTTATTCACATCTGCAGACAGTTGCGCAGTTACAAATATTTCAGTGCGTAAGAAAAAACTTGCTTTTTCCCATGTTATTCTCTATCACAACACCCTGTTTACTGCCTTCCTGATACTTATAATCTGAGAATATTTCATTAATTAATTTGTTTTTTTGTTCATTATCTTACCCTCTTACCTGTGTATAATCTCCATAAAAGCATGGACCACTTAGTCTTGTTTCCTGCTGAATCCTTAGGTCCTATTCAGCCCCTTATACACTGTAGGTGCTCAATATTTGTGAAATTAATAAATATGAGGAAGGAAGGAAGGAAGGAAGGAAGGAAGGAAGGAAGGAAGGAAGAAGGAAGGAAGGAAGAAGGAAGGAAGGAAGGAAGGAAGGAAGGAAGGAAGGAAGGAAGGAAGGAAGGAAGGAAGGGAAGAAGGGAAGAAGGAAGGAAGTCAGAAAAGGTTATACAAGGCCTAAACACAGATAGGGGCACCTAATTTCTGAAGGACTTTACATATCCTTGAATACACTCCATTTGCAAGGGGACCATGAGCCTGAAGTGGCATCTTTAGCCAGTGTCTAAAGATCCACAAGCAACTCTCCCAGACATTCTCTCAGGGTAAACAGTGAAATACTTTGGGTCTTGCAAACATTGAGCCACACAGCTGAAGGAGGCAATTATTATTTGTAGACATCACTGAGTAGAGGATAGAAAGGAATACTAATACCTGGGCTCTAGGCAGCCAACTGGATTGGTGGTTTGGATACGTCCTTGCAAATAGGACCCAAGCAAGGTTTGCATGGGTCCAACAATGTTTTCCTTTACCAAGGCAAAAATTGTAATGAAAATACTTCTAGATTTTGTAAGACAACCTTTTGATGTATTTTTCTAATATCCTTAAATGTGTTTTTCTAGTTAGAGTTCACATAAACTGAAAGCAAGCCTGTTAAATTGACTAAGCAAGAATGTGTGTAAACATTGCAAGGAAATGCATGTAATCAGGTAGGTGCAATCCCTCAGAACCACATCCTGGGCCTGGGTGCAGAATTTTAGGTACCTGAAGTCATTTGTTGATTCTTATTTCATGCATTTATTAAATATTTATTGAGCACTTATTATGTCTCCAATGGATTAATTTATTCAATGACAAACATGGAAGACAACACCAAATCATGCTGGTTGGGGAGGGATATGGCAGCGGCCACTGCTGGGTGTCCTGGATGCTTAATAGAGTCATTCCTCAGGGTTGTGTGTTGAAGGCACCAAATGCGTGACTCCTGTACCTGGAGAAGAATGTTTCCCAGAGCACACCCTGTGGGGTTAAAATGATTTTCGACGCAATTGAGGGTACAATGTCACTTTTTTTTTTTTTTTTTAAGATTTTATTGGGGAATTGGTGGAGGGGAACAGCGTTGGGGAATCGGGGAAGGGGAACAGACAAGTTGCCGTCTTCTTGTTCTTCAGTTTTAGTTGCGGAGGATGTTGCTTCACTGTTGGTATCGTCATTGCTCTTCCCGGATGAGGCAGATCGGTCGCTGGCCTCTGGATGTCGCTCATCGCGGCTATTGGCAGCTCACGCTGGCTGCCAGCCGCTCACGCAGGCTGTGGGCCACTCACTGCAGCCTATGGCAGCCCACTGCAGCAGGGGCTGCAGCCCACACCATCACCGGGGCTCGCACAGCCCAGCTCCAGGTGGAGCTGTTGTTAGCTGTAGAGGGCAGTGTCACTGGCCCTCATGTGGGATCCGAACCGGGGCCGCTGGCATCCCAAAACCAGCGCTTAACCAATGTGCCACTCGGCCGGCCCCAATGTCACTTTTTAAACCTTACATCAGAAGATATAGTGGGTCTTGATGTTTTGTTATTAGCCACTATTTATATGAAAATGCTGGTGGGGTCACTTTTTGGATAATGCAGTACAAATGCAAACCCTGGTAAGCAACGCAAATTGTGGCCACAGTGTGTAAGAGAATCTCAGGGCCAGGCTGCCATCTCTAGATCTCTCACATTCTCTTTTGATGCAAATGCCAGAATTCACATTTCTCTGGGCTTTGATTTGCCAGGAGGTACCCTGTGCAAGGTTCACCTGTGCATCATACTGGGACTTAATAGTCCTGACAGCCTTGCTTGTTAAGCAGCAGTAACATAGCTGCCCTGTCCCCCTGCTGACCCATTGGAATCATGCCACTGCGCAGCCACTGTGAGTCACTCTCTGGCATGAACTGACCAGCTGCTTTTTTTTTTCTTTTTTATTGGGGAACAGTGTGTTTTTCCAGGACCCATCAGCTCCAAGTGGAGTAGTTGTTTAAATCTTGTTGTGGAGGGTGCAGCTCAGCTGCCAGCTGCCCATGTGGGGATCACACCAGCAAACTTGGTGTTGTGAGAACTGCACTCTAACAAACTGAGTTAACCAGCCACCCCACTAGCTGTTTTTTTTAACGATTTTATTGGGGAATTGGGGGAGGGGAGAGCATTGGGGAACCGGGGAAGGGGAACAGACAAGTTGTTGTCTTTTTGTGCTTCAGTCTAGTTGTGGAGGACATTGCTTCACTGGCCCATGTTGGTATCATCATTGCGCTCTTCTCACGTGAGGCAGATCAGGCTCCAGCCTCTGGACAGCTGCTCACAGCAGCTCTTAGCAGCTCATACTGGGCTGCCTGCCTCTCACACTGGCTGCCGGCCACTCACTGTAGCCTATGGCAGCCCACTGCAGCAAGGGCTGCAGCTATGCCATCCCGGGGATTCACAGCAGCCCAGCTCAGGTGGAGCTGTTGTTCACCATCTTAGCTGTAGAGTGCAGTGTCACTGGCCCTCAAATGTGGGATCCGAACCGGGGCCACTGGCATCCCAAGCCAGCTCTTAACCAATGCACTACTTGGCCAGCCCTAGCTGCTTTTTTATGATTCTATTATACATGGAATGTAGCTCACATATGCCACAAAGCACTGAGAGTCCTAAAATCCTTGATGTAAATGGCATCTTTGTATATATGTCTTAACTGGTTTCTATATATACTCTGAAAAGAGTTCCTTGGTTGTCTGAGCTGGAATAATCTTTCTCACTGTAAACTCAAAGCATTTCAGCGGCACCATTCATGATGTATTTTTGGTTGTATCTCCCCCGCTAATCCCTTGAAATCAGGAAGATATGTGCAGTAAGCAGAATAATGGCCTCCTAAATATGACAAAGTCCTAATTCCTGAAATCTGTAACTATAATAGGCTACATGGAAAGGGGGAATTAATGTTGCAGATGGAGCTGAGTTTGCTGATTAGCTGTAGAGATGGAGAGAGTATCCTGAATCACGCAGGTGGGCCAAATGTAATTACCAGGGTCCTTATAAATGAAAGAAGGCAGGCCAGTCAGAGTTAGAGAAGGAGGTGTAATAAGGGAAGCAGGGTTGGAGTGTTGCAATTACTTGTCTTTCAAGATGAAAGGCTGCCATGAGCCAAGGAATGTGGGCAGCTCCCCAAAGCTACAAAAGGCAAGGAAACTCATTCTGGAGACTTCCCCCTCAAAAAACCTCTAACCGTTAAACAATAATCTCCCCTTTCTGCCTACTCCCAACTCCTGTAATAGCTATTATACTTTCTGTCTCTATGAGTTTGCCTATTCTAGGTACCTTATAAGTGGAATCACACAATAAGTGTCCTTCTGTGTCTGGCTTTTTTCACTAAGCGTTGTTTTCAAGGTGCATCCATGTTGTAGTATATATCAAAATGTAATTCCCTTTTTGTTCTTCTTAGCGAAGTATCTGAAGATGTGGAAATGACCCTTAATGCATGATTTATTTGAAGAAATCCAATTTTAAAATATTATTTAGATGGGGACCTACATGGTTAGAAATATCAGTCCATATCCACGGAGCAGGGACATAATGAGCTCCTGACTGTAAGTGTGATGTGTGAAAGGTGGGTGGGATGAGCATATAACACTGGACAGGGTTATCACTTAAGGTGTGATACCTTGAAAGACTAGGCTATTATTCAAAATTAGATGTATACTATGGCCCACCAAAACCAAGATGAAATACATACAATAAGGATGGGGGTATGAGATTGCATATTTGGCTCAATTCATCTTGGGTCCTGAGACAAGACGGACAATAAATCACCACATAAAAGTGCAGTGCCAAAAAAAATTAAGGCTTTCTAAATGAAAAACAAAAAATAACAGGCTTCAGCAACTTGTATTATTTCAAAGTTTTCAAGATACTAGAATGGGTTAACAGAAGTATGGCAAAGAAAGATGTGTGGTATTCAAGAACTGAAAGGAATCTTCTATGTGAGTATTATTGTCTATATTATATTTTGCTCACTGAGTATTTTAAAAAGCGTTTTTAAGGTGGGTTAATTTGTAAGGGGATTCCGAATTCAGCTTTTAGTAAGCATGCGATTGGAGATGAAGCCCTGAGTCACTGTGACATGATTTGCACACTAGGCAAATTTCAGAAAAGCTCCTTTAGCCCATCTCCTTAAAAGTAACTATTCAATATTTAGAGGTTAACCTTATTTTGGAAAAAAATCAGAGGAGTTAATTCACATATATCTTCAAGTATGCAATTTCCAGGGTTATAATAAAGAGATATGATTAGTGCTAACATCATCAGTAGGGATCAAAACAGAACTGAGCTTTAATGCTACTAGGCTATTCCAATGTGTTGTCTAATTTTGGGTTGTACAAGCAACGAAGGTTATAGTGTCTCTCTCAAAAGATCTTTAAGATAGGACCCCCTCCTGTTCCTGACAGTTTAGTCACTATACATATATTTTTTGGAATCAAGGACTCAATGATTATAAGCCCCTCACACTCAAGTGCTGTTTTTTCAATGTGCTCACACAACCAATAGATGGCAGAATTGCTATGTTGTTCTATGGTAAAGTATAAATCTGTATCAAGCAGGAGAAAGGTTTTAAAGATTAGTATATATTTTCCTAGGACTCAGGACATCCTACACATTCACACACACATAGTCATACACTTTCCCATTTCAGATTACAATATTCTTTCCCCAAAACTGACCACAAGAAAGGACCTCACCTTTGGCTAACAAGAAAGGATCTCACCTTTGGCTAACAAGAAAGGATAAGGCTTGTGAGCAAGGATCTGAGAT
Organism: Aselliscus stoliczkanus; assembly: GCA_033961575.1. NCBI lineage: Eukaryota > Metazoa > Chordata > Mammalia > Chiroptera > Hipposideridae > Aselliscus > Aselliscus stoliczkanus. The sequence goes on along the minus strand of CM066730.1, from coordinate 112,545,601 downwards.
AGAGCTTTGGGCTCTTTCTTCATAAAAATCCAATTAAAGCAGGGAAGTCCTTCCCATAAATGAAGAGTTCAGAATCAGTATAACCACCATCAGCCTTCCTGTTGCAGCATAAGTGTTGGACTTCCAGCATTTCTCAGAGGCGCTGGGCTGGATCAGTGACTCAGGTTTTTTCTTTTTTCTTTTTTTTTTTAATGTCTTTTCATTTTCTTTTGGGGGGGAATGATGTGTTTTTCTAGGACCCATCAGCTCCAAGTCAGGTACTTGTTTCAATCTAGTTGTGGAGGGCGCAGCTCAGTGGCCCATGTGGGGATCGAACTGGAAACCTTGGTGTTATGAGCACTGCGCTCTAACCAACTGAGCCAACCAGCTGCACCCAAGAGACTCAAGCTTTTGCTTTTTTTTTTAAAGATTTTATTGAGGAATTGGGGAAGGGGAACAGCACTGGGGAACCGGGGAAGGGGAACAGACAAGTTGCTGTCCTTTTGTGCTTCAGTCTAGTTGTGGAGGACATTGCTTCACTGGCCCACGTTGGTATCATCATTGTGCTCTTCTCGGGTAAGGCGGATGGGTCGCCGGCCTTTGGATGGCCACTCACAGCGGCTCTTGACAGCTCACACCTGCTCCTGGCTGCTCACGCTGGCTACCAGCCACTCACTGCAGCCTATGGCAGCCCACTGCAGCAGGGGCTGCAGCTATGCCATCCCGAGAACTCACAGCAGCCTAGTTCCAGGTGGAGCTGTTGTTCACATCTTAGCTGTAGAGGGCAGTGTCACTGGCCCTCATAAGTGGGATCCAAAGCGGGGCCGCTGGCATCCCAAGCCAGCTCTTAACCAACGCACCACTTGGCTGGCCCAAGCTTTTGCTTTTAAGTTTATTCTAAAGGGAATTCAGCTTATCTTTGGGGTTGGCTCACACACATAAAAACAAGGAAAATAAGGTCCTAATCAGTGTGTGCATATATTCATCTTCCTCTTCTTGCAGGATCACAGGATCAAGCACTGCATGTAAGTAGCTTCCAAAATTCCAAGAATCTCACAACGCTTTCTCCACTGGCAAAAATATCAGTTAATGCTTACTGAGCATTCACTATGTGGCAGATACTATTCTAATTACTATAACTGCATTTATTCGTTCAACAAATTTTTACTGAGAGACTACAATTTGCCTGGCACAGTCCTGAGCATTGGGGATATCGCAGAAAAATAAACAAAATACTTGCTTTCATAGATAGCACAGTGTACTAGGAAGAGAAAAACAATAAACAAAATAAATAATCAAATAATATAATATATGAGAAAGGCATAGGCAGGTAAAATAATGCAAGTAATAGGAAATAATGCAGATAACAAGGATAGGAGCTGCCTGCATAGGATGAAGGGCAATTGCTATTTTAAATTGAGTAATCAGGAGCCACAGTGGAAAGGTGGTATATGAGCAAAGGAAAGAGTCAGTGCAAAAGTCCTGGGGCAGGAGTTTGCCTGGCATGTTGAAGAAGAGCAAGGATGCCAGTGTAGCTAGAGTGGAGTGAACAAGAGGGAGGGTGGCTCATAGGAGGTGAGATGGAAGAGGTATTGACAGGGTGGTTGGGGTAGATTATGAAGGGGCCATTAGGTCACTATTAGGAATTTGACCTTTACACTGAGTGAAAAGGAAAGCCATGGACTGTCTTGATCTAATTTATGTTTTAATAGAGTCATTGCATCTACTCAGTCAAGGAGAGACTGCAGAAAATTAAGAATATAAACAAGGAGACAATTTAGGGATCTATTACAATAATTCAAGAGAGAGATTGTCTTAGACTGGGTTGCTGGAAACAAGTTCTGAGATGGGGAACTGCATGCAGAAGTCTACTGGGGAGTATGTTCAGGAAATACACCTGTAGGGACATGAAGAAGGCAGGATAGGGCAGAGGGAGTAGCCTGCCAGCAAGATGGTGGCAACCAAAGCCTAAGCCAATCCTAGGAGAGCTCTTAGAGCTGCGCTGGCCCTCAGAGTCATGCCTGCTGTAACAAATTACCATGAACATAGCGGTTTAAGACAATATAAATGTATTCTCTTATAGTTCTAGATATCAGTAGTCCAAAATGGGTCTCACTGGCTGAAATCAAGGTGTTAGAAGGGCTATGCCCCTTCTGGAGACTCTAGAGAAGAATCTGTTTCCTTGTCTTTTCCAGCTTCTGGAGGCTACCTACATTCCAGCAACTGCATCACTCCTACCTGTTTCTATGATCATATCTCCTTCTCTGACTCTGACTTCTGCCTTCCTCTTTCATTTATGTGGACCCTTGTGATGACATTGGGTCCACATGGATGATCCAAGATAATCTCTGCATCTGAAGGTTAGCCGATTAGCACCTCATCTGCCCCCTTGCCATGCAACCTAACATATTCATAGGTTCCAGGGATAAGGCTGTTTTTCTTCCTTCCACAAGCGAGATTGCCAGGTCTTTGTGTCCTTGCATCAGCCAATCATTGGTGGGGGCTGACCCTTGGGAGAGCATGTAAGTTCTAGGTGAGGCAGTTCTCGTTAGCCAAAACAATCCCTGTGAGGGACATACCTGTGTGCCTTCAACAGCCAATATTCCCAGCAGGTGGAGAATGGGCATGTCAGTCCTAAAGAGGACATCTGGCAGGAATGAGCACCTCAGGAATGAAGATGAAGATGGCCACGACTATACGGTAGTGATGGTGGTATGAAGCAATTGGATTTTGGATTATTTTGAAGTTAGATACAACAGGATTTGCTGCTGAGAGGAGACAAGGATACTTCACAGTTTGGGGACTGAACAATGGAAAGCCAGAACTGCTATTAATTGGACAAGGAACACTGAATCGGTATTGTTTCATTTAATCCTCATAATTAACCTATATGGCATACTTTTATTAGCTGTATAATGCATGGGAGTAAACCGAGGCACACAGATGTCAAGTGACAAAGCCAGGATTTGAATCAAGCCCATCCCACTCAAAGCACTCTGTTTTATCATTTTAAAAAGGGGCAATGAGATCCCTTCTCTAAAATATTTGTTTAGGGGCCCACAGATTGAACTTATATCATCTTACAGAATCTTGACCTCTCACCCTGGGCTTAGAACAGTGACTGGCGCATAGCAGAATGCTCAAAAATATGTGTGAACTGACTGCGTGAAGATCCAGTTACAGATATTAAATACCTGTATGTATTTCTACTTGGCCGCTTAATATTATGTCCTTGGCCAAAACGCTTCCGGGATGTGCTAACCATGCTCTCCCCCAGACCCGCCCGTTTCCCACATTCCCTTGAACCCACCTGGTTCTGCTTCCCTGTCATTGGGGATGGCAGGCTTCATTCCTGGAATGTTTTTCTTTCTCCCCAGCCTACCTGAATATTCCTGACCTTCAAAGCTTAGATAGAGACTCTCTCCAATGAAGGCTTTTTCACAAATGAGAATTTTGTTTAGTGGCTTCTAACAGAATCTTGACTACATTACTTTAACCAAAAGGGTTTTTTTTATTTTTTATTCTCGCACATCAAGGAGTCCAGTAGTAGGCAGTTAGGGCTGCTACAGCTGCTTAAAGAAATCATCAAGGATCAGGCTGCTTCTAACTTTCTTGTCTATCACCCCATCCTAGAGTCTGGCTTTAGTCCTTGTGGTTGTAAGATGGCTGCTCCACGCCAGGGGCTGTGTCTGGGTGTCAGCCTAAAAAAGGGGGTGGGGGCGAAAGAAAAGTGTAAAAGGGGCACTCCAACTGAATCTGTGCCTTTCTTTAGGAAAACAATAGCATTCCAGGAAGCTCCACTTCTTCTGCTATCTCATTGGCCAGAACTTGATTGCATCGGCCACCTCTCACTGGGCACATTGTCATGCCAAACAACACAGGCATTCAGTAAGAAAGGAAGAGGAAGAGACTGAAGATGAGAGAGACAATCAGCAGTGTCTGCCACACCTTCAGAGCCTACTCCAGCCTATGTGAACTTGACTCTCCTCTGTGCAAACTACTTACTATTGCAATTTGTGTGCAGCTTAAGGGAAGAGTCCACGTCTATAGACCCTTAATTGACTGTTAAGCATATAGTAAATGTCCATTAACTAATATCATGAATATAGAGGCAACTCAGTATCATTGTTACTAACCAGGTGGTTAGTTCTGCAACCTTGCTGGAGTTACTTAGCCTTTCTGTTCTTCAACTGCCCCATATGTAAAATGGAGATAATATGATCAATACTTACTTTACACATAGAATTAAGTTAGTTTATTTGAATAGTGCAATTAAATGAGTAAGTACTATATGTGTCTATTCAATAAATACGTGGTTGCCACCTATGTTTAAAATATTACTCCAAAATGGGATGCACAGTTTGACAAGTTGGAGAGCCTTTATAGACTAAAGGAACAGAACAGTTGAAACCAGGATGATTTGGGTTCATGGTGATCACTGTGGCTGAGAAATCAATTAGGAGCCTGGGAGGCATGCTGGTCAGAGTCCAGCTCTAACTAAGGTCAGCCTGCCCAGATTGTGATGTAGGATATTTCTTGTGCCAGGATTGTAGTCTCATGACGCCGAAGAATGGAGACACGGACCAGAGAGGCAAAGTTTAAAGCAGAGGATAGTTTATTAGGGTAGAAAGTAACAGCTCTCAAAACAAGAGAGGGTCCCGACTGGGGTGCCCATGTTAGGTGAGGAACTAATCCTTTTATCTATATTTTTTTGTATACCTGGGGAGGAACTTAGCCTGTAGGAGGCATTTTCTTGAATCTGTCTCCTTGCCTCAGAATTGATGTCTCCTTTTTGATAGGATTATGCTCTCTCAAGGCTGGGGCTTTGAAGATATCATTGTCTGTTGTTCATTCTATCAGGGAGTTCCTGACTGCCTTATGTTAGGTTAACTAACCTGTCTTAATCCCCCTCTGTAGGTGAAATTTAACTTCTGATTTTTTTTTGTGATAGGTTTTGAAAAAAAACCATTTTCTCCTCCCCCTCCCAAGTTTGTCACTCTGGTGGGGTCCTGTGACTTAAACCTGTCAGTCAGCTATTAAAATTATTTCTCCTGGTTTTTGTTATGGTTTTCATCCTGATTCCCTCTACTGTGGCCATTTCCCTGATTGCCTATAATTTTCCTATCTCATTTGGGCCACTAGCTTTTTCCCATTAATTAACTGTGTGTGCCTGGTCCAATCCCTGAATCTGTCTTAGGCTTAGTTTTCTCATATGTGACATTGTGATAAAAATTAATAGCACCTACCCCATAGGTGAGTTTTTAAGATTAAATAAGATCATCTCTGTAGAGTGCTTAGCATGGTTCATGGTATCCAAGTAAATGTTAGTTTTATTAAGAATCAGGACCTTAAGAATCAGGACCTGTGGTGAAGAGGCCAGCTGACCTACTTTACCCTGGCTGAAGGGGATACAGAAGTGCAAAATGAGGCTTTGCCATAAATGTTGATCCTCATTTTGAAATCCATCCATTTTTAGACACATTAAACCTAAAGCCAGAAGTTGGAGCTGAGGGAAAAGGTGAACTTTGCCTCCCTGTGGCACTGCGAGGAAATCAGGATCCAGTGCCTTCTACTTTGAGTTCTCACAATGGATCCTTTTAAAAATGCAGCAAATGGATCTCTCCTAGAACACACCTATTTTATTTATTTATTTATTTATTTATTTATTTATTTATTTATTTATTTATTTATTTTAGAACTGGCATAGAGCAGACATTTACGTACCTCTGGAAATCCCTGCCTAACATGAATGGAGGCTAACTAAGCCGGCCCTATGCTAGCCTTTATCATCCATCCCTACCCCAAAAAAACGCACGTGGGGCTAGAATCTGGTGCAACCTTCTTCAAGGAGGATAACACACTGTCAATGACCCCAATTAGCTTTCTCCAAGCTCAAGCAATCATGCTCCTGCTCTTCTGTTTAAGGCAGGGATTAAGTTGATTACCCGACTACTTCCTAAAAACAAAAAAAAAAAAACAGAACTTGACTATATCATAGTTCATTATTACTGTAACTTTTTTAGTTTCTTAGTACGTATAGCATACTTTAAAAACTTACATTTGGGCCGGCCAAGTGGCTCACTTGGTTGGGAGTTGGCTTTGAGTGTGTGCTCTGGGCGGTGGGGCAGCCGGTTCAATTCCCACGTGTGCCGGTGGGCGCTGCACCCTAGCTGAACTGTCGTTGTCTGCCAACGGGTGGCGGGATGGCCCTGCTGGTATGGCAACGGGATTGCCTGTTTGGTGGTGGGCTGTGCCCACCCGCAACTGAAGATTGAACTCAGCACCTAGAGCTGGGCTGCCGCCCGGATGGCTCAATGGATGGAGCACACACTCTTGGTAGCGAGGCTGCTGGTTCGACTCCCGCGTAGGATGGTGGCTGCCCCCAACTGCAGCTGGGATTGAGCACAGCACCTTGGGCTTGGAGGCCGTGAGCTGCCGACTGGGGGCCAGATGGCGGCTGAGGATTGGGGAGCGGCAGCTTGGCTGTTCCACTCCCCCAGCTCCCCAATAAAATCTTTTTTTTAAAAAGCTTACATTTAACTTCCAAAAGTCATGATGAAGTAGCTAATTTTGCCTATGATATTATCATTGCATTATTGTAAGAATAAAATAAAATTCCAAAATTTTTTTGTTGTTGTTAGCTGAGCCATCCTGCCACCTGTTGGCAGCTCAGCTCAGGCTGCTGGGCATTGAACTGCTGTTGCTCACAGCTCAGCTCGCACTCTTGAGCGAGCTCTTAACCAACTGAGCCACTCGGCTGGCCCTAAAATTCCAAATTGTTAACAAAAGATACACACACACACACACACACACACACACACACACACACACACACAGACTACTTACTAAGCTGATTCAGTATAACAAAATCCCCTTCAATTAGAACAATAAAGAAAACTTAGGTCAAAATTACTAATACAGTAAAACCTTGGATTGCGAGTAACTTGGTTTGCGAGTGTTCCACAAGATGAGCAAACATTTCTAATACATTTTAACTTGGTAAATGAGTGATGTCTTGCAATACAAGTAGTTTGTTTCTGGAACGAATTATGCTCACAAACCAAGGAATTACTGTGTGTATTAGTAGAATGAAAGCACAAAATGTGTAAAATATTTTTTGTGAAGTGTTTTAAATTCTTTTAGGTAAAATACACATAATTAGCATCAATATTTCTAATAAAGTAAGACTAAATAACAAAAGAAATAGTTTATGATAGTTGTGTGTTATAACCATATGTATATAAAATTTAAGAAGTAATTGCTGGTTCCCAAAATGGACTGCATCTTGAGGAACATAATTTTTTTTTACCACTTGCATTGAAAATAAAAGAAGGGTATGAATTTAGCAAGTAAGCCTTTGAAAATGTTCAGAAGAAATAATCTCAAAATTTTTAATTCTGAAAACATGTTTGAACTATCATAGAAATTCAAGAAGTATCTGCCATCTACACCTATTTGTATAGGGTATATATGATAGCTCAGTTAGTCCCAACTCTACTAGAAGATATGTCTTATAACACACACACACACACACACACACACACACACACACACACACACTTCCACAAACCCAGAGATTCAATGTCTTAGCCAATATCACATAGTGGGATTTGAACCCCAGCCTTCTAATTTTAAATTTATGGTTTGCTACATGTTAAAAAAATTTCTGGCCTTTTACCTCATTGCATCCGAGAGAGCAAGATGGGTCACCAGCAGCTCTACTGGAGCCATCCAAGAAAATTTGGCCAGGGTTCTGTTCTTGCCATGTCTGCTCAAACAGCATGGTCTGATCCGGAAATATGGCCTCAATATGTGTCGCCAGTGTTTCTGTCAGTACACCAAGGATATAGGCTTCATTAAGTTGGATTAAGTGAACTTCCATGAATGAATCATGCAAGCTATCAACTGCAGAAACAATGTCAGCTCTTTGTACATAAAATAAAGACTTTATTTATGAGTATTTAAAAAAAATGTCTGTATTATAAAATCAAACATAGGAAGGACAGTCTACAGTGATGTATAATACATTTCTCATACTCTGCACATAAAACCTCCCTCCTAAATAACTTAAGATATATTGTTGTAAAAAGAAAACTAGATGACCTGGACAGAAGATCAGAACTCTTCCATCCCATCCTTCACTTGTCCCTAACTCTCTGAGGAGTTTTGGAGGCCACAGATTCATGAAAGACAGTGTAGAGCCAAGGGAGCTTTGATAGCAACTTGGGTTTTGGCCTCCAATGCCATTGCACTGCACCAGTAGGCAGGGCTACACCAGGTAAAGGGGCCTAGAGCCTAGAAATAAAACCAATCACACAGCCCATGTGACCCTCCTATGTAGGTACCACCTGTGTCTTAGCCCCCCTTATTTTCCCACTGAATGGATGGCAAGACTGATTCAAGGAAAATCAGGAACGAGTGCCAAGAAGAGGAGAGCATGTGAGCCTGCAGGTGTACCAGTGGCCAGGGCAGAGCTGCTCTGGGCAGCCAGCCCCAAGCTTCAGATGAACTCAGTGCTGCCCTTCTGACACACCCAGACAGATGGGAAAGACTGAGAGGGAAAAACTGAAAGAGAATACAATGAAGTAGCCAGGACTTATCCTTCTTCCCTCTTTCTCCATAAGAAAACCATCCCCCAAAGTCAGAAGTCTTATTTAGGCTCCACCTCCAATGCACCACACCTTAGAAAGCTTGTCACAAGAAATTCCCTGGATACAGGTTGGAACATGACCAATCCACAGAAGAATTCCCCTCCAGGTATAGATTTCAGAGGTGGATGAGGGCACTGCTCACTAGGAGTTTCCTTAGCCCACAAGCCAATATATTTTATTTCATATTCTTTTTTTTTTTTTAATTGGCGAACAGTGTGTTTTTCCAAGACCCATCAGCTCCAAGTCAAGTAGTAGTTTCAATCTAGTTGTGGACTGCATGGGGATCAAACCGGCAACCTTGGTGTTATGAGCACTGCGTTCTAACCAACTGAGCTAACCGGCCACCCCTGTTTCATATTCCTGATGTAAAGATTTTAGAACTTAATAACATTATTCAGCATAAAATAATAAATGATGTGGTGTTACCCAAGAGCCTTGACAATTCTCCCTGCCACCTACTGGAGATGTTCCACACTGTGTCCTAATTTTACCCTTACAAGCAGATATAATTCATGTTTCTGAATGAATTTATAATGCAAAACCTTCAAAGGGTGACTTGTAAGTTCCACCTACTTCATTTTTACAACAGGGGAAGATTATTTCCAGGAAGGAACTTTGAAGGTGTGAATACTAAGTGAGCTGGGCTATTATATGTATGTAAAATGAAAAAGTCTCCCAGTACTTGGGAACTGATGCAGTGGACCAGAGCTGGTTTTAATTATGTAGAAATGATTGGTTACAGTAAAACTCAAACTGGAAAATTGTCTCAGAACTAGAGTAAAGAATCCATAAGATTTCAGAGTTGGCAAAGACCAAACTGATTATTTTATGCAATGACAACCTATATTTTATTTAATCCAGTCAACAAATATTCACTGAACATCTATTGTGTGCCAGGAACTCAAGTACAAAAATTCTTTTTAATATTAAGAAGGTCACAAATGGGCAGAGGTCCTGAATAGACATTTCTCTTAAGAGGACATACACATGGCCCATAGACATATGAAAAGATGCTCAACATCACTAATCATCAGAGAAATGCAAATTAAAACCACAATTAGATATCACCTCACACCTCAGAATGGTTATCATCAATAAATCAATGAACAGCAAGTGTTGGTGAGCATGTGTAGAAAAGGGAACACTCGTGCACTGTTGGTGGGATTGCAAATTGGTGCAGCAACTATGGAAATCAGTATGGAGTTTCCTCAAAAAATTAAAAATAGAACTACCTTATGACCGAGCAATTCCATGTCTGGGTATTTATCCGAAAAATCCAAAATACTAATTCGAAAAGATATATGCACCCTTAAGTTCACAGAAACATTATTTACAACAGCCAAGATATGAAAGCAACCTAAATGCCCATCAATAGATGATTGGATAAAGAAGAAGCGGTATATTTGTACAATGAAATATTATTTGGCCATAGAAAAAGAATGAAATCTTACCATTTGCAACAACATGGATGGACCTAGAAGGTATTATGCTAAGTGAAATAAGTCAGACTGAGAAAGACAAATACCATATGATCTCACTTATATGTGGAATCTAAAGCACAAAACAAACAAACAAACAGAAACAAACTCATAGATACAGAGAAAAAAACTAGTGGTTGCCAGATGGGAGGAGGTTGTGGGGCTGGGTGGAAAAGGTGAAGAGATTAAGAAGTACAAGTTGGTAGTTACAAAATAGTCACAGGGATGTAAAGTACAGGATATGGAATATAGTCAATATATTGTAATAACTATGTACAATGCCTGATGGGTACTAGACTTATCGGGGAGATCACTTCATAAATTATATAAATGTCTAACCACTATGCTGTACACCTGAAACTAATATAAAATAATATTGAATATCAACTGTAATTGAAAAGTTTTTAAAAAAGAAAAAGAAAAAAGATCATAGTCTCACATATGATAGTAATTAAAAGCTACACTTTAGGAAAGAAAAGTACCTAACAGGGTAAAATTAACTACAAATACAGTAAAACCTTAAATGTTGCATTTTAATCACTACAACAGCACCTAAATTTGAAAATTAGTAGTATACATAAGATGTCATGTTATTTATTCCATTGACAAAAAAGCTTGATTCACAAACAGTTCCTAAAATTCTTTGATTTAATCACACTACAGTTCCCTCCAAGTGTAAAGCTTGTGAGTTCAAAGTCACTGATCTAGTCCCATGTACTCATTTTAGAGATCATGAAAGCTGAGGCCTAGAGAGGTTGGTTATAAGTAACTTACATGTTGTCTCATAACTAGTTTTGGCCACACTAGGAGCTCTTATCTTACTGTCACGTGGCCTTATTTATATGTTGTCTATTCACTTAGGTGACAGAGAACACTAACCCTCCCTCTTGATTCATTCTCTCTTTGCACCCCACAAGTCTGAGCAGCACACATAGGCAGCCAGAGGGAGACTCCATTTCCCAGGTTCTGTTGCAGGTCGGCATGGTCATATGACTTTAGTCAATGGGAGGAAAGCAATAGAATGGGAATTGACATGTGCAATTTCCAGGTAACTTTCTTATATGGATAAACTTTACCTCTCCACGTCCTTCCCCATCCTCTTTTATACTTGTGAGTCAGCTTTTACTATGCAGATGAAGTCAGCACCTTAGGGACAAATGCATAAAAAGAAGAAACCTGAGTTCCTGGATAGCTTCAAAGAGCAAGGCCACCCTGTACTGACCCATCCCCTTCTGGACTGGCCTCTGAAAGAGGAACAGGTTTCTCTCTGTCTAAGCTACTATGTTTTGGGGTCTCTTTGTTGCAGAAATTTAATCTAAACCTAACAAAATAACATAATATACAGGCTAAAGGGTGAGAGGGTAAAGGAAATAGCAAATTATGTTCTTGAAAATAAGAAAGAATTGTATTATCTGTGTTTCATAATTGCATTACAACTGATTTTCGGTAACCATAGAGAAAACTAACCTTTGACTGTGGAAGGCAGCCCCTTGGTATTTATACCCTTGTTAGGTCCCTCCCACATGGTATCAAGGTTGGTCCTTAATCAACGGAATACAACAGGAGTACTGATGGGTGAGTGACGATGATGATGACTTCCAAGGCTGCGTCATAAAAGCATTGTTGATCCTGCCTTGTTCTCTCTCTCACCCGCTCTGGGAAAAAACAGGTTCCATGAGATGCGAACACTCAGGCAGCCCTGTGGAAAGGCCCATGGAGTGAGGAACTGAGGCCTCCAGCCAGTAGGCAACATGCAAGTGAAGTGAGCATGGAAGTAGATCCTCTAGCCTCAATTAGACCTCCAGATAACTGCAGCCCCAGAAGACATCTTGCTTGCCTCAGAAGAAAGCCTAACACAGCACCACCTAGCTAAGTCACTCCCAATTCCTTACCTAGGGACACTGGGAGGTCATAAATGTTTGTTGTTCTGAGACACTACATTTTGGGTTAATTTGTTATACAGCAATGGAAAACAGATACACTCATTGGATATGTTTGGGATACACATACAGAGATTGGTAGGAGCCATAGCATGCTAGAAAAGTTGGCCTGCCTCCCCTGGTGAATAGGTTAATTCCATGGAAAATTTATTTAATGCTCCCTAGTTTTCTACATGATTAGTGGTAATCATGCCTATACATACATCTCTTCTTCATGAATTTTTGATATGTGATTAAAGAGGGTGAAAGTAGAGATAGGCAATCTCACCAAGTGTTACCCAGACCTCAGAAAAAAGAGGTAAACTGGCACCAAGTTATAACAACCGATTAACATTTTGATTTCTCCTGATATTTAGGTGAAATGAATCTGTAAATGTAGAAGCCAGTTCTTCAATTAGTCATTTAAACAGCTATCCAATGTGTTGAGACTCATAACTGATACAGTTTATGAAAATAATTATAATAGTTATAGACCCCTTCTTCTCCTTCACTCAGCATCCAGTCAGTCACTGTGTCCTATGGAGACTAATTCCTGAATGTCCCCAGAATTCCTCCTGCTGTCTGAGGCCCAGGCTTTCCTGGTGGGGTCCCAGGAGACGTGCAGCCACATTGCTTTTTCAGGGGCATGGGGTGATACTTTCATATGAGGCCTTAAAGAACACCTGAGCTGAATATGCCCCTTCCTGAAATAGTCACAATAATTTCCAAACCCCAAATCAGAACATATTCTAATTAGGAGCTGTTCTAAAAAGTCCAGGACACAGGAAGGCCCATCATCACATAAAAACGGGCTGACCTGGCAACCGGCATTCCCAGTGACCAATCATTCATCCTCCAAACATTTCATGAGTGTCTGCTATGTGCCTATGAAGGGCACGTAGGAAGGAGACAGGCCCAATCCTGCCTTTTAGACTCTTCCAGTCGAATTCAGAGCTGCTTCCCACTCCTCCTCCAGAGCCCCCTCAGCCTCTCTCTGCACCCCCAACCCCACTCCAAGCTGGAAGGTGGATGTAGAACCCAGCCTGTCTTTCCCTTTTCCTTCTGGAGTGGGGCTCTTATGTACAGTTGGGACAGGGGAGGTCAGGATGGTAGGCTCGCTGGGAAGCTGGGTGACAGGGGTGTCACCCTCTACTATATCAAATAGATGGAAAAGAAATTGAACTAGGCAGACTTTTTTTTCAAACACCCAAGGAACTTATGGATCAAGAGCTGCATTTTCATTCTGTGTCAGAAACAATGTTTGCTGTTCCAAACACTCCTTTTCTGAATGTAACAGTATCTAAGGCCACAGTCCCAGAGTCTGGGCTGGCCTGGTGAGACTGTATGCTCTGCAGTGTGCAGCTGGCTAGTTACGCCTGTGCAGATGGCAACGTAGGCTTTAATGTGGACGAAGCCACTGGGTCTCCTGCTGGTTACAAATAAGGCATTTGTCCACTAAGATAAAGCAAACCAAAATGAAGATATGTATTACTTAGATCCTTTGTGAAACAGGTGAGATGGTTAGGGGGAAAAGCCCTTTTACCATTGTTTTCATCTGGGGATAGCATTCCCTACCTCATCGGCTTGTCCCTACTCCTCCAATACCCTGTCCTGGCTTAAATAGTGTCCTGGGTGAGCTTCATGTCCACCCCAGGACCTCAGAATGTGACCGTATTTGGAGATAGGCTCTTTGTAGTTTGAATTAGTTATGAAGATGCCATACTGGATTAGGATGGGCCTTAAATCCAAGAACTACTATACTTAAAAAAAGACCATGTAAAGACGCAGAGGCACACACCGAGAAGAGTCACGGGATGGCTCAGGCAGAGGTTGGAATGATGCAGCTACAAGCCAAGGAATGCCAAGAGTTACCAGCAGCTACCAAACACTAGGAAGAGGCAAGGAAGGATTCTTCTCTGGACTTTCAGAGGGAGCATGGGCCTGCCGACACCTTGATTTCTGACTTCCAGATTCCAAAACTGTGAAAGAATAAATTTCTGCTGCCCAGTCTGTGGTACTTTGTTATGACAGCCCTGGGAAACTGATAGACCTGGACGCCCCAGCCCTGCCCCTGCCCTACTGCGGCCCAGGAGTCACTGGATATGTCAGGCTTAGGTGAGGCTCTTCCTGTAGAAAGCCTGCACTGATTGTGTGAAACTGATTGAAGGTCCAGGAACAGGCACAAAGAGGAGGGTAGTATGGTCATGAGCCTGGGGGCCGCCAGCCATCGCAGGGCCAGAGCTGCAGCTAGTATAGACAGAGCCATAAGCCTCTGCAAAGGTAACTGTGAAGGTAACTCTGCTAGCTGCCAAGTATCACCTCCCTTAACTCCAGTCAAAGCCTGGCCTTAGAACCTTCCTACTGGCAAAGAGTCAGGTCATTGGGACATTGTGAGTAAACAACTATAGTAGACCTTTGGCTGTGAAGGGGTGAAGTATAGGGCTGTGGTTCTGGGAGGTGGGACTGCAGAAAAGCCCTTTTGTCTGCTCCACTGAAGGAATCACTAGATGCAGTGGTAGGTGTTGATATGCCATAGGCGTGGCCTCACACCTTGGGAAGTCAACTTTTAGAAGGGCACACAAGCATTAATTATAAAATAAGTGTGGCATTGCTACTACGAGAAGAATTATGTCCCAGGACATTAATGTAGGATTTTGACTCTACTTGGATTGAGTACACAGAAAGACAATAGGTGGCAAGTGTTCCCATATTCCAGAGTGAGCTGCTAGCTAACTCATGCGGAGCTTGTAAAGCAGGAGGCAAAGAAACTGGTTCTGAGACCTTAGCTAGCTACACAGCCCCAGCCTCCGAGGGAGGCTGGAGAGTCTGAGATCAGGGCTGGGAGCTGCAGGAGGATGGTCTGCTCAGTGGAGGGTGTGGAGATTACCCAAATCCCCACAATGCAGAGGACATGGCAAGCCTTCACGGAGGCCTCTGGAGTGATTAGAATGGGTTCCTGAAGGTGGGGCTTGAACTGGTTTCTGTCTCAAGCCTCAGAAATCTAAAGATTTCTGACGCTGCCTGTGGCAACCCTGGAGAGGGTGTTTGTTTAGGAAGTAAGTTCACTCCACTGACAACAGGTCAAAAGTGATATTTACCGTGAAACAGAAGTGTCCATATTGGGAGGGTATGCTGTGAGTTGATCTAGAACCTCTTCAAAGGGACTTTCCCCTCAAAGGGCCATTTCTAAAGGTGCTCCAACAGAGAGAAGTCAACCCCCAAGAACAGCTAAAGAGGGAGTTTCAAGGGGCCAGTCAGTGAGTGGATCACTGAATTAGGGCAGTGCAAGTACAACTACAAAAGTCCTGGTCAGTAGAACCTCTCTGGCCCCCTTATCTCTGCTTTCCCCTCTAATCTTTTGGGGATCAGATGCTACACCTGGGGGAGGGAGGGAGGAACCCACATTGTAAAAGGAAGCTACCCACATTCCCCTTTGCTACTGCGGGCTCTGGGCCCACAGCAGTACAACTTTGAATGATTCACGGTTATTATTCCTTTGGACAGGGCACAATTAATTATTAAACTGGGACTGTCCGGAGATCTGAAGTGACCAGATCACTTCTCATGTTCTGTGGGTGAGCAGGTAAGCTATGTGTGGACAGTTTCACGTATGGAGAGTAAATGATTGAAGGGAGTAAGCAAAGGCAAAGCCCCAAATATCTCTCCTTTGGTTCTGCTTTGCTTCTTGCCTGACATCCCACCTATCTCCCTCCAACAGCCAATTCCACAGATATTTGCTGGATATGAACCAGGTGCCAGGCAGACACTTAAATATCCCTTCTGGTTTCCAGGGCCTTTGCATAAACACTGTCACATTTTAACATTTATTCTCATAACCACCCTTCAAGGTCAATAGGGAAGGTAGGATATACTGTCTCCATTTACAGCTCTTGAAGATTTTCCCCAAATCACACGGCTAATAAGTGACTGGGCTGGAATTTTAATCTAGATTTTCTGACGTCAGTCTATCTCTGCAGAAAAGATGGATCTTTGATGAAGGGGCTTATTAATTATTTCATAGACATATAGATTGGTGGGCCGTGAATTGTAGTGTTTTATTTTCTATTTATATGCGCAAGGGAGTTTGAAATGCGGATGAGGGCCTTACAGGGACAATCTCCTTGTATGCATCCTCTCCAACCTATCTCATGGGCTATTGCAAACAAAGCGAGAAGCACTGCAGAGAGCCGACAGGCCCAATTCAATTGACTTATCTGGGACAGTGTGCAAAGAAGCCCTGATTTCCTTGGCGGAGGGAGGGCACTCAGGAAAAGCTTAGTCATTGCTTTTCTGCTTCCTCACCTCATGGGGGGTCAACTTTACAAACACCACCAACTGGTCACTTTCATTCTCAGATGAATGCACATGACTCTAACTATATTGTTGGCAGAAGTCTTAATTTTTAAAACAAGAAAATGTGGGAGGCATGAGCCTGCTCCCCTCACCACTCCCAGACTCTCTGCACCTGTTTCCCCACGTGCTCCTCCCCCATCTCTCAGACTCCACGGTAGTCAGGGAGACCAGGCTAGGAAAGAAGTGGAGGGAGGCTGGGAGCTCCTTTATCCATATTGTCCTACAACCTGGGCTCTCCCTTGTAGTCACGTATTCTGAGAACTGAAGTTGTTTTTCAAAATCCGGGGGAAATAACGCTGGCACGAAGTTGCCTCTCCCTTCAGCCTTCTGAATACTATTGACAAATGAGGCCAGCTAGCTTCTGAGGGGCATTTCCCTCCGTTGTTTATGCAAACCTTTTTACCAAGGATGAGGGGGCTGGTTGGGAAATCAAAGAGAACGAACCTACTTAAGGCATCTTCACTGGGCCCCAGAAGTACCTACCAGAGCCCACAGAGTTTTGCTCTGACAGTGGGATTATGGTGACCAGCCTCTGGGTCAAGGACTCAGTGATAAGGAGTGCCCTAATGTTTTGCCTTTAAGTCAGCAGAATGTACAGGACTATGCTGGGTGAGCTGGTGCCAGCTCTGGGAGCAGTGTGGGAAATCAAAGTCCGAAGACTCCAGAGATTGAGGGCATTTTGTATAATCTTCCTGTTTATGTAGCTCCCACCTCCTAAAATCAATCAGGATGCTGAATTTCTAAGTGGGCTATTGAAGTAGTTTGCCAGAAAAGTCTAAATGAAGCATGGGCCTTAACTTGCCATTCTTACACAGTCTGAGGCCTTCTGATGACTCTCCTGTTAACTCTTTCCTGGAATTAAAGATGTATGCTACACAGCAGCTATAAAAAACAGTTCTATTCAGGGCCGGCCGAGTGGCACATTGGTTAAGAGCTGGTTTTGGGATGCCAGCGGCCCCGGTTCAGATCCCACATATGAGGGCCAGTGACACTGCCCTCCACAGCTAACAACAGCTCCACCTGGAGCTGGGCTGTGCGAGCCCCGGTGATGGAGTAGGCTGCAGCCCCTGCTGCAGTGGGCTGCCATAGGCTACAGTGAGTGGCCGGCAGCCAGCATGAGCTGCCAATAGCCGCAGTGAGCGACCATCCAGAGGCCGGCGACCGATCTGCCTCATCCGGGAAGAGCGCAATAACGATACCAACATGGGCCAGTGAAGCAATATCCTCCGCAACTAGACTGAAGAACCAAACAGCAACTTATCTGTTCCCCTTCCCTGATTCCCCAACACTGTTCCCTCCCCCAATTCCCCAATAAAATCTTTAAAAAAAAAAAGCAGTTCTATTCAAGGGTCTAAGAATGAAGTCTTTGATGATCTATGAAACATCATTTAACTTTTCTTAGCTTCTTTAGCTGTTAAATACTGTAATGAAGTTGACTGGAGAAAAACAATAGCAGTTGTTTATTGAGCTCCTATTATGTGCCAGGCACTTTGTTAAACCCTTTCAGACATTTTTTATTTAATCCCCATAACATTACATTAATCTAAAGTTACAGGAACTACTAACTGGTGGGACTGGGATTAAAACTCAGATATAACTATCTGGAAAGCCCTTAACTGCCATATGTCAGTCACAAAAGCATGAATAGGAAGGGGTCTTTATTATAGAACTCTGCATTTTTCATGGCACTTTATAGTATTCAGCTTATGTTTTTGAGTTGCATAATAACTTTGTAAATAAAGCACAGCAGGTCTTTTCCCCATTATTCATATGAGGAAACTAAGGTCCAGATAGGTTAACTGATGGGCCAATGTCCCAGAAGTGGTAAATAGTGGAACAGGGATAAGAATGTAGGCCTTCTGATTCTTACCCCTGTATCATATACATTCTCTGCATGGCCTCTCTATTTAGGCAAAGAACCATATGACAGAAGAGACCAGGGAGACCCATGGAGTCTATATTTCTTATTTGCAAAAACTAAGATCCAAAGAAGGAGAGCTACTCAAGCAAATTCATCCAATTAACCAAGAATAGAATACACAAGCCAATATTCTAGCACCAGAAATCTAGCACCACAAGCCAATTCTAGCACCAGAAATCTAGCACCACAAGCCAATAAAACTAGCACCAGAAATCAGACTCCTGATTTTCACAATCTAGTGATATTTCCACTCTTTCAATTAAAGAAACTTGCAAGTGAAATAACACATAAAAGAAATATTTGAAGGAAACATTTTTCAGTTGCTTTGGAAGCATGGAAGGGGCCGCAGGATGAAGAACCTTTGTGTTTTCAGTTCTTCAACCCCATAGTATTTACTAAGAGATTTTGTTTAGAGAGGAATTTTTTTTTATTTGTAAAGATTTTATTAGGAAATTGGGGAAGGGGAACAGCCAAGTTGTTGTCCTTCAATCTTAGCTGAGGAGGGCACAGCCAGCTCAGCTCTAAGTCCAGTCACCATCTGCTGCCTGACAGCAGCTTGCAGCCACTCAGCTCAAGGCACTGTGTTCAATTTTAGTTGTGGATGGGCATAGTCCACCATCCCATGTGGAAGTCAAACCCAGTAACCTTGTTGTTAGGAGCATGTGCTCTCACCAGTTGAGCCATCCTGCCACCTGTTGGCAACTCAGCAGCAGCTCAGCTCAGGTGCAGCTCGCTGGCCCATATGGGAATCAAACCAGTGACCCTGTTGCTCAGAACTCGTGTTCTTAACCAACTGGGCCACTCGGCAGGCCCTAGAAAGGAAAATTATTGATTGGTCATGGATATTATGGCTATGAAATTACAAAGTAATTTACCCTTTTTGTCAATGTACAGCTTCCTATTAAAGATGTTATTTTTATGTAGGCTATATTAGGACTCTTATTCCACAGTTCCAAGACTGAATCAGTCATTACAGCATCCAGCACTAGAGGGCACTCCATGAGAAGATGGCGACCCAGACTCCCAGAAAGCCACCTAAACGGTTCTAAAGACAGGCAAACAGAAGTCAAAAAGAAAATGAACAATAACAGAGACAGTAACTATCATAGGGCCAGACATCACAAGCCACACAGTGGGTTTTAAAAAGTTGTGTGTGTGTGTGTGTGTGTGTGTGTGTGTGTGTGTGTGTGTGTGTGTGTTTGACTGGTTTTGGGTTTTGTTATTGTTTTAATACAGCCTTGGTCCAGAATAAGATTGATTTTTCACATAGAAGTATATACCATTCAATCCTCACAACCCTGAAAAGTAGGTATTATGATCTCCACTTTATAGATTAAAAAATCGAAGTTCAGTGAAATGAAGTGAGGTGCCCAAAGTCATAAGAGCAAAAGTATTTTCCTATTAACCATCCTTACAATAGCTTTTCTGCTGCACTATGGTTTTTTTCTGCTGAAGACCATTCAATAATATCCTATTATATAATTAAATGCCTTTCCTTTGCAGAGTTCCTTAGAGTTTCTTTAGCTAAAACTTTTATTATTTCCCAACCTTGCCTTTCCACTCCAAGCAGTCCAATGCTTTTGCTGTCCTCTGTACACATCTTTTGGGACTCCCTAACGACATATCTTTTTGGACTCCCAATCTCACCTATGGGGTACATTGTTGAGGACCGTGTAGCCCAATATTGAGGGGCATGTAGGTTGACTTTAGTGGGCTTGGTGAATCTGAAAGTACTGTTGATTAGACATGTGTTCCTCAAATTTGTATTCCCTTGAAGCCTGTGTTTTCATTACAAAATGTCTGTTTTGTTAAGGTTTGTGATAAGTCTTGAGAGAACTTTAGGTACAGTTAAGCCAATATTAAATATCAAAAGTGAGATTCTCTTTAGTATTCACACCCAGGATTACAGATTATGTAGAAACTGAGTCTGGGTCATAAAGAGATTATCATAGATGGGATTATAGAAAAGGTCACAGTGTGCCCTAAGGAGAACAATTATAGTGACTAAAGGTCTTAAGAGAAAAATACATCAAGACCATGTGGAACTTAAACTTGTAATTGGATAATGGTCAAAAGTCCCTATAAAAAGGACATGTTATTGTAATAAAGTGTGACACTTTTCTCTTTAACTCTCCCGGTGTCTCCACTGTCTCCCTTCTTTATTTTCTTCCCTCATTTTCTGTCTTTTACTGCAACAAACAGTTTCTGTCTTTCATTAACCGCCGACGCCGTGTCCACCTTCTTGAACCCTGGTCAGCAGAGGCTGGTCCCCCGCAGTACATCCTCCTTTTTTTTCACCCACTGCTGAGACCACCATACCTTCATGCCCCAGGGTCTGTGTAGAATTGTCTCTGGGCCTGAGACCACTTCTCTCTGCTCTTGACTGTAGGGGCTGTGGAACCATAAGAGGTGCTCAATCACTACAGTGATTCTCAAACCTTAACAGGCATCAGTCACCCAGGGTGCTTGTCGAACTTGTAGGTGCCCAGCAGTGCCCTCCAGACCTATGATTCCTAATGTTATCTGAGATAAAGTCGTTGCATATTTAATAAGCATCCCAGCTGACTGATGTAGGTACTCTGTGAACTTCATTTTGACAGAATTCCTCTTGCTGCATTCTTCTGAATGTGTTCCCAGTCCTAGGTCACATCATCTGACATGATTTGCAGTTTGTTGCTGGCACTTTAGTCATTTTCTCAAGTTGCCTCATGGATATACATCTTGTTTCTCAAGATTGGGAGCTCTTTTCCCCCCTTTCGTACCCATTAGGTCCCTACTGGGTTGGCAGTTTCCCATTATTTCTCTCTACCTGAAACAGATCTTCCTCCCTGTATCCCTTACCTGTGTAGCTGCCACTTCCCGTTGTGATTCAGTTTAGGCTGTTCCAAGTGATCTTATTGCCTGAGTCCAGGTGAGATGCTCCTGCTCCACGTTCCCATGGCACCCTACACCTCTCTCACCAAAGAATGGCACACAGTACATACATCTTTCTATCTCATGCACACGCCATTCTGTGTTTCCCTAATGACCTGATTCCAACCTCACCTACTGGATACTGTATCCCTTTGTTATATCCCTTTGAGAGAGCAGGAACTTTGGTTTCCTTTTCATTATTGTATCTCAGGGTCAAATAGGGCACCCAGGGGATGGCCAAGGGGAGTGGTGAAGCCCAAGTTACTTAACCAGCTTCATTTTCCTTGTGGCTAAGTCAGTTCAACTCAGTACATACATATTGGGTGTCTTCGGTGTGACAGATGTTCTGCTAGAAACTGGAAAGCAAAATTGTGTAAGACACAGCCCCTGAACTTGAGGGTGTGTCTGTGATATTTCAAGTGAAACCATTTTGTGATCTATATGCCAGTGTGTTTAACTATTAATAGGAAACAAGAGATGACACTATTCCACTCTCAGGAGAGTTCAAATGACTTATAATTGCCATATAATGTAAGAGAAGTCTTAAAAAGTAATGAGACATAATAGAAAGAAGGCCATGCTTTAAAGTCCCATGAACCCAGGTTAGAACACCAGAGCTGCCATGAGCCTTGGCTATATGTGTAAAATAGGCATAATAATAGTAATACTAAAATAATAACAAAAACAACAACAACCCCTGCATATAATAAATAGCAGTGGTTAATGTTACTGAGCACTGTACCAGGTACTCTGCTAAGCACTTTCCAATCACTAAGTTAATCATTTTGCCTATCTGATATAATTCACATTTTACTATTTGAGAAAACTGGCTCAGAGAGGCTAAGTAATTTGTCTAAAGTGACCCCCAATAACAAATGGCATAGTCAGAATTTGAACCTGGGACTGACCAATGAAGAAATGAAATAACGTAGGGACAAGCCTGGCATAGTGCCTGGCAGATAATAAACCTCTGAAAATGGTTTCTAATATTCTTACTGCACTCAAGAAGTGGGGCCCACAGAATTATTGCTATGGGGGTGAGTTACTCTGAGGATGGTTGAGCAAATAAATAAGGAGGGCTGGGTTCCTGAGCCCATTCTGCCGCTGTTGCTGCTGTAACTCCTTCTGATTCCACTTGCCTCTCAGGAGCCATCACCCCCAGAACCCCACCCCTGGGGAACCACAGCATCTTAGGGTCACAAAGACCTCACAGTTCACCCTGTCGGGGTGCCAATCTGGCACACGCATCCCCCTACCACATCCCTTCCAAGAGGCTGTCTCCATTTTCATCTGTGTCTCAACTTACCCACCATCTGCACACCATCACTTCATTGCCCTGGAGCAGGAATGACGAGGGCGGAGCCCAAGCCCAGACGCCCAGAAGTCATCACTGGACAACACCACTTTCAAGATCTTTTTTTTTTATTTTTTTTTTTAATAAATTTTATTGGGGAACAGTGAGTTTTTCCTGGACCCATTAGCTCCAAGACAAGTTGTTGTTTTTTTCAATCTAGTTGTGGATGGTGCAGCTCACTGGCCCATGTGGGAATCAAACCAGCAACCCGGGTTATGAGCACTGCACTCTAACCAACTGAGCCAACTGGCCACCCACTTTCAAGATCTTGTATGTTGACCCCATGTGTTCTGCAGGTGTCCTTCCTGGAATGTCCTGCCAAGGACATAACCTTGGGAGAGGTTGGAGCTCTTCCCTCCCTCCTACAGAATGAGTCACTCCTTCCCATCTCCACTTCACTCCTTGTCTCTCAAGGGGACAGAGAGAGACAGGAAATTTCACATGTTTGTGAATCCAAATTAACACTGGTCCAGGCACGGGCGGCCCTAAATCCTGGGGAACTGATGCAATCAGCACTGCCACTGAGCTGAGAGGCAGTTGTTGGAAGAGATGGCTCAGCACGCTGGTATTTGGAAAGCCGGGAACACTGGGTCCAGGAGCAACACCACCCAGCTGGCACAGGCTTGCGTTCAAGCTCTCGGGCTGCAGAGTGCTCACGAATGACTGGTTTTCATCTCCAAGGCCCTCCTGCCTTTCCTTTCACCAGCATACAACCTGGGGAGGAAGGCGTCAGCATATCATTCCCTGCTTCCTCAACCTTCCTAAGTGAGCTCTCAGCACAGCAGACCATCAGGGAGGGACAAGTGACTAGAACCCACTTCCTTCTGGAGTTACACACTGGTTACAGGTTTGTTGGTCGTGCCTTCTCTTTTTGGTACCCAGCTGGATGAGTCAGTCCAGCTTCACAGAGCTGGAGCCTCAGAATGGCTCAGTCCTTCACATGCTCCAGTCCCAGCGTCCTCCTGAAATTGTACCAGGATCCTGACATCCTAAGCAGATGCGACTCGGGAACTTATATTATTACCAAATGAAAGCAAAACTGAATTGAATCTGAACGTGAGTCCATTCTTGGAACAGCTCTCTGCCCCCCAGAGCCTCTCTCACCTAGCGTACCCCCAACCCACTACATTCCCCACCCCCTACCCACAATCCGTTCCTTTTGGGGTCCCAAATTTCCTGCAGGGCTTTGAAATTTCAATTGTTAAAAATCCTACCCCCACCCCATTACCAGTTCTTCCTAACAACCAATGCTTTCACTGCCTCTAAGACTTGTGCTTAGGCTATTTTTAACTTGTCCTTTCTTTTTTAAAAAAAATTACACCAGGGGAGTTTAATAAGCCCCACATAGCATTTTCTAGAAAAAGAAAATTTGCAACCAATAAGCGCTACTGAATGCTATGGCTGACTGGCACCCCTCCTCAATACAATAGTTTATTTTTGGACAGTAGCCTTGCATAATATCACAAAAACATACCACACCAGGGTTTATCGTTAACTTAAAAGAAGGTGGAGATGTAGGTGAGAGGTTCAGAAAAAGAACACAGGGTTGCAGAGGGCAGGGTGGGGGGAGGAGGGATGAGTTCCTGTGTGATGGGAAGTCCCATCTGCTAAAGCTGATTTCAGCACCTCTCACCCCCAGGAGACTTTGCTTCACAACAACCAATAGGATGAATGATACGAAGCAAGTGGAAGAAAGAGTGAGATTTCTGACCTTTGTTAGTTTGATGTCAAACTCACACACAAAAACAACTAAACAATCACAACTAAAAACAAACCAAAAAGAGTTCAAGTGTTCTTGTGGAGCATAA
Organism: Aselliscus stoliczkanus; assembly: GCA_033961575.1. NCBI lineage: Eukaryota > Metazoa > Chordata > Mammalia > Chiroptera > Hipposideridae > Aselliscus > Aselliscus stoliczkanus. The sequence goes on along the minus strand of CM066730.1, from coordinate 112,521,225 downwards.
GATATAATATGGCAATAAACATGTCAGCCATCTATCCCCCAAACCCAAGAGTCCCCTGGATTAAGGCTGATTCCAGGAAAAGAATCTCAGCTGTTTGGCACAGCAAGAGGTCCCATCCACAAATTACAGCACTGTCCCCAACAGGGTCAAGCAGTCAGGGCATGGCCATTTGCTCTCCAGAATTTTAAGCAAAAGCATCATGGAACACTTTCCAGGCGTGAAAGCACAGCCCAATCTCCTTGACTTTTGTACCCAGCTATGCAGTTGTTCCAAAGTCTGCTCATTACCTGCCTGGTCACAGCATTTGCATTTTTAACTGGGGCTTGGCCATGGCTTTAACTAGTGGACTCAGAATAAATTCTCTCTGTCCAGAAGTTTCTGCATGCAGTGAGAGGCACATAAATAGAGTCTGTAACTGCTATTGGGGTGTTGAAGTTCTGGGAATAAGAAAGGGAGATAGTTAGACTTCAGCAGAAGAAACATTTCCTCCTTGATAAATAACCCTCTCTCTCTGAGCTGTGTTAGTGCTAGAATGTACCATTCTTTAAAATCCATGCTATTTCAAGCATTCCATAATATCTCAGAATATAAAAGTGTTCACTCAGAGCTGGATAAAGTGCTGTTGGACTGTCTTTGCTAAATGAACAGATTTTTAGGATGGATGCTGAGAAATATAGAAATTTGTAGATAACAGGAATCATTTTTTTTTAAAGATTTTATTGGGGAATTGGGGGAGGGGAACAGCGTTGGGGAATCAAGGAAGGGGAACAGACAAGTTGCTGTCTTTTTGTTCTTCAGTCTAGGTGCGGAGGACGTTGCTTCACTGGCCCATGTTGGTATCGTCATTGCGCTCCTCCCGGATGAGGCAGAATGGTCGTTGGCCTCTGGATGGTTGCTTACCGCGGCTATTGGCAGCTCACCCTGGCTGCCAGCCGCTCACGCTGACTGCTGGCCACTCACTGTAGTCTATGGCAGCCCACTGCAGCAAGGGCTGCAGCCTACACCATCGCGGGGGCTTGCAGCCCAGCTCCAGGTAGAGCTGTTGTTAGCTGTAGAGGGCAGTGTCACTGGCCCTCATATGTGGAATCCAAACCGGGGCCACTGGCATCCCAAGCCAGCTCTTAACCAATGCATCACTCGACCGGCCCAGGAATCATTTTTTAAATTTATTATTATTATTATTATTATTATTATTATTATTTTAAAGATTTTATTGGGGAATTGGGGGAGGAGAACGGTGTTGGGGAACTGTGGAAGGAGAATAGACAAGTTGCTGTCCTTCTGTTCTTCAGTCTAGTTGTGGAGGACTTCGCTTCACTGGCCCATGTTGGTATCATCATTGTGTTCTTCCCGGGTGAGGCAGATCAGTCGCTGGCCTCTGGACGGCTGCTCACAGCAGCTCTTGGCAGCTCACATCGGCTGCCAGCCGCTCACGCTGGCTGCCAGCCACTCACTGTAGCCTATGGCAGCCCACTGAAGCAGGGGCTGAAGCTATGCTGTCCCGGGGACTCACAGCAGCCCAGCTCCAGATGGAGCTGTTGTTCACCATCTTAGCTGTAGAGGGCAGTGTCAGTGGCCCTCAAATGTGGGATCCGAACCGGGGCCACTGGCATCCTAAGCCAGCTCTTAACCAATGTGCCACTTGCCTGGCCTTAAATTTATTATTTTTAAACAGAATTCTTGGGGGTTCAAAATGAATGTGAAGTATGTATTCATGATGTATACAACTTCAATTAATTAAAAGCTGACAAGATGAGAAAAGTAGCTCTTTGGAGTTGCCACTCAAGTCTAATGCTCATAATGAAAAAGGTCAAGTCTCGTGTTTAGACTCTTGATGAGAAATTCAAAGCTCAACAGCTCCATCAAAAAAGCAATGTGCTCGGGCCGGCCGAGTGGCGTGTTGGTTAAGAGCTGGTTTGGGATGCCAGCGGCCCCGGTTTGGATCCCACATATATGGGCCAGTGACACTGCCCTCTATAGCTAAGATGGTGAACAACAGCTCCACCTGGAGTTAAGCTGCTGTGAGTCCCCGGGGATGGCATAGCTGCAGCTCCTGCTGCAGTGGGCTGCCATAGCCTACAGTGAGTGGCCGGCAGCCAGCGTGAGCAGCTGGCAGCCGATGTGAGCTGCCAAGAGCCTCTTTGAGCGGCCATCCAGGGGCCAGCAACCCATCTGGCTCACCCAAGAAGAGCGCAATGATAATACCAACATGGGCCAGTGAAGCGAAGTCCTCCACAACTAGACTGAAGAACAAAAGGACAGCATCTTGTCTGTTCCCCTTCCCCGGTTCCCCAACACTGTTCTCCTCCCCTAATTCCCCCAATAAAAAAAAAAAAAGAAAAAGAAAAGCAATCGGCTGAGGTCTTTACTTATATGTTTGCTAATGAGACAAAAGAATAAAGCCAAGGCTTTCACTTTTTGCACAGTGTAAACAGAAATTGTTTATTTGTCCTTATTCAAGGACTTACTAAATTGAGGCACAGAAGGGGTCTTGTCCCTCATCCTGTGGTTACAGGATAGAATGGAGATAAAGAATCTGGCTCTGTGTCTGTGCTCATACCGGTCCCTTTGCCCGTGGGACTTTCACTGCCTTCAACCCCAAGTGACTTCTATTCATTCATCCTTTGGGTTATAGCAAAATTATCATCTCCTCTATTATGCCTCCTTTGATACACCAGGCAGAGGATAATCTTTTTATTTGTATTTCTGTCTCTTCCCACCAGACTGTGAGCTCTTCAAGGACCAGGGAGATGCCTTATTGATATATGTTTCAGTAACCAGTGCAATGCTTGACTAATGGTTAATAGGTACTCAGTAAATGTTGATATTATTTATAATGTATAAAAATAAATTCTTGTTGAATGCATGCTTGTCTGGCAACAGCAAGGAGAACAAGTAACGAAAGGGATTGATTGTAGGCATTAATTCATACATTAATAACTCTTGGCTCATCACTGCACAAGGCAATGGGAGCAACTGAAGAAACAAAATCTAGGTCCCAGCGGGGAAGTCAAAATAAGCTCATGAAATAGCAGGGGTAACACAAACAATATACACTTTATCTCATAGTTAATGGTTCAGAGTGGTAGGAGGGGGATCTTAGAGCTTGGTACTTTGAGTTCTACACCCCCCCCCACCTGAGAGAATTACCCCAAACCAATGTTTAAAAGTTGAATTGCTGTCAGGACCCCTTTTCTGGGTTGTTCCTGACCCCCTCTTTGCACCTATACCTTGTACTTTGCCTGTTCCCTGAACAGCCCAACCCTTTTCGCATCTCCATGATCCCACACCCTTTCCTGCTGGAGTATTTTCAGCTCCTCCAGCCCTGACCCCCTCTCTGCTCCCAGCTGTGACTTCTCTCCCTCTCCCTGGCTATCCTTGCTTACACAGACATCCAGCAGATGCCCTCTGCCCTGGCAAGACCTCAGAACCCCCGCTGATGAGCCAGGGCAGACCTGGAGGGTTTGGCCCAATGGCCTGGTGTTCATCTTTTCCCTGCCACTAGAGGGTTTTCTAGGAGGCCTAAAGTATTGTAGTTACGGAAGAACCTTAAAGAAGAGGCTGCCCTATCCTGCCACACCCTCTCAGCTCTACACAAAGAAATGTGCCTCAAGCCCAGTGTTTGCAGACTTTGTGTCTCAACTGCTAAACCTCACCTACTTCACATTTGCTCTCTCTCACCATTCTTTTAGCATTTTCTGGTCAATGTTTCTGCCTGCTGTCTATAGCTTCATACCAGTGTTGGCTTTCTGATGCCCAATTCTGTTTCCCCTGGTTTCTGACCCTAATTTGCCGCTGGAAACTTCTGAATGTCCATTTGTTTTCTTGGTGCACCCAGTCCTAGAGCATTTGAGACAGTTACCTTAGGGTTTAACCAGGCCCCTGGTGCCCCACTACTATAATTATGTCACCTCTGGGCAGTTCCCACCATTTATCCAGGTGTCCTGAAAAGTAGGAGGCTTCATGAGAAAGGCAGGTCTTAAAGACTGGGCCAGATTCAGAAAGGTGAATAGACCAGGTTGGCAGGCAGTGAGAAAACAAAAATGGCATGAAGAAAACAAATTCTCCATGAGATAGGAAACTTTGGATCAGCATTCTGGGGGTTTCTTCCTGGAGCTGGATCACATTTCAGTGCAACCACTGACAATGCTGCTATCCAAATTAGGGACACTACAGGGCTCAAAAACACCTACCAAGGCAGCAGCTAGAATTCAATAAGTTACAGGAATGGTCTAAGTTTGGGAAAATCATTGCTCACTTTATTTATATATCTCTAAGAGAGAAGTTGTGGATTCTGAAGCTTGAAACCTCATATGTAATCTTAGAATGCCTGGACATTTCTGGGCACTGCTATGCTTGATGAGGGCACCAATGGTTTGGCATTAAGGATCAGGTTGTATGATCATTCTATTATGTGTACTAGCAGAAAATCTACAAGGTTCTAGATTTCCTGTTGCCTTACCCTAGAGAACGTGGGCAGAGCCAGCCACCTCTACCAGAGAACATTTTATGGAAGTTGATACCAACCAAAATGACAAGCCCAAATTTTAAGTGGCTCTAATTTAGTGAGGACTAGAAAAGCTGTGAACAGCATATACCCAGTACAGAGCCTTGGGAAAGGAGTCAAGGAAACAGACTGCTTATGGAGTCTGTACCAGTCAGCTTTCTCTGGGTTACACAATAAACAACTTCAAATTCTCAGGGGCTATAACAGCAAAGGTTGACTTCTTGCTCATGGTACACAAAGCCTGACAATTAAGTTGGTGAACTCATCCTAGAAAAATTCCTACATACCTCATTGCTGAACATCACTATGGTCACCTTCAAAGTACTCCCCTTGGGAAGCTATGTACCAATGCCAGCACCTAGTCCACCCTTCAAAGCAATTTTGGAACTCTTTTTCTGGAATGGCCATCAGAGCTGTTTTCGTATTACCCTTAATGTCATCAAAATGTATTTCAGTATTTTCTTCATCTTCAGTAAAGAAAGAAGTCATTGGGGGACAGGTCAGGTGAATAGGGAGGGTGTTCCAATAAAGTTATTTGTTTACTGGCTAAAACTCCCTCACAGACAGTGCCATGTGAGCTGGTGCATTGTCGTGATGCAAGAGCCATGAATTGTTGGCAAAAAGTTCAGGTTGTCTAACTTTTTCACACAGCTTTTTCAGCACTTTCAAATAATAAACTTGGTTAAGTGTTTGTCCAGTTGGTACAAATTCATAATGAATAATCCCTCGGATATCAAAAAAGATTAGCAACAGTGTTGCAACAAGTTCATGAACTTAATTATCCAACCTTATATGTCATCTCATATGAATAGGAGATGAGACTGGCTCCTCCTATAAATTCATATTATTCTAGGATGCAACCATGTTCCACATTTTCTTCATTCCAAGATCAAGGCTGAAGGAGCAGCTCTAATCTGACACATGACCGTTTTCCAGGAAGAGAGAAAAGACAGATGATGAGAATCCACAATGGCTCTTAAGGCTCTTCCTCAGGAGTGGTACATGTAACTTTCGCTCATGTTTCATTGGCCAAAGCAAGTTATGCAGCCAAACCTGAGGTCACTGGTTGGGAACGTACAATTCTCACACAAAGGAGAACAGCAGATATTGGGAACAATATCAGAACTAATACAAGGATAGACCTTGAGCCTCAGACCCAGTAGTTTATAGCTAATATGTTCAGAAGCCACTGTAAATTTCTGAGACAAGCAATAGCACCATAAAGCCGGATTACAAAGCCATCTACTTTGTCTGTTAATATAAATTGAAGGGCAGACAGTGCTATATAAGGGCCTCAGCTGGAGACCAGTACATTAATTCAAGGATAAGTCAATGGATTTGAGATGAAGATTATGTAAAAGAGAGAAATATGTGGGTAGAATAGTTGTTTTCAAGGAAAAATAGACAGGGCCATTCGCCTGGCTAGATAAGGGGGTTGGAGGGATATGAGTCAAAAATGATGCTTAGATTTTTTTTCACAAGCTCGGCTACGAGGCACTGGAACATGTCACTGAGTTGACGGTGGAGAGCATTCTAAAGGTTTCTCAGAATCACTGCACACTGATTTTCAAGAATGATATGCAGTAGCTATGATGTGCCACAAAGAGCACTGAACTTGGCCTCAAATATCTGGATGGGGTTCCCGGGTCTAGCATTCATTAGCTGGGTAGCCATGGGCAAATCCCTTCACTCTACGTGCCTCAGTATTTACATTTGTAAAAATGGAGATAATGACACATACTTCACAGGACTGCATGAAGACTACATTTCTGTGAACAGTATTTGTAATGATTTATAAGATTTGACTTTCAGAGTCCTAATTGTAAGGGCTTCCTCGGTCTAACCACCTGATAATGATTATATACTGTCCTGTGTTGTTTGGGGTTTAAAGCATACCACCACTTCATTTTTAAAATTCTATTTAAGTGTTTCCCTGTTGAAAACCTGGGAGGGTAGCCAGAGAATACAAACTATGGGTCATAACCTCAAACGTCTGTAGTAACCAGATAGGTAGTTTAAATGTAGGTTGGGTACAGAAAACTTCAGATACTTCCATAGGAATCATTGTAACATGGTACAAAGAAATATTTCCCTGTTATAGAAAAAACAATAGTGTATACAAAATGATAAAGGGCAATTGCCCCCTCTGCCTTAGAACCAGGGACAACAGGGAGTGGCGGAGGCCTTGGGAACTGCAGAGTAAAACTCAGTTGAAATTAAGCAGCAGCTGCTCAGTCCCAGCTGGATCTTGCTCTGCAGAAATTACTCCAGCTTGGCCAGATGTTCTTTATAGAGGAAGCCTGGGGGGCAGATGAAAAAGGTGAAGGGATTAAGAAGTACAAATTTGTAGTTACAAAATAGTCAAGAGGATGTAAAGTACAGCATGGAGGATACACTGAATAATATTGTAATAACTATGTGTGGTACCAGGTGGGTAATGGTCAGGGAGGTCACTTTGTAAATTATGTAAATGTCACAGATTTCACAGATTTTTTTTTTTTTTTTTGAGGGCAGTGAGCCATCCTGCCACCTGTTGGCAGCTCAACGGCAACTCAGCTCGGGCTGGCCTCGAACAGCTGTTGCTCAGAGCTCAGCTCACACTCTTGAGAGAGCTCTTAACCAACTGAGCCACTCGGCCGGCCCTGTAAATGTCTAACCACTATGCTGTACACCTGAAATTAACAGAACGTTGAATGTCAACTGCAGTTGAAAAAAATTTTTTTAAGTGCTGGAAATCTGGATATTTAAGTGATATTTTCTGATTATTAAACATTGGTAACTAATTAAAGTTTTTAGAAAACCCTCTGCAGTTGAAATACATCTGGCTTTGGGTCTATAGGCTGTCACCCAGGCATCACACAAAAGAGAAGGGAGCCGAACATAGTTAGCTCACAAAACTCTTATTCCAGTAGTAAGAGAGAAAAGAGTAGAGATTTGAGGCAATGGGGCAAACATTAATGAGGAAGGGAGGATGAGCAACTACCTATTTGTGTGCTGGAGATAAACTTTGAGGGGATACAAGAGAATCTCAAGAAGGGAATGTGCCTGATCACCTAGTCTCATGTATTCAGATTTAGATTTAGACTCATGGCCTTATCTCCCCTTTGGCTCAGGTGCCCTGCTTGAGCAGAGCAAGGGCCCTGATTTCCAGAATGATCAGGAACAAGAGATGGGACGACTGCCTCCTCCTATCTATCTGCATGGTCCAGGGAGCAGCTCACATTAGGACAATGCTAACTTGTAGTTCCATGATTACAACCTCAGTCTAAACTTATTTTCAAATTATCCCTGGGCCACACTGTTTTGAAGACCTGTCAGAATACGTTGCAGACAATGCTCAGACACAGATCTTTCAAATCCAGAATGCTAGAATTTCACCCCCAAGTAAGCAAACCCCACAGGCTGGCTGCTCTCTTCCTGTCTTCTGCATTCCTCTCTCCAGCTCAAGCACTGTTCAGCCTCATCTTGACATTTAAGGTTTCTGGCTGTGCTCATCTTTTCTTCCCACAGACAAGGGCTGTGAGGACAGACATCCTAACAGAGTGAGTTCCCTGTGGATTTTTAAACATTCAACTCACTATTTGGAAATAGCAATTACTCCTCCTTTCTCTTTTCAAATGACCATACAAATCAGTTTGCTTTAGGGGGTGGTTTTGTTTTATGTCCTTTTTAAGTATTGCGCAATTCCTTTTTATGGTGCTTTTTCTCAGGATTTTTGTGTCATTTCAACTTTCCATTGGTAAAACTATAATTAAGTTTCCCACTTGCTATTTTATGTCACATCTATGTTCTTTCATTTCACTTAAGCCTTTTCTTTTAGCCAGATTAAGATACATTGCAACTTTACTACACAATGTAACATTTTTAAAGTAATATGTTACGAGGAAGTAAAAGTTTAATCTGCTCTAACTTATTCTTGTCATTATTGTGTTACTTTACTTAAATATTTTCCTTAAGGATACAATTTAGGACTTTGGAATTACTATTTTGCACTTTTGTTTGTTTGTTAACTCATATCATATTGTTTTTCTTTCCCTGTTTGTTAGGGGACTGACAGACTTTCCATTCACTTTCTTCTTTTACCATATAAACGACTAGGTACTGTTTTAGTAAAAAGGTCTGGATTTGGAGACTGAATATGAATGCCTTTTCTCAATCAAAATATTCTTACTTAGAGGACAGCATATGAAAAAAATCTCTTCCTAGGAAAAACTTTCCTGAGTTTATATTGATTAGAAATCTGGAATAAACTCATTCAGTCATTAAAACATAATTATTTTGTGCCTACTATGTACCAGACACTCTTCTAAATACATAAGTTACGTCAATGAACAAGACAGATAAAATTTCTGTCTTTAAAGGGCTTACATTCTATTAGGAAGAGAGAGATAGTAAAATTACACACACACACAATACATATGTATAAAATTTTATATATATGTAAATGATGAGTGCTCAGAGGAAAATAATAACGAAAGAGGAATGGGCATAGATAGGCAGGGCATTCTAATTTTAAATACGGTTGTCAGGGTATGCTTCCCTGATTAAGTGACATTTGTGGGTGGGGGGATACAAATCACCTAAGAACATTGTAAGAACTTTGGCTTTACTCTGAGTAAAATGGGGGCTATCACAGGATTTGAGTAAGGGAATGAGCTGACTAGACTTACATATTAAAAGAATCACTTTGGCTCATTGAGAATAGAGTGTGGGAAGGGATGGAACAGGAGTGGAAACACAGACTAGTTAAGGGGCTAATGAGTTAATCCAGGAACTGAGGATGGTGGATGGACTCAAGGTGTAGCATGAAGGTGGATATTTAGAAGGTAGAGCCAACAGGATTTCCTGAACAGTTTCAATGTAGGTTGTGAAAGAAAGAGAGGAGTTCAGGATGACTCCAAGGCTTTTAGCCCAAGCAATCAAAACGCTGAAGTTACCATTTACTGAGAGGGGGAAATTTGTGTGGGTCGCACAGATTTGGAAGGAAAATCAGGAGCTTGTTTTTGGGCTTATTAAGTTTGAGATATTGATTAGATGTCTAAGTGGGAAAACCAAGTAAGCATTAGAAACGCAAATTGGAGCCCCAGGAGAGAGAACTATGCTGGAGTTAACAATGTAGGGTTGTTGTCATAGAGAGGGAATTCAAAGCTATATGACTGGATGAGCTCCTGCAAGGCAAGAGAAGGCCGTTTACCAAAGAGAAGAGAGTAGTCAGTGGTATCCAATGCTGCTGGTAGGTGAAGTAAGGACCAGGAATTGATCACTGTGTTCAGCAAAGTGGAAGCTGTCAGTCACCTTGGCAAGTTCAGTTTCAGTGGGAGCAAAACCCTGATTCGACTGAGCTGAAGAAAAATTGGAAGAAAGGCACTGGAGACAATGAGTATAAATGATTCTTCCGAGATGTTAAGATGCAAAGGAGGTTGAGAAGTGGAATGGAGAAAGCAAGGTCAAAATAAATTTTATTCCTTAAGATCAGAGAAATAACATATTTTAAAAATGGTGATGGCAATCATCTCTCCAATAGAGAGGAGGACATCAATGATATAGGAGACGGAGGACAATTGCTGGAGTTATCATTAGCGATTGGATGAGAAAGGACTGGTTTTCCAATAAGAGAAAGGACAGTTCATCCCTAGTAGTAGCAGGCAGGAAGGCAGAGGGTATGGGTACAGATTGAATTTGCTGTGAAGGCTTTTTTAGAAAAAATTTCCCCAGTGGAGAGAACATTCAATCCAGAGCCACCAAATGAGAAGCACTGGTTTACCTGGATGGGCAAGGCTAATTTTTTTCACTCTATGAATCCATTTTAGAAAGTAAAGGTCAACTTCTTCCTTCTCATTGTGGTTGATTAAGACATGTACCCTTGGCTTTTCTGGTTTCAATTTCATCATATTAATCGTAGCTATAACAGCCTGGCCATTTCCCTTCCTCTTTGGACCCTCTGTTACCTCAGTACTTGGTTACCCTACACACCACCCAGTTCCACTTCCGCCACTGAACTCCTCCCTCAGCGTGTGCTTTTCTAGTCTAGTTTCCCTTATTTCAATTTCCTCAGCTGTGAAGAAGAATTGCTTCCTACCTCCAAGGCTGAGCACTTAATTAAGTGAAATGGTTTAAACTCATCTAAAGAAACAGAAAGAAGAGGAAAGTGGGAGGTAGAGCAGAAGAAATCAGGAGTTTGGTTTTGAACTTGTTTGGTTTGAGGTCTCTATTAGATATCTAGGTGGAAAAACCATGTAAGTGGTTAGAAACACAAACTGGAGCTCAGGAGAGAGAACTATGCTGGAGATATAAATGTAGGGTTGTTGGCAAAGAGAGGGAATCAAAGCTATATGACTGGATGAGCTCCTTGAAGGGAGTAAGTGCAGTGTCTTGGAAAGCAAAAGTAGGCAAAAGATTACTCTTACCATTTGCTTAGGCTGAGCCCTTACTATATAATTTCAAAACATTATATGTATATGAGTTCCCATCTGTTGTATATTACGTTAGCTGTAATATTTCTAGAATCACAATACATTAAGAAATCTGGTCACACTTATAAAATGGGGACAGACTTATAATAGGTAACATTTACTGAGCAATACCTATGTTCTAGGCACTTAGTTAAGTCCTTTCCATATGTCATTTAATCCTTGGCTTCACAATAATTGGAGATATGTATTATTATCATCCCCCTTAAGAAACCAAGAGAAGTGACGGAGAGAGACTCAAATAATTTGCAGTTCTGCAGCTCTTCAGCATTACTGCCACTTTCCAAGCAAATATATTCTACATTTATTTATATATAGTTATGCAAGTATATCTAGATTTAGCCCTGTCCCTGAAGTGCTACTCTTGACTTTACAAGAAATTCATTATGATATCATTCATAAGCTACCCCAGGGTATTTGGGATCAATTTATAAAGCTTGATTTCTGTACAATTTTTTAACATGTTTCCAATTATTGAAATTCATATTGTTTATCACATGGACACTCTATTAGGCGATGAAAAAAAGAAGAATGCAAAATCACTCCTCCAAGGAGCTCAAGCTCTGCTCTAATGAGAAAGTCATTCATTCATTCAATAAGTATTATTGAGTGCCTTAGGGCACGCCACATGTTACAGTTTACGTAAGCACAAAACAACTTAGAATTATAATACTTGTAAAAAGAGATGCACATATAATGGCATTTATCTGACTTGGTCCCTTCAGACAGTATTATAAGTGCTTGGGCCTCTAGGGCCAGGATGTCTGACTTAAAAAATCTTGCTCTGCCACTTAAAGGCTGTGTGATCTTGCGCTACTTATGTACGCTTTCTAGGCCTTTGTTTCCTGGAAACAAGAGGATAGTGATACCATCTCTCTCATAAGAGTTGCTATGAAGACTAAAAGTGAATTACTAAAAGTGAAGTATTAAGTACTTAGAGCAGTGCCTGGCCCATCATAAGCCCTGTAGCTGTTATTATTAGTGTGATACAGATTTACCATGTGCTGGAACAGTTGCCATTTCTGAGCAGAACAACTCAGCAAAGGACAGTAAGTGCTCTGTAAGGTTTGGTTAAATAGAACTTCCTTCATGCCTTATTATGTTTCTACCACCTCATTCCTGTGAACATGCCGAGTGTGGCCTCATATTTCTTTTTTTTAATCATATTTCTTAATTTTGAACACAATGTCAAATCAGTTATTGTCCTTTGCCGCCTCCTTCTCATTTGTTTTCCTTGGGGGAACAGGGGAAGCTGATAGCTTTTTACATCCTAGATTATCAGAGTGATCTTTCATTATTTGTCATTGGTAGAGCTCTTACCAGTTTTATCTTTAAAAATCTTTTTGTTTACTACTTTTCTTATTATCATTGTAATACAAGTTCTGATAATTACATTCATGAACTCATCCTAGAAAATGTGCTACAAACCTCATTGCTGAATAACACTATGGTCACCTTCAATGTACTCCCCTTGGGAAGCTATGCACCGATGCCAGTACCTAGTCCACCCTTCAAAGCAATTTTGGAACTCTTTTTTCTGGAATGGCCATCAGAGCTGTTGTATTACCCTTGATGTCCTGAATGTCATCAAAATGTCTTCCTTTCAATATTTCCTTTATCTTCAGGTAAAGAAAGAAGTCACTGGGGAACAGATCAGGTGAGTAGGGAGGGTGTTCCAATACAGTTATTTGTTTACTGGCTAAAAACTCCCTCACACATAGTGCCGTGTGAGCTGGTGCATTGTGGTAATGCAAGAGCCATGAATTGTTGATGAAAAGTTCAGTTAACCAAACTTTGTCACGCAAGCCTCTTCAGCACTTCCATATAGTAAACTTGGTTAAGTGTTTGTCCAGTTGGTACAAATTCATAATGAATAATCCCTCTGATATCAAAAAAGGTTAGCAAGATTGTTGCAACAAGTTTGCAAACTTAATTGTGCTCAACATAGAAACAATTTAAATAAATAGAACTTTGAACAGAAAGGGAACAGCTCTGGTAATCCCACATCCAGCGATAATCACTGTTAACTGCTTGTTATGTATGCTTCCAGATTTTTCCGAAGCATACACTTAATATATAAAGACAAGAAACACAAATAAAAATGGGATCACACTACTCATATTGCTCTGCAACATTCTTTTTCACTTATAGATTTTACACATTCTTCCATGTTGGAACAAATAGATTTATCTTATTTTCATTAATAGCTTCTTAAGGTTTTCTTATACAGATCTTGCAGAATTTGCTTAACTAGTTTCCCTACTGGCATTTTGCTATTAGATTTTCACACCATTTTCCACTATTACAAACAATGCTGCAATAAACATACCTGTACATACATTTTTTTTGTACATAGGTGTATTTCTGAAATACATAAATTTGGCCATAACTATGTTCCCAAGAATAAAATCCTAGATGTAGAATTGCCTGGTCAAAGAGTACATATCTATTTTTATCAAAAATTGCCACATTGTCCTCCAAAGGGATTAATCCAATTTAGACTCACATTCTTGTTTCTCCACATTTGACTGTCTTCTGAGTATTACTCCTTTCTTTTCTCAAGTTATACTGATTTTGAAAACACATTTCTCTCAAACGTAGAATCACAGTTTAAAACTTAGGGAAAATCAAAACACGGCACAAAGTGGTGTTATCGACAGCAACATAGTCCAAATTAATTATAATAGTGGGGTGTTTTCAATCAAAATAGCACACCACTAGATGTTAGCAGTTATAAAATTGCTCCAAGCTCCCAGATCAACAAATCCGGTACTGTGATTAGATCACTTGCCACATAGCTCCTGCCCACACCTCCTTCTTGGCTGGGTGTGTGGAATACAAGAAGCTGCTGGCATGAGGGACAGGGCACGGAAAATGAGAAAGCAAGAGGTCAGAAGGGTTCAAAATCTAGAGTCATCTTGTAATTAGTATAGGACAGTCCCTTGAGGGTGTGGTGGACCTCTGTGTTCATACTCCCCCCTGTTAGGGCGGCTCCTCTTTACTTCCGGTGCTTGACACACAAGGGCGCACCATCCAAGGGTCAGTTCTATCACCGGCTGCTTTCTGAAGCCTTCCCCGAAACCCTGAAACATCACTCTCTTTAACGCATCACCTTCCTGAGGACTGAAGGGCATTTTTTTTTTTTTTTTTAGTAAATGTTTATTGAACACTCACTGACTTGGAGATCTTCGTAGAAGAGAGATGAAACTTCCCAGTGTTCACAGAAATGGGCGGATTTGGATAAAAGAAGTTATTTATTAGGTTGGAACCATTTAACTTGTTTAAAGCAAACAATTCCAAACATCCCTTCTGACTTTATTTCTTGACCCCTGCTCCTTCCTAGCTGCGAAAAAGACTGCAAATATGCGTACTTTGATCTTACCACGGAAAAACTATCGAGTTGGAAAACACCTCTTAGCACAGGCCAACCTTACACATCTGCCTGTTTGAGATACAAGGCATTTTGGGCAAAAAGGAATGGGGAAGAAAGAGCAGACTCAGATTCAAAGAAGAGCTGACTCTCCAATATATCTTTTATAGCAGTGACAGAACAAACGAGGCTTGGAAAATATTCGTGCCAAGATCAAGTTGTGTGTGCTCCAAATCCCAGGTAAGTTATTTTGTTCTATGGGTTTGGAAGCCGCTTACATGGACTTTTAGGCAAATCCTCCCCTACCATTTCATTGCATTTCTCCCCAAGTCTTACGAATCAGAGTTTTAGTCAACAGGATAGACCTAGACAGGGTGATGGCTCCTGACCTCGCCTCGCCCCCGCCTGACGACTGGCGTTGCGGGGCACCGCGCCCTGCCCAGGTGGGCGTTTGACAGTATTTCGGGCACCGCGATCTCGGCTGCCGCTCTTCCCCGCGCCATGCACCTGTGCGGCGTCTGGCAGCCTATCGCCACCAGTCCCTGACCCTGGGCCACCTAACTCGCCACACACCCAGCGCTGGTCGGAAGCGCCCCGACCCTCGGCAGGCACGGCAGAGCCACCGGGGGCCAGCGCTCGCAATCACATGGAGGCCCGGGCCCGCCCCATTGGCTGCGGCGGAGCCAGTCGCGGCGCTCGCCAGCTGCGGTTGGTCCTGGAGCAGCAGCGCCTGCACGGGCCCGGAGTCCATGTTACGCTTTGTCTAATTCCCCCCGTTACAGAGTCATGTGCTGCTGCTCTGGTCGCCGCCGCTGCCGCCGCCCGTGGTGCCCCGGCTCCTCCGCCGCGCTTCCAGGTGGCCGCCGCGGGCGGGGCCGCGGGACCAGGGTCCAGGGCGCCGCGCGCCTTCGCCGCCCCGCCGCGCTCGGGGGCAGCCGCCGCCCGCCGCAGGTGATGCCGCCACCTCCCGTCTCAGCATAAGCCGTGCCTCGGCGGCCAAGCTGCCCCGGCTGTCCCCCAAGGTTGGTGCGCACCTCTCCGGGGCAGGGGCCGAGCGCTGCGCTGGTGGGAGCCGCGCCGGAGCCGCCACCCGCCAGCGCGGCGCAGACCTTCGGCGCCGCGGCCCGAACTCGCAGCGAGGGGGAGAGGCGAGGGGTAGCAGAAGGCGACTGTGGCCGGGGTAGGCTGCCTCCTCTGTCCCCCTCGGGCCCGGAAGACTGTTCCGCTTTGGGCATTTGGAGTGGCGGGAGCCTGGGCCTCGGGCGGTGGGCCCTGCGGGAGGAGAGGCCCGCCTGTCTCCCTCCGGCTCCCCCTCGCGCGCGCTCCCTTCTCCCGCCGCCCTCCGCCCGGTTGAGCCGGCGAGGACACCCGGGTAGGGCTCCGCTGGTTCCTCCTGGAGGCGGGTGTTCGGTGGCTGGCCTTGCTGGCCGGGTGCCCAGGAGGGGAGCCCTTTAACTTCTCCAGGAACGCTTCCCCTTCGCCTCC
The DNA here is from genome assembly GCA_033961575.1 of Aselliscus stoliczkanus. Classification (NCBI taxonomy): domain Eukaryota; kingdom Metazoa; phylum Chordata; class Mammalia; order Chiroptera; family Hipposideridae; genus Aselliscus; species Aselliscus stoliczkanus. The sequence goes on along the minus strand of CM066730.1, from coordinate 112,505,393 downwards.
TTCCCGCGCCGGGTGGGCTGGGCGGGGAATCGAGGGCCGCGGCCCGCCCCCAGCGCTGGGAGGAGGGAGGCCGGGGCCCGCAGGTGCACCCAGCCCGCCGCGGGCCATCTCCGGGTTGGGTACCGGTATAATCCGCTTCTAGCTTGTTTGGAAGCGTGGGCACTTGGGAGCGGGACTTCTGCTCGAATCCTGTCCAGGGGCTTGGAAAGGAGGATTGTGGGGGGCGGTTGCCCAGATAACCATCACCTCCGCGGACTGGAGGGTGGATAGGGGCCTTTCTCTTTCTGGGGTCCTTTATTTGGGGTATCTCTTACGGATGAAGAAATAAGGTCTTTTGGTTTCTTTAAAAGCCAACCGCAGTGAAGAAAAGCTGCTGCATGCGAGGGGAGGAGAGGTAGGTCCCCGTTGGAGAGGGAGAGGTGGGGTGTGGGATCCCACCGGGTATGCATTTGGGGGGGGGGACGAGTGTGTGGCAGAAGGTTGGGGGGTAGGGTATCCGAAAAGAAAAAGTGCAAAGGTGAGAGGGAGGCATCTCTCAGGAGGTAAACAGAGAACGTATATTGGGGAGTCCTGGCAGACCCCGGGGCCCACTTGAGTCACTTGGGGCCCACTTGAGTCACTTGGGCTCATACATGCCTCCTTCTGCTTTGCAGATTTCTTCCTTTCCTCCTTGACTTTGAAAGATATTTGTTGTTGGGCAAAGAAAGCTATGAGGACATATTTTGAGAGAGATACAGTAGTAAAGAGAGCTGACATCTGGAAATTTAGTAGCTTTGATAATACAATTACATTTAGTCAGTGTTTATTGAGCACCTATTATGTGTTCTGTGCTGGACTGGACGTTGCAGGAGTCTGGACAGGCAGAGAATTCCCGTCAACAGTAGTGGTGAGGGCTATTTACCTCATAAAAAACCAAAGGGCGCTTCCAAGTGCCAACTATGACAATGATTCAAACCTTCCCCTCCAAAGCTCCTGGGGCCTCTGCTTTTTACAGACCTGTGGGAAGAGTCTTGCACATAACCAGTAAATGGGGTCTTCAGAGAGCATGTGTTTATACAGTTCATAAATACTGACCAAACCTACCGTCAGCTAGGGCAGGATTAGAATTGTCGTTTCTCCAGTCTTCGACATTAAAAATTCAAGAGCCAGATAGGAAAGATCCTGAGATGAAAATTAGGTAGTTAAAACACGGATCTGACAAAGTTGATTTGGAGTGTCTGATCTCTAGGTTATTTAGGGAGCCTGCCATGAAATGATTAGGTAGTCCATGGAGATGAGGGTGGGGGGGAAAATTCAAAATCTTGAATTGGCATGGTTTATTTATATATTTGAACATTTGATCTTAGATTTGGCTCATTTGTATTGAAGTGTGTGAGTGTGTACTTTGTTGATTAAAATGTAACACCTTAGGAGGTTGGAGACGAGATTGTCCTTAGGTGACCCAGGACCCCAGTCTCTTCCATTACCATGCTGAATAGTGTATGACACAGTAAAAGTATTGAGCTATATTTGTATGGCCCCAAAACAAACAAAAAGATAACAAAAAAAAACTTGGTCAAAACTTGGCCCTTTTTTTCTGAAGTTTCATATTGTATGGAGCTTTTTTGATTGATTTTAGAACATTTTGAAGTTTTGTCATGTCCCAATAGCTAAATTGTTTTGGTAGCTATCTTTTGGAAATCAGACTTGGTTTGATCTCAGTACTGTAGGTAAATTGGCACTAGCTATGAAAAAGTAAAGTTTTGTCAAATTTTACTCATGATCACATCTGTTCTTGAAATGGTAGTTGATGAGGGATTTCACGTATTTTCATGTATAATTGAGCTGCTGTTTGACGTTCTGAGAAACAGCAGTCTGTATTTATTGCATGCCAGCAGTAAGCAGAGAACCAGAGTGGGTGCTGTGAGGCCTTAATAAGAAGGAGAGGATTCTTGAACTAATAGAGGGCAGATAAGACAGGTGCGCATGAGGACACCGCCAGAAGGGAACAATTGAATTTGGCTAGGAGGCCAAGGAATACTGATGTGGAAAGGGTGTTTGGAGCCAGATGGAAGTACTGTGTTTGTTGGAGAAGCAGGAAGAAGCACACATTCAGGGAAATTTTGAGGTCTGTCAGAGGTCAAAAATAGTAAATAGGTTTGCCTGGCTAAAGCAGAGACCATGACTAATGAAGGAAGGTAGAGGGAGTCTAGTTAGTGGAAAACTTGAACCACAGGACAGTGGTGTTAATCATTTGCCTCAAGAAGAGTGGTTCTCAACAGGAGTTGGTTTTGCCTCCCAGCAGACATTTGGCAATGTCTGGAATCATTTTTGCTTGTCATAACTGGGAGGCAGGTACTACTGACATCTAGTGTGGGTAGAGGCCAGGGATCCTCCTAAACATCCTCCAGTGCCAGCATATTGCCCCACAACGAAGAGTTTTCCTGTTTAAAATGTTAGTTGTGCCAAGGTTGAGAAACCCTGCTCAAGACAATGAACATAAAGGCCACTGTGAAGTGAAGTTATGTCTCAGAATAGGCCTTGAAGGAGATGATTCTGGACGTGTGAGGAAAGTCACTGAGGTTAGGAAGCCAATCTGGGAGACCTCTGCTGTGCTCAATGAGGCAAATCGTAATCATAAGAAAAGGGCATTTTTGAGAGATCATGGCAGATGAGCTAGCAGGGCAGTATAATATTGGGTAAGTGGGGAGTCACAGAATCAGACCCGGAATTTTAATTAGAGAGGCCTTGGTCTACCTTTAGTACATTTTTATGCTTGCTAGGCAGCTCCTGTTTAAAGTCCCCAAAGAGCAGGCAACTTGGTAAAGTGTCCTCACTTTGCATCTTCCATAGATTCTGCTTCTTTAAGTAAACAACATGGAATAAAGCCTATTTTACCATATAACAAAAGTGTTAAGTTGCTACACATTATAATGAAACAACTTTGAGTGGAATGACATTATTCAAGGATCTGTACTTTTGAAGTTAGGTCATTGTATCTTTGGACTGTGTGTGTGATTATTATTTGAGCTAAAGATGGCTTCCTTGAAACTTTGTTTCCATGGATTCTATCCCTCTTGAACTACCCACTTCCTTCCATAGGATAGCCATTTGAAAGCACAAAGACAGTATGATGTCACCCTTCCCACCCCCCTTAACTTTCTCAATGCAAAATAACCCCAAGTCTCAGAGTCCTGCATGGTTGTGGTTTCTAGGTGTCTTTCTAGGTGTCTTCTCAGTTTGTCAGCGTCTCATGGACAGTAATGCATGTCTGGAATTGAATATGGTAGTTGAGATGTGATCTAGTCAATCCAGAGTACAGCTGTTTCTTGAGACCAAGGAATATGCATCTACTTCCTGCAGCTTAAGCTTTGTTTTTTAAAAAGCAGTGTCCAGCCCAGACTCATGTGTAGGTTCTAGATAGTCAAAACTCCCAGATGTTTGTTGTGTGAGCTGCTACATCCTGCATTCATTGGGCAGGGGTGTGGGCAGTTGAGTCTTTTGGTTTGTTTGGTTGATTTTTGTCCCTGCATCCTGCACCTGCATTATTTGGCATGCGTGCGTGCGTGCGTGCGTGTGTGTGTGTGTGTGTGTGTGTGTATGTGTAGTTGAATGGAAGTCTTTTGGTTGGTTGGTTTTTGTCCCTCTTCAATGCTATCCTGTTTATTTTGGTCCAGTCTTCAGGCCTTTTGAGATTTTAAAATCTTGATTCTTCCTTCCAATCATGAGAGAGGAGTGGAATGACTTTGCCAAAAGCTCTGTAGTCACTAATATTAATATTACACGAAACCTAGTAGTTTGGCACTGCTGGTCCTATTTGAGGGCTTGGGGTGCTGAGTGATAGAGGTGAATTGCAGGGGTTGGGTAGCCCTCAGTTTAGGGGCTCCTGAGAAACCTGTATTTATGGCCAAGCTACGTTGCATTTAATTCTTGCTAATGTATATACCTGAGGTACCCTTTAAAATTATTTGAGTCTGCTGCAAGCTTCTGAAATGGCCCTCTGTCCTCTGGGGTCTAATTCTGTTAAGACACCTAGCAGAGAAATCCTACTGTTCTGTGAAAATCTGAAGCTTGCCACATCAGAGTTGCTTTTGAAATTTGGGAAGAGGTAAACACGATAACTGGTACTGGCAAAAACCATGTATGAATTTGGTTCCCACTCAGGCTAAGCTTTTCTTCTTTTCTTTTTGCTGGTATGCCCCAAATACTTAATTAGCGACAGCTTTACATTTGGAGAAGGAGAAAGGATTGAGGCTTAGAAATAAGCCATTTTCCCAGAACTAGGCTTTAGCTTGTCACTGATGTAATTTCATGCTTATCAGATTTCATTGAGAAGACATTAGGAAATTACCATTCTCAATGTCTTTCGAAGCAGGCAGGTCAGAAATCCTCAGTGACTTGGTGCCCAATTCTCTAAATGTTCTAGATCTCTCCAACAAAACTAGATTTATATAAATTACTTGGTTCGGGTGGCAGCCATCCAGTAGTGTTGAGAGTGCTAGAACAAAATTCCAGATCTCTTAGCCAACATGTGCAACCTCTGTGTTATACTACATAATTATCATGCCGTGAGCCCTTGCTGGTGAGTTGTCTGTCTAGATAGTACAGGGTACTTGCTTTCACTGATGTACTTGTCCATGTGTGAAACCTCTCTAGATCCTCTGGAGATGAAGGATCTTCCTGGGAGACATATTTGGTGAATATTTGAGATTTCTTGAGTGCGAAGATGTTTGAAAACAGTTTGAAAACTGTTCTTTTATTTTTTCAAAGGCTGTATCAAGGTTGAAGTCACCTTGGGATTAAGGATGCAGTGTATCATTTTGAATAGAACAATAGAATTTTATAGATGGAAGGGATCAACACTTGAATTTTATAGATGAGAAAAGCGAGGTTTAGAGAGGTGATGTAATGAGCTGCCGCTCACATATGTAGTGACAGAGCAAGCATTTGACTCCATCTGCCTTAAAGGCCACAAATAAAGATTTCTCAGGATAAAATATTTCTTCTCTGCTTAGGGTGTAAACAGTGGGGTCCCTCAGGTCTTATTTACATAATTCCTCCAAAAGAAGGAGAACCCAGTGGAATTTTCTAGGTTTACAGATGACAGTAAGCTCTTCTGAATTATAAAATACCTAACCAGTGGGGATGTACTCCAGGGAAACCATCCTGGGATATGTTAGTCATCAGAAGATTTATTTGTGGGCAAATATGAGGTCAGGTATTAAGGGGGAAATTATGGAATTGTCATAGCATGGTGTTTTGGGGGGAAAACCCAGGAAAGGACTTTAAAAATACTTTCACAATGTTGTCCCACTTGCTGTTGGAGGTCACAGAGGACAGGAGATGCTAAACTTTATCAAAAAGATTTTGGAGGCCGGCCGAGTGGCATGGTGGTTAAGCGCTGGCTTGGGAAGCCAGAGGCCCCGGTTCGGGTCCCACATATGAGGGCCAATGACACTGCCCTCAAAAAAAGAGAAAAAAAAAAAAAGATTTTGGAAACAAAACAGAAAACTCAGTCTTCATTGAGTTTTGCGCCGTACTTTATTGACAGACTTTAGGAAAGACACTGGAGCTGGAATGACCGATGTAATGGCACCGAGAAAGTGTAGCTATTCCTGCTAGAATGGAAGCACCATGCAGACAGGGCCTTTTCCATTTGTTTCTCTGATAAAAAAATATTGGGTTTCTAGCATCTAGAAAGGCGACAGCTGGGAGGAGATGTTATTGAAGCCCATGAAATCACGGGATAGGGACCAAGGAAACCTGGATTGGTCACCTAATACCAACAGACCTGACTGTGGTATGTCATTTGCCTGCTTCCTTGTCTCCATGTTCCCGGACTCTATGATGAAGGCAGGGGTATACCTGTGTTGTTCTCCTCTGATTTCCTGTGTCCCACATTTGCCAGGCCCACCATTTGTGTTTGTCGCCTATAGGAATGCAGAAAGAGGTATATCTTAAAGCTTTATAAGACATAAATTCAGGATGGATGCAAAAAAATATGGTACCAATTTTTCTTAGCCCTTGCTGGCGTCAGAATCGTTCTGGGGAATACACAGTTTCTATCTGAAGTTGGGAATTCTTGTATGTGGAGGGTCAATTTAAGTGATAGGTGGATTTTTTTATTGTAAAGGTGGCCGGCACCCCTAACCCTAACCCTCACGTTGTTAAGGATCTATATTTTAAAGTTATTAATACATGAACCCAGACCCTTCCCCATACCTATTGAATCAGAGTGTCTGGGAGTGGAGTTTCAGTTTGAAAAGAACCCTCCCTGCCCCCAGGTGATTCTGATGTGTAGCCAAGACTGAGAACCACCATCTTATGTAGTCCTATGCAAAGGCAGGGTACTGACTCAGGACACCTCCCAAAAGGCTTTGAAACATTTGTGGCTGTCCAGCTCTCCCACAATGGAGACAGGGCAAATGCATGCCCCTCACGTTGGGTGTGAAATCCCACAATTGGTTATTAAGACAAACAAGGAGCTTTGAAGATAAATCTGCATCCTTGGAAGGTGATGACCAAGACAGTCGATGTGCCACAGTGCAGCCCTTGGTGCCCGCATGAGACACTGCATCCTGGACTACAGGGCATGATGGGCCCAACCGACCATCTATTTTGGAGCAGTCGTTTCCAGAATGGGTCCATGAGGACAGTTGCACCAGCCTGTGCAAAAGTGAGAAGCAAGACAGTGCTGCAAGCTTTTCAGTTTTAATTTTAGTTTATTCAATGTAAAGGGCCCTTTTTTTTTTTTCTTTAAGCTTCGGTTGTCCTCCCTCCTTTGAGGGGTTAATATTTTTTTCATTTTATGAAAGGATGGCGATGGTTTGCTTTTTGGTGTCATTCCTTAGTCACCTAAACCCGGGCAATTTGATGAATGTCTTCCCTTTGAAGTTTTCCTAGTCCACGACATCAAAAGTCTGGGAATTACTACCGCTGTGAGATTTTCAAGATGTCTGTCTCCTCCTCTTGACGCCTGCTATTGGGGAAGGCTCATAAATATCAATGGTAGATTTCACTATGAACATTTCATTTCTTAAAAACACTTTTGCAGCCCGGCCGAGTGGCACATAGGTTAAGAGCTGGCTTGGGATGCCAGCAGCCCCAGTTCGGATCCCACATATGAGGGCCAGTGACACTGCCCTCTACAGCTAAGATGGTGAACAACAGCTCCACCTGGAGCTGGGCTGCTGTGAGTCGCTGGCACCGGCGTAGGCTGTAGCCCCTGCTGCAGTGGGCTGCCGGAAGCTACTGTAAGCTGCCGGGAGCAGCTGTCCAATGGTCAGCGAGCGACTGCCTCAGCCGGGGAAGAGCGCAATGATAACACCAACATGGGCCAGTGAGGCGACATCCTCCACAACTAGGCTGAAGAACAAAAGGACAGCAACTTGTCTGTTCCCCTTCCCCGGTTTCCCAACGCTGTTCCCCTCCTCCAATTCCCCAATAAAATCTTATATTAAAAAAAAAATTTTGCTTTCCTCTTCTGCTTGCTGGTAAAAGTTAGGAACTTTCAGAGAAGGTTTCAGCAACCCATAAACCCTACTGCTAAATAAATCTCAGCATCAACAGATCACCAGCACTGCAGTGAATTCTACAAAACATGTGGAAGAAAGGAAGTGCAAGCCAGCCACCTCTTCTCTCTGCAGGATGCTGACCAACAGAAAGCAGCCTCTCCAGGTCTCACACAGTGGAGACGGGACCCATCACCTTGGGTATGAAATGTCATTAGTCAAAATTCTCTTCACTGATTGTCCCAACCCAGTTCTAAGAAACGTTTGAAAATTAAAATTCTCTGGAAAATGGCCTCCATGATGCTTTCATTGGCACCCTACTGAGTAAGCTTTTAAAATCAGTTTGTTATCAGATATAACTAGTTTTTGTAAATATAACTGGTCAAGAATTAATTGAACAATTATGGAATACCCAAAGTTAATAATAATTATTTATTAGGCTTTCACTGATTGTCCAAACCTGTGCCCTAGAATTTCAATACATTCTCATTTACTCCTCGAAACAATCCTGAGTGGACAGTGGACATATTCCCATTTTACAGATGAGGTAAGCTTGAGAGGTAACTGATGCTTGAGAGGTTATGTGACTTGCAAAAAAAAAAAAAATCACACAGAAGTGGTGGAGGTGAGATTTGAAACTAGCCTTGTTTATTTCAAAGTCCATTCTCTTATCTACTGTATTCTTCTCATTTCTCTTAGATTTCTTTGCATTCATTTTATAATACCTATTAATAGTTCTGTTTCAAAGACAAAAACGAGAATCAGATTTTGAGGTATAAAGGGACCTTACAATGTGTCTAGTTCATGCTCCTCACTTATGCATCAGATCTGAAAGGTAGGAACACAGCCAGGAGAGTCGAGCTGTAGTGGTGCCCAGGTCTCCAGGCTTCCAGGCAGGCGTTCTGGTCAGCGCACAGTGGTTTTAGAAGATACCAACTCCTTGGTAACACCACTTGAGGGAAAGTTTATCCTAGAATTGAGAGGGTAATTCACATAATTTGTTTTGGTGCTTTCTGTAGCCCTATTCACTTTTATAATATCACCAATTATTGGTAGAATGCTGCTTGTAATAGTACACACTAAACACCTTCCTCATAATTAGATCTGACCCTACAATAACTACTGTACATAAATATATAAAGATGTAGCTAATATTTGTTAAGGTGTTAAGACCAAATGCTTGCTAAATAAATGCTATAACAAATATACGAACTCAAGCAATCATTATTCATATCCTCTAAATAAAGAATGAATTAATAAATATCCATATATTTACATACAGTCTGTTTTATTTATAGATGTACTATACCCAACTATAATCATTTCAGTGGAGTGAATTCATTCTGTTAGAGTTTCTACTTTAGTGGTTTTATTTTACATCTTAACATGTAACCAATAATAAAGTACAAATTGGGAAATGGTCTGCAGTGTTACAGAGCTTATACAAATGCACCCCCTTCCTGTACACACATGTGGGGAGGGAGGGAGGGAGGGAGAGAGAATTTCCTCTCTTCTTAGTTCTTTTCAAATATTTTCCTGTTATGGAACATTATCCTTTTTGCTTAGTTCTAAGTTTGTTTTGTTTTGTTTTTTATAAATTATTTGTATCTGAAAATGCTATCCCAAGCAGAAACTTTATAATTACATCTATAATTTCTAAGAGAGAGAGAGAGAGAAAGAGAGAGAGAGAGAGAGAGAGAGAGAGAGAGAGAGAGAGAGAGAGAGTTAGATACTAGCTAATGGCCAAGGGTCTCAGCAAATACCGAACGCTGCCTGACCGCTGCCTGACGTGGGCCTCACATAAGATGATTTATGGCAGCTGGTACTGAACCTGAGGGGAGGGTGAAGGGGGAGGGTGGGCTTGTGCTGAGCTAGAAAATGCAGGTCCTGTCTAAGGGGGTCTGTTGAGCAGACCTATTCAGCAGCCAATCGTTACCATGTGGGAATGTGGGCCAGTCTCGCCAGATCTGATTTTTCACTGTAAGCCAGAAATCTGGTTTATGACATAAAAATCTGATTTTAAAAGATTGGTTAACTCAACACTTCAAATACTTTCTGCAGACCAAACAAAATATTTACTTTATGGACTAGATAACAGCCTATAGGCTTTGGCCCTTAGAGCTAGGTAGCCTTTTAGTGGCCAGGTGAACGGAAGCATAGGATTTTAATAAAAGCACAACACACTTTAAAAAATCAGTTTAATAGTAACAATTTCTGCCCTTTAAATTTGGGCATTTGAAGGGGTTGTCCTGCCTGAGGAGTGATAGATTCTGGGAGAAATAGGTAGGCTATGGGAACGAAGCATCTAGCAGAAGATGATATGATATGGGGGTGGCGGAGTGGACAGGTGGGCCTTGTGGTAGAGAATGAAGGGTAAGTGCTATTTGGAGGTGAAGAAAGAGATCATTTATCCCAGTAGGTAAGGGGAAAGTAAGATTTCTTTTTGTCTTAATAATGATTTGGGGATAATAGGGAAGAGAGGGAAAACAAAGAGGAGTCCTTACAGATGGGAAAGAGAAAATTGTGACCCGATAAATATTGAGAAATAGTGCAGGGTCTATGCGGGTGGGCAGAAAGAGTGCCATTATGTTGCTGTTCCTAGTGCATGCACATGAATTTGTGTTGTGGCTTCTGCAGAAGGAGAATTGGAATGAAACAGAAGGGAAAGGGTTTATGTCAGAAAGGAGACTATATAGAGTGAGGAAAAAAGAGAGAACTAACTACAGAACAGCTGATATCCAAGAGTAAACCAAGCCAAGTAGAAAATGTGTGCATTGCAGAAAGTTGGCTATGTTCAAGCACAAACTAACACTCATTCCCCCCCACCCCAAACCACAGCATTGTCCGAGCGGGTGTTCATGGCAGCCCCCAGCTCCCAGATGGCTCTGGACCCCAGCTGTTTCTCTGGTGGATGGCTAGTGTGCCCAGCGCCACTGGGAGCAGCCGGCATGTCGCTTTGTGTGGAGTTAGTGGCAGTAGGCTGCGCCTGCCCAGTCAGGGCACGCTGCTTGGGGAACAGTGCAGGCTGAGTTTCAGCTCCTCTCCCTGGCTGGGTGCCCCTCTCCAGGACACCCCCTCATACCCATATTGTCACCCTGCTAGTACTCCTGTCTTTAGTTGGATCTGCTCCTCTGGGGAGAATTTTCCCATCCTATAACTTGTACACTTGCCCTGTTTCAAAGAGAAGAAAGGTGCTATCTTAGCAGATCTCTATTACACTAGCTGAGTCTGGACTCCTAGCCTGAGAGGGGATTTTTAAAAGCATTTTTCTGTTCATCATCCTACGTATAGCACGTTGTTCCTGGAATTTCAGCATTTTCTGGGAAAGAAACCTTTTGATTCATCAGCAGGTTTTATTCCAGCCTTTAGGACAGTCATCCCTGTGTGACTGGCACCACGTCTTTCTCAGCTGCTGTAACGTTACATTTTTAACACTTTGTTTGATTTCAGAATAAAAATATGCATTTTAAAAATGTGCCCCCCCATGCGTTTAATGCACTAAGGGTCTTTGTTTTTTCTCATTATGGAAGCTGGTTTATAGTTATTGAGAGAATGGGTACAGATTTGCTTGCAGTGTTGCTGGGAAGAATGAAAATTCTTCAAATTCCATTGTTTGTTCTAGGGACTCTAGTCCACAGCATGGAAATCCTGGAAGATCCTATCAGGAAGTGAAACTTGTAAATAGTCTTTGTGCTGTTTTGGGGCATTATGGATTAACAAATTGTACAAGAAGTCTTCTTTACCTTCTTATAAAATACACTTAAATAAAGAGCACAATCATAGAGACTATTCTGGAAGTAATAATAGGAAACACTTATGAAGTACTCACACGTGCCTGGCACTATTTGGGGCTCTTTATATGTATTAGCTCACGTACTCCTGCCAAAAGCTCCCATTTTGTAGCAGAGGAAACTGAGGCCCGGTTCCCCAGCCTGGCCGCGCTTCCCCAATCACCGTGAGCAGCCAAGGACCTCAAGGCTACATAACGAGAAGTGGCAGAGCTGGGATTCAAACCTAAGTGGCTGTGACTTCAGGATCTATGCTTTTGAGGACTGCATTATTATTGCATCTGTACTCTCTAACAAAAAACTAATTTTGCTTTCCAAAAAAGGAAGAAAATTATACTCCTTTCCTCATATCTTCTCCCCAAATGAAACTGACAAACAAAATGGTCAGGAGACAATTTCCATCTAGGAACAGAAAGCTAACGGATCTTTCTGGAACACTGCACTAAAAGACCGGACTGATCGTTCCAAGGGCTGCAGTGGGGACCTTGCTGCTGTGACAGCCCTGGCTGTTGGCACCAGAACTGTTTTGAAGAGCACAGAAACATTTACCTTTACAACTAGTGGATTTGCTGAGCTGCTGAAAACGTTTTTAAAATTGTTTTTCGCAATTACTTATAGTGCCATGGGAAGGACCAAGGAGCTTAGAGGACTTGAGTTCGGGTCCTGGCACGCTCTTCTACTGACTGTGACCTTGGATTTCTCAAGGTTTGGGTTTTGTCCCCTGCAAAAGGTGAAGGGGATAATAACGGCAACATGACTGGTTTTGTGAGGAGGAGAAAGTATTCTGTGTGACAGTATTTTACTACCAACAGTAGCCATGCTGGTTAGGCAGTGAGTGGACTGGCATGTCCTGTGTGACTCTGGAAGTGATTTTCTGTGGGTGAGTGGTGAGGTGGCTGCTTGAGGGCTTGCAGAAGGTTTGCATTGATCTGAACTTTCCTTCCCTGCTCTCTCTTTACCTGTATTACAGTGTGGAGGATGGTGTGGGTGGCGACTCATTCTCTGGCCCAAACGCCTTCTCCTTGGTTTTTCCCCCTCCTGCTTTGGGCTTCCCTCCAGCTTGCCAACAAAGTGCTATTTGTTGTGAGGGTGAAGCAGGCGATTCTCTGGGCAGCGCCACTGTGGCTGCAGGCAGTTACTGTAGTGCAAAGCCGAAAAGCCAGGCTGCCGGAGGAGGGACACTGACAGGGCCTGTTCCTTAGAATTTTATACATTGATTTTTGAAGGAAAGAAAGGGGAGCAAGAGATGACTTCTCAATAGAAATATTGTGAAAGGCCCTTCATAACAGAAAAAAAATTGGGAAAGAGAAAGGCCTTTGAGAAATCAGTGCTTATTACTTTGAAAGCAAACGCTTCTCTCTCTCTCTCTCTCTCTCTCTCTCTCTCTCTCTCTCTCTCTCTCATGCTTTTTGAGCACTTACCATGTCTACAATGCATTCTAGGAGGCTAGGAAATAAAAGTTAATAACAACAGCCGTCATTCTGGTGCATGTTAGGTGGTCTGCGTTGGGCCAAACACCTCTTGTGTTGCATCCTCACATAAGTCATGAGGGTAGGTATCATTTTTGGGGGATCCATATCAAGGATTATGAAATTGAAGCTCAATGTGTTCAAATACCCTACCAAGAGTTACAGGGCTGGTAAGTAACTGGAAGAACTAAACTTTGAACCTCGTTCTGTCTCTCCTACAGTATGGAAGGTGAGGAACACCCCTGCTTTCTGGGGGAGAAGAGCGCGTCAACAGTTTCGTGTAATTCTGCACACCATGCAGTGTATAGTGTCATGCCTGCACCAGCTGAAATTGGTGGACATTTGCTCAGAGGAAGGGAGAGACTGATTTTGACTGGAAGGATTAGAGAAGGTTTCACAAAGAAAAGCAACTTGAACAGGGCCTGGAAGGATGAAAAGATGGCGACTGGTAGTGAAAGGGTGAGAGAGGTGAGGTACCATTAGGGCAGGAAAGTATGGAGATATAAAAGAAGTATGTAATGTGTTTGGGAAATGGTGCTGTGACCGAGTGAGGCATGTGGGAGGAAAGGAGGGCAGAACAGTAGTTTGGGGCAGACTGCAGAGGGCCTGGAGTGTCCTGCTAAGGAATTTGGACCACATTCCATTGCCTTTGAAGGTTATCCCATTAAAGATTCTTGAGAAGGGAAATCATTTGCTCTAGCCTATGATTTCAGCGATCGTGGTGGTAGTAAAGAAAGGAGTAGAACGTCTGTAATGGAGATTCCTCAACTGAGCTGCACCTTTGGGTCACCTGCGAGTTTGTTACAGATGCTGAGAACACCCCCCCCCACACACACACACACACACACTCACCAGTGAATCTGATGCTGTAGATCTAGGATGGGGCCTGAGAAACAGTGTATAAAAGTCCTTGCAGATGATACTGAGCACAACCAGATGAGGGAGGGCATAGGCCCTGTAGGCATTAGGACATTGGGGCAAGGGCTCCGGGCCAAGGCTAATAGTGGGTTTGTCACTGTGTGGATGATTTTTAAACATTGGAAGGGGGCCAGTAATCAAATCTTGGGGAAGGAGCTGTCTATTTGTGGTTTGCTTTTTTTTTTTTTTTTTGAAGATTTTTTTATTGAGGAATTGGAGGAGGGGAACAGTGTTGGGGAATCGGGGAAGGAGAACAGACAAGTTGCTGTCTTTTTGTTCTTCAGTCTAGTTGCGGAGGACGTCGCTTCACTGGCCTATGTTGGTATCATCATTGCACTCTTCCTGGATGAGGCAGATTGGTCACCTGCCTCTGGATGGTCACTCACTGCGGCTATTGGCAGCTGACGCTGGCTGCCAGCCGCTGACACTGGCTGCCGGCCACTCACTGTAGCCTATGGCAGCCTACTGTAGCAGGGGCTGCAGCCCACACCGTCGCCAGGACTCGCAGCCCAGCTCCAGGTGGAGCTGTTGTTAGCTGTAGAGGGCAGTGTCACTGGCCCTCATATGTGGGATCTGAACCAGGGCCACTGGCATCCCAAAACCAGCTCTTAACCAATGCACCACTCGGCCGGCCCTGTAGTTTGCTTTTTATTCTCTATAAATATTTAATCTCAGAGCATTGTCATTTTTACAGTCATACCTAGAACGTGATGTGGCTGTCATTTTTATGCCTTTGTGCCAAATTTCCCTTCTCTGTATTTAGAAGGAAATGGAATATGTTGGATTCCCTTGGTGACTGTCTCTTTCAACAGTCTTTCTTGTGGAGCAGGAGTTCTGGAGTCCACTGCCTAGGGCATGACAGTTCTGAAGTCTCTTAGATGCTGAATGAACGGATGCTCACTTACACATTTCTTGGGACCCCTCCTGAATTTAAGTTTAGGCCATTTTTTTGAGTTCTAAATCCACTACTGATTTCTAAAGTATAATTTTTGCTGGGAAGGCAAACAGTTCTACCAAGGGAGAAGTGATTTCTCAACATTAAAGAAATTAGAAATTATAATGTATGCTTAAAACAATAATGTTAGCCCAAGTTTTAGCTCTCCTCTTTCTTCCTTCTTTGCTGTTCTTTATCCTGCCATGTGTTTGCAAACCATTCTCATGACCTTCTGCCTGTGTGGCATATTTGTAGTAGGGCCAGATTATACATACACCACTGACTTTTTCATCTGACCTCTAAATTCAGCCTTTGAGCCCCTTCATTTCTTCTGAGGTTTGCTAACAAAGTCTTGTTGAAAGGAGTATTATTTCCCATGGAATTTTACTGATGGCGTGTTGGAATAATAGGATCATGCTTTCTGCAGTTCAGACCTAAGGTCCTCAAATTTTAAGCGTATGTAATATGTTCTTGCTTCTTTTACTTAGTTTAGTCTTGGCATTTCAGGTCCAGGGGCAGTTACTACCCATTAGGCATCCTAGCCACTCCCTGAAAATTAAAGAGAGCACAAAAATGAAACAGAACTTCTTCTTTTTCTTCACCTCTGCTAACTGAACTAAGTCAATTGGCTCTCCCTCATTGGCCCTTTTCACACTCCCAAACTAATGTTTTGTGCAAATTTGATTATAACAGTGTGAATAATTTCTGTGTTATTCTTGAATACAGATTGAATACTGTTCCTTGTGGTTCTTTTCTTCACAAACTAGCAGATATAGCCAGTGTTTTTCTTTCTAACCTGCCTAACTCCTGTGTGGTTCTTGTAACCACATAAGTTTCAGTTGATTTAACAATCCTGACATCATGGGAAACTGTATCAAATGCTACACCAAGATCAAAGTATATGAGGTTCATTGCACTCCCTTCTCTTGCTAGTTCAGTTGTGTTGTAGCCAGACAGCCCTGAAGCCTTGCAGTCCAGGACAAAGTGAGGAAGCAGCCCTTTGTCCCGTCCTGGCTTTTCCATTCTGCAAATTTGTTTTCAGTGTTTGTTTATTCAGCAACATGTAGCAGGCTCTTCATCCCTGACTCCCTCCAACCAGTGGTTACATTCTTGTTACAAAAAGGAAGGCCTTTGAGCCTTTCACTTTATTCTTCTGCCATATCCATGGGCCCATTCCCCATGAGCTTTCATGCTGGAGAAAGCAAGCCCAATCCACTTGTGCCCAAGTGATAGTAAACTCGGTTGGTTAAAAGTAGACTCTGTGGCCAGCTAGGCTGCTTGAGTTCTGGTTTTGCTAGCAAGTGTGACTTTGGACAAATAACTTAACATTTCTGTGTCTTTTTCCTGATCTGTAATATGGAGGTAACTCCTACCTCATAGGATTGTTGTCAGGAATAATCGAATCAATACATGTAAAGTGGATGGAATTTGTTTCACTGTTTAGTTTAAAAATTGATGAATAATCTTTCAAAAGTTTATAATAACATTTCTGGATTTTGCCATGTTTAATTCATAAATTGCCTTTCTTCATTAAGATTCCATTATAATAGTTAATAATATTCAATTGACAGTGGTGTGTGTTACTTATTCCCTATCAACTCATATACTTTGCTACTTTCAGATGTATAATTGTACAAATGTTTATATATTTTTAAACCCTTTTTAAGAACATTATTTTCTTAGTCATAAATATTACATTTATTTTTAACTTGTTCGGACCAGTCCTTTCAAGTTGTTGAGTTTTTAATACATTATTATTTTTTAAATGGATGCCCACGAGAATTTTAAAATACATTTTTTTAAAATAAGGAAGTAGACATCCCCACTCCAGAGACAAAACATGCCTTCCAAAGAAAAATGTGTTATAGGATAGTATTTAGTCTACATAATACACATCACAATCAACTGTCAGTAAATACCCCAAGGCTGTTCCTTGCTAGCAGTCTGGCCAGGAACATTTTGAATACTCTTTAACTTGTGTATAGGTATTTGCATTTAGTCAAACTTTTGTGGTTTCTTGCTTTTTTTATTTTTTCATATTTATGCTCACTAAATCACAGTACATCAGTCAGTATGGCCCACTTTACATATATATATTTGCATACTAACCAAGGAATGAAAGGGGGAATTTGGAAAAATGTATTACGATTTTGTCCATCACAGTTCGATTGCCTCATGGATCTTCCTTATTTATTATTTTATAAAATAAAGCGGCAGCCCAGGAACATATTTAACCTAATTTATATCAATTTATGTTGCTAGGGCTTAAAATCAGTTGGCCTTTTGCACAATACACATTTATAGTTTACACTTTTCAAAAATTTGGCAAGGTGATGAAGTTACATGGCATTTGCGAGAGAGCATTACAAGTTATGTTTTAAAAGTGAGATTCTTCTGAGAAAAAGATGTGCAGCACAGAATAATAAATCCCCAGCCAAAATGCACCCACTCATTTCTCTTCAATTAAAAGGAGGAAGAACAAACCCAGTGTGAGTTTTAGCTCCATTACCTACTGCTTTGTGAAAATGACTTAACATCTGTAAGCTCCTCTGCTGCTTCTAACACAGAAAAACCGACTCCTCCCTGCAGAGGCATTGCTGAGAATTCAGTGAGGCAGGGCGTGTGCGGGTCCTGTGTCAACGTTACCAATTCTGGGGCAGCATGGATGAGTTGGTATGTGTGTTTGGAAGCTGAGGGAACTGAGGGACATGGAACTTAGGCCTGGAACCACCCTGGCCCTGAGTTCCTACCTTGTAGCTGGATCTAAGTCCTGCTGTGGGTGATCCTCAGTAGTGCTTTTCTTTTCAGCTTACTCAAAACCAAGAAAGTGTGTGCCCAGAAGGGAGCCTAAACCATCTTGCAGGCAGGTTTTTAAAATAAGGTGGGGCCGGCCGTGTGGTGCGGTGGTTAATCGCTGGCTTGGGAAGCCAGCGGCCCCGGTTCAGTCCCACATATGAGGGCCAGTGACACTGCCCTCAAATAAAAATAAAATAAAATAAAATAAAATAAAATAAAATAAAATAAAATAAAATAAAATAAAATAAAATAAAAAGGTGGTTTGCACCCCTTTGCTACTTTTTTTTGCCATGGGAAATGACACTCTGGCTCCTTGAAGATGCCTAATAAACCTCTGTGGGCAAATGCCAGTCAAGCCCGCCAGTTGGCTCTGAGGACTTCTTCCTTGAAAGCCATGGCCCAGGTTTTTCCGAGGCTGGCAGGTGAGTGTGAGTGGCAGAGACCTTCTTCCCAGAAAAGACTGTTGCGTGTCTTACCTGGATGTGAAGACAGAGACAGGGACACTGATGTGAAGGCTGCTAGTACAGTCAGGCAGTCTCTTAGGTAACCCGACAACTTGTCACGTTTAGTTTCCTTGCTTGCAAAATCCAAGCAATGTAATGATGACCAAGAATCCTCACAGAGAAATCATGTGGCAAACATTTTTAACCACCAAAGCAAGGTTTTTCTAAGATGAAGAAAGATAAGCAGCAGTGTTTCGGATATGGATTTATCATCTCTTCCCCCACACACAGTAGTTCTCTGAAAAAGCTATCTCTTTTCACGTAATTTAGAGTCTCTAAAATGGCTCTGACAGTGTTGCTATCTTCATCCATGGACCGTGTGGTACTTAGGGAATGGAGACTTTCAAAACGAACCTCCAGTAGTTTTCCAAAATCAGTTTTATCTTTTGTGGTATTATTCGTGCCTACCTGGGAGCATATGTTTTTCTCTTCTTATGAGGTTGTGAGTTTTATATATACATAAACATATATGTGTATGTATATATATTCTACTCAACAGTGGCAAGGCAGAAACACTTCCCCATGAGATAAAGAAGGGGCGGGAGAATAGCTGAGCCATGGGAAAGTACTATATGATCCTTAAGCTGTGTTGTTGTTAGGAAACATGTCGGGAACTGATGCAATCTTAGGAGTGTTCTGATATCCTCACTATAAACTTGGGGATCCATACAGGTTAATTTAAGCATGTTTCCTTTGCTGTTTCTTAAGAATTTCATTTGTCTTCAGAGGTTTTTCTTCCAGGCTCTTGGAGTTATAATGAGTAACAGAAATGAAGGCAGGAATACCAAAAGGTATTTTAAAATAGAGTTGCATTTTTTTAAAACATGGTAATTATTGACAGGATTTTTTAAATGAGAGAGAAGTGAGAGAAGCTTGGCACTAAATGCCCTTCTTCCTGCTTTCCTCCCACCAGGTACTTTGTGGGAAAGAAATGGCAGTGCTTTGGGAAGAAGCATTAAGTTTGTGAAAAGAGATGCAGAGTTGAAAGGTCAAGGGTAAGCCAGGGACTGTGAGAAGGAAAAGGGAGCAGCAGAGGCAGAGCTGGACCCTAAAAGGATGCTAAGAACCCTCAGGAAGTTTTTAGTGAGAAGCCTGGTTAGCCTCTGTGTGTGTCTGAAGGGTGGGAATGCATCTCTGCCCCTCCCAGCCCTTGCCATTGATTGCACTTGAGGACCCTGGCATGACACTTGAAGTGCCCTTGCCTTTCGTTTTCATGCTGTACAACTCTAGAGTCTGTGCTGTTTAGTGAGGTGATGGGGAAGGGCCGGTGAGGTGCAGTTCATCTGGACACATGAAAAGCACTCACTTCTCCCTCACTGTCTCTGCAAGTGTCTGGAGTCTCACCATTGCCAAGATTTTTAATCACCTCTTAATATGTGTTCTGTTTCTTGGCTTGCCAGGAGGTTCATAGAGGCATGCTACTGACAAATAGGTGAGTGTGGACTAAGTGCTAAAGGAGAAGGAAATGGGAAATGAGACATTTAAACAGTTTCAGTAAAAGTTGAGGCCATGCATGTCTTTTTTTTTTTTTTGCCTTCTTAAAAAGGCCCAGTTAAAGAAAAATAATTCAAGAAACAAATATTAGTCAGCTGATTAGGTTCTGAACCGGACAGACTTTGTACCTTGGCATGTAAGTGGCTATCCTAGAACCTTTTGAACTTCTGCCACTGAGCAATTCTGAAAGGGCTGACGGGGCCAGTAGTAGATAATGGGAAAGGGCACAATGTGCTCTGCTCCGGTAATCAAGGTACATATTATTCAGGTGTGGTAGGAACCGACCTAGCTCATTCTATAGCGTGATAGTACGTAAGTTGCAGGATCATTCTGAGATGAAGGAGAGGATGACAAGTGGTCGCTGGGCTTGATTTTCCTCCCAGAATTCACTGTTGTTTTGAGAATTAGCAGAGTATAAAGGAAACGGCCCAGATTTTATACTTAGGCAAGACTTGCTATTCAACTCTTCCATTTGACCACTTTCTAGCTGAGACATCGATCGGGACAGTTACTGAACTTCTCTGACCCTGTTTCCTCAATTGGGAATATGAGACTAGGACTTTTGCCGATCTGTTGGAAAATGTTAAGACTAAGAGGAGATTAAAATGAGATGTCATACGGCACTGAGTAGGAATGTAATGTCCATCCATTTCTTTCTACTTAGTCACAATTTGGCTTTTTTAATGTAGAATAATCATCCTTTATATTCCATTCTCCACGCTGACTTTTGAGACATGAATAACTTATTGAAGGCATCAGCATGATGATAAAAGGAACTGTTTATCAGAGACAACTCTGTAAGTGCCTTGTAACCTGATAGATATGTGTGCAAAGGTAGGCAGGGTGCAAATGAAGCTGTCCACACTGGGAAGCACAGCTCAGAAACGGGCCACTGAAAACATGTGCAAACTCCTACAGCTGGCACACTCTGCGTGTGGCAGGTTCTTAAACCCTCCTGTTAACTATTTTTTAAAACTACTCTGAAGTTCACCGAAGTCAGAGGGTAACACAATGCACATAAACCCAGAAGTTTGGAACTGCTCTTTGATTCTTACGCACAGAGAAATATTTGTTTTCTGGAACAATGCACTTTAAGATTATCTTTTGTATGGAAATGGTAGATGTAAATGTTGGGACAGAGAGGGTGAGGATCCCTGTAGAGAAATCCTAAGAACCTGGAGCACCCCCCCCCCCCCCCCCCCCAGTTCTTGGCAGCTGTTTGCACACTCTTGAGTCAGCGTGGCGCAAGACAAGTAATTTCCCATCCTGAAGCTCTTCAGACTGCGGGGCTGGAGGGGATATACTGGGATGTGGCTGTTAACTTTAAAATTTTGCATAAATCCAGCCTCCACTCCCCTGGAAAGGCTCAGTCTTGTCTTTACACCTTCCCCTAGGCAGTTTTTTTTTTTTTTTTCCGGGGTTGGGGAGTGGAAAAAAGGAAAACGGAGGCAGACTGGACTCGGGGCTCCTGGGAGGAAGCCTGTAATCCATTGACTTAGGTACATGTGGGGAGGGGAGACCTGGGCCGAGGCTGGAAACGGAAGGGCTGCGAGCATGCTGGGCTGGCTGCAAGGCCGCCGGCAGGGGGAGGCCCGGGCCCTGGGGAGCCAACTCGCGGGTCGCAGCGTGGCGGGTCCCCACCCGCGGGGAGAGCGCCTGGTGCAGACCATGGCGAGGAGGGCGTCGGTTACGCCACCCGCAGCCCCCTGGTCCTGCCCCCCGGCGGGTGTGCGCCCCTCCTTCCACTCTGCCAACCCTCGGGTCTCTCTTGCTCTGTCTCTCCCCTGTGTTTTCAAACAGGAAGTACACGGCTGTCTGTAACGTGCTGCTGGGTCCCAGGATGGAGGAGTGAAGTCTCCGTGTCGCAGCCGGTTCCCGCCTGTGGAGCCCGCCGGAAGCTGAGTCCCCGGAGAGCACCCTGAGGGAGCAGGGTGGCCGCCTGGTCCAGGTGCGTGGGGGCCGGATCGGGGAGCCCGTGGGGCCGGGCGCTGGGCTGTCACCGGCCGCAGCGAGTGCGGACTTGTAGCTCCGCGCTGCAGCCCGGGCTCGAGTGCATTTTCTGGGTTGCGTCCCCCTTGCAGTGTTCATCCACAATGGTCTCTGCCAGACGGCTGCTGCGCCGTGCAGGGTGCTGAGCCCGCGTGGGACCCGCCTGCGACCCAAGGCGGGAGCTTCCCAGGCTGGCAGCCGGGTGCCCGGGAAGCCTCCCGGAGTCCCCAGCTGTCTGTCCTCTCCACCCTCGGGGCCCCCCCCCCCACTTGCTGCAGCCTGAAGCACTGGCTCTTTGTTCCCCACTCGCTGGCCTGGGGTTATATCTACATAAATGTTCTGGGAGGCTTGGGTGTAATCAAGTGCGGTGTGAGTGTGAAAGGTGGGCATCCAGGGGCACCCAGGAACTTGAGTTGTGGGTGAAGTGTAAGGTGGAAAGGAGAGCTGGAGTCTTGGTGTCCAGGCGCAGAAAGCCCACCTCTTCAGCGGGTGAAACACAGGAGGCCCCCCCCCCCCCTCGCTCTTTGCTTTCTATTTTGGGAGAGCCAGGCCCTTGGGGAACTGAGGGAATTCGTGATGCAGACACACACCGGAAAGGTAGTGATGAGGGACAGCTAGTTCTGAGGTGTTTAGTCTGGTGTCTGGCTTGTTAACTCCAGTTGTGGTTTCTGAGCCAGGCTTGCTTGCTAAGACAGAGGGTACTTTTAAAGGTAGGCGCCAGACATCTTTATTCATTACATTCCACTTTTCATCAAGAGCAAAATTGAGAGGAACTTTTCTGAAACTCACTAGGTAGATTATAATTTCATACCTTGCTCCATCTCAGATGTTCATAGGTGGAGAACAGACACTGTAGAAACGGTTGGTTTTATGCACAGACTTTTTGCTTCTTTTTCCTGGCAGCCCTTGTCTCTGCAGACTAAGTCAGACTGATTTCTCCCCCAGTGAAAGCTGGGCCCTGTTTCCTCACCTGTGTTTATCTACCTGGTGAAGCTCCAGTCTTATGGAGGGACACTAAGAAAGTGGGAATGGCTGAGAAAAACCAGTATGGCCTGAAATTAAATGTTTGAAGAATGCGAAAGCCAGTAGCATCTTCTTACTCTTATTTTGGAGGATGGGATGTGAGCAGATGATTAGAAGGAAGAAAAGTGAGATTTTGCAAAGAAGGGTCTCTTTCTGTAGTATGGGGTGCTTAATCACAGTACTATATGCACTTAGCTCCTTCAGCTTATTGGATGATCAGGCTTTCTCAGGAAGCAGGGTTAGCTGTAGAATTTAAATCCATGATGTCAAATGCTGACTATATACCATTCTAACTTGAAAATTATATAATAAAATACATTTATTACATAATTAATTTTTGCATTGAAAGGGAAATCTTTTGTAGTCAGTCAGGTAGCCTGGGGGATTTGTACTGCGCCCTCCCTTCCTTTTTTTTTTCTTCTTTCTATCAGCTGTATGGAAGTAATTTGAATTATAAAATCCCATTATTCCAATAGTCGTCAGAACTTTAACCCGTTTAAAAAATGCAGCTGCTGGGCTGTCCGAGTGGCGCAGTAGTTAAGAGCTGGTTTTGGGAAGCCAGCAGACCCGGTTCGGATCCCACATATGAGGGCCAGTGACACTGCCCTGTACAGCTAACAACAGCTCCACCTGGAGCTGGGCTGTGTGAGCCCTGGCGATGGTGTAGGCTGCAGCCCCTGCTGCAGTTGGCTGCCATAGGCTACAGTGAGTGGCCGGCAGCCAGCGTGAGCGGCTGGCAGCCGGTGTGAGCTGCCAATAGCCGCTGTGAGCGACCATCCAGAGGCCGGCGACCGATCTGCCTCATCCAGGAAGAGCACAATGACGATACCAACATGGGCCAGTGAAGCGATGTCCTCCACAACTAGACTGAAGAACAAAAAGATAGCAACTTGTCTGTTCCCCTTCCCTGATTCCCCAACGCCGTTCCCCTCCCCCAATTCTCCAATAAAATCTTAAAAAAAAAATGCAGCTGCTTTGAGAATTGTGATAATATCAATAATTGGCATAATTGTGTTAGCAGTAAGTAGTCAAGATACACTATGAGAACTGAGCAATTAATTTCATCTCTTTCAAGATAGATAGACATGGTCTTAAATTTGAATTTAACTGTGAGATGTTAGGGTTTATGCCTCCTTTCTTGTCAAATAAAACATGAGACTAAAAGTGAAAACAAGTTATTAAGAGAGACTCTTGAAAGACCTGTACAACCATAGTATTTTGCCTCTGTTTTTATACTGAGGTCATACACCTAGCCTTCTGGTTCATATTTCTTTGAGCACTTTCTTCAGCATCTGTCATTCTGCTTCCAGATAAATTAGAACAGCCTTTGTGACTGGCCCTCCAAACCTGTTCTCTATTTAGGAACAGGATTTACTCCTGCCCTGGTGGAATGTAATAATAAATAATAACCCAGGAATAATAATAACTGGCCTTATTTTGTGTTTACAGAGCACATTTTCTATAGCTCATTTATAATGTGTTACTCCTTGTAACAGTCTGGTGAAATAGGATTCGTGTACTCCATTTTACTGAGAAAGGAAACTGAGGTTGACAACATTTGACTTGTCAGTGGTCATACTAAATAGTAAATGGGGATGCTGGAACAAGAGCCTTTTGATTTGGAATCCTTGGCTGTTTAGTAATCTGAAAAATTGCTGCTTAAGGAAGAGATGGCAGTGCTGATTTAGGTGGTCCTTAGCTGTTCCAAAAGACAGAGTAGCTTTACCTAAGTCTCCAGGTCTTTTTCCACTCCTCTTCACCCAGAACTCAGGGTTTTATTGTTTTGTTTCTCCCATGTTTGAAATTTATACTTCCTCTGTATTACTGACTAGAATTAGCTGTGTTTGCATCAGTGTGATTTTTTTTTTCTGCTGCCAAAATTCTGATGGCATATTTTAATTTACAGATATTTATGTTGGGCCTTAATAAACAGAATCTTTTTGGAGGGTCAGATTAGCACATTTTAAACAACACTTCTGGTTTTACCCCTAGGACAGTTTATGTCTCAGAAAAGAAACCATAAATTAATAAATAATGTATATGACACTCCCCACATCTGCCTATCATATATACCATACATAGCTTCCCAACTTCCTCACTCTAGTTCAGGATAACCCACATAAAAGCTGATACTACAGAAAGACATGAGCAAACCCATGTACACTTTAAATTACATATTCAATATTTTTGTAATATTTCCCAGGTGGAAATAATTTTATTTTTCTTATCTTTGCAGTGCTTAAAATTGAGGTTTCCTTTAGATATGCTGCATTGAGAAGAATATAAATTAAAATTTGGGGTACATTTTCACTGGACTAGAAAACGCTGGACAAAATATTTATGTTCTCTTCAACAATCGGTGTCTCTATAGTAATCTATAACTTCTTGGTAGAATTGTGTCAAAGCATCAAGAAAAGAGGGAGAAGGTAAAGGGGAAGAAAGATAAAGTGAGTGATCTTTCTTTTATAAGTGAGGAATGAAATGATATATGTATATTTTCTTCATACACAGTGTACTGCCATTTCTGCCCAGTTTGGACAGTTACGATAGCTTGTGAACCAAGAATGAAAGGGTAACTAGCTTTGATGTTAAATGCCAAGGAAAAGTTTATGGCCAAGTGAGGACTAGGAGTGGAGATAAATGTGTGTTAGGATTTCCATTTTTTCAAAGCCCTCCCTCTTTTTCCTTCATGTGTATTATAAAATAGAAATTATCTTCAGTTGGAAATTGTAGACTTGAAAGCAGCTGTTCTCAACCCTTACAAAAATCGGGAAGCTTTTATTTAATACTTAAAAGATTTCAGAGATTTTGGTTTGTTTAGAGTTTTACTTATTTCTGGTGATTGCTAATATTTAGTGACAACTTGACTATTTGCTGTCATTCAACTGAATATATATTGTAAATAATGACCACAGCATCTTCTGGTATTTGTAAAATAGTAGTACATATATGTATATGTGAGACAGGGATTTGGTCTACAGACTTCTGCCAGGACCTTGAAGCCCACAGGTTGAAAATCAGGAGGAAAGTAAAACAACTGCTCCAGGTTGAAAATATCGAAATGGTGATGTAAAACATACCGTGTGTTCTCCATCAGGTTATAAAAATGCCCAAGTAGAATTTTTTCCTCTTTGTTGTACATTAAACATGTGATGTGTCAAGTTCTGACTTTGGATCTGCTTTGGTTTCCGGGTTAATTGTTTTTCCACAATCAGTGTGGAGGTCTTGCAGTTACTCATTCATGGATAACTGGGTTTCTTCTAAGCATTTTCCCTACAGCACTTCTGTGAATATCCCTTCCTCATGTTTGTAGAGTCAGGACTATGACACCAGTTGCAGAATCGCCACTGGTGAAACTATCACCAGCAGCAGCCTTATTCATTTCCTAGAAGCTGAGAGAGGCTTGCTGACCTTAACTTTTACAGTTGTCAGTAAATATATGGAAGGGTGAATATTATTCATCCCTGTTCTGTCGTGGAAAAAACTGACATGTAAGTTCATATTGAGTCAGTCTCTGGTTTCTGTGCCTGTTGCTGTGGCGTGGGTATTCTGTTTAAGACGGGTTAGGCAGGGCACCACAATCTATTAGAGTTAGTGCATGATGTTTTTTTTTCTGGTTAAAAGAAAAAAAATCACTTCCTACTTTTTGGACACTTCATATGTGCTAGGCACTTTACATGAGTATCTGTACTCCACCTGGTGCTTTGCAGGGTGGGTAACATCCCCGTTTTTATAGACGACGAAACTAAGGCACAGATTGTAACTTTTTTGTTACGGTTGTGTTTTCTTTTTTAAAAAATCTATTTGTTTATTTTTGTCTTTCAATTACAGTTGACTTACAATATTCTGTTAGTTTCAGGTGTACAACATAGTGGTTAGACATTTATATAACTGACAAAGTGATCACCCCAATAAGGAGATTGTAACTTACCCAAGTCACTTGGACTTGGATCCAGGTTTGTCAGTCCCCACACTAAAACATTCCCCTCATTACATCTGCTTCTTCCTCTGTTCTTAACCTCACCTTTGAAAAGAAATGATAACATTTTGTTTAGTCTTACCTACCTTTTCAGCAAAGGTTCAGTTAAAACCGCAGGGAATATGCAGACTTTAGGAATATGATAGAGTGTACCTTTTTGTAAACATTTTTGGCTTTCATGTAATATGTATTGATTTTTTCCTAAGGAGCCTAGTTATAATTGAATCTATTGGTAAGAGTTTCTTCAGGCAGTATTGTCCAAAAGCAATATTGCTGGTTCTTAGGATATAATCATACTAATTTTACTAGGAACTGTGCAGTGTTGTCAGGTTTATATCTCCACCAATACTATTACATGATAATTCCTTTTTTTAAATTAACAAATTTCCTGATTTTTCCACATCCGGTAGGTATTAATTGTACCTCATAGTTTAATTTTGCCCTTTTTTAATTACAAGTGAGATTGAGCATCTTCTTATTTACTAATTTCCCTTTTCTGTGAATTGGGTCTCTTGCCTTTGTCTTGTAAGAAATTCCTTAAAAGAGTTTTAGTAAGGGCCGGCCGGCCAAGTGGCACGGTGGTTAAGCTCTGGCTTGGGAAGCCAGCGGCCCTGGTTCGGGTCCCACATATGAGGGCCAGTGACACTGCCCTCACAAAAAAAAAAAAAAAAAGAGTTTTTGTAGAGTTTCTTGTATATAGAAATTAACCTCCTGGTAGCTTTGGATACCATGAATATTTTCTCCCAGTGTGTCACTTGCCTGGTAACTTTGCCTATGATGCTTTTCACTGACAACAACAAAAATCTTTAATTTTAATGTAGCTGAACCCACCAGTTTTTACTGTTATCGTGGCCTTATGCATTTGGAGTCATCTACGGAGTCCTTTTCTATTCTGGACTCACAATATAGACTCTCTCCGCTTTATTAGTTTTACAGGTTTTACTCCTATTTGGGTTTTAAAACATTTTGGATATATAAGATATATAAGATGTATATTTGTTTTTAATTAAAAAACCATCAGATTGTGAGCCAGTTTCAGCACCATGTACCAAAGAACCCACTCTTTCTCCGCAGATTTTTGGTGCTACCTATAGCCTGTAAGTGCATATTTATACAGATGTCCTTCTGAGATCCCTATTTTGTTCAGGTGGCATATTTGTGTGTTCCTGGGATTGATGCGCCTTTTAAATTACTATGGCTTTGAGATATGTCTTACCTTATTACGTGTATATATCTATGACTTGCTCTTATTAGCATGATTGATATAAATATAAAAGCTTAAAAATATTTTAGGTAGATTTCTTTCCCTTGTTTGTATCTGTGTTAACTGTTTACACCTGCAAACATATTTTTTAGAAATGTATTCTCTGGGAACTTTATTTAGTAACAGAATTTGATTTAATTTTAATATTCCTAATATCCCATTTCCTTCTCAGTTTATTTACTGTCATTATTTATTGTTTGTTTATTTATTCTTAGCAATTGTGGCTGCCTTTCACAGTTGGCCATCTATGTAGGGCAGTGGGTGTCTCACTTCAGGGGCTTTGCTTTATTCTTCAGTGCTCTGCATGTGCTTATTATAGAGCTGGGATGTGCCTTCCTGGTATGGCTTTTGAATGAATGTTTTATGAGGTGTGATGCCCTAATACATGGCTGAATACTCTTGAAAGCCCGTTAATTATAGATGTCTCTTTATTAATGGGAAAACATTACCAGTTTCAGCTTGGATTCTCCAAGTTTACTTTTCTCCACTCTGTTCCCAGTTCACTGGGTCTCATTCCTCTCCCAGTTTCCAATTTATGTCACACTGAATGCTAGGTCACTTTATTTGTTAAGTGGGCATTTACATGCCTATACAAAATACAGTGTACCTTTTCCTTAGTTTATGAAATGGGATGAAACCATGCTGTACATAATGTGACTTGTTATCATAAATAAATTTGAAATTATTGCGGGGGACAATTTGTGGTCTTAAAATTGATATTGCATGACATGGTTCATCTAAGCCAAAGACGTTACCATTGGCCATCAGTTCTAGAATTACATGGGTGTATTTTATTTTTCTCTTGTTTGCAGTTCTTAAGGTTTTTTATGGATATAGGCAAGGGGTGCAGTCTAACTACTGAAATTTACAAAACTTGTATAAAGTCTGGTAAAATTATAATGTAGAGTGTTCTAGAGTTTAAAACCTGTTTAGACAGATAAGGGCAGTGTCCTTGGGCTGTTGGAATTGTTCTCGTCTTGTGCCTTAAACAGAATTTATTAGTTATTCACCCGAGTTTGAGTATAACATCCTTAACTACTGGCCTGACTGAACATACATGCTCAGAAGAGAACTTCATCAGGGAGGATAGTTTCCATTTCTCTTTCAGGTGCCTCCATGCTCACCTCACCAGCTGTCAGATCCACCTGTCTTACCAGCCCCTCTCTTATTCAATTCTGATATAATTGGCAGCCAAGGTACTTCATCCGTTGTATAGACATTTGTTGAGCTCCAAACTGTTAAATCCTAGGTCCCTTATCTCTCTTCCTCCTACCTGCTGTGTACCAGTCACTGTGCTAAGTTCTGTAGATACAATGTGAATGTGACACAGTGCCTGACCTTAGAAGATAGATACATAAATCATTAACTGGAACTTAGAATGTGAGGCACTTTATAGCAATACTCCTACATTGTGATAAATAGTAACAGCGTGAGGTACAAAGGAGAGAGTGATTTGTTTTCTTGTTTGTGAGGAAATAATTCATAAAGGAGGTGATTTTGGTGCTGATTATTGGAGGGATAGGGTAAGATTATTTACCAGGCTGAATAGGAGGAAAAAACAGCCCAGGTTCAGAGCCTGGAATTGCTCAATGTAGGAAGAACATGGAGTATGAGTGGCTGAACCTGATGTTGACTGTAGCCATGAATGGAGTTAAGATCCCTCCAGAGGTGGCCAGGACCACCAAAGTCTGAGCAGACAAAAGAAGGGGAAAAAGAAAGAGTCAGGAAAATCCACAAAAGCCAGGCAAAGAAAATTTGTTTTTGTTTCTTTTTGTTTCCATATATTACCGCATACAATCCCCAGAAATCATTATTGTTACTGTCTTTGATAGAAAAGCTATTTATATGAAGCTCAGGCAAGCAACTTGCCAAATCACCCAGATAGTAAATAGGGAAAAGCTGTCAGGTTTGTCTGAAGGCCATAGTATGGTCAGGTAAAATACAGATCAAAATGGGAGATTGGATTTCACAATCAGGTATTTATTTGGTAGTCAAAAGAGTCCTAAAGTCTAAATCTAGATGTCATGGCTGAGGGGAGAGTAGGAGTTGAGAAGTGGGGGCACCGAGTGGTGAGTGTATATGTCTGTGTTTGTACACATTTGTTCATGAAGGAATATTTTTTGTGTGTAGTGGTGACTGGAGCTTATATTTTTATTGAGAGTAGGGGAGTGACGAAAGGTAGAAGCGAGAATAACTCATGGAACAAGGTTCGAGAAAAGTTAGGGCAAACGAGTTCTGGAGTGCAAGCGTTGCTCCAGCAAGTTGCCTTGGAAAGGAATGGGGACTTTCATGCTTTTGGGATAGGACAGAGAGAGAAAAAGATGTGTGTGATGGAAGATGAGTGTGCAAGTGGAAGGGAAGGAAGTTGAGAAAGTTCATTCCTGATGGCTTGTGTTTTCTCAGTAAAGTAGGAGCAGATGAAATCTGCTATGAGGAGGCCTTGGGAAGACATTTGAAAGTTAGTAATGGTGAACTTGGAAAAAAGGAGCTCACTGATTTAGGATGAGTAATAGCCGAGTATCTTTGAGGGCCCCGTGGGGTTTTGTCCGTGGGGATTAGATGCTGATGGGCTTTTTTTTTTTTTTCCTTGTTGATAGAGGACCATGAATGACCTTTTAAAATAAAACACACAGGCTTTGCCTGAAATGTTAAGATGGTGATTTAAGGCCGCCTAAGGATGTGTCAGGAAGGGAGGAAAAGTAGGACAAAAGGAACAATAGATGGAGCCTCAGGGAACTCGAGTTCTTGTCTTGCCTCTTCCTTTATCAGAGGATGGCCCCAGGGAAGTCAGCTGAGGTCTGTCTCCGGGCCTCAGTTTCCTCATCTTTCAGTGGAGGAAGTTACACTTAATGTCTTCTACAGTCTCTTGTAATTCTCAGAACTTCCGTGAGACTTGCTCATCATTAGGCAAAAATGAGAGGACAGAAGAATAAAAGTAGTTAGATTTCCTGTCATTTATCATTCACGAGTTCTTCCGAGAGCAATCTCATGGCAGTGTCTTTGGGGAGTTGACAACATGAGACCAGTACAGCTGTGAGATGACCATGCCCAGATGTCTGTTACTGGGCTGCCGCTGGCCATGGGAGAGAGGAGGCAAGTCAGGAAACGGGGAACAGGAGCAGGGAGCTGCGATGGGAGTCATGCCAGGCACAGACAGTGGTTTTTGTCTGTGGGTCACGGCCCCTGGAGACATCAGTGGGTCATTTCATAAAAGTGGCTGTTATGGTCTTTGCATCCATCATTTACGTTGCTTCTTTCCTTGTATGATTGCCTTTTATTTTTACTGGGTTTATTTCTCCCTCTTGGTTAAAAGTGTGGCACTGGAGAAGAGAATTCAATAGTTGGAGAAGGCTAAGCATAGTTACAGCATCTCACCTTACATTTTTTTCGCTTCCCATCTCCTTCGCAACCACTTGATGTTCTTTGCCTAGAGAAGTCAGACACAGAGGCATTGCATCAGTCTTCTCATGGGCATGTGCTTCTCGTGGAAGGTGTGCCCTTCAAAGCCATTTATTTAACTGTCCCTGCCTCCTGCTAGGAACAAGGATGACATCTTAAAGCCCTAGAGGTGTGGCTACATTTAAAGGTGAATTGAGGTCAGGTGAGTGGCTCCAAGATGACTGTCATATTTTAACAAGCCTCAACAGGTGATAGGAAACTCTGAAAGGAAGCCTCTAAGAGAAACTTGGGCATTTCTTTTTTTTCCTCATTAAGCTATTACACAACTTACTGCTTGGAAAATCCTTCACAGGAAGAAACAGGGTGTAACAATTTGTGTGAGACATTTAAAAAAAATTTACCCTTTTAGATGAAGTCTGAGAATACTATTCTCTCCACCCCATTGTTCTAGTTTCTTTTTAAAAGTCTTCATTTCTCCACATAATTAAATTCTTCAAAGTGAAACATAGTTAAACAGTTAAAGCCATTTACACTGTGAAATTAAAACATAGTCTAAAAATGTGTTCTTCCATTTCCTGAGAAACAACAGGAAGGATTTGCTTTCTCAAAATAAACTAAGTTGCCTGAACTCAGTAGTAGAGATCAAAGATTCCAGCATCATCACACAATGGGAAATTTTCAGTCATTTTTTTCTAACCTCAGAAAATCAAATGTAATGCTTTTTTTATTTTTTAACATGAGGACCCAGGATATGTATGTACAATTCAGAAACATACCTTTGGCATATGTGAAATCATTTTAGCCTAAATGTTGAGCATCTAATATGTCTAGGAGAGTCCATTTCCAGGATGTGTTTGATTACTATGGACATGCTACACATTCAGTAATGAAAAATGTCCTTTGTGGGCATTATATTTAGGAACAATAGAGAAAAACCACACAGCATCTAAATATGAGCTTCCTAGATCAGTGAATTATTTTATAACTCTTATTTTATAAGAAAAGTTCAGCAGCTCATGTTGAACATTGAACTACGTACACACACATTCAAGAAAGAATCTGCTATAGTAATTTTATTTACATATTTACATGCATACAGACTCTCAGATAGGAATAAAAACATTTATTAATATTTTTCTATTCCAGAAACAAGGAGTGAGAGCCCATTTTAAAGAAAGGTAATCTTTTGTTATGGCTGACAGATTTCTGTTTGTGAGATACAAGCAAGATTAGGTAGAAATATGTTTGTTGAGTATTCATGTATTAATTTGTGGGCTCAAATAATATACAACTCTACCTGTATTCCTCCAGTAGTGTAAAATAGGCCAACATTTTGAAATATTGGACATTGTTTATATATTGGGAGAATTATATGTGTACACATTGGGAACTTTATAGAATTTCTCAGACTAGTTTTTTTCTGTACTTGTCTTTCAAGAAAAGGTAGAAAAACAGACTTCAAAGCAGTATACAGCTTATGATTTCCATTTCTTTCTCTATTTTTAACCTACCTTTATATTTACAGTAGGTCTCTTGTAGACAACACATATTTGGGTCTTTATTTTAATCTTCTCTGACAATCTATATTTTTGAATTGGTATATTTAAACGATTCACATTTAAAGTTATTATTAATGTAGTTGGACTAATACTACCATGTTTGTAACAGTTTTCTGTTTGCTTCATTTGCTCTTCGTTTCTTTTTTCCCTTTCTCAAAAACGTCTGCCTTCTGTGGGATTAAGTGAACATTTTATATGATTCCACTTTATCTCTTCTTTAAGCATATCGAGTTATGCTTCTTTATAAAACTTTTAGTGGTTGCCCTACAGTTTACAATTGATCTCATTTTCCAAAAAACAAAAACAAAACAAAAAAACTCAACCAAAAACTCCACATATTTGTGTATGTATACATAGAAAAAAACCCCAAAAACCGGAAGGATGTATACCAAGACATTTAAGAGTAACTATCTTTGGGTGGTAGAATTATAGATGATTTTTTAAAATACAGCTTTCTGTATTTACTTTTTAAAATAACAAGCCGGTATTAGTTTTATAATCACAAAAAACAAGGCCCTTTTCATTTTGAAGAGAAAGGAAGAGTTAAGCTGAACATCTCCCATGATTCTACAATTTATGCCATCTCTCCTTCCATCTTCCATAAGCACACTGTCCCACAATCCCTAGCACCCCACTGGTAGAAAGTGGGAAGGAAGCAGGTTGGCTACTCCTCACCTTGCACTGGGAAGGTTGCCAGCTCCTGCCCTGTACCTTCTCTGCCTGCACAGTGAGAATGAACCTCAGAATGACTTCAGTTTCCACTTACTACAAAGTTAACCAAACCCTGCTCTTTCGGCATGATTACATTCGCCTCTACATGGAATGTCTTTATGCCTTTTAGCTGTTTTTCAGAAAACAATGAGCATAATAAGAATACTTGAAAACTAGTTTAAAGTAGAGCTGTCCACACAATGCTTGTAGTAGTTCTTTGATTTCTTGGTATGAAACCTGCTCTCTGGGGGCGGCGGGGGGGAGGGGGTGGGCAGGATGGGGAGCAGGTATTAGGGGTGCTGTCGATGGGATAAGTGAAGAGATTATAGCTAAGGTGAAGCTGTTTGTCTGTCTGGATTTTAGGGAACAGTCCCCCCTTGTGAAATTTTAGAGAAAACTACCATTGCTATTCTTTCAATGTTGATGATCTCTTCTGAATTTATTTAGGTTTGCCTATAAACCAAATGCAAATTAAGGTTTAAGAAAGTGGCATGGCTCAGTGCAAACATGAAATGTAGACTTAAAAAAAAAGTGGTTTTATTATCAACTAACTTGCCAGGTATTTTCAAAAATGTCATAAATTTTATAAATACCATCGTTTGTTAGTCTGTAAAATTGGGACAATTGTCTTCTGCTACTTACCTGCTGTATTCAAGTAAACAAAGATAAGTGAAGCTTTTTGAGTCTTCTGAAAGAAAAGAGCCTTAAGAAGCAAACCACTTTTACTTCTGTTTCCAGGTGAAAAATTGTAGGTCTTCATTTTAATATGTCTTATTATTAAAGCCAGTAAATATAATTTATGGTAAGGAATGAAATAGTCATAATCTGTTTAAAGTTAATAGAATTAAACATTTTTATATAAACAAAAACAATTTAAAAGAATATGAAGTAAGTGTAAAAAAGAATTCATTCGCAGTACCTTGATTGTTGCAACTGTGTTATATATGCAAATTTTGAAGGGATCAAAAACAAACAGTTGCTCTTTAAGGGATTGTGAATAAAATTTAATAAATTTTCTTTATAATATATTAATGTTAGCCATTGTACAGGTAGAGAGGTCAAAAATCAAGTTTCTGTGATGCTTATTAAGATAAGCTTAAAATGAATATATTTGCAGTGTAAATTATGTTAGATTGTTCAATGGGTACGGGGAGTAAGGGTAATTTAACTCTTTTTTTTGTAACTAATTTTTGAATGAGAGACTTGATACATGAAGATAATAGTGAAGAAACTGATGAAAATTCTAAGGGGTTGTTACTATGTTAGCCCATTTATCTAAGCATTACCTATGTTGACCTTGGTGCCTTTGACTTGCTGCCATTGGTCCCCTCGCTCTGGTTTTAATTTGTCAAAGACTGCATCATAATATTCTGTCAGCCTTTTTGCTTTACAAGTACAGCTGTGAAAATTACTTAAGTGAAAAATGGTTTGGGGGTAAGAAGTGTGAATGGAGGAAAGGAATTATCCTCTCATTATTTTAAATACAGGGAAAGAGGATTATCTGCAACCCTGAGATTTCACCCCAAAAGAACTGATAGCATAATAGGTTATCTTTGCTTTTATAAGTATAAATCATAATGCTTTAATAACTACTTTTAGGAAAAAGGTTGGTAGCTACTAATTTCTATCTGCCTTTTTGTCCATTTATTTCTTGATGATTTCTCCATGTGTTTCTGGAATCATTTGATCTGTGAAAGAAGTAATGAGCTAGACCAGTGCTGCCCAATGCCCAGTATGAGATCTCGGTTTTAGAGCAGTGCACCAACAAAGAAGCCCATTTCCATTGTGTGCTTTCAGGAGGTGGCTGTAAACAGTGAAGTGAAAACTTAAAAATTGCAAAAATGATTTTGGCAGTACCCTGTAAAAACACTGAGTGTTAAAAATAACATTTCTACAATTGCCTAATTAATATGCATTTTATAAATACATAAAATGTAAATATGAAATGCTTTATGTATTTGCTAGAGTACATTCGCTTGCCTTTTAGTGTTTAATTCTGGGTGAGTAAATCATATATTTTAGGGGGCAGTAACAGTAAGGCTAAAAAGCAGCAGATTTACAACAGTCTTAAAATACAGTTTACCAAGTGGTGTTCCCACGTTGTGGATGGAACCAAACCGCCTAGTAGTTAGCTTAAGCTGCAGGTGCACCTTAGATGAGCTTTCCATTCCTAAGTAAGCTTTCATCAGTGCTTAGAGAGAAAGCTTAGAAGTCTACTTAAGGCAGGCTTTTATCTGAACCATTTCAAGATAAAGGAAATGTACAATTTAAGCTTTTCTGGAAGATATAAAAACTTCTGCACTCTGATCTCTCTCAAATCAGTAATATTTTAAATTAATTTTTTATGCTAAAACTTAAGATAACTCAGATTCCTTTCTTAATAGAAATAGATATACATCATCCTCTATGAAATAACCAAAACAGGCCCACCTTCAAGCTTCTCCGTAGTAAAATTTCTAATCCTGAAGCTCTTTACTCTTACAAGTCCTGTTTTTTGGGGTTTTTTTTAATCGCAGGATTTTTTCAGATGTGCTTTGAAAATTGTCGAACATTTTCCAATCCTCGTTTTAGTTATTGGTAGGGGCTTTGACAGGAAACCTCATTTGCTGCAGATACGATAAAGGCAGGGAGGCAGACTGTCTTAACATGAGGAAGAAATCTCCTTCAACACCATGCAGAGCTGAACTGAACTGCTGGTGCCATGGAGGGCCAGGACTGAAGGCACTTGGGAGGCGGTCCATTCTTGGGTGCAGGGAGACTTGAAACCTCCCATGGGAGGGTGGGCCAGAGCTACTCTCTGAGGTGACAAAGTGTATGTATACCATTCGGCCATAAGCTCTGTGCTTGAAAAACACATATTCACATACTACCTCTGCCATGTATGAGCTGTAGGACCCTAGGAAAGGAAGTTAAATTCTCTAAGCCTCAGTTTGCTCGTCTTTAAAATGAGGATAAAACGATGTGACGCTTATATGAATTTAATGAATGTAAAGCACTTGGTGAAGTTATTCCTACAACTGACTATGATTCTGTAGCTTTTCACTCTATGCCCCTTTTCTCTCTTCTTTTTCTGCCCTTCCATTCATTCTTTTCGAAGCCTTAATTATTTTTTCTCCTTTTATTGTCATCTTCTCTACCTGTGCTTTAGGCCTTTCAGTGGTGCCCACAGATGCCCTGAGCTCACCCAGTTACATTGCCACCAATGTGTGATACCTGGGCCAGCCAGTGAACAGCTGTTGATCTTCTGTGTCCTTTGGGTTTGGCACAAGGGACCTCCCTAAAGACTGTGAAAAAGCTATGCTAGCATTTCTTGCATCAGAGTTGGTGGCCATGAAAACACTAAATGGGAGTTGGGTATGAGAAAAATTCCTTTGTACAAAGACTATGGATGTAGAAATCTGTGTTGGTAGCATTTCATTTTCCCTCTGTGTAAGATTCTGTTTTGGAGCCAGATTCCTAATTGCCAATGTTATATTTGAGAGAGAGGAATACTATCAGGACCAGAAGGGCCAGAATCAGTACTTTCAACAGACACATTTAACATAACTTTGGGGAATTGCTGTACTACAGGGGCAACATCAATCATTTCTTCATTACAAGCTATTAGAAGACCCGTTTGCTTGACCGAGTGATAGCACTTAAAAATGTGATGGAGTCTCACTCGTGCATGCTTCATGACTGGAAGATGAAGAAATACAGATGGCTAAAACTGGAAGGATTCTTCAGGGCCACTCAATTCAATGACTTTCTTTTATAAATAATGAAATGGAGAATCATAGAGGTGAAGTCACTTGTTTCTTCAAACAGAACTCTTCATATTAAAAATGGCAAATCAGGGAGACTTGTCCCCTAACATTGTTGCATTTTCCTTACATTCCAATGCAGCAACATGACTCCAGCCTCTGGACCTGGGAGGCATTTCTTTGTGGATCAAAGATGGCCTCTACCCTGTTAGCCCTTATTGCTTATGACGGCATTGATGGAAAACCTTCCGTGTCTTTATTCAGTGTCTTTTCTTTTGTCCATGTTTGATAATTTTATGACATCTTTCGTTTATTGGACTGTTCTGGCCCAGGAATAATTAAACAGGCAAATATTTGGACAGTTAAGTTTCCCTATGTTTCACTGTGCTTGGCACTTATATGTTTTGGAGTGGTTTACGTGAGTTAACTCCAGGAGACAGTTATAATTATACACATTTGTCAGGTCAGAAAACTAAGGCCTACAGGGTTTAAGCAACTTATTCCAGGTTATACAGTTTGTAAGCTGGAACTAGATCCTAGGTCAGTTTTCCAGACCACGTGTTCATAATCACTTCTCTACATTTTGTTTTCCTTACTGACTGTGTCATAGGGAGCAGGGCGTAGAATTAGAGATCTTATGGCAAAGATCTTCAAAGATCATCTGGCCTAGCCCCCTGACTTTTGGCAGATGAGATGTGTATTCCTATGACTTCATACATGAGGTATTCGAGGCCTTGCTTTTATTTTATTTTTTGGTTAGCTATTTCAAAGTAAAAATCTTTTAGTGTTTTGCTATTATAAAAGTAATAAATTCTCATTTAAAGAAAATATGAAAATATAGGAAATAAAGGAGAAAATATAACTCCACTGTCCGAGGACTGAATGGGTTCCAATCACAGCTGTATTGCTGACTAGCTATTTGACTTTGGGCAAAGTGGAGAGCCTTTCCATGCACGTGTCCCCCCACCCCCACACCCTCATGTACACCAAGAATGATGGAGTGCCTGCCTCAGATAGTTGTTATGAGAATTAAGTCCGTTCTTACTTGCGAAGCATTTAGAATAGTGCCTGGCACCTAATAAGTGTAACACAATCACCCATGGAAATAGTCTACCTGTCTGCGAACCTGGAGAAGGCAGAGGCAGACCCAGCATGAAAAGTGCTGTGAATGGCTCATAGGTTGAGCTGTGTGGAATCTGTCGGGCAGGGTGGCCCCAGGGCCCTCTGCTTCCATTCATCTCCTTAGTAATGCTGATAACCTGAAATATTAATCAAGTTCTGTCTCTAGCTTTCAGGATATTAAAAATGATTGTGATTCTTCTTTTTCCATGCCTCACTTTTACAGAACCCACAGAAAGCAAGCCTGGTTGAGATTTTTGTCATCGGTCAGACCAGACATGAGTTCCCTTTCGCTTGATGTTTTCTGTGTTCTGCGTTCGTTTGGTTCTGCCTTTGTTTGCTCATGCTTTGGTGTGAAGAAGATGCCCTGTTTATAAAACCTTGGCCTCTTTCATGGATAATGCATTTTTAAACTAATTCCAGTTGCTCTGACCCTTTGAGATTTTTAAATTGCTTTGTTCCAGTTTTTAAGCATTTTTGAAATATTAAAAGTGTTCATGAGAGGGTGGGTCATGGGAACATTTTCCCAGAGTTGTTTGTTCTTAGAAAATTGCAAATTTGCTTGGAGAGGTTTAGTGCGGGGTGAAATTCTGCCAGGTGCACACATTGGTCACTTGAACTTGAGTTCCCGTTTCTTTTGATATTTAAATCCTTGTTTCTGAGGCATATAATGTGGAGCTGGCGCCCCTTAACCTGAGTGCCTCTGTACTGCTGTTGCCATTGTCCCATCAAAGAAAGGTCTTAAGGAGTTCTTGGGTTTGTGTTGAAGCGCCAGGTCAATAGTAAGGATCAAAAGTTTTGGTTTCAGAGCCTGGAGGCCGGTTACTCTCGGATCTTGACCAAAAAAAGAAAAAATTTGTCTGTTCTCTGATTTTTGCCTTTGACCCAAAACTTTCCAAAAAGAACACAGACTTGTTTTGAATATTGCCGCCTCTGGGTGTGAGTGATTATGCAAGTCAGTAGTACTTTTTTTGAAAAAACTATTCATAATAGATGCAGGGAAAACAAAAATACTTTTTCAAACAGCTGTACAAAGCCGACTTTGAATGCAGGTGGTCCTCGACTGACAAGAATTTGCAGTTCTGCCTCCATCCTGCGGAGGACACCATGCACCAATTACCACTTGGGCATTTTCCATAACACGCCTTCTCTTTTAACTCCCACCACAGTGAGTGGTCACGTTGTCTCAATTCTATCTGAAACTTAAATTCTTCAGTTTTATCTGCTATCCTTTGAAACTTGCCAATATTCTGCTCCAGTACCAAACTCCAGTGTGGACACCGTCATGTCTGGCCTGTACTACTGCAGCTGCCTCCAGCTGCTCTCCCTGCCTCTGACTTCCAGGGCTGTCTACACACTGAAGCCCGAGGAGTTTTTACAGAGCAAAACTCACTGACTTCTCACTGCCCTTAAGCCAGACTCCTTAAGACTTCAAGACCTTGCAAGAGGAAGTCCCTGCCTCCATCTTCAGACTACACCCACTGCCTGACCTCCCCCCAACCACTGTACTTCAGACACACACCCATTTACAGCCTCACAGAACTTCTTTCTGTTCCTCTAATCAGCTCTGTTTTGGTGACAACAAGCCTTCAGGGTGTGTCTGATGCCTACAACACTTTTTCCCCCTCTGCTGCTTCACTTTGGCCTGGCTGACTCCTGTGTCTTTCTTTTGTCTTAATTTAAATGTCATATCCTTCAAGAAGCTCTTGTAAATTAAGTCCCTCTGCTGTTTGCTTCTTTGTACCTCCCCAATATTTCGCTTATTATTTGTCTTCTCTAATAGATTCTAGCTAAGCCCCAATGCTGTCATAGATGCATCTGTCTTGTTCCCTACTATATCCTAGTGCTTAGCATACAGTAGGACCTCTGATATTTTTTGAATGAATGAACATATTTCAAATCACTCCTGTATTATTACTTATGGTGGTGCTTATCGAACAACACATACATGCATTTCTTTCCCTTAAAAGTTTTCAGCAAACTCCCTTGGTGGACATAAATATACTTAGCGCATATATATGTATATATACATATACATATATATGCGCTATATTCTTGTACTTATTGCTCTTGTGTAACTAAAAACATTTGAAAAATCACAAATAAATGCAAACTATATTTTAACACCATTAAATTAAAAATATTATTATGATGAAAGAATGGTGTTTTGCTGAAACGAAATCACTTATGCTGATTTAAAAAAAAAAAAAGTTGTTGCCTTGAGTCCTAATATATGTTTAATGCATATGAATCTTTTGAAAATAATAATGCCAGGAATAGTTGTTTGCAATAAGCATGTTATTGAGAAGCACATTATGGACTTGCAGACTTCGCTTGCTATCTCAGGACCATCAGAACACAACTATACCAGTCTTTGAATTACAATTTTAATGATTTCTAATTTTCTTCCTAATGCTATAAATGTACATTCAAAGACAAGGTTAGCGTTCCGGAGTTACTAACGTCAACATAAAACATATATCTAACTCAGCTATTGCTAGAATCAGAAGCTAGAGTATAGTGTTTATTAATTTTAGTTCTTACAGATGTGGAAAATTTTTCAAGTTTCAGCGTGCAGCTAAGTGTCAGACTGCTGAAGGAAGGCAATAGATAAAAGAAATGACTCATTCACACTATTTTGAAAACAACTTGAACATAACATTTTATCATTGCCTCCTCTTTGTAATTTTTGAGCCACTAAAACAAAAACCTTTCTATATTACCTCCGTGGCATTATGAGGATATTGTTATGAATGCCTAGTGTCACTTGACCTTTGCTTGGTGTGATTACATTGATTATGTTTCAAGTTTGCCTCTGTCCTTTCCTCATTAGCCTGTAGCAATTAATACAGTACAGTACTCCACTGCCTGTCATTTCATTGGTGTCATGAAATCAAAGTCTTACTTGATAAGTGTCTTAAATTGACCTTTATCATTGCCACATGTGCTTGCCAGCACATCATAAGTGCTGTTGCTGATGAGGACTGCTTGGTACCCCTGCAGTCATAAATGCAAACTTTGGTACCTTATTGGTAAGGAGTCATTCAGATGGTCCAGTGTGTATTTAGATCAGTTTCTTTTATTTTTTTTTTTTTATTTTTTATTTTTTAAAAGATTTTATTGGGGAATTGGCGGAGGGGAACAGCGTTGGGAAATCGGGGAAGGGGAACAGACAAGTTGCTCTCTTTTTGTTCTTCAGTTTAGTTGCGGAGGATGTTGCTTCACTGTTGGTATCGTCATTGCGCTCTTCCCGGATGAGGCAGATCGGTCGCTGGCCTCTGGATGTCGCTCACCGCGGCTATTGGCAGCTCACTCTTGGCTGCCAGCCGCTCACGCTGGCTGCGGGCCACTCACTGTAGCCTATGGCAGCCCACTGCAGCAGGGGCTGCAGCCCACACCATCACCGGGGCTCGCACAGCCCAGCTCCAGGTGGAGCTGTTGTTAGCTGTAGAGGGCAGTGTCACTGGCCCTCATGTGGGATCCGAACCGGGGCCGCTGGCATCCCAAAACCAGCGCTTAACCAATGCGCCACTCGGCCGGCCCGATCAGTTTCTTTTAGATTAACCCTGAAGTGAAAACACAAAATTAAAAGGTGATTTTTGCAGAAGTCACAGACTCTTGACTGTGTCTGTGGTCCTCTCTGTATCCTTAGACCCCTGTTGAGAACACTTGCGTCTAGCCCTCCAGCCACCCACAGACACACATGACGTTTCCGGAGCTGTTCTGGTTCATGTGGGTCATTGCCTTGGCTCTTCACTTCTCTCTAGCCTCCTGGCCTACCCAGCATCTTAAATAGCCCTTTCATGTTGAGACAGATGGAGAAGCCTTGTTTTCTGGTCTTGCGAGGCCTTACAGGCTCTCTGTGAGGAGTCTTTGGCTGTTTGTAGTTAACTAGGTAACCCTGCAGTCCTGTCACTCAGGAGCGGAGCCTCCGCCTGGTGAGGAGAGATTGTGGTACAAGCACAGTAGGAATAGCTAGGAGAGGCAGTGAGGATTTCAAGTATATCGGATCCTTACACTTAACATTCAAAGGAAAAATTGGTGCAAATCTGCTGAGATACAGCCCCAAGTTGAAGGCACTTTTTGCATATATAATTTTAATGGCCTTATTGAGATATACCATACAATTGGTCCTTTTAAAGTGTATGATTCAGTGATGTTTAGTACATTCAGAGAGTTGTGCAACAATCACCACAACAAATTTTAGAATATTTCATCACCTAAAAAGAAATGCTATGTCCATTTCAAGTCATTCCCCATTCTTCCCAATCCCCCAAGCGCCTGGGAACCACTAATCTACTGTCTGTCTCTGTAGATTTGCTTATTCTGGACATTTAATATAAGTAGAATCATGAAGGATGAGTAGTTTTGCAACTGGCTTGTTTCACTGAGCATGTTTTCAAGATCAGCCATGTTGTAGCATGTATCAGTATTTCATTTCTTTATTGCCAAATAGTTCATTGTATAGATGTACTCCCAATTTTTAAGTGTACTGTTCAGTAACGTTATATTCACATTATTGTGAAAACAGATCTCCAGAACATTTTCATCTTGCAAAACTGAAACTAGATATACCAAATTGTATTTATCCATTCTCATTACTTGATGGGCAGTGGGGTTGTTTTCCACTTTTTGTCAGTTGTATAAAATGTCACTATGAACATTTGTGGACAAGTTTTTGGGTGGATATATGTTTTCATTTTTCTTGTTATATACCTAGGCGTGGAATTGATGGGTCCTATGGTAAATCCATACTTACCATTTTGAGGAACTGCTATACTTTTCCAAAGTGGTTGATCATTTTACATTCCCTTCAGCAAGGTATGAAAGGTTTCAATTTCTCCACATCGAGGCTAACACTTGTTATCTGTCTTTTTGATGATAGCAATCTTAGTAGGGGAGAAGTGCTCTCTCGGGTGGTTTTTGGTTTGTATTTCTCTAATGACTAATGAGGGAGGGCATGTTTTCATGTGAAGATATTTAATTTTTTTTTCTTTCCTAAAAATAAAGTTTTCCGAGACTCTCAGGGTTACAATTTAAGAAGGAAATACACCCTTTGGGAACCTTGAAAGATACAAATTGTGAGTCAAATTACTATGATTTCAAGGACTGGAAGACTGAGAGACAACAACTGACCTCATAAGGACTATTGGCAGGTCAGATTTTAAGTAGAAGCGGTTGAACAATCTCTGATTTTCAGGAAACTGCTAAATGGAGTCCTTTTCTATGATAAGCAAAGGAAGGAAGAGAAGGGGGAAGGTGGGCCCAATGGTAAGAGGTTTCCTTTCAAGGTACTAAGTTACTAGCACAACCGAACCAAAAAAATGGCCTTCGAATGGTGGGAAAAAAACAAAAGCCATCTTTGTATTCTCCAGCACCTTGTTTGGTGTCTGGCACAAAGTATTTACTGTTGGTTTTGAAGATGTGACCTTGAATGCAGCAGACAAACCAAGAGTTTAGAATCATAAAATATAAGAATTAGAAGCTAATGATCCTTGCAGGGAATTTTACATTATGTAAAAAGGGATTGTAAAATAAAGCATCCCTAAATTAAGTACTTGAAAGCTATGGAGCCTCCTCAGAATACACAGATTTCTTTAAAAATACCTGCCTAATCTCTCCTGTAATTACCATCAGGCACACATGAAAGGTACTTACGAACCCTGTGATGCCAGTGAGGCTGTATTATGTAGATTACCTCACCTTAGTCCCCGCCCACCCCACATGAGGTAAATCAGCAGTTATAGGTATAAAGAACAAATTGTTGAGCTCTAAGCATATGCCAGGCACTGTGCTAAGCAGTGTACATTGTGTCAATTGACAAAGCATTTCAGTGAGGTTGGTCCTACTTTTATCCCTGTATTACAGAAAAGGAAATTTAGGGCTCAGCGTGATTAAGTAACTTGCTCAGTATCACACTTGCTTTAAAGAGGCAGGCCAGGAGGATTCCAGGTTTCC
Source organism: Aselliscus stoliczkanus (assembly GCA_033961575.1). Classification (NCBI taxonomy): domain Eukaryota; kingdom Metazoa; phylum Chordata; class Mammalia; order Chiroptera; family Hipposideridae; genus Aselliscus; species Aselliscus stoliczkanus. The sequence goes on along the minus strand of CM066730.1, from coordinate 112,461,257 downwards.
AGCTAATGCTATCAACCTCTGTACTCCGTATATTAAAAAAAAGCCTTCCTTCCCCGAGTCTTTGCAGCAGGAATTGGGAAATGTATACATATTAACTCAGTATCACTGATGGAGTTTTTGTCGTTGCTCTCTTGGACTGCTCACTGCAGGTGCAGTTGAGTGTGGCTGGAATCTCAGTGGGTGTGTGGCCATGACTGTACCTGAAGTGGTCATTGCAGCTTCGTGCACACCTGAGAAGGTTGGACTTGATCTAGAACCAGCAGAGGATTGATTTTAACCTGGAGAGAGTCATGATTAGATTTTCTTTTCTGAAGAAATGTAGCTGATATCATTGTGGAGGATAGGCTGGAGTAGGTGTAGATGGGTGGCAGGGAGTTCAGTTTGGGTTAAAGCCTAGACTTAGGCAGAGGGACGGAGAGGACCAATGTGAAAGAAAGATTTCCAGGGTGAAACCATTAAGACTTAGCAACCTTCTGGATGTGAGAGTTGAGAGAGAACTTGAAGATGGCTTTAAAAATTCTAGTTTGGGAGAGATGGAAGAGGTTCCATATTGATGCAGGCTTTTGTAGGATTGGGGTAGGGATGGGGTGAGGAATATAGAAGCCAGTGGTAGACTTAGGTTCAAGGCTCTGCTCCAATGGTTTGAACATGTTTATGGTTCTCTTGATCTGGGTGCTTTAGTCAATTTAATTAGAAGATCAAAGTTTTATAGGACACTCCATAGCTTCAATTTAGGCATAGAAATTAAACATTAATAATTCTACTTCAAAATCTATTTCTGAGATGTATTCCTTAGTAACATACTATGGTGAAATGGTAGATGATGAAGCTATTTCCTGTGTTTTACTCTTGCCCCAAGGTTGCAAAGTTATGTAAGTTGTTGACAGATAAAATGCTAGTGAAGAAAAGTTCATTTGCCAATGCTACAAGATACAGACCCCAAGCATTTAGTATGATGAATTTCCTTGGTCTTTTCTTACAGCTGTGTTATGTGTACAGAGTCAGATTATTTTATGTATTTCTAGGGGTAAGTATAACCAGTGTCCTGGGTAATACAGTATGACAAAGTTGCTTTTTTACTTCGTTAAAAAAAGTTGAGTGGAGGGCCGGCTGAGTGGCGTGGTGGTTAAGCGCTGGCTTGGGAAGCCAGCGGCCCCAGTTCGGGTCCCACATATGAGGGCCTGTGACACTGCCCTGAAAAAAAAAAAAAAGTGAGTGGATGGTTGCCTGAGTTTGAATAGGTATTTGGAGCTTCATTAATGATTAATTAAAAACACACAGAAGTGCTTTTCTTCTAAGTGCCTGTACATAACGGTCTTTGGGGGTTCAAATATTCAAGAGATATCCTCTTGCCACTCCTGAAACATATATTTACTCTTAGACTTAAAATATATTTGAACAAAATTCAAAGCTTAGAGTTCTTAGACTGTTTGCATTTACATTAATTTACGTGGAGGATAAGAGTTGCATTTTTTTCATATCTTTCTGCTTCTTACGAGAATACTAACTAGATACCTTGACTATCCTTTCAAGAATTATAATGATTTATGTCAATCAACTTCAGTATGAAACTTCCTGGTGATTTGCAGTTGGCAAATGTTGGTGACCAGTGGTATCTGATCACCTGTGGTTTGGTACAGAGGATGGACAGATTTATTTCAAACCTTCAGTGGCTCTTTTTTGTAGTAAAACTCCATTGAAAACATGATGAGGTTATTGTTGTTGTTACTGGGGTTTTTTTTTTGTTTTGTACTTTTATATTTTTATATTTTCTTATTTGCTTTTAAATGCCACCTCATATTTTCCCACTTTTCCTTTTGGGCATCTATGGCGTTTGCCTTCATTTGGCATTGGGGCCATTATGTTTCTGGTGACCTAACATGATGGCTCAGTTCCTTGAATATTCTCTTCCTCAGTACCTGGCAATCGCTTGCAGAATTTCAAATTTGTATTTTAAAAATTGGCATATGGCCTAGGTCTATACATAACCACTTTTCTGAGAATATATTCGGTCTCTAACTTATCTGCCAGTTCTTTGGGGACAAGTATTATGTCTTCAACAGAACTTTTATCTACCAACAGTAACTAGCATGGTGCCAACAACATGGTGCTTTCATGGGAAGTGTTCATTGACTTGAGCTGCCCTGCGCCGGATGGGTGGACAGCCTTGTTATCTGGAAGCGGAACATAGAGTGTCTGCTAGCTGCTTTCAGAGAGGTTGCATATCCATTCCAGACCGAAGCCTGAAACTGCCTCATCGAAGTAGGGAGTAGAGGCGGTTCGTTAGCTGTTTGCTTTCTGTACTCTTCAGGGGGGGTTTCTACTATAGTGACCAGGACTTTGTTGTTTGTTGCAGAGGAGGCAAGACGTGAACCAATGCCCTCATATTCTGTACCAAACCCATCAGTAGTCTGTTCTGCTTTCCTCAGCCTGGTTTCTTCGTTCCACATTTCTGAGAGAATTTCCATAACGGGATCCATATTGTGAGAAAGTACATCCAGTTGCTGTACTTGGAGAAACCAAATAATATTTGTATTTAGCTCTTTAACTTGCCTCTAGGTTCTTTCTGCTTTCCTTTTTTTTTTTTTTTTTTTTTTTTTGAGGGCAGTGGCACTGGCCCTCATAAGTGGGACCCGAACCGGGGCCGCTGGCTTCCCAAACCAGCGCTTAACCGCCGCGCCACTCGGCCGGCCCCTTTCTGCTTTCTTAATGCAACTGCGTATCCCTGAAGTGAATGCTGGTCTGGTTTTGGTTTATTTCCCAGCTGTACCCCTCCCCTTTTAGGTGAAGATGCATAACCACAGGCCCTGTACCTCTCTACCTCCTGCTTTATGCCAGGTATCTGAGTCCTTATGATGTTATTCAGAGCTTGCATGAATGAATATTTTAAAGCGGTTTAACTCAAGTAACAAATTTTGCTTAATTTCCACAAGCTTGGGAGAGGGATTGGTGTAGAGTTGAAATTGGGGTAGAATTTTTGGAATTGTAGGTGGAAATAGTTTGTGACCGGAGATGAATAAAGAGGGATTTTTTTGAACCATATCACAACCCAGCTTCTAGATTTACTTACTCTGCCCAGACTGTGAACAGTTGTCTTGTTCCCACCAAAGGCAATTTTGTTGAAATGTTCTTAAAAACAGTGTGGACAGGCTTCTGTAATCATACAGGGGAGACATGATAGAGATCCAGGGAACATACTAATTCAACCTTTTTGAAAAATAATTTGACCCTTTCTCTCTAACCTAAAGGTGTCAACACAAAGTTGCAAAATAGGGAAAAGATCAAAATGAGTTTCTGTGTTACAGCCTTCTGGGAAGAGGAGTCTAGGAGAAAAAATAATTATGCATTTCTAAATGTGTAAGTACCTTTCTGATGTTCCTCTTGTATTTTTTTTTTTTTTTTTTTGAGGGCAGTGTCACTGGCCCTCATATGTGGGACCGAACCGGGGCCGCTGGCTTCCCAAGCCAGCGCTTAACCACCGCGCCACTCGGCCAGCCCCCTCTTGTATTTTTAATGACCTAATACCTTGAATATTTTTGCTCAGTTTAATTCTTACAGAAACACTGAACTACCCCACACCAAAGGCAGCTGGAAGCAGTGAAGGAGTAGGTGATTATTGCAGCTCATGGCTCCTTTCCATGGTTTTTTCTTTGTACATCACTCCATGTTTATGCTCCAAATGGACTGACATCATCGTTATGTTCCAAATATGCTGGATAGAGTAGAAGAGGGGTGGCACGATCTTATAAAACCTTCTATAAAGCTAAAGCTAACTGTAACTGTTGAAGAAATAAAATATGAATTACAGCTTTGTCATTTGTGTAGGATTGAAAACTACCTTGATTTAAACTGTTGCATCAAATTTATGGCATGGTTCTTAACAATCCTAAATTTTATAATGCTGCGAATTTTGTTAATAAAGCCCAAATGTGTTTACCCTTATGTTCCTAAAACAAATTTATAAGGGCAAAGTATCAGCTAGCTATATTATAGCAAACTGAGAGTGCTTTTCAATGCCGAATGACCTAATCAGTTATTAATCTTTTCTATGGGGAATGCATTTTCCTCATCAGCTGTCTAAAATATTTGGGAAATTATATCTTGTGGGAGTTGCCATCCATCAGGAAATGCTTGTTCATAAATGTAAGCCAGACCACATGTAGCAGTAAATGTTAGTTATCACTATGGGAACCAAAAATCACTAATGGGATAGCCTTAACTATTAAGCATTCACTTCTTAGGATAAGTCACATCCCGATTGGGTTCAGTTCACTCAAATATTTATGCAGCGTTTAACAATCAAAAGATCTGTGGATACTTTGTTTAATGACTAATTTTTCCTCTGTACAAAACTGAAAACATCATTAGAGGGAAAAAGTAGGAGGAAAAGACCCCAGTTTATATGGATTATCAAGTTTGTAAAGTAGAACTCTGGGTTGGGAGATAGGAGACACTAAGGTTTCAGCTTGGACTTTTCCAAAAACTAGCTGTATGGCTTTGGACAAATGTTTTAATTTTGGGTCTCAATTCTCTCATCTGTAACAAAATGGGAGTTGGATCATATATGACCCCGAGGTGATGAATCTGTTTTTCTTCATCATTCCTTCAGAGGTACGAAATTATTTTTTGTTTATTGAGAGAGGTGATGTATAATACTTGGATGTGTCTCATTCTGTTAGTGTTGTCAGTGCTCAGTACGGAGTGGGGCCACATGTCGCCATTTGTTTGTATGCCTCTCCGCTAAGGATGTATTGACATAGGATGTCAATATCATCTAGGAATGACAAAGTATGCAGTAACATGAATTGTATGTTATTAATTTGACTTGTAGCCAAAAGGTGGCATTTAAAGAGTGTCATTACTGTTCCTATGTAAAAGTAAGGATAATGCCATAAGCAATCGTCTAAAAATGTTAAGAAGTTGGAGGAGACTGGCTGAATTGGTTAGTGAGAATGTTTATTCATATGTCCATTTAATTCTTGGTTCTACTAACACTTTGCCATGGCTGTCATTTCAGTAGTTTCTATAATAGGAATATCTCCTAAGTAGAATTTGAATCATTTGGCCCTAATGATTTAGCAAAACTTGTGTGGGGGACGATTGTCCATCTTTTCAGTTTTGTTGGAGTTTGTTGGTGATCTGGATGTGCGTATGGACAAGGCAACTTTTCTTGACTGGTTTCTCATTATTAAATTATTTTATATATTAATGTTATTTTGTATATTAAGTAGCCTCATAGAATCTTTGGACTTGACTCAAAAAAGAAATGTCTTTTTGATAGTCAGATATAGCTATTTGATTTTTTTTAAAAATATGGGTAGAGTTTACTAGATTACAAGTTTTAAAATATGAATGTGATTAAAAGTAAAAGGCTCCAAAATATTTGACTACCAGTCCTTTACAAAATACCATCATATAATAAAGGTTCATTACATGTTCTTCATCCACCCATTAGTTCAGGTCATAAATAGTTTTTGATCATTTGCTGTATGCCAGGCACTGTTTTGGGAGCTAGAGACAGCAGTGAATCTGACCAAGTCCTTATCTTCAAGGAGACCATATAGTGGATGGAGCTGATAAGCACACATTCTGCGGATGTCTGTTGTCTGTCTTATCTGTAAGTGCAAGAAAAGGAGAGGGAGCCACAGGAGGAGGGAGTATAGTGGTCAGGGAAGGCCTTTCTCATTAGGCAACATTTAAGCAGAGACCTGAAGGAAGTGTGAGTTCAAGCCAGGTGGAATATCAGGAGAAAAGTCATACTGAGCAGAGGAAACCTAAGGCACACGTCTCACGGCAGTTTTGTGGTTGAGGCAGGACACCCTGGCAGAGCAGAATGAGCGATGGGTAGGGCAGAGGAGACAGTTGAGAGGAAGGTGCAGGGGAGTTGGCAGATCACCTAGAGTCTTCTGGGCCACTGTACACATCTCCGTTTAGGGTTTTTGTTCTTGTTTGTTTGTTTAGAATAGTGATACAATTTTTATTTGTATCTGATATGAGTATGTCAGATACTCATTCTAAAAAGATACTAGAACGGATCACAAAACACACCAACCACATAAACCCACAATGAAAGTCGTTACTAAAGAATCTCCCTGAAACCCCTAGATACAAAGTAACTAATTTGTAACATGAGAGCCAAATAGTCAATTTCCTTTAAAGGAAAAAAAAAAAAAAGCCCCCTGTTTTCACATTGATACCCAGAGCTCTTACCTGCTGGACCCATTTGAGACTTTCATCTGCTCAGTTGCTGCTTAAACTTTCCTGGGGCGGCTTGGATTAAGTGATAGCTTCATTGTGTGGTTTGGGGATTACAGCTTCTAGGAGGGAATTTACTATCTAACTCTCCATCCTCACCTAGTAGTCTTTTTCATGCTGTGGTCCACAGACCACCAGAATTAAAACCACCATGGGGTTCATTTAACCTGCAGATTCCTGGGCTCCACCTCAGGCCCAGCGAATCAGTCTTTGCAGATGGGGCTCAAAAATCTGGATTTTATGCGTAAGAGCTACTATTATAGGTTTAGAAGATATGCACTTGCTCCTGTGAGGGGAAAGAGATGGAATAGTAAAGGAAGTTTTCATACCAGTTTCTTTCCTCGGAGACCGCAGGGAGATCCTGTAATCCCACTACAGTTCTTTTCTCTGCTGGTAAAGGAAAATAAATTACAGGATAGAGGGAGATCAAACATTAAGGGGAAATCTAAGTGAAAACTCTACAGTCATCTAGAAAAAGGGTTAGGAACCTACGGCCTGTGGGACAGCTGCCTGTTTTTTAGCCTCATTCATTTGTTTATGTGTTGTCTGTGACTGCTTTGTACTACAATGATAGAGCTGAGTAATTGCTACAAAGCCTAAAATATTTACTACAATATTTGATCCTTTACAGAAAAAGTATGTCAGACAGTGGAGCTATCCAGTAGAACTTTCTGTAAAGACAGACATAGTTCTATCAGCTCGCTCCAATATGCTAGCCACTGACGCTTGAAATTTGGGTATTGAGCCCTTGATGTGTGGGTCATGTGATCAAGGAACTGAAATTTTCATTTATGTAGTTTGACTTAATTTAAAAATTAAATTTAAATAATCATATTTGACTAGTGGTTACTGAATCAGCTTGTGCAGAACTAGAGCAAAGGTTTTAGATTGGGGTTGGTGGTGGGTGTCAATTCTATACAACAGTTTACTTTAGGCCGCTGAGGGGAGGGAGACGAGAAAAAGGAATGTCGGATGCGTTTTAGAAAAATTATTTTCCATTGTGATTTTTTTTTTTCAGTGTTACCTGTGTTTAGGACCCAGCTCTGTCACTTAATCAGCTTTTTGACCTTGATCAAGTTACTTTGCTTCTTTCTGCCTCGATTTTTCTCATTTGTTAAACAGGGATAAGAATAGTACCTCCCTTATAAGACTGTTATGAAGTTTAAATATTAACTGCTTAAACAGTGACTTGCACTTAGTAAAAACATTTTAAGTGTTTGTTGCTCTTATTATCATCGTTTCATAAGTTTTTTGTGTGTGTGTGTGGCCTAGTGTAGGAAAGCAATCATTATTTACCCCTCTCCTTTAAAAAAAAAGTTTGTTCGTTTGTTTGAAGGAAAATGGATTCTGACTGAATTCCATGATAATTTGTACACTAATCTGGCTAATGTAATCTGTTCCTAATTTGGAGACCAGTTATGCTTTGTATCTTTCCATGTAGAGTCATTACACTTAACCTGGTTAGGTCCAGCATGTGACATGTCTTGGTTTTACCGATGGTCACTGTAAACATTGATAGATGGCCAGATTATTTTACAGAAGCTCTTCACAAGTAACTGAGGCATATTTAGTTAGAAGCAGAACATTTCTTAGTGCTTCTTCCTAAGCTGAAGAAATCCTAGTAATATTCGAAAGGAAGTATGTTTCTATTTTATCTTGAGACGTGCCAGAATCTCCTAAACATGAGTAAGCTTGATGTCTTCAGCTTCCCTTTTGTAAAAGCTTGAATGGGGTTGCCTGGCAAGAACATATTGGGAGGTGGGAGTCGCAATGTTTGTATAAATGAAAACAGTAATAGAAACCCAGAAGTGAGATAAAGTATTCAGAATGCTATCACTATGGGATTTTTAAATTGAGTGGTTATTTTTAACTTTCTCATCTTCAGTATTATGTACTAATAATCCAGTGCTATATACGTGCCATGGCTAAACAGTATCTCTTTTAAAGACTTCCCAGAAGTCAATGAATGTGGCCTCTCGAAAATCTCCTTTTAGGTTTCCTGAGACGGTAATGATTTAACAGTGCTTTTCAGTCCTTAGATCTGTCCTCCAAGGCTGGAACAACAAAGTGTTGAGCAGATATTATGGGCTCAACAGTTGCTCTCCAAGGCTGCTTGTTTGATCTGTAGGACCATGTTGCAAGACTCCTTGATAAGCACATAATATTAGAAGACAGCCTTGCCCAGATGGCAGCGGCTGCTTCATTATGCAAGTAGTGAACCCATCCTTTAGGTGTGGAGTTCTGTTTCTTTTCTGTTTTCAAATTCTAGCCTGGGTTTAAATGTATTCGAGATGCACTGAACCTGTTGAGAGTTCTCATGGGCTCCTATTATATAGAGCCGAAAGAATGAGAAAATGGTCCACTATGAATATCCTCTAGTTTGAAACCATGTATAGACTGCAACTGTGGTCATCTTAGGGACAGAGGATTGGGAAGTATTGAAGTCTATGACAGGATATGGCCCTTGAGGGGTTAGGTTTTCCAATAAACACACCCGTTTGACTGCAGGCTCTGTCTTTAAGGGCACTTCTCTGTACCTCCTTACTTCACATCATCCCACTGCATTTGCCTGACTTTATCTACTGTTCTCTTAGTACATTTATCTACAGCCCATTGGCACCCATTTGCATAACATCAGCTAAAAGAAAATAAGCAATAATAACTTTTCTCCTGCTATAAATTCAGGATTTTTCCTCTCCTGTAGAGAAAGAGGATGCAGCTTGCAATTTAGATGACTATGGTTCCAATTATAAATTTCCTTGGGATAGAAACCTTATTAACATAAATTGCAGAGCTAGAATTAATGAGTAGAAGTCATGAGAAAACTGACTTAAGCTGAATGTAAGGAAACATTTTGTGAAGTGCTGTAGCTTACCCAGTTTGCTGTTAACAGACCTTGGATGTGCTCAGATGATTGTGCTGGGGATGTGGAAATGGATAGGAAGCTGGGTGAGGTGATACTGTACTCTGTGACACTGTACACCTCCAAGGTATTATAACAGATATTAAATCTATGATGTTACCTCATGTGTGGTGTTGTGTACAAGGAATTATTTCCTTTTTCCTAAATCACAGGTTCATGAGACCAACTTAACCAAATGTGTTACTCGGGGACATATATTGGCTCTAATTACATGTGTTGTATAATCATCTTCCCTGCAAATTCATTTTGAAAATAGTGATTTACTAATTTGACTATCCATCACATGAGTATATGACAGTTCCAGTCTTGGTGTCATGCATATAATACATATACCTTAATAAATACCAGTTGAATCTAAATCATAAAGTGGAATTTACAGGAACAGGTCTTGCCCAGCCACCCAGATACTCTAAATATATCTCATTTTGATCCCCTTTGAACCTCCTGTGTTTAGTGCCTTATTTCTTCTTGAGAGGACTACTGCAACAGTCTCTGACTGATTTCCACACTTGCTATCCTAAATGTAGAATGTCTTATTAATTTTTTCAAGAATAACATATTTTGTTATTGCCCTGTTTAAAGATCTTCAATGGCACTCCATCTCCCACAGAATGAAAGCAAGCAGGTCGTTACCTACTGGCTCCAACCGTTCCAACATGAATCCCTCCTTCTCTCGTGCTTATCTCAGGCCTCTTCTCATTTCCAGCTCCATTTCTATCCCTAATCCTCCTAGTCCAAACGGATTTCTCCTTCCTTTATTGTTCTTTGTATCTCTTTTGACATTTTGCATCTAGTCATCTATTCAGTCAACATTTATTGAGCAGCTGATACACATCACACACTCTGCCCGTTGGTGAGAACACACAGGTCAGTAAGTTAAGTCCCATCCCCATTTGACTCACGTAGTGATATTTACAAGTATACATATTTTACCACTCCTGCTAGACCACGAGCTCCCTGAGGACCAGAGCTATGTACTTACACATTTCTGCAAAGCACTAGATGCCTTACATTAGTGACATCTAAATATTTTTTTGACTAAAGGTTGACTTTGTTAGTTTAACAAAATCATTCCAACTTCTTCCCAAATTCTAGATATACTGTGAACTTTTTCAGTGAGACAATGACCTGTTTCAGTCTTTGCATTTGTAAAATGAGCATATCATTTTTTTTTATAATTAAAAACATGATGGAAGGTAAAGGAAATAGACTCCTTAAATGATATTGATAGGTATTTGTATATAATTTAGTCTGTTGAAAGAGGTGACATTTTGAGGTATCTGTTAACCTTCTGATTATATATTTTTAGGTTGTAACTTACAGAAATCTAAACTGCTTGGCAATGAAAGCAGAATGATCAAGTAAAGATGATTGCCTGAAACTAAAGAGGAAGTTAGGAATAACGGGAGACTTGGAAAAGGTCTGGACTCAGGTCTCAAGACCTAGTAGTTTACAAAATAGCATGTGGAGTTGAGCCTTTTGGTGTTAACATGCAGGTGTCAAAATTGTCTATGTTTTCTCAATTCTGAAAGTTTAGTTACACATTTAAATTATAAAAGCAATATGATAAATTTCAGAAAATAGAGAAAATACCTTAACACCATCACTATTAGCATCTTGATCCCTTTCTATGTTTCTTAACATGCAAAGTTGTGATATACAGACCATTTGAGATGCTGCATTTTTTCATATTCATTTATAACCATCTCTGTTATATGACAATATAACATTCCATTTAGTGGGCACTCTGATGTTTTTCTATGGTTGGAAAATCAGGTTGTGTGCAGTGCTTTATTAGAATGCTACATGCTGTCACCGCTAATGCTGATTATAATGTGCCTATGTTTTTTTCCTAGGTTTTGACATATTTCCGTCCGTAGGTGAGATTTCCCAAATGGCCATTCTCTTTCAAATGTTAAAAATAACAGCAGAGCCATTTGATGGAATCATTTGCTCAAAATATAATACTTGTTTTACTTATCTCTTCCCTGAATAATTCATGAAGAAATGATGGCATCATTTTAGCTTGAATATATTACACTGACCAGAGCTTTGAGTGCTTTGGAAAAAAGAGATTTTATGCCTACGACCACAAGTGACTTTAGCATCTGAATGATTATGAAATGATCTTGAAAACATTGTAGACAAGCATCTGATTGAATAGCTTTATGCTCAGCACATATTTTCACTCGATTCTTGTAAGCGGCGAGTTTATGTCTGTGTAACACATTACATCGTGATGTCTGAGGATCTGCCTTGAGTTTCCTGTATTGGAATGACACGTAATGTGCTTCTGAGCAGCCTTTTCAGCCACCTGTCTGGGGCTGCAGATATGTCTTCCCATAGAAAGGAGATGGCTAAATAGTGGTAATTATGAATTTTGAATGATCAGCCTCTGCATAATTCTCAGGGAGTAGTCTGTGATCCAGCATATCCACAGGTCATAGAGAATAAAATCCTACATGTGTTATCACATTCAAAACTTAACAATGAGAAAGCCAGTGAGAAGGGAAAGAGATGGATAACAGTAAAATTTAAAATATGTCATGTGACATTAAAGGCCGAGGAGAAAACATAAAGCACAGGAAGGGGACGAGACCGTGTCAAGATGTGTGTGTGTGTGTGTGTGTGTGTGTGTGTGTGTGTGTGTGTGTGTGTGTAGGGTGGCCAGGGAAGCCCAGTGGAAGATGCCGCAGGAGCTGTGTCTGTATATTGCACATGTGTGCCGAGCAGAAGGCCGGCCTAGGATAAGGCTTCGAGATTGCTTGCTATGTTTGAGGATCCATGCGGAGGCCTTGGTAGCTGGAGTGGAGTATTCTGGCGGAGTGGGATGGATGCAAGCCTGATTAATGGGGTTGTAAAGAGAGTGGGAATGAGTGTAGACGTACCTTTTGAAGAATTTTCATATAACAGGGAGCGGAGGAGTAAATTAGAACCTGGAGGAGGATGTGAGATGAACGAGGGTTTTTTTGTTTTGTTTTGTTTTTTTAAAGATGGGGGAAATTTTAGCATGCAGTTAGCTGACAGGTACGACCCAACAGCAAGGGGCAGGTGGTGAGGTAGGAGAGAAAGAAACAAGTGCTGGAGGAATGATGGGACAGAGGTAGAGAAGTTGGGGTCTAGAATACAAATGCAGGAGTTGCTGTACACACAGGGGCAGAGAGTTCATCCACAGAAGCAGAAGGAAAGACAGAGAGTGTGAGTATCAGTGCAGGGAGGTTGGTACAGGGATGTGTTTAGCATGGGGAAATTCTTCTTGGATGGCTGCTGTTTACCTAGCAAAATATAAAGCAGAAGGTTTTTCAGCTGTAGATGAGGAGGAGATTTCTAAAGAAAGGAGAACGTATGAAACCGTCATCTAGGAAAGCAGGAGAGAGGTATACTAGGAAAACAGAGTGAGATTGCCAGGCTAAACTAGGACCCACCCGAGGTCACTGGTCATGCATTTCAAATGGAACTTGTTCGTCAGCATGATGATGTGTTTTTCTCCAGGCACGTCAAGCAGCTTGGTTACAGGCGCAGGGTGGGCAGAGATTTAATGTCTAATACAATCTGTGGTTGGCCAGATGAGTAGGATGAAGAAAGAGGCACGAGGACGGAAGTGGAAGGAAGAAAGGAAGTGTTTGTAATAGCAGGCATGTGCACCAGAAGGACATGAGGGGGCTGAGTGACGGGGAAAAGGTGGAGGATCTGTGGAATTCTGTCCCAGCGGCATTAGTAGATTATTAGAATGAATACCAGAGGGAGTGATTTGGAAAGTTAAAAGAGTTTCAGGAATGTTTAAAATGATAAGTAGAACTTTTTATTGATTAGATGTGGGGAATGAGGGGAAAGAGTGAACTTGGGGATGCTGCTCAGGCTTTAACCTGGGTTGACTAGATAAATGTGGTTTCCAAGCTTACTCAGGTAGTTACAAGGCCAGGCAGGTAAGAGTCTCAAAAAATAAGAAGTGGGTGGTGACTGGAGTAGATTGGCAGGCACATGATCCTAAAAACGGACCACACAGCTGTAGCAGTTATTACTGTGGGGTATATAGATTCTCTGCTGCTAGATCTCCCAGTGGGAGGAAAGAAGGAAGGGTGGAGGGAAGGAGGGCAGAGGGGAAGCGGAAAAGAAAGACAGATTCTCACTTGCAATCTCCCAATTTATAAATGCTGACTACTTTAAAAAAAAAAAAAAAAAAAAACTAAACACAGTGGCAAGTTGTATTTAAACCCTAGACCGCCACTTTTGAGAACATTCCTTTCTGTTGGGGAAATAAGATTTACATACATGGAACTGCACCTGTACCTCATCTTATTCGAGAAAGAATTTGAAGCCACACAAGGTTGTGGCACTCGAAGTCCTGAGCTGTGTCCTCCAGGTCACAGACCCAAGAGCAGTTCTGAGAAGGGGCACGCGAGGTTATTAAGTGCCGAAGAGCGTGGTGCTGATTAGGTGCTGTTTCTCAGAACCATGGGCCTTGCCCTCGAGGCATGAATTCTTTGGGGTTTCCATCTCATTAACCTTGAACAGTCTCACTGAACTTTATGTTTAGCTTTTCACTTCCAAATTGATAACTGAGTAAACTGTTCATTGGCCCCATGAGCCTGAGCTCAGAGCAGCAAGGCCATGCTAAGGGTACCCCTGGCCATGAACTAAGAGATGAAGTTGGCCCTGGTAACTTGAAGCCTTTCTGTGAGCTGTTCATGAGCCCCGTTCTGGAAGCAGTTTATCCACGTCCTTGCCCAGATGATGGAGTGATGTCTTAGGAGGTTTGTGTGCTAAGCCTCTGCCTAGCAGGGCAGCTGCCAGGAGGGGTGAAGAAAGCTAAGGCCTGGCTCTCATCAGAGTGGGAACCAAGACTTCCGTTTCTTGTCATAATCCTGCCCACAGAGCTTCCTTTGTCTGTGCCCAGGGGGATGAGACTAGAAACCTGACAGTGGTTGAGAAACAAGTTCTTCAAGGACAGTGGCTCTGGTTATTGGCTAAATGTTTGTTACGTTCCCATTATATGCCAAGCCCTGTACAAAGATGAACATGGCAGGCATCACTGCTGTCATCTTATTTGCTTCTCTCTACCTTTCTTCCACTCATTCATTCATTTCTCAGATTTACTGTGTGACTACTATGTGCTGTGCTCTGGACTGGGCTGTTGGGAATGTAAAAAAATCAATGTCAGTCTTCTCAAGGATAAGCAGATAAGTTACAATATGTTAAGGTTTACTCTGTAATTGAGATCGCTTAAGAGTTCTGTGAGTCCACAGGTATATTGAGTGATGAAGAAGAGATTGAGAAAAAGGGCTCATTCCATCTTCAGGAAGAGAAGGCCTAGGACCTCCAGAAACGCATGCTGCTATTTAAATTTTTCACAATTTGATCCTTTGTGTTTCAGACTCCATGTGTCCTTTGTATGCCCAGCAGAGTACCTGGCACGCAGGTGCTTAATAAATGTTGGATTAATGAACCAATATAAGTGTGTGTTGCAAGACTGAAATGAACTTGTTGCTATAATAGACAACAGTTCTTTTAGAAAGAGTGACAGTTGAGCCAGGCCTGGAGAAATAGGTGGCAGTTCCGCATGACAGGAAGTGGCCCGAGGCAATCCAAACACCAACAATGACATGAGCCCCACATTAAGCCCAGGAAACCACATGGAGTTCTGTTTGGTGATGAGCGTAGGGCTTGTGGGGAAATGCAGAAATGAGAAAGGATGGAGGCAGATAATGGCGGGCCTTCAATGTCCAGTTGGGTGAGTTTAGATCTTATTTAGTGGGCAACGGAGTTTTGAAAAGGTTGTTCCAGAGAATACTTTCAGAAACTATATCTCTACTGGCAGTATGATGGGTCACCTGGAGGGGTTGCAGTATCAAAATAGGGGTGGATTGATTAACTGATTGACCGATTGATTGATTTTCCAGTTTTACTGAGATATGAGAGGTTTCATTTTAGAAGAGTGGGGAGACCTAAACATGACTGGAGACTAAGGGAAAAGGACCAGCGGGAGAAGGAGGGTTTTTTGAGGTGCAAGGTTACCCTGAGAACAGCATGCCTTTGGTGGGGGTTTCTAGTCAGTCTGAGTGCAGGATACTCTCAATACAGCCCCCGTGGAGCTCCTCGTGAGGAGTCGGCCTAGGCTGCAGATTCTGGGGCTTTGAGGCCACTGGTAAAATGGCTAACCGTGGGGCTTCAGCTGGCCAGGAGGACCCGAAGGAAAACCAGAGAGGCCAATGCTGCACCCCTTGTGTCCTTCACAACATCTACCGTGCTGTGGGAGAAGTGGAATATTGATAACTGGGCATAAAATGCAGAATGCTGAGCATTCAGCCCCACCCCTGGGGCCTTAATTACCTCCTTTGTGAAATAACCCTTCAGATCCTATTCAGCACACGCAGTCTGTGAACCTGTCAGCAGAGACATAAGGGACTTGAGAAAAGCTGTGTGCTTTCTGGAAGCCCAGACACCCCCTGCCAGCTCCGGCTCAGGGAGGGCACCCGAGCCTGGCAGAGTACAGCTACTTTGATCCATGTTGCTTACTCATTATTACTGCTACTTTGTAGGTCAAGTTTATAGGGAGAAAAAAACAACCAGCTAATTTAGAGTGTATTTCATGTTAACCTTTCTTTCCTTTGTCATTGCTGAAGAAAGTAGGGCATGTTGTTGGAACAGTATCTGTCATGTTATATCCTGCACCTATTATAAAATTGCAAATGGGCCATTCTGCAAGAATCCCAAACATGTGAACACAGCGTCTTCATGTGTTCTGTATGTCTTGGTATAAAAGAAAATGATCTCACAGTGATCCTTAATAAGTTCATCTTTAGGGTGGGCTGTAGACGAGGTAGATGCTGCGTTATGGAGTTTCTATTTCCTGGCATTAGTCACTGAAGGAAAATGCCCACATAATAATAAAAATAATACTTAACATCTGTTCAGCCCTTTAGCGCTCCCAAGTGTCATATATATTCACATCTAAATATCAGAAATCATATTTGTGATATTGTACTGTAAATTAATGGAAGCAAGGATAGGTATCAGGTGTATAGGGAACTGTGTTAATTTAGGCAAGGATTTGTAAGGAAGAGCAGGCTGCTTCTAGTTCTTTCAAGCCTTGGCACTAGAGAAGCAATAGTGTGGATAAGAGCCATGCAGTTAGACAAATATGTGTTCGAGTCCCAGCTCTTTCAGCTGTGTGACCTGCAGTAGCTACTCAGTGTCTCTAAGCCCCAGCTTCCTCATTATAAACTAGGATGATGATTCTTCTCAGAGTTGGTATGGCAGTATAAATAAATTAGGTTTATAAAACTTTTGAGACGTGGCCTGAACCAGAGAAGTGCAGTGACTGATAGTTAATAACAGGCATCACTTAGTGCATATGCTGTCAGATCTTAGCATCAGTGAGCTTTCCTCTTTTTTTGTCCCCCATATCCAGACTATCACAGTTCCCACTTATATTTCTTCTTTTGAGACATTAAATTTGCTCTTTTTGCTACTGTCCCATTGATACATCCTTGACCTGATCTCCCAACAAAATCCTGGCAACAACCTCCCAGTTTCTGGTGTCTCTCTTTCTCCTGTATCCCCACCCTGTGCTGTCCCTACCATGTATCTCATATATCATGGTGTGACTAAGCTTTCTAAAATTCTCTTTCATGTTATTGTGAATTTGCACTTTCTCTCTGTTGCCTGCTAAAGAAAATCAAACTCTTTGGAATTCACTGTCCTCTGAAATTTAGCTAAACCTTAACTTTTCGACTTTATTTTGTATGGCTGCTCAGTATGAATTCTTTGCTACCATCACACCAGGCATCTTAACCTTAGACACACAGTGAACTCAGCCTGCCTCTGTGCCTTTGCTCATGCTGTTCCTTTTACCTAAAACACTGTATCCAGCATTGTTTATATTTTAAAATATGCATGTATATATGCATGAATCATTAGTCATGAAAGAAGCATCAGCGCCCAGAAATGTATCTTTCTTCTAAAAAAAATGATGGGGAACTTTATATCTTGACACACATATTCCTCTGCTTTCCATTTTATTTTTATCTTGATAATTGATTTTCTGACTCTGTTGGGACACAGTACCTTCATGATGGCATCACTACATCCTAGTAAGGATAGTACCAGAGTATTATACTGTGTGAGGGAAGGTGTTTTTGAGTTCAGGGATTTGGAAGGGGCAAGAGGGCAATAATAAGGGCAATTCCCGTTTATGTGCATGAAGAAGCATTTTCCTAAACCCCTCGGAGAATCCTTATTTTGCTATTGGTGGTACTGTCTGTCCTTAACCCTTTACTTCAATGGAAGCACGCCATGCTTAGGCACTAGTGGAGGCCTCGTGGGTGGAGGTCTGCTGTCTGCCCGCAACCCCAGCTCCTGAAAACATTACTTCAAACCACAGGAGGCTGTGGAGGCAGAACAGGAAAAAAGGCATTTCAGCTTACTCCCCACGTTCCTTACCGTCAGCTTTCTTTAGGCGTAACCAGATATTTCTTGAACCTATAGACAAATTCTGTGTTGCTTGGTCTTCACAATTTCACATGATTCTGGTTTGTTGAGATACATTACCTCCTTGACATGCATTTTTCCTTCTATGCCTTTGAGAATCTGTTCCAAGTCCCACCTCATCCATGATGCATTTTGTTACTTTTTAAAATTCTGTCTCTCATGTTCTAGAGTCTAGTACCTCATCTATGGCAGGTAGTAGGAACTTAAATATCCTAAGATTTCTCTTTTTTGCCGATTCATTTGATCCCTGAAGAGGGGGAGAAGTGACCTTAGAACAGGGAACTGTTCTCGAGAGCCCCAGACAGGCTAGCAATCTGTAACTGCCTATGAGGTAGCAGTCACATTTAGGATTTTGGTTTTGTTGTCCACGTTTCTTAGTAAATGTTTAAGTAGTGGAAGGAGGATTTGGTAGCTCTTGTAATCTGGCAAACTGAGTAAAATTTCTCCTTATCCAATCAGGTAAGTAAGTGCTCCTTAGATCATAGTAGCAATTAAGAGGCTGCTTCTCTTTTTCTAGTAGCATTCATTTACAAGAACAAGGACATTTTAAAGAAACCTTAAAGCATTTAGTAATAAGTGATTTAAAATGGAGCAGAAGAGGAAACACTTTCCTTGTTGTTTAATCTCAAAACATATGGTATATTCATAGCCCATAAATTCACAGTAGCACAGCGTATTTTGTAAATGGGGAAAATGCTTATCAGGTTAACTAGGTCAAATACAAATATGCATATGCAATATGGTAACTTTAATGGAAAATGAAAACCACAAATTTATTCATAGCAGAAACTGGAGGAGAACACCAATGTTAAATTATCTGATTTATTTCCATTATCTGGAAACCTCAGATATCTGGACAAGTTACCACGAAGTAAAGTATAAGTTATCTGGTTAAAATAATTAAACGATAGTATGTGTTTTGAGCAATGCTTTGGATGTGATAAGCTGATTGTTTTCATTGTTTCATTATTTTCATCATTATCACTCTGGATACTAGCACATTTTATAATATCTTGCAAATCGTAGTACTTAGTAAATACTTGTTGAGTTAATTTTTCTAGACCCTTCACAACTCTGGCTCATCTATTAGTTGTGTCACATATGGGTTTTGATGTCCGGAACTAGACTGGACGCAGAATGGCAGACGTGTTCTGATACTGGGACCATCTACTCCCATCCTTGTTATTGTCCTTCTGGTAATATTTGTTTTGCCAACATAAGAAGTGTCCAAACCTGTAGAGAATTTTTTATGAGTTTATTTGAGCCAAACTGACAGCAGTTGCTGGGAATCAAAATCTCAACAGATTGAGAAAATGCTCCAAAGAGTGGCAGTTTTGCAGCTTATTTTGTACATTAGACTCAAAGGAGGAGACGGAAGGAGGGTTACATGAAATCCATTGGTAGGTTAAGGGGGCGGGGGAAAGTAAAGGCAGGGTGGGGGGATATCTGGGATTGGATTAAAAAAAAAATGGAGTGACGCATACTTCTTTTATATTGGTGAGTACATGATAGTTAATAATTAACATTTACAGCACAGAGATGGGGAACAAGATAACAATGAGAGGTTCTATGGTCTTGTGCTCTGATGTGCCTAAGCTATCTGAAAAAGAAGATTACTGACATTTCAAAGGTATGTTATCTTAGATGCAGAAAGACCATAAATAGACAGGCTCACTTAACGTAAAGATTGACTGACCTTTGTCAAGGAAGCTACAGGCCCAGGACATAACTACCCACCATGACTAGCTTTTAGTTAACAATTTTTATATTCAGACCATCCTATGTGGTTACTTTCCATCTCTGAGTTTGCAAGGCCCATTATGCAGGCCTCCCCTGAGCCAGTCAGGTTTTGGCTCCTTTTCCGTCCACAGTTTGGTGACCAAGTCTCATCTTTGCCTCATAAGAAGCCCGATCTAGGAAAACACTGAAGTCTTTCTCACAGATACAGTAGCTGTTAAGCCAGTTCTCCTACCCTGATCTGTGCTCTCAGAAATTTGAATTAAATTATTTAACTTGACCCCTGCTAAATCTAACCTATTTTGTTTTGGCCCATCTTTCACCCTTTGAGGTGTTTGTTTGTTTGTTTGTTTGTTTGTTTGTTTGTTTGTTTGTTTTTGAGGGCAGTATCACTGGCCCTTATATGTGGGACCCGAAGCGGGAAGCCAGCGCTTAACCACCACACCACTCGGCCGGCCCCTTTGAGGTGTTTTTATGGCTAGGTCTCTTGCTATCCCATTGGTTGTACTCTTAAGCTTTGTATAGTCAACACTGTTTCTGTAACAATATTACTGATTTAAAATATGGGACAGGACAAAGAGCAATGTGCAGTGGCGTTCCAGGCATTCCCATCAGTGGCATAGATAAATGTTTTAGGTCCTCATTCATTACCTGATTATATTCTTATTTTACTTATGGCAGTAACAAAACTCATCTAGTTAGTTTTTTGGCTAATGATAGATTAGGAGCCACAAATTGAAGAGGGAGAGAGAATTCTTAGAGATGGCTGAGCTAACTGGTAGCCTGAGATGATGGTCTAATGCCTCAGAAGAGACAAAAAGCTATAAAAAATGCCTCAACAGATACATGACATTCTGGGGATTGGAGGATCCCAGAATGGAATTCAGACTATGACAAAAGAATCCAACTCTTTTACAAATGTATGAAATTAACTCATTGAGAGAGTGGATGAAAACAATACTGACCTAAATAACTAACTTTGGAAATGCGTGGAGATTGCAAGACTGTAAAGACAAAGGAACTGCACATAAGCACTTTATGAACTCTAGTTGAAAAAGTTGTTTCTCCTGAGGGTGAGTGTGCAGGTTAATGATTCTGAAACCACTATATGTATGTATATTTATGTATACTGTGCTGAATAATTAAGTAAATGGATAGTGGATGGTAGGAGGCAGGTTTCTCACTTGAGAATGGGAGGTTGCAGGTAAGCATCGGAAGGAATGATCCAGAGTAATGGATTACAGTTGAAGATACCAGTATGGATTCATGTTTAGCTTAATATAGATACAGATACACACACAGAAATATTTATAGATATGTGTATGGACATAGGCTGGTATGTGTACATACATTTCTTTGCTCTGTCCGCTGAGAGGGCCTGGCATCAACGCCATTCCAGTGGCAATGACCATACCAAGCAGCCAGGCCTTGGTTTCTGATATCTGTCCCTAATAGAAGGAAGCAGGACTCCTTGCAGAATGGCTGATTCCAGGGCTGGAGCAGGGATATACAAGATGAACCTGGAATATCTGGTAGTTCTGGAAAGGAAGGCAGTGTGCACAGAACCCACAACAATGGAAGCTTGTCAAAGCTACACAGGAGGCAACAGAAGTAGTTTCCAGTGGCCAAAGCTGAAACAATTTGGGCAACACCATAATAATGAAGTGTAACCCAAATTATAAAATAAATACTCATGTGTACTAATAGAAATAAATAACTAAATGAGGGAAAACAGTCAAATCTGTGCAGAACAGTTGCAAATGATTTATGTATATATTCTGCCCTCAAGGAAGTGGATTACAACTTGTCGCTCCGCCAGTGCGGCCACTGGCATTTGCATAGTAACTTCCTTCCAAAGAGTCCGGTATGGAAAGGGGGAAACCTGACAAATAGTGCCTCAGCCTGGTCAAGGTCAACACCAAAAATGATAAGTCATTGTAGTCTTCCTCCTTGATGTGATATGATGAGAATGGCACTTTACTTCCAGGGTCGTTTTCCCCAAAACCCCAAATTCCAGGCAGGACAACTAAATATTGTGGCTTAGAAAAAGGACATTGGGCAAAACCAGGAAATCTGCATAAAGCATGGACTTTAATGAATAATAATGAATAATAATGTATTGATGTTAGCTCATGCAATGTGACAGATGTAATACCAATGTAAGATATTAATAATGGGCAAAACTGAGGATGACATATATTCTAACTCTTGGTAGTAGTTTCACAACTTTTCTGTAAATCTAAAATTATTAAATATATTAAAAGGCACTATGGGGCCAGCCGAGTGGCGCGGTGATTGAGAGCTGGCTTGGGACGCCAGCGGCCCCAGTTCGGATCCCACATATGAGGGCCAGTGACACTGCCCTTTACAGCTAACAACAGCTCCACTTGGAGCTGGGCTGTGCGAGCCCCAGTGACGGTGTAGGCTGCAGCCCCTGCTGCAGTGGGCTGCCATAGGCTACAGTGAATGGCCGGCAGCCAGCGTGAGCTGCCAATAGCTGCAGTGAGCGACCATCCAGAGGCTGGCGACTGATCTGCCTCATCCGGGAAGAGCACAGTGACGATACCAACATGGGCCAATGAAACAACGTCCTCCGCAACTACAAAAAGACAGCACCTTGTCTGTTCCCCTTCCTCGATTCCCCAACATTGTTCCCCTCCCCCAATTCCCCAATAAAAAAAATCTTTAAAAAAATAAACAAAATAAAAGACACTAGGATTCCAAAAGCATTGCAAGAAAGAGCCCTTGCCCACCACAGCCTAGGAGCCTGGGGACCTCCATGTTACAAAACAGTGTTTTGATTGATGCTCTTGATATTGGAGCTGAGTCAATCCAGAACAGGTTCAACTGTTTCCCACATACACTTCAACTCAAAGTAGTTCTCACTACATTTCCCAGGTTGGAACCAACTTTCTGATATGTCTAGTCCCAGGTTTTGTACACACTCTTTCCTCCATTCAGTCTTCCTGATTCAGTTTGGCCTACGAGGCTCAATAGCCAAAATGCAGGTATGAGGTAGGCGCTCCTCATTCCTTTTGTCTCCTGGAGTGATCTCTGGATCCTGGCCAGATAAATTCTTTTTTTTTTTTAATTGGGGGAGGGGAACAGCGTTGGGGAATCAGGGAAGAACAGACAAGTTGCCGTCCTTTTGTTCTTCAGTCCAGTTGTGGAGGATGACGCCTCACTGGCCCATGTTGGTATTGTGATCATTGCGCTCTTCCTGGGTGAGGCAGTCACCCGCCGGCCGCTGGACTCCCAGCTGCTTATGCTGGCTGCTGGCCATTCACAGTAGCCCCACTGCAGCCTAACCATCACCGGTGACTCAACGGCAGCCCAGCTTCAGGTCGAGCTGTTGTTCTCCGTCTTAGCTGTAGAGGGCACAGTGTCACTGGCCCTAATGTGGGATCTGAACCCCAGGCCCTGCTGTTCAGAGCTGGTGTCCCAAGCCAACTCCTAACCAATGCGCCACTCTGCCGGCCCAATACATTCATTTTTTAATATCTTATTTTGAAATATTTTTCGATGCTAAAGTCGCAAAAATAATACAGTGAGTTCTCAAATACCCTTCCCCTGCTTCCCCTAATGTTAATGTCTTACATAACAGAACAATTATAAAAGCAAAAAAATTAATATTCATACAATGCAGTTAACTAGTCTGCAGACCTTATTCGAATTTTGCTTTTTTTTTTTTTTTCGGTGAATGTTCTTTTCTGGCCCAGGATCCAATCCTGGTGTGAGGCACTTCGTTTCCTTCATTCTATGATAGTTCCTCAGTTTTTTTGTCTTTCATGATCTTGATGCTTTTGAAGCATGTTGGCCAGTTAGTTTGTACACTGTCTTTCAATTGGGTTCTCTGATATTTGCTCCTTTTTTAGATTGGGGTCATGTGTTTTGGGCAAGCATACTGCAGAAGTAGCACACTCTTCCCAATCCATCATACCAAGAAGCACATGGTGTTGATCAGTCCTGTCACTGGTGATGTTCACTTTCGTCTCTTAGAATGGCGCCTGCCAGGTTTCTGCACTGTACAGTTACTACTTTTCCCTTGACAATAAGCATCTTGTGGAGAGATACTTTGAGACTATTCAAATACCCTATTTCTCATTGTACTTGTACCCACTAATTTTAGCATCCCTCAGTGGTTCTCAGCTGCAACAATTGTTATACAACAATATAACATTTATTATGTTGTACATAGTGTTTGCCTTATGGTGACTTTTGTGTTGCCATCATTCCCTCTACATCTATTAATTGGAATCCTGCTCTAAGGAAGAGCTGTCAAGACAAAGTGCATTCATTTTTAATACTAACCATACAACAACAATAATATGGATTCTAATAATAATGGTACTAACCCAGCATTATTATTATGACAACACTCTTCTGGATTAGGTAGGTCATCCATCGCCAAGAGTTATTTTTTCTGGAGAACCTTTTCCAGCCTATCTGCATGGACTGAATAACCCTCTTTGTTCCTGTAACTTAAAGTTTGCCTTTCTGTCATTGTCCTTCCCACCCTCTGGTAATTCTTGGTTTTCTCTCTCAAACACTAGACCTGTGGTCTCTTATCTCTGCATCTCCAGTTCTGTGTGTGCCTATCACATCGTAAGTGCTCAGAAGCTTGAATGAAACAATTTGTTTTTAGGGCCTTTATAACCCTGGTTCATCCTCCCTCATCATGCTACATTGTTCTGTTTCACGTTCTTATAGTAGTTCATGGGTAGTCCAGCCATGTTTTTGCCCCAAATGAAGTTTATGGTCAGCGATAAAAACTGAACCTTTTTCACAGGTGCTGCTGCTGTTCAGCCAGTTGTCCTGAACTCTTATCTCTTTAATCTGGAATTTTTAAGGCTTTGGACTCATCCCTAGTAAATATCATCTTTTTGTTTTAGCTGCTTTTTTTTTTAGCCAATGGAGACCTTTCTGGTAGCTAACTCTGTTTTCCAACCCATTTGCGATCATTTCAGTTTTGTGCAATCTAAACATTTTTCTCCTTCCAAATGATCGATAACAGTGTAGGACCAAGAACAGAGAAACCCTGCTGGCATTCCTTAGCTCTCTTTAGGTGCAGTGGTTCAACCTGTAAGGAGTCTGCACAACTGTCACAGGATTGATATCTTTATCAAATTCACATTTACTGTGTTCATCTTCTGAAATCAAAATAGACTGTCTATGGTATTCCGTACTACACCACAGAAAGATACGATTCTATGAGAAAGTTCATTTGAAATGATATGATTTTTGTGACCTGTCATTGACAGCTGGTTAATTTTTTCTTTCATTTACTAAGCCTGTAGTTATTGAACATCTACTATATGACAGACAGTGTTCTGGGTGTGAGACTATGGTGTGAACAAAATAAACAAGGCCCTGGCTTATGGATGAACAGCAAACCAAAGCATGAAGAAGATCATTTCAAATAGTTATAAAATCTATGAAGACAAAAAAGTAGAGTGGGAAACTACCAGGAAAGGCCTCAGTGAATGGGTGATAGTTGAGCTATGGCCTAAATGATAAGAAAAGAGCCAAGAGAGGCTCTGGGGGAAGAACAGGTGTAAACGCCCTGAGACAGGTGTGACTTTGGCATACTCAAAGAACAGAAGGTGGTCAGTGAGCTAGAGCATGGTTATAACTTTCAGTTATTTGACAGATAAACCTACTGCTCCTTTTTTCTAAAAAGCATCTTATGCTGAAAATTTGGTCTTGTTTGCTCACATAGCTAGGAAAAAGAGGTAGAGCAGAATAAGAAGAGAATTAGTACATTTCCTCAGAACAAAGTATTATCTGTAAACAAAAATAAAATATTGCAAATTGCAGATACTCAAGGGTTGGTAAGAATGCCTCTATCTTTGCAAGTGTACATTTCTTCCCTAGAGTAGATACAATGATATGTCATAAGTAGGAAACCCATCTGTACTGTAGTGGGTTATTCTTTTATATACATTAGTATCTAGTGTAAAATACTGAAAACATGCACTTTTACAGACTGAAGACTCTTTGATTATTGGAAGTTTGGTATAAATCAGATGATATATGTTGTTTTCTTAGTCTTTTCAATAGAGCATATTGGAACCTAAGTTTTGTTAGATGTATATCTAGAGTAATTATTAGTTTGGATTTTGTGTTTTGGTATTTGCAAATGATTTTTTTTTTTTGAGTTTTTGACTGATCCTTTTCAAATGAACTTAAGATTAAAATGTACTTAACCCTTCCTTCATAACTCTCAGAGCAGTACATGCTGGAAGCAGAGTGCTTCATATCTCTGTGTCATCTCTCACTTTTTTACTCTTTGTCTTAGAGTCAGCCAAGTGCATAGCATTCTTGGCATCAATAGCACAAGAGTATGAAAGGAAATGCTTAAAAGATGACTAGAATGTACAGTATAAGTATCTGATTCTTGTTTATCTCTGAGTGTTAAATTTCAAAACATAGGAAATCCAGATGGCCCCTTATCCTGAACATTCTTTTAGATAGAAATTTAGGAAGAGGTAAGTTAAACCCTTTTTGTAAATTGAAGAATCATATTTTGGGGGCTTTCAGAAGTCAATAGTGTAATCAAGTATGGTGGCATGAATTGGCTGAAAATGAACTGAGAACAGAGGAAGCCAAGAAGATGAAGTTTGTGTACATGATCAGCACAATATTAAATAAGCTGAACTACATACAGAAAAATAATTTATACTTATTATTATTTGAATGTGACATAAGTATATGTTTATAAAGGCAATATAAGTATCGACTTAAATAGTTATCTGTTTCCTTTCCTCAGAATACAAGGTGTCCCTTATATTATAGGTAAGGAAACTCTTGGCTTACATAGTATGGAAAGCTCTGTCAAGTTCAGAAAGAACAAACAATTGAAAAAGTAAAAAAAAGATGGATTCCTTGCAACATGTTCATGTTCTTTCATTGTTACCCCAAGCCCCAAATGTGTCCCCCAAGCCATTACTCTGTGAGCAAACAGGCTGGTGTTTCAGTGCCTGCAGTGAAGAGTGCTAACTGGCTCATCCACTGCTGGTCTGAGGACCGATGGGTGTGCTGGGTAATTAATAACAACATGTATAATAATGGAGTCAAAATGTTTGAAAAGCCAAATTATTACATAGTCCTAAAAATATAGCTGAATATACTGGGAGCATATGCAGCACTTTCACGTTACTCCCCTAAAATGATAAGCCTACTATAGTCATATATTATAGGCTATATAATATAGCCTAGTATATTATAAAATCTGGTAGATGGCATTTAAATTTGTTTTCCTTATTAGATGAGAGTAGTAAATCTCTGCATGTACAAACTTGGTATGTCTTCTTCAAGCTATCAAAGACAGGCAAACAGCTTTTAAAAATTCACAGCTAAGTAGTTTTATCCCAAATATCTGCTTAAATTGCAAAGTCAACTTGAGTTAGCCCTGAGCACACTCAGAAAACTCCATAAACATGTGTATAGTGAAATTTTTTTCTATGTAGTGCATGTATCTTCTAAGTAACACATGTTGATTTGAAAAATGTATATAAAGATGTATATGTTCATTTGGGGGGTCTTATCTTTAGTTTCTAATTTTCTATATGAATGGGTTTGACTTAAGTAATTTTTAAATATATTATAAACTATGTCTACAAGTTTCTCTTCATATATGATATATTTTATACAGCAATTGAGCTTCTGAAAAGTTGTTGAGACCGTCAACTTTTGTAAACTAAATTAATTTTAGATGTCCTAAAAGAGCTCTTTAAAAAAAAAATCACCCCAATTTATTTTTTTATGATTTTTAGGGACCTCTTTATCATGTTTGCTTGAAGTAGTTTACATCTGTGTATAATGCATAAGGCACAGGATAGAACATTCCTAAGGCTGACACCCCAGAGTATCATCCCCAGCTCTATGGGGTAACGTTTCCATGGGAAACCGGAGGAGAAGAAAGCTATGCTAGAAAATGCGTATTAAACATTTTACATAGTGTACATATGGCATTTTCTCCTAACAGGCAATCCTTGGAATCATTAGTAGACTTTATAGTCTTAATATAATCTCAGTTGAGTTTACAAATACACTCTCTAATAGACATAATATACATGTGTTTTTGGTTTGCAGACAAGCCTCCAGAAATCTATGTCTTAAGTGGCTTCATATAAATATTTGACCACTAATAGTATGTTTCCAGGACTTGGTCAGAAGTCAGAGTGTGGGGAGAGGGTCAGTACTAAAGGATTCTCCTTTGGTGAGTGGGAAGGCAGATGAGTACATTGGGAGTGGTAAAGGTTAGCTAGGAAGAGGCCAGGAGGTGGAGGGGTGGAGGTGGGGGGCATACCACTTTGGGTCAGGAAGAGATCTTAGAGATCAGGTTGTCTAATGCCATCATCTTATAGAAGGGAAAACAGAGATCCATCCAGAAGGTCTGTATGGCTGGCCCAAGGTCACATAGCTAGTGGCCAAGCAGGACCTAAAATGTAGACCTCTTGACTGCCAGCTCACTTTCTGCACTGGCACACTGACAGGAGCTGAGAAGTCCACTTCCTGGGGCTTAGAGAGAGGGGGCTGTGAGGAAGGGCATGGGGGGGGGGGCGGGAAGCTCCCATATAAGGAACAGGTTTTACTTCCCCTGGAAGGAAGAGATGACAGAACTAAGCAGAGAGGTCAGGACCCTAGCCAAATAGATTAGCGTTCAGGACAGAGTTCAGTCTGAGAATGGGAAATTGCCATCCACAGTAGTGATGGTTAGTAATTACTCTTCTATATTTTTGGATACTGTTTATGTACTAGGCATTGTGTTATGCATTTTGTTGTACATATCACTTACTTTTCATAGTAACCCCTGTAGAAAGGTTCTGTGTTCCCATTTTCACAGAAGACGATGCTGATATTGAGAATTAAATCACTCACAGAGCTTGCTGTGAGAGGGAGCGCCATAATTTGAACTTGTTTGTCTTAGCCAAATCTCTTGGATGTCTGCAGTTTTGTGCTGTCAAGCCAGAATCACAGATTTAAAAAAAAAAAAAAAAAGAGGCTGGGCAACGAGCAACATGGTGGGGTCCTGGAGGCTTACAGTGAAGGAATAGCACTGTCATGGTGTCATAACTGGAGGCCACCTCGCCCAGCACAGCAGATACCAGAAGGAATTCCCTCCTGATTTCTGTATTTATTCCTGAGGAGCTGAGTAAAGATGCTTCATTCTCTCTGCAATGTGGCTGGACCTTTTATATCATTTAGTGCACACAGGAAACTGACAGTAGGAGGGGACATCTCGGGCTCCTAAAACTTGTACAACATTTACTAGGAGCCAGTAAGCAGTTGATGGCAATACCACATTGACTGTGCCAGAGTCCACTGATGCTGTGGAAGGAAGGCCACTACAGATATTGGCCATATCTAAGAAGTTCAGAGGGGGAGAACTGGGACGGTGAAGAATGGAAAACAGCACAGCCTGCTGAGGAATTAGTAAATATCTGTGGATTGCTTAAAAACATCATGGATGTTTAGCCTAAAATGGGAGAGCCTGAGGGAGGAGGGAACTTGCACTTCCCCTTTATGAGGGAGGAAAGGAAAGCGTTTTTCATTGAGCATTTTATGGTGTTCCAGATATTAGGTGCTTTCCAGTCCTCACAAACCCTACAAAGGAAATACCTTCACTTCCTATGGATCAGGAAATTGAAGCTCAGAGAGAGATCATTTGCTGTGGGTCACTTAACTAGTAAATGGATTCAAACCTGGGTATGCCAGAATCCAAAGTCAAGTGGAAGAGGAATTAGATTTCAATCCGAGTTGCCCCAGTAGCAAAGCTAGAACCAGTAGGTATAATGTATAGTGCGATTAATCTCACAGGATAATCCAAAAGCACTTTCTTATAATAAGCACTGTCCCAAAGTGAAACAAAGTTTAAAAAACACATACAACACACATACAAATCTTTAATGAGATACAACTTAGATACTATATAACATGTTCTAAACTACAAATCTGAAGTGCCTTTTCAGGTAGCAAGTTTGTTGTCATTGGAAGTATTTAAGTAGAAGAGGCTGGAAAATCTCCCAGTCAAGGACATAGTAATGTTCTGCTTCCAACTCTAGAAAAGTTGATGTTAAGTAACTCGAAGGCGGTTACAACACCCCCAGAGTGCTAAGCGGCTAGTCATGGAAGCGTTTTAAACTGTGATGGTCACATGGGAAAGGAAGGGCCCAGAAGATGTTCCAGTTATGCTTGTCATCTCACCTTTGGCTTACACATGGGGATTGCAGAGGAGCTTTAAAACACTGCAGGTGTAAATGTGAGGGCCACCCCGGGGCCAGCTAAGTCAGCACCTCTGGGAGTGGGGCCCAGCACTGAATACCTTGTAGAGGCTGCCCCATGTTATACTAGGGTGCAGCTCTGCTGAAAGCTGCTTTTCTCCGAGGAGAGCTCAGGTGCTCTAGACCAACCAACCCCATCCTGCCAGCTGCCCCACTTCCTGCCTGTTGCTTCTTTGAGCCCTCATGATGAATCTGTCACATCCGACGCATTTCTGGTTTGGCAGTTCACTGGGGCTGTCCTACGTCCAGCTCTTTCAAGATGTCTGAGGCAGTGTTGGCAGTTTAACCAGAGGGGGTTTGTTTCATGACCTTTTTAACCAGGGGAACTTTTGTTTGTATCTAATTCATGTCCACCGACATTTCTGCGGAGCTTTCAGATGGAAAGTTCCTTCAGAAAAGAGTTCATGTAAACTCCATTCCATACCTGATCACTGTTCCTGATTTCAGAATAATGATTTTACCCCCATTTGAAAGTTTTGTGTATCTGAGTTGTCAGGTCGCTACATATACCCTACATCAGAGGATCGGGACTTTTTCTTTTATCTTCTTTACAGAATATGTATAGTTAACTAATCCTAATGTGGTCCAGTGAAAATCTAGCCTGGGAGCCAGAAGGTCAGAACTGGTGGCCTTGAGTAGCCTATAAAAACCTCTGAACCTCAGTTTCTTTGTAAAGTAAGACCAACAGTACCTGTCTATGTGTCACTTTAAGAATCCAGTTAACGTATGTGTGTGATAATGCCGTGTGTGTGTGTGTGTGTGTCACCCCTGCTGTATGCCAGGTGCAGTAACAAACATGAATAAGTTATGACCCCTGCCTGGGATAATCTTACAGTTTAGTGAAGGAGAAAGACTCACAACCAGACGTTGTAAAAAGGTGTGGAGGGGCAGAAATGCACAAGATACTCTGGGGACCTCAAGGAAGGATGAGGACGACTGGGTTATTGACATAGAGGTTTCATTGAAGGCTTCCTACAGGTGTTCGTGGAGGACAAAAGGAAAGCTAACAAGGTGAATCAGAGAAAATTGGACATTTCAGGCAGAGGGAACAGAGTGGGCAAGGGAAGGCTTGTAGGTGAGAACCTGGAAGAGGAAGGATATTGTGATGCTAACTGGTGTTTTATTCAATTCTCACTTGCTTTTCCTGGGGAGGAAAGACTTTTTTTTTTTTTTTTTAGTAGGATACATTAAAGAGGATTGAAAGGAGGAAAGTAGCCAAGAGACACAGGTTACAACAGTCATCATCTATTTTCCCTCTTTATTTGCCTGATTTTGTGTAGGTGTTTAGGATATGGAGCAGGAATGAGGCTGAGTGCTTTACGAGTGTGTGCATCATCAAAACCCATGATTAGGGTCGGCCGAGTGGCGCGGTGGTTAAGTGCTGGCTTGGGAAGCCAGCGGCCCTGGTTCGGTACCACATATGAGGGCCAGTGACACTGCCTTCAAAAAAACAAAACAAAAAACCCATGATTAAAAAGAACCCTCCGTCCCAGTCAGGTACTGTGTATGTTTCACATGTGAGTTGGTGAGCGCTGAAGCATAGCAGTACTTACAGAAAGTCTCTACCAGAGGAAGAAGGCTGATTTGGATAAAGAAAGCCTTTTTAGCCCAGGAGGTCTGGATTGTAATTAAACCAAGCGATGGTCCAGGAACCCTACAGAGCACTGAGCAGGAGGAGTGAGCATGTCAGTCTCAATTTTCCAGCCGGCAAAAGCACAGCAGCAACCCTTCACAGCTCTCTTTCAAGCTGCTACCTCAGTTGATTCACGTGTCTTAGCCTCATCCTGTATTCTTCACCGTTGCACTCTTCATAGGAATCAAGAAATCACACAGCCATGTATCCAGTGGCGATTTCATTTCTTTTGCAATGGCCAGTGGAGGCAGGAGGTAGGCAGGGAATGTCAGGGGCGCATAATTCTTGTGCTATATGCTTTGAGGCCATGAAAACATCAGGCCCGAGCCTGATCCTGCCAGACTTCCTCCTGGCAGAGAAACAGACTGTGACCATACATTTCTAGTCCAGCGAATCCTATCAGAAGGCCAAATGGCTCTGGCAGAAACAATGTGATAACCAGGGGTCTAATCTCTTGCCTCTTCTGTTGACTCTGTCAACATGTGGCGCTGAGGCCAGGGAGACTGCAGGACTTTTCATGGCTGTTTGAGTTCTGAGCTATTTGTCGGAGCCTTTATCCCCCATGTCCTGTAAGTGTAAAGAAGAGATGTGCCGAGTGGAAAGAGCAATAAGGAGGTAGCCAGGAGGTCTGGGTTTTTCAGTTCCAGCTCTGTCTCAGACTGGCAGCTTTGGCCCTAAGTAAGTCATCATCGGTGGGTTATAATTTCTCTCCTGTAAATGCAAAAGATTGGGTGTAGATCATCTCTGAGGTTCTCTCTAGATTTAAGCTGGCAGGAATCACAGTTGCTAACCTGATTGCAACTGCATTGTTGCCCGATCCCCAGCTCTCCTCATCTCTGCCCCTCTCCTTTGTCTCCTTCTGTCTCCTTCATTCTCCCCTTTCCACCTTCCTGCCCTTGTCAGACTCCAGTCTTTCATGCAGCCTCTCTGTATCTGGAGGGAACCCTTTGGTGCCAGGGGAGGGCTAGATTACCAGATAGGCAGACTACACATGTGTTTAGGGTACCTGCAAAGCAAAAGCACTGCTAGTAAATGTTTTCAAAAGAATTTGATATTCACTGCTTTGAAAAAATATCAAAGCAGTCATCGTGGGGAAAAAGCAGACTTTGCAGGACTTCCTTATTCTTATTTTATGGTTTGTTATTTTAATTTAGTTTCTGTTTGGAGGAACACTACAATCTTTTTAGTACTTAAGACTGCGGAAGGGTTTTAATCTCCTACCTCTGAACTTCTCAGACTCAGCCTTTTCACTGAAGTCTCAAAGAGAGAGAGTCAAGCATGCTGTTTGCTCTGTGCCCCTTTCTCTGCACGAGCCACGCGTGTGCTTATTTTAGCACAGTAACATGTATCTCTGTAGCACTGGTGCTCTCAGAGCCTTCTGTTTTACTGCATACTTTACAGTCTAACATTTCTGTGGTGGAGGTTAGGCCCTGGAACTGGGGTAGGTCAGGAAGAGAGAGACATGAGAATGGAAGACACCCTCACCCCCCTCCAGAGTTTACGGTCAAATAGGAGACATAGTTATTCTCCAGAATGATTAAATGTCAAAAAACGGCCGTCAGTCTGCGAAAGAGTGTTGTAGGAACTCAAAGGCAGCAGTTTCTGGAAGGTGCCCCCTGCCGAAGGACCTTGATGGAAAGGTGGTGGAGAGTTTTACCATATTAATAAAATGTGCATATCTGAATGGTCTGTTACTTTATTTCTAAGTTCTAAATCCCATGATTGTGGACTGGGCTGCTACCTGTTCTCAGAGCCGCCAGAAACTGGTTTCTCCCAGCCTCAGGCACTCTGTCTCTGTTCCTCCATATCTCTCCTGCCTTGGCGTGGGTCCTTTGAGCCTGCCCCTCCTGATAAGCTGCTATAGCCACTGAGAAGAAAACCCAAGTTGAGTCCCGTGGGCCCACAGAATACGAGGGCATTTTTCTAGCGGACTCTGTTTGGTTGCCTAGGGGAACATATGGCTTTTACATAGGCCCTGAGTCGTTCCCAGTTCCTTATTTTCACCACAGTCTGGTTAAGCCCATGTCATCGTCGTTGTCAGCATTATCAAAGTTAAAGAAATGTGTTATCATGTGACAGGCACTGGGCTAAATGCAATACGTGTATAGATTCATTAAATCCTCACCACGGCCTCTGAGATAAGTGCCATTTTTTCCATCTTACTGGTGAGGAAAGGAAGGGACAGAGATATTAAATAATCTGCCTGGAGGTCATATAGCTAATAAGTGGCAGAGCCCTGACTTGCACTCTAGCAATGTGATTTCTGAGGCCAGCTCTTAACCGTTTCTCTGTACTACAAGTTAGTTCTAAGGAAGAGGAGCTCTCGGGTGCTGTGCAGGGCTGGGGACGCATAGGGGAAGTAGTATCGCTTTGTGTTTCGGGAGAACTGATTCTGAGCTTCTTTCCATCATGAAGAAAGTTGCTTGAATTGTTAACGAGAAGAAATTCCAGAAAGACTTCCTCTTAAATATATTTCTCTGTAATGCCATCTTTGTAATTCTCCTTATCACTTTCTTTTGCCCTGTATTTGATCAAAATAAAAGTTGTCTGATACGGATGCCTTTTCAATGAGGTACACAGTATTACATTGCCAAGTGTAATTCCCACTCAGGTGACACTGTTCCCCCCACTGAGAGAAATGGCAGGGTTAGCCAGAAAGGATGGTATTAGGTGTCTGATCTCCTCACTCTATAAGCAAGCACAGCTCCATGCATTGAAATGTGTCTTTTCAGGTTTCTGGTGGTGTTGATTGGTTTACTTTAAGAAGGAGGGTTTCCTTCAGAAAGCTAAACATTATTTTCTCTTTGAAGGGGGATGGGGGGAGAGGGGTTGTTTTGGAGTGTTGGCTGATATGTTCATAACTATGGTGATAACCATGATTCATAAAAAGTAGTCTCTTGGGCAGGCCGAGTGGCGCGGTGGTTAAGAGCTGGCTTGGGAAGCCAGCGGCCCCGGTTCGGGTCCCACATAGGAGGGCCAGTGACACTGCCCCCCCAAAATTAAAAAAAAACAAAACAAAACACAAAAGTAGTCTCTTATTTTATGAACATTTCATTCTGTTACTTCCCTTGAATGGAGTTCTTAAGACCAATTTGATACCTTGAGTTGAGCCCAGAAATTTTATAGTTAGCTCTGAATTAATTTCTTCCAAAACATAAGTATACTTTAGGGATTCCCTTAATAACCCCAGTATCTAACATCCGCTTGTCATTTTATTGATTCAAGTGGCCCGGGAGGCTCCGATTATTCACTGTTTTTACCCTGAGAATAAGTATCATCATGGAATTCCCAGTTTAGCCTGAGACCACCCAACTTCGGCCTACTCAGGATTCAAGCCTGTTGCTGTTACTCCAAGAACAAACCAGAGAAGTTGGGGCCTAAAGAAGTGAAGTGAGGGTGTGGGATGAAAACTTGACAGTAGAGAGATCTTTCTGAGCATTCTGGAAGGACCTCTCTTACCTCCCCACCATACTACTGTCAGAGCTAAGGCATCTACCCTTAGCTGGGTTCCTTCAGGAGTTCCCAGTTTCAGCCGTGGTTTTCATCGCAGCTGTAAATGACCATCTGAACACCAGGGAATTTGAAAAAGTTAGACCTTCAGCTTCTCTTTGGGGTTAATTGAGCATCCTGTAGTTGAACAGATGTGAAACTGTTTTTAAAGGTATCAGCTGCCTGTTGGTCAGAGTCCTGGGCTGTGGGTCAGGCCCGGGAAAGGAAGGAAGGAAGGAAGTAAAATGAAATGAGTTCACTCACTTTTCTTCCTTAAACAGACTGCAGGAATCCAAAATGTAGGTCAGGGGCATCTGAACTCAGCAAGCTAGCTTGTCCTACCGGGAGTTCTGTTGACCGCTCCTGCAGTGCCCAGTCCCTGCAAAGCTGAAGGGAAGGATGTGGAAACCTTAGCATCCCAGTTCCAGAATCAGACTTCATGGCAAGCACTTATGTTTTAATCAGAAGACTTGGGTTTGAGTCCCCTTGCCACCACCCTTAATTAGTTCAGAAATCTTGGGCAAGGAGTTACAACTCTTGAACACAGCTTGATCCCCTAATTTCAGATTGATGGTAACACTTATTTCACAGAGTAGTTGTGAGGATAAATGAAAGTCACTTTATTAGCTGTCTGGTATCCTTGCTGTTATGATTCTACCTGTGGCTGGCTTTTTCCGTGGCAGGCAAATAGCTAGCTAGCTACCTGAAGTTTTACGTGGAAACACTTAATTGAAGGTTTTCAATGGCCCTTTTATAAAGGATTGATAGTGTAAAATATTTGGCTGTAAAAATGGGGAAGAACTATAAAAAATGGTACCCTTCATGTTTGTTTTAGCACACACAAAGAAATAATCCCAAGGATTAAGTTTTTACCTTTGTCATTTGACTTATAAAATATTAGGAAGAAACTTTACAGGTGGGTTAATGATCCTCACAGGTCAAAAACCTATTTCCATGTGCTAAGCCACCAATCGTGTTTTTGGCAGGGCTATTTCTCTTTTGAATGTATTTTAGATGAATTGTTTCCCTCCAAGAATTCACACAGAAATTAGATACCGTGGTTTGGACTACCTTCCCAGTAACTTGGTGGGATGGGATACAGTCATATACCCACCCTCCAATAAGTGAGAACAAATAGATTATTTTCTTTTCCTTCTCACCACATTTTTGCATATGTATATCTTCAGTAAATAGTCACTAAAAACTGTAAGATATACAAGGCAAGGAGGTCTACTGACTCTTGAGATCTGAGGTGGCCCATGAATAACCCTTCTTCCATGCCCGAATTAAAAAGCAGTTGAGAGAGATAAAGGAATCAGGCTGATGGACAGCAAAGTATCATCTGCATTACTGAAAATGCTTTTTTGGAGAATGTGGCTTTGGGTCTGCCGCCAAATGGGCCTTCTGAAATTTCATCCTTGAATCAGATAGATTTACTCAGTCTTTCCCTGGCATAGCAGGACAGCAGAAACTGGCAAGCAGCGGGGAAAGCCTACCACCCAGCAGAAGAGGAGTCTGGAATTCACCGTCTCTGCAGAGATGTTGCCTCCAAAACGAGGCAGGAAAAAGGAGGAGGTGGAGAGAGAGGCTGGATCCTGTTACTGTGGGGAATTCTCTCCAGGTTGTAACATGAGCGTGAATAAAAGTTCTCTCTCCACACCTGCTGTGGGGTCTTCAAAGGTAGATCAGACCTGGCCCTCCCTATTCACCAGGGACGTTGAAGGAACCAGGGAGATATAGCGTACAGCTATCATTGCCTTTCTTTGCCCGTCTGCACTGCTTGAGGTAAAGCTTGTGGCTGCCATGTTTCTTCCAGGTGTATTATCCATTTCCACTTCTGGCTCCCTTCTGCATCTGAAGCTCCTTTTAAGCACCACTTTTAGGTTTTAAAAAATTAATCCTATGGGATTAAAAAACAATGAGAGGAACAATATCGCTTCATAGAAAAATGCCAAATGGTACTGCTGCCTTCCACATAGCTGGTGATGTATTTAAACTTAGCCTAAAGGCAAATTCTGCCCTAAATTTAAGCAGGATATAGAATATACTGCATGGCTACATTTGGCTCAAACAGAAGCAAATGCATTACAGTTGCTGAAGAACAGAAAAAAGTAAAGTCACTGTCTTCACTGAAGGGAATTTATTATATTATTACTATGATTAGTTTAATAGCTTTGGAAATTGAATTGTAGCACCAAACTGACAGAAC
The DNA here is from genome assembly GCA_033961575.1 of Aselliscus stoliczkanus. Taxonomy (NCBI): domain Eukaryota; kingdom Metazoa; phylum Chordata; class Mammalia; order Chiroptera; family Hipposideridae; genus Aselliscus; species Aselliscus stoliczkanus. The sequence goes on along the minus strand of CM066730.1, from coordinate 112,424,235 downwards.
CCCAGAACCCCACCTCTCACCCAGCTTCTTTTTTCTACTTTCCCCAACTTGTGTGCCCTTTGGGAAGAACAGAATTTTACAGATTTTAAGTAGACCACAACCTTTTTGTTGGTGTTCTCAGCCAAACTTTTGGTATCTGGTTGTCAACCAGGACCTGGGGCTGGCTTTCTTCAGAGAAACCTGCCCGTGTGTGGAGCCAAATTGCAATCGCCGCTCTGTGTGGTTCCCAGCTGGGCTCTGGAGTAAGACCAATCCGTGCGGACGCATTTGTAGTAGCCACTGGATAAAAACCAGAATAATGACTCCAGGAGTAAAGGGTCACAGTTCTGACCTGCTGAGTCATCTCAGCTCAGCCTTGCTGGCCAGGTCTCCCAAGCTGCATTTGAGTTTGCTTTGCTGCTCATTGCATTCTAACTTGCCAGGCTCTTTTGCAGATCTTGGGGGGCTCATGTAGAAAGGGGCAGGTCTAGGTGAAGCCCAGCAATCTGGATTGGTAATAGGTACCCCAGCTCATCTTGATGCAGGTGTTACTTTAGAAGAAACACTGGAGAGTGGTAACTCAAGCACCCCTGTACAAACCTGCCAGCATTTATGTGTGAGGAGAGGCTATTGGGATCTGTCACATTCAGAACACAGGGTTCCAAAGGGCTTCAGGTGTTTGGCTTCCTATCTTCCACTGTGTCCTTATGCACAAATGCCAGCAGCCTTCACTCCCTTTCGTTCCTAACTGCCAGGGATGTGCATGAACAAGAAAAATAAATACCAAGGATCAGACAAGTCCTACGTGAAATTTTGTTTTGGAACTTGCAAGCTAAACACTCACAGGCCAAAAAACATATCTTTTCTGTTCCTTGTCCCGGCCTGATGTAACCTCACTCTTAACTTACATCACCCCATTAAAATTTTTTGTTAGCCTTTCCTCACGTTTTTTTTCTTCTGCTTATCTTTAAGTGTTTTCGTCTTTTCCATCTCTGAGTCAGTCTCTAGCCTTTTGAGGTCACTTTTTCTCTTGAATAGTTGATTCATTGAAAATAAGCACAACACAGCTTTATGCCCATAGTATAGAGGAGGAATGGAGGGAGGAAGAAACGGTGAAGCTTTGCAAGGCAAGTCGCAGAATGGTAAAGCATCAAAGGACCTTAGAAACCTTAAACTCCAAGTGCGTGCTTTCTTCTTAAAAAACTCACCTCAACTTACAACTGAAAATATACTCAACTTGCATTATTAGTTATCCTCAAATGATTGCCCTGTGTCTAAATTGCAGATAATTTATGAGCAGGAACTTTGCTATAACTCCAGAATGTGATCTTAGGGCCCAGACAAAAAAATGTCCCAAATAAATATATGAAAGGGTAGTTTGAAGAATTTCTTCTATAAACATTTATTACATATCTTTTGTATCCCAGGCAATTAGAATCTAACTGCTAGATGACAAATACGAAATGCTCAATAAGACAGTTTCTCCTCAGGAATAGCTCACAGTGTTGGGTAAACAATGATATTTTAATGATTACCCTAATGAACCATGAATGAAGCAGTGTGGGGACTCAGCTACTGAAAGCAGCTGACTGTCTTGGGGTGGGGATGGGAGGCAATTGGCATTCTTTGCAGGATATACTTGAGTTTAGACTTAAGTGTGAACTATATCTTAGACTTTTACTTCAGGAAGTCACAACCTAATACAGCCCTCTCATTTTATAGATAAGGAACCTGAGACCTCGAGATTTGAATTGTCATTGTTAGGATCTAACAGCTAGCTAGGCAATGTCAGAACCAGAGTTCTAATAGAGCTTTACTATTTCTTCTAGGAATAGAACTTTGGATACCTAGAGAAATAGTTGTTTTAGGGAAAGGATATTGATTCTGAATATTGTTTCTCCTGGAACAACCTAGTGTTTTTAGAGTCATGTTTATCATAAACCTATCTTGGAAGGATTGATTAACTGTTAAATTCTCTTTTGTATGAGCCTAAATTAACAGCTCCCCTGGCACATGGACAAGCTACATTATTTCAATATTTTATAACAAAAAGAGTAAAAGGCAGGGCAGCCTGGAAACTTACTAATTGGAGTAGTTTGTGGCCCCCAGGTAATCGAGGAGATATAAATCATTGCACTAAATATACCAGAAGGTCACATAATAAATTAGGCAGATAAAAGAAGGGATTCAAGAATCTTTTTCATCTATTTTCCAAGCATAGTTCCTTGTACATAATAGAAATTTAATAAATGGCACTGAATTACTTGAATGTTGAACCCTATCTTAATATTTTCTTGAAATTATTAAACATCACTGTACTTTTTTTTTGTTTTTAATTCTGACTATAAGTAAGGATTGGTTAGATGAGAGAGTGATCTTCTCACCTGACAAAGATGCCTGAAATTTCTCTTCCTATAAAGTTTATTCCTAAATTTTTAGCCATATGTCCACAAACCACTTATAAGTTAATTTTATCATATCATTTGTAATTCCTGATTGGTAGAATTAAGTCAGATAATCTAATACCTTCATCAAGAACACTTGAATGCCTGCCTTCCTTATATTTCTCTAAAACAGTCACCTGGACAGCCTGCAAAATTGTGTGTGTGTGTGTGTGTGTGTGTGTGTGTGTGTGTGTATTTAGTTTTGCTTCCTGGTATATCAATTTTTAGCTCTGACTTTATGAGGATGTTGCCTAACATTTCTAAGATTTATTTTTTTTTTTACTTGTAAAATTAGAGAAATAATTTGCCTCAAGGAGTTGTACCAAATAAATGAAATAGTCCTTATAAACCTCTCTCCCAGTTAGCCTGGCACGTACTTGAATTCTTAGTAAATTATAGCTTGAATTATTTTGCTGCATTTCCTATGAATATGTTATAAAGCATTAAGAATAGTCACAAAGAAAACCCGTTTGGTATTGAGAAAATCACCTCATTCTTTCCAAAACATAAAAAGAGTGTGATAAATATCCTGCCTCTCCCTTTATTCTTTTGGGGTTCTGGTGAACATTTTTTGCAGCAGCAGGTTTTAATGATTAATTTACAGGCCTGAACCTAAGCATTATTGACTAAGATAAAAACCACAGGCCCCAAGAGTCAGTAAGTATTGATGTTGGTTGCGAGCCAATGGATGAATGCTGTTTAACATATTAAATATTAAATACAGAATCATTTAGTTGGAGAGTGTTGCTAATACTGCCAGTTAAAGCATCCACTTTAATTTACAGGAGTTTACTTTTATCTGGATACAGTACATTTCACCTGACAGTTGCTGTATTAATAATGATAAAATACTGTTAATGGCACAAATAATTTGCAAAAATTCTGTGTGAATTCAATGAAAAAATGAAAATAACTGTTATTTAAATGCTTTTATTTTCTGCTGGGTGGCTAAATTTGCATCTTTAATATTACCTTGAGCGCGTGTAATTTTAAAGCACTATACATTATGTTTTAAATATAAAACTAAAATTATAGAAATTTTGTGGAAATGTGGGCATCCCTCCCCTTCATTTTCTGTAATTTTCAAAATATCATTTAAAACTCCCACTTTAAAGGCCTACAGTTTTCTAAAATACAAACATTTCTGATTCTCTCACCTTAAACCTGTATTGCCTGTTGTTGGTTTCATATCTGCCACTGGCAATAAGGTTTTAAAAATCATACTTAGTATGTTACATTTTCCAGAATTCTGCTGACCTGCCTTTCTGGAGCAGGCAACCTACATTTTATCACTTTCCAAAAGTTTCTAAAATGTGGAAATTTTGGGATGAGACCAAATCAGAAACTTTCAGGCTTCAGAGAATAGTTTTAGACAAGCAGTCCAAAAATGCCAGTTATAAAACTTTCACAAATCACAGCAGTAGCTAACTCACTCAGGTAGCCTTTATTATGTGCTAAGAACTGTTTTAAGAGCTTGTATATATTCCCTCTTTTAATCCTCACAACAACTCTGGGAGGAAGGTGGGGGTATTATTACTGCTACTACTACCACCACTGCCATTTCATAGCAAGAGCAGATACCTTGCCTAGTTGTACAGCTAGTACCTGGTCAAATCAAGAGTTGAACTCAGTGTAGCCCTAGGATCTGGTCTCATAATTAATTACTACACGAAGGGCTAACTATAGACCCAGCTTCCACAAACTTCCACAGATTTATAAGTCTGATTTCCATTTGAGTAACATTCTGAAAAACCTTATTTTTCAGAGTTTTCTAAAATATCGTTTTCTAGCACTTAAGAGATCTAAATTATTTTAAGTGATATATTGGCTCTGAGCAGATGTGTAAGAGGAGTTGTGCTGTGTATTGATATTGCGGACAATTTCACTAAGCCTCGCTTTCTCAGCGTTTTAACCCGAAAGGGACATGGATAAATATATAGTCTGATTTCCTTCTTTTCTCAGTTTACAAATGAGAGGAATTCTTCCATGAGTCCCCCAGACAAAGTTAGTCATTTCCTGCTTTGTGATCCCACGGCACTTTGTTCATACACTATATTTTAAGTAAATACTATTTTGTAATTAATCTGTTTATATGTCACTTCTTTCCATCCCCCACCCTTGCCTCCAAGTGAATTCTTCAAGAGCTGGAACCAGGTCTAATTTATTTTTGTCTCCCACCAGCCTGGTGACAAATGGATGAATCATATTGCCTGGAGAGGTTAAGGGACTTGCCCAGATTGGCAGACCTGAAATGTGAACAGCTTGCCTAACTCCCAGTTTAGTACTGAGTATCACTCACGTGCTGCCAGAGATGTTTTCAAATGATTTGGATATTTGCTAAGGATTTAGAACACAATTTTCATACTCTGTGCCTCTATAGACTAGCTCATTTATAAGACAATATTAATAATAGTGATGAAGGCGGTGGTGATGATGCCGCCATCACCACCTGCCTGTCTTACTGTATCATTTTGAGGTTCTAACGAAGTGATAAGATTGTGAAAGTTTGGGAACTGGTAAAACCCCTTCTACAAGGATGTATATTGTTGCTACTCTAGTCTATTACTTATGTGCGATTTACAGAGTATTTTCACACGCAGTATCTCGCTTACTGTTTATTACACCTCTATGAAATGGACGATCTCATTGCCATTTCACAGATGAGGGAACTGAGGCTGAGAGATGGAGCACTTCAGCTACAATCACAAGAAGCTGAAGGCAGCCTGATATCTTAACTTCCAGCACAGCCACCAGAGCTAGGCTGTAGAGTCAGTCCCCCAAGGTGTGTCATCATCCTCCCGAAGCCTCCGGGAGTGAGCCCAGGAGACAGACTCACAGGAGAGGAGAGAGCTCGGCTCTTTCTTCTAAGACCAGGGCCATTATTACATGTGTTGAAATCCTAGTCAGATTTTTGATTTTGTCACATTGCAGGGTCTGGGTACAGAGAGCTTTACAAGATAAGGTAAGCAGTTTAATTTTGAAGTGGCCAACCAGCAGCAGCACTGTGGGTTGTGTGGGTTCAGGCAGGAGGAAGCTAACCCCTCCATTGCTTTTGTCTCGATGGGGAGTTCTTGCCACGACTCTCAGAGGAAATGAAGGATGATAAATCCAGCTGCCGCTTCCTGTTTCTATAATTCTGAGATTTTTTTTTCCAAAGGGTACGATGCTTTATTTTTAAACCAGTGGAAAATACCCTTAACCTGTTCCATGTTAGTATTTTCTTACAAACTAGATGTACTCATTTGGGTTTATAAATGTGTGTGTGTGTGTGTGTGTGTGTGTGTGTGTGTGTGTGTGTGTGTGTCTGAAATTCCCATGATGCTGCCTGAGCTGGCTCACTCTGTTTTTCAACAGAAAGAAAACCAATTAAGGCAGATTTTACTGGGCAGGAAGCTCTATATGAGACTGATGACAGTCTCTGATTTATAGGAGGCCTGTAATTTATATCAGTGGTATTACCTTCTCTGAGTAATGCTGGTGCGATTCTGGTCTGGTTTTCCGTTTGCTTGTGTTATTAGTGAATAAAATCCTGAGTCATTTCAGCAGCACACTACCTCCTCACATGCTATAGTTTATGAAAAGTAGCCACTAAGTGTAAATTACTAGGATGCAGCTTGGCGGGTTTGATTGTTTAACCAATGGCTCCATAATTAAAAGTAATAGGTAGAAATATCTTCTGTGATGCCAATTTTTTCCATTGCTAATTTAAGAGATGGATAATGTGTATGGGGGTGCCAATGGTGCATCCTTATAGAAGGACTAAAGGAAATGTATTTGGCCAAGTAGAATTATAAGGATATAGTAAAAGTAGGCCTTCCCCTCACTGAGTAGAAATCGTGGTTCTGATTTAAGTCCCGTAGCCCCTCTTTTAATAGTCCTAAAATCAGAGCTGTAGCAGTACCCTGTTCACAGTCAGCATATATTTTGCACTTATGAACTGACTGGCCCAAGTTATTTATTCTTTAAGAATTACAGTTACAGTTTATAATAAATGAATTCATACTAATAAAAGGAAATCTCCATAACCTAAATGTAAAGACGAGCTTATACTGAATATGTGGTCTGACTTTGTCTACTTCTGAAGACAAGTAGAACTGTGTGACACGGTGACACTCAGGGGGCTTGTTCTCGTGCACTTGGTGTTGCAGAGCTCTCCCATTCTATCCTCAGCTATGCTGTTTCCTTGTTGCAGGTTTCTTGGCTTCAAAAAAAAAAAAAAAATGAAGGGCCGGCCGAACGGCGCGGTGGTTAAGCGGCCCCGGTTCGGTCCCACATATGAGGGTCAGTGACACTGCCCTCAAAAAAAAAAAAAAAAAAAAAAAAGTTGACACTATGCCTTTGTCTCTTGGCAGTTTGTAAGGATCAGGTTAGTTGGAATCCAGTGCTTTCAAAACCTGAGATAATGATAAAGGCATTAGGTAATACTGTTACTAAATGGTAGTTGGGCTGTAAGCTGTGATTTCACTTTTTAGACTTTAGGCTACCTGAAGCAGGCAGCCTTTGAACACCGGGGGTTTTGTCTCCTTCCCTTACGGGTTCCTTCTAATAATTTGTAAATTGATGGGGAGGGAAATGATTTAACTTGAATTAATCTCTAATGTAAAACAAGCTGAAAGGAGACGGTATGGGCTTGGTAGGCTCAGTCTGATCTGGGTTTGAATTCTGGTCTCTACTATATTTGAACTGCATGATCTTCTTGGTCAAACTCAAACCTTCTAAACTTCTGTTCTCTCTCAACCAATCTAAAATGGTGATACCACCGTGCAGGGAGGATGTGACAATTTAATGAGCTCAAGTGTGTGCGTACTTGGTTACTCAATAAAGGATGGCTTTCTTCCTGTCGTCTCCGTTATGTTTGTAGCAGGCTTAGTGCTGAATGATGAGAAACAGCCTGAAATTGCTGCATGCAGACGCCAGCAATGCATGCCCCCTACCTCATCTTTCCCCCTCCGTATTGCAGCCAAGGAAATGAGAAGTAAATTAAACTGCTTTAGCTCACCAGCACTCTCCTTAGGAATCATAAATATTTCTTTCCCACCTTCTTCCTCTCAGTATAGTCTTGAGTTCTTTTAATGCCTGACCTTCACAGGGAGTTTTGAGTGAGAAAGCCTGATGCTGTTTGCATTACTTGAACATGTACAGAGCCACTCACTCATACGTCCATGTGCTGTGTTTTCTTTTCGAATTTATATGGATTGTGTGCAGTTATTTTTGCAAGGCACTTTTTTTTTTTAATTTAGGCTTTCCCAAAAAGGATCTTTTAAAGTTTTACGACTGGTTAAGTAATATGGTGGTTAGAAGGTTAATATTTACCAACCTACTGAAGGGAAAAGCAAACAATATATATCCAACCTCTGTTTAAGAATTTCCGTAAAATTATGACTTCTTTAATCTTGGTACCTTTATTTAGTTACAACAGCGAACATACTTGAGTTACAACTCCTACTAGAAGTGTGTTTGCTGTATATGATTTAGCTTTATGCCAAAAATAAAAAAACAGCCATATGAAAAACCTCCACTTTCTTACACTGCTATTTTCAACTTCTACGCTGCTGCTCCTTTCCCAACCTAAAAAATACACCCTGCCATCAGACCTGCCTCCCTTGTTGCTGTTGCTTTGTTTTGCTCCCCAGCCAAGTTCTGAGAAGCGAACATTGCCTTTCCCCACTTCATCCTCGTCCACAGTGAGACACATTTCTTCACAGTGCTTGCGCTGAAGTCTCAAGTGTCTCAGCTGTAGCCACTCTTTACTCCTTTACTCCTTGACTTCCTTGTGATCTGCTAACTGCTCTCTTCTTTAAGTGTTTGCCTCCTTTGGTTTCCAGGACAGCTCTTCCTCTTTTGGACCCTTTCTTCTCCCAGTCCTTTGCTGAATCCCTTCCTTCTGCCTGTTCCCTGAATGTTAGTGATCCCCAGGATTCTTTGACCTTTTCTTCTGCAGGTATTCTCCTTGGGCAAGGTCATCTTCCATATCCTGATTGGTCATAAATATGTAATTCCATCCTAGACCCTGCTCTTGAGAGTCAATGGATGACTGGACATCTTAAATTTATTACACTCTAACCCTAGTTATTCAAGCTGAAAATATTGAATTTACCTGGAAGTCATCTTGACTAATGTAACTTTCTCATTGATTTTCCTTCCTCCAATTTTTTTTCTCTCCACTCCCTCTTCCATATTCTGGACAGAATTCTTTCTAACTTGGAACATTGAACTCATTGCCTTCCCCCTCCTTGTTCAAACCTTGCAGGGGTCCCTTATTGCCTCCTTTTTTGGTGGATCTGACAAGGTTGCACTTTCCCGGAACCCTACTTGTAGAATATTCCCTCCCCTTTTGTGTTCTGGGAGATTAGAAAGGAATACCTGGCTCTCAAATATTCTGAGATAAGCCCCATCTCTGTCCTTCCTCCTAACTCCCATAAGACTTGTCAGATGACTCCCTTGTTTATCTGCCCCTACGAAACTCCAGGCCCCTTCTTTGTCTTTGAGACAAGCTTCATTAATGAATTTTCTCCCTATTGTATCAGCCTGAATGAAATCATGTCCTTAATGGTAGGCTGCATTTTTGTCCCTCACAGGTGTTAGTTACCCTTTAAGTTTTTTATAGTTATATTATTTTATGTTTACTTATATTATTTGTAATATAATATCCAAGTACATTAATTTATTATTTGTAATTTATTATTTGTTACTATAAAATATTTTGTTTATATCTTCCACTCTAAGTCCTCAATAGGGATGAAAATTCTTGTATTATAAGTAAAGATCAGCTATCAAATGAGTATCCAAATCTTTCTATTTCTATACTTTTATTTAAGAGGCATTTTTTACAAGTTCAAAATTTTATTAATTACGGTACTGACCACAGTGCTGTAACAGAAACTTCCAGATAGAATGGCTTAAATAAAATCGTTATTTCCTTCATATAACAGTCTTGACGTGAGTAGCCACGTGCTGGCAGGCCTCATCCCTAGATTCTATGGTTGTGCCTGCTTCCCCATTTTCTAGCCAGCAGGAAAAGGGGAAAGGAAGGCCAAATCAAGTAGCCTTGTCTTTACAGAGGTTACCAGGAAGTGAAGAGTCACTTCTCACATCCTGTTGGCTCAGCTTAGTTAAAGGGCCAAAGGAGTCTGGGAAAATGTTATCTGTAATTGGGCAACAGTACTCCCGTTTAAATTGGGTGACGATGGAAGTAGTCATCTGTTACCAGAAAGAAGAAAGGTAGAATGGTTTCTGGAGGATACTAAGTAGTCTTTAGACAGGAACAAAAAGCTATATTGTTTAAAAGTCAAAAATAAGGGGCTATTATTAATTTTTTAAAACCCATCTGGACCTACTTTGGAAGATTTTATTTGCCGTATGTAAGAAATAGGATTCAACACCTCTTACTTTTTTTCCTTTCCCTTCAGAAAGTATGCCATCAAGGGTGAGGGATGTACAAATGAAAAGGGCCCTTTGTAGACCTTATCCTCAACTAACGTGTCTGTGGTAAAAATTGGTGGCGCAGGATGCACGAGCACATCTACAGACTAATGCTCATAGCTTGGAATTTTCCTCTCCTCTTTTCTTCTCTCATCATTTATATTTTCACATTCAGTACAACTTTTGATATCATTTTGTCATCATCTTCAAAATATCTTCTGAAAAGTAATGTTGACTCATTTTTCTAAAGGGACTTGTCAAACTCATTTCCTGCCATCTTGTATTCTTCACTCGCAGGTGTGTAAATATACATTATCTATCAGTGTGTTGCATAACTTGAGTCACTTTCTTGGCTGGCGTACCATGCACACTAGTAACAGAATAGGTACATGTTTGATGACATACAAATGCCCTCAGCCCAGCGCACAGGGCACTCTAGCTGTGAGCAGCTTCAGCAGTTTCCCACTTAGTGCAGTACAAATATTACTGTTTTCTACATGTATTCTGAGGTGGAAAAGTGTGGGGAATGCTATTTAGATGGTTTATGTCTATTTCCTCATTTTTTAATTCTAGATTTCTTATTAGAAAATAATTGTAATATGCAGCATACTACCATGATAAAAACTCACTCCCCAGACAGAAGTGTAGATACTGAGACATCAACTATGAATTGACTATAGCTGTGAAATAGCTAAGATAGGATGTGTCTACAGATTATTTGCCTTAAAAAGCATAGACTTGTGTTTACATATCAGCCTTACATAATGGCATTAGAAAGTTCTAGGTCATGTGGCCTATGCAGGGTGACATGAACTCCTGATTTCCCTTCGAGAGTCCCAGTTATACCTTATCCTGGGGTCCTACCTTGTGCAGCATGTGTCACTCTTAAAAGTTTTCCAGTTCAGAAGGTGAGTTATATGTTTACTTCTGTTGCATATTGCTGGCCTCAGCTATTATAGCTTTCTTGACATTCATACACTATGCTGTCATTTTAAATAAAGATGTATTACACTGTGTTCCCTAAATAATTCTGGGCAGAATGGTGTTAGTGGTTCATGCTTCATCTTTTCCAGAAGACTTAGGTAAGCAGGGACAGATTTTTAAGCTCTGGGAGGGCAAGGTCTGTATCTGCCTTGCTCTGCTATGTGTACATTCTCAGCACGTATCCCATTACCTAAGCCAAATATTTGTTGAAAATGTGAATGGCATGAGCTTGATGGCTTCATGACAGCAGAGGTTTGGTGAATTCTATGGATAGATAGGGTAAGTTGTCTTCATTACAAGTGCCTAATATCTAACACAGTGTATAGTGTTTGAGAATAAATCAATGACTCATTGAACAACCACCCTTAATCTTAAATATTTCTTAGCGTTAGCAGCCTCTACCCAATGATATTGGTCCATCACAAAAGTAGACATTATTATAATTACAGCTCTGATGTGTTGCATGTAAAATCACACAAATGAGCAAATTTTGTTTTGGTTACAATGATGTGTTTTTACTATTTTTTTTGGCTTTTATGAGAAAGAGAAGATAACATTTAATCCCTCTAAAAATTATCACCTCAGATGGATATATTCTATCACTTAAAAGATTTAGACCTTAGTTTACATCCAATATTTTATGCTTTAGTTTGAAATTCCCAGTGGGTGTGCCAGGAATGGGTACCAGATGGCTAAGTTTCACTTGATTTGGGTGGAGCCTAAAGCTTTGGGCCTGATTGTTGTGTTCACTCTCTTCAAATTACTCAAGGATGTGTATAAATATCCTCTTCTCCGTGGGCCATGCCATGAAATGGATTGGAAAGCACTGTTAATGATCTCTACAGTTAAAACAGCAGGCACTTAAATAAATACTGTATTTTGCTGTATACAGTGCGCACGTTTTTTGCCCAAATTTGTGAGGAAAAAATAAGGACGCACATTATACATGGGTACTACTAATTACATATCTATATAAACGTGTTTAATTCTTTTATTTATGCTTATGAGTTAAAAATATAGCTCTAGAAATCAATAACGATATCCATATACAAAATAGTACCCTGGAATACAATAATCGGTTTTGTTGAATTTATGACAAACTTGCAGCGATAGAGAGTTCTATGATGCATAAATATCGTAAATTTGTTACCAGTACATAAAATTTCTTGTACTTTGTATCTATCTGCTCTTGTGCTATGTAATTATTTGTCACATAAAATTTCTTGTACCATAATAAGTTAAAAAATAAATGCTGAAATTCCTTTATAATATAAAAAACAAATACCTAAATGTAAAGAAATAAAAATTTGAATTAAAAAATTAAAATGAAAGGTTTTTTTCCCTGAAAGTGTTGGCCAAAAATGTTAGTGTGCATTATACACAGCAAAATACGGTACATTGGCATCCTTGGCACTGGAGTATGTAACACATTTTTTTCAAAAAATGTTACCTTGGACCATTTTTTCAGAATTGAATAAAATGTCATGGCTAATCAGAAATAAATATTCAAAATTTCCCAAAGTCTAAGATCTTCACGTAATTTTCAAAGAAGCAACTCATCTCAAATAAGTAACGGCATACCAAATTAGAAATTATTCTCATTTATATTTTGTACCTTCCCAATACAAAAAGGTTTAGGGGTTTTGCAAACTATAGGTTGCTCAATTGTGATTTAGTATTACAACTCCATTAATTCTTTATAACTGAGGGAAATGCTATAAATTATGATATAACTGGGGCTCTCTATGAAAACTTGACTAGTAACAATTTGGGGAAAGGGAAAAGACCATTAATTCCATGCACACCTTAGCTTGTGAAGGACCTCTGGTTAAATGTCCTATTAGACCTGCTTTTTTAAAGATCATTTGTAATTTTCACAAGAGCTACACAAATAGATACTAAGTACTTAGAAACAAGACTAGGCTAATTGAACATGAATAAAACATTCTTTTGTTGTATCAAATCCTTTGAAATAATAGGACAAAAGCGATATTCAGCCAAGTTCACCAGTTTATCAATAATTCTAACATAAGGCTTTGTATTACTTAAAAAGGCTAACCCTTTGAGGGAATATTTAGTTAACTCTATGATTCTAATAATAATGAATACCACTATAAGAGATTGTATTGTCAAAGGTCTTTAATGATTTTTTTTTTTTTTTTTGAGGGCAGTGTCACTGGCCCTCATGTAGGACCCGAACTGGGGCTGCTGGCTTCCCATACCAGCGCTTAACCACCGTGCCACTCAGCCGGCCCCATTAATGATTTTTAAGAGTTTTGATTGTCCTTAATCTCCACAATATTTGACTGCTTTATACCTTTATTCTCTTGAAGTCCTCTCCTCATTAAGTTGGTTTTCCTGCTTTTCTGTTCTCCTTTTTCCTTCATTGATTCCGTCCCCCAACCAAAGCCTTCATGGTCCTTTTTAATATTTATTGCTGCCACACTCCAAATCCTGGGTTTTCCTCAGGGGCCCCCACTTGTCCTAATTTTTTCTTGATGTCTAGAGCCAATTTTGCAAAGTGGTTGGGGTAGGAACATTCAATGAACATGTCTACTGCATGTCTGCAACATTATACTGGGTGATATGTGCATCTTGTCATAGTGGTGTTTTATACCCATTTCATTGATACAGAAAATGAAGGCCCATGTTTACACAATGATGTGTGAAGCATAATTTGTGTTCCCATTTTACAGATGAATTGGTAAGAGGTGGAAGAGGTGAAAGTGCATGCAGGCTAATTCCTTAAGCCTCATTCTTATCCATTATCCTACCAACTTGTTTAGAATTGAAATTCAATTTTAAATATTTGGCTCAGTAAAAACTCTAGGTTATTTATTCATAAATCATGCCATTTCTTGATTATCTTTGTACAGGTATAAAGTACTTGGTATTGTCCATACTATTATCCCTTATATCTTGGCTATTATTTACTTAGAAAATGCAAACTCATTTTAATATTGACCGGAAGAAAACGTTGTAAAGAATGAAAATAAGGACCGGCCGAGTGGTGCGTTGGTTGAGCTGGCATGACACCAGTGGCCCCATTTCAGATCCCACATATGAGGGCCAGTGACACCGCCCTCTACAGCTAAGATGGTGAACAACAGCTCCACCTGGAGCTGGGCTGCTGTGAGTCTCCGGGACAGCACAGTGGGCTGCCATAGGCTACAGTGAGTAGCCAGCAGCCAGCATGAACGACTGCTGGTGTGAGCTGCCAGGAGCCGCTGTGAGCTGCCGTCCAGAGGCCAGCAATCTGCCGGCCCGAAAAGATCTGCCTCACCCGAAAAGAGCGCAATGATGATACCAACAGGGTCCAGTGAAACAACGTCCTCCAAAACTAGACTGAAGAACAAAAGGACAGCAACTTGTCTGTTCCCCTTCCCCGGTTCCCCAATTCTGTTCCCTTCCCCCAATTCCCCAATAAAATCTTTTGGGGGAAATAAAAAAGAATGAAAATAAGCTGTCTTTCTCTACTTCCCCTAAAAGATATAATGATTTATTTTGTTTATGTTTTGTTTTGAAACCAGTAGTAGTTTCTGTTCTAGTTTATCCCAGAAACCAGGTTTTATTAGCATGAATATCACAGGCTTTGACTGTAGGACTCTTACAGTATTATACACTGGCTTCCTTTTGATTATACTTTGTATAATGTTGTAAGTGCAACATGTTATATATATATGTGCTCTCTAACATAAAAGAAGACAGAATAATTTTTGGTTTTAAAAGTGTACTTTGACCCAGCAGTATTGTAAAAAGATAATCATCAATCATCTATGTGTTGATAACACTGAAGTAATGTTTTTTAAACTAAACTTATAGATTTATTTCCCAAGCATGTAAGGGCTTACATTTCTTTTCATTTATTATATAAAGTCTGCCTACTTTTTAAAAGGAAAAGAAAGAAAAGGAAGGAAGGAAGGAAGGAAGGAAGGAAGGAAGGAAGGAAGGAAGGAAGGAAGGAAGGAAGGAAAACAGAAAGAGTGATTTCAGGTTTATGAGGAAAAAAAGGATTTGAAGGGTGTATAAAAGATTTAATTACAATAAAACCATTTAAATGGATGTATTGGGTTGTTGGAAAAGTCATGACGCATTTTTGCAACAAAAAACAGAAAAAATACATCATGACTTTTCCGACAACCCAATAAAAGAAAGGGTATGGAACAACACAGTGAAGAATTTAGAGAAACCTGGGAGTCGTCCTTGACGCTTTTCTTTATCCTCCCCATATAATCCATTAAGTCTAATTGATGTTTGTTTGGTCTATTAGCTCACAAATGCATCCATTTTACTTACTCCCTTCTTTACCACTCACAGCCTAGTCTTTATCTCCATCCTTTGCCCAGAGTAATACATTGGCCGCCTTCCTAGTCTGATAACTTCCTTCACTGACCTGTACACTAGGCCCACAGTGATCCTTTAAGAAGCACAAATCTGATTTTTAACAGCCTCCCATCTCCAGTTTAAAACACATCCATGGCTCCCCACTGCTCTTAGTTTGATGACATCAACACTTTTCCACATGGCTTACCAAGACCTTGCGTCATCTCACACTGCACACTCCTCTCATTCCCTGAACTGCAGGCTATTAACCTTTCAGCTCATGTGTTTTTTGCTCTCTCCCTCCCTCCCTCCTTCTTTCTCTCCCTTTCTCTCCCCCCTCCACCTCTCCCCTAGCCTTTGGACATTCTGTTCCAAGCCTACCCCTACACTCTTTCTTCACATCTCATGTCAGTGGTGACTTCCTCCCTGATCTTGGCAACTGGAGGAAGATCCCCTATTATCTGCCTTCATAATACCATTCATAATACCATGCAAGCAGGAGAAAGTCTAGATTCTCTGGAATCTGAAATTGGAAAGCTCTCTTTAAGAAAAAGAACACAAAGTTAGAGATATAAAAGCAGGTGCAGGGCCTTGCAAGGGACCTATGAAAGGGACAGATCCTGATTGGAACCTTCTTTCGTCACACAGCAAATCTGCCTCTGCCGAACTTCTTGGTAGCTCTTCTCAGTTGACCATTTTATATAGATTCATCAATATTTCTCTCCTACATGGTACACTCTGTGAGAAGGGAGATATATCTGAATTTGCAGGTTTTGTCACCTAGTTTGTCACCAGGTTTTCTCCAGGAATTTTTGTGTTAACACTTGAGTATAGAGTATATATTTTATGGATGGAGGAATGAGTAAGGGAATGATTAAATAAAGACGCCAGCTAAGGTAATGCCTGTATAAAATTTAACTAAATTTCTCAGAATACAAAAGTTAGTGGAGAACATCTGGATTCCATGGCTCTTTATATCGGCACATCACAAAAAAAAAAAAAAAAAAAACTTCTCTGAGTACCTGGTGGTAAAGAAGAGTTTTTATCAGGTTCTTAACATATAAAACGGTGTATCCAACACAATAATAACAGCAGCTAACTTTTATTGAGCCCTTCCCAGTTTCTGGGCACTTGCTCAATACCTTCATTCAGTATTTTGATTTAAGTGTTTATTGACTCCATTAAATTGTACACTCACGGTTAGATACAGTCAGAACTTCCATGGCCATTTGCTGTGCAGAAGGGCAGCAAATGCATGAGGACAAGAAGGAAGGCCTGAGGCTCTGGCAGCTTCTTTGTCTCAGGGAGCCTGCCTCTCCGGAGCTCCTCCTCCCTGGCCTACCAGGATTAACAGAGGCTGCAGACACTCAATGAGGCCTGTAGGGTCTGAAGCATACACCTGGCACAGTGCTGAAATGGTGCTCCTTTGCCGCTGCCCTAAGAGACAAGTTGTATGCAGATGGTCTATTAGAATGAGTGACCTTCAGAATTACCTATTAAAAAGAATTGTATAGTGTTTTCCATCTGGTCATTGAAGAATGCCTCTCAGAGCTGATCATTTTGATGTTGACATAATTAATAATGACCTTATATGTCACTGTAATTGATAGTGACAGTATTTGGCTCACAGGTTAAGTCCCTTCTGAGCCCTCGCCTAGAATGCTGTTATAGGTCTGCAGGATTGATTCTATTACAGGTCTTTATTATAAAGTACCTTTCTGCCAGACCCTGGGGGCATGCATAGGAAATAAACTCTCCCCTTTAGGTTAGGAATTCAAACCCAGTTGGAGGAAGGAAGAGGAGACAGAAAGACAGATGGAACTCAGTTCAGCAAGGGTCTCGAGCAACCGTTGTCTAACTGCATTCATTTTTGGTCCTGATGGCTAGGATCTCCTAATAAACAGTCAAGTAGCCTTTTAAACTAAATATGCTCCCTATCCAAGATATATTGTATCAATATCTGAGTATCTTTTACTAATATTGAGAAGTTTTTGAGGGTTAGTAAGATGAGCATCAGGGTGAGGTACTCAGGTGCTTTCTAACAATCTTTTTTTATTAAAATTTATTGGGGTGACAGTAGTTGACAGAACGACATAGGTTTCAAGTGTACAATTCTGTAATACATCATCTATGTATTGCATTATGTGCTCACCACCCAGAGTCAGTTCTCCTTCCATCAAATTATATTTGACCCCCTTTACCCACTTCTGTGTCCCCACTGTAGCAATCTTTAGAAACCAGGAATGAGGACTCTGAGGCTCCCAGAGGTCCACGTGCAGAGCAGATGTCCATGAGCTTGTGATCAGATCTGCCTTCTGTCCCAAAGACAATTGGAAAAGAATGTGACCAACTTCCCGGCACTTTGGAAAGTTGCTTAGGGTGTGGGGGACCTCCATCCTGGCTCACTTTCCTTAGCCCAGTTTCAGACGTGTATCAGTCACACCTAAAGAAACAATATTAAAGCAAGTAAACTTAAAAGGAAAATGGTCAGTTTTGGTCCCAAATGTCTATCCCATAGACCAGGGGTTGGCAAACTGCAGCTCGCACGCCACTTGCGGCTCTTTGGGTACGTTCCGTCTCAAAAGTTTGCTGACCCCTGGAAGAGCCAGTCCTGTCCCTCACAACAATTTCAACAATTTAAAAATTATTCGAGAGCCATAAATCTATTTTTACATAATCACCATTATGTGAATAATATCCTTTAAAAATTTTATAAATGAAACTATGATAGTTTTGATTTATTTTCATTTTCAATTTTACTTAAGAGGCTCACGAGCCACATTTTGCTGAGCCTTGGCGGCTCTTCCGTCTCAAAAGTTTGCTGACCCCTGCCATAGATGATAAGAAAAAAGGAATTGAGAAATACAAGGCTCCCCTTTGGATTCCCACTGGCTGCCTCATAAATTGGATCAAGTTAGGACTCGAAAAGGCTGAACAAAGGCTTCACTCTGAGCTGGGGGTGGCTTTCTCTGGAGTCTTCCTTTAAGATCCTTAGCTGCAGGCTCTGATTTTAGAGGCTAATCAAGCCATTGCCATTATCTGCTCTGTTTGTGTTTCCGCTAGGCTGCTTTCTCAGTAAGGACAGCTATGATTTTTTTTATTATTATTAAATTCTTCCCCTCTTTATCCCTAGAACCTGTATCCAGCACATAAAGGATACTCCATAAATATTTGTTGAAATGAATTTTCTTTTCTTTTTTTTTTAAAGATTTTTATTGGGGAATTGGGGAAGGGGAACAGACAAGTTGCTGTCCTTTTGTTCTTCAGTCTAGTTGTGGAGGACGTTGCTTCACTGGCCCATGTTGATATTATCATTGCGCTCTTCCTGGGTGAGGCAGATCGGTCGCCGGCCTCTGGATGGCCACTCACTGCGGCTCTTGGCAGCTCACACCGGCTGCCCGCAACTCACACTGGCTGCTGGCCGCTCACGCTGGCTGCTGGCCACTCACTGTAGCCTATGGCAGCCCACTGTAGCAGGGGCTGCAGCTATGCCGTCCCGGGGACTGCCAGCAGCCCAGCTCCAAGTGAAGCTGTTGTTCACCATCTTAGTTGTAGAGGGCTAGAGGGCAGTGTCACTGGCCCTCATATGTGGGATCTGAACCGCGTCCCAAGCCAGCTCTTCACCACCGCGCCACTTGGCCGGCCCAAAATCTGATTTTATGTAAGAAGTGTTTTGGGCCGGCCGAGCGGCGTGGTGGTTAAGCGCTGGCTTGGGAAGCCAGCGGCCCCGGTTCGGATCCCACATATGAGGGCCAGTGACATTGCCCTCAATAAATAAATAAATAAATAAAGTGTATAACTCAATGGTTACTGCATTCACAGAATTGTGTAGCCATTGCCACAAACTTTAAGAAAAAGAAGTGTTTTGTAAAATCTGGTGTGTTTTTCCCTAAACATTTTCTTTTCAGTTATTTTTATTTATTTTTCGTTTTTTAAAAGATTTTATTGGGGAATTGGGGGAGGGGAACAGCGTTGGGGAATCGGGGAAGAGGAACGGACAAGTTGCTGTCCTTTTGTTCTTCAGCCTAGTTGTGGAGGATGTCGCTTCACTGGCCCATGTTGGTATTATCATTGTGCTCTTCCCTGGCTGAGGCAGTCGCTCACCAGCCATTGGACAGCAGCCCACTGCAGCAGGGGCTGCAGCCTACATAAACCATTGCCAGCAACTCACAGCAGCCCAGTTCCAGGTGGAGCTGTTGTTCACCATCTTAGCTATAGAGGGTGCAGCATCACTGGCCCTCATGTGGAATCCGAACCAGGGCCCTGCTGCTCAGAGCTGGCATCCCAAGCCAACTGCTAACCAATGCACCACTCGGCTGGCCCTTTTCAGTTATTTTTGAGGTTCCTAAACCAAAGTAGTGTTAGAGGGAATTTTTTTTTTTTTTTAAGATTTTATTGGGGAATTGGGGGAGGGAACAGTGTTGGGGAACTGGGGAAGGGGACCAACCAAGTTGTTCTTCAGTCTTCGTTGTGGAGGGCACCAGTCGCCATCTGGCTTCCTGTCAGCAGCTCATTGCCTCTAAGCTCAAGGTGCTGTGTTCAGTCTTAGTTGCGGGTGGGCATAGCCATCATCCCATGCGGGAGTCGAACCAGCAGCCTTGTTATTAAGAACGCATGCCCTATCCACTGGGCAATCCAAGTGGCAGCTCAGCTCAAGGTGCCGAGTTCAGTCTTTATTTGCGGGTGGGCATAGCCCACCATTGAACAGCCAATCTTGTATTTACACCAGCTGAGCCATTCTGCCACCTGTTGGCAGCTCAGTGACAGCTCAGCTAGGGCGCAGCATTCACTGGCCCATGTGGGAATCGAACCGGTAGCCCTGTTGCTCAGAGCATGCGCTCTAAGCCAACCCTTAACCAACTGAGCCACTCGGCCTGGCGCAATACAAGTAATTTTCATCTAAATATTCTTGAAAGAATTAATGAAATTGAATGCAAAGCATTGTCAATCATTTGTTTCAGTATTACTTCTATATAATATACATAGTTGCTACATGTTAGTCCAAAATTCAAGACATTGGCCTAATCATCATCAGTTAAAGACTGATTAAGATGGGCTTGCTTTTCTTCCAAAGATTCTTTTTGGGCATTCAGATTCAGGAAACATCTATGGGAGCTTATTTTGTGTCAGACCCTGAACTGGGTGTTTTTGGTACGTGACCCTGTGAGGCAGATATTATTGTCACGATTTTATAGATGTGGCATGAATGTTCAGAGAGGATAAGTAAAATGCTAAAGAGTTTTCTCCAGAGCTACTTCTTGTAATTGTAATAACAATCATTTTATAAAACATATTTGAACTTAGAATGTTGTGTAGCATGAATATCTACAATTAATCCTGTTTCTGTTGAAATGGCAGTTTAGGTAGTAAAATAAAAATTGAAGTCTAGCTTCTAAATTTTAAGGCTTCACTGAGATATAATTCATATGCTATAAAAGCATACAAGTCTGTGTTTTTTAGTATATTCATGGGGTTATCCAACCATCATAGCTTCTAATTTTGAACTTGGCTATTAGTTATTGGTTTATTCCATTATTACTGGCCATACTTTCAGATAAGAAAACGGAATTAGATATCATAAAAGAATTGAGATTCAATCTCTGTATTTTCTGATTCATTTTTGTCCAGCCCAAATCCAGTAACTTCCCCCTTTTAGTTCTAATACAAAAAGCTTCCTCAACTCCCATGAGAAATGTTCATTTATAAGAATATTAGGCTCATTTTCATATGTGCCATAGAAGGAGAAGACTTGGCATTTGGAATCCACTTCCTTGTAATGTAATTCTTTAAGTTCTTTGCAACAGAAATATTATAAGGGAGAACCCAAAAAATTGTCTGCAACTCATACTTACTAAGTGTGACTTCCTCAGGTTTAAAAAACAAACAAACCAAGAATCCCCTGAAAACTATTTATAGGCATTCTGAGTCCTAATTCACTCTTCAAGATACAGGATTCAGAAAGCTAGATAATGATCTCCTTTCTCATGGACTTGACTTTCACTTGAAAGTTACTCGAGGATCATAATGTACTTAATAGATACTATATTATATGAATATGTATTTTATATACCATGTACACACAACGCATTATATGAAAAGCAACTTTTCAAAGTGCTACTGCATCTTTAATTCTGCTAATGGTTGAAACACTCCCTGAGAGGTAGGAAGTTTTGCCCATTTTTTGGTGGGTCAAATAGGATAACAGATACATTAGCTGAAGTCCCGTGTTCAAGATAAGAGCTAGTAAGTGGCTGACACTGCAGGAAAGTACTGGCTTCCTGCCTTACAGCCCAGGAGCTTCCTTAAGACTGCACTTAAATCATCCATGCTTTGGCTTTCATCTCTTGATGTAACCATAAAATGTCATATCTGTGTATGGGCATACTAGACTACTAATGGGGTGACTTTAGAATTATGTGTAGTTTCTATAACACATAATTTCTCTCATGTCTCTGTATCTTTACCCTTGTTGTTTTTTCTGCCAAGATTCTATTCCCAACCTTCCCCACCAACCCATGATGGTCCCCCACTCCCCTTCTGGTCTCAGCTTAAGAACCATCTCTCTGTGAAACCCTCCCAATTACAAAATGCAGACATGTGTTCCCCACCTCTCCCCCCATCCTATGCCTCTCCTATACTTTGTATTAACCAGGTTAGAGCAACTTTCTTACTGGGTTATGATAACACACTTATTGCTTGCTATCCCCCACTAGACCAAGGCCTCCTTTAGGGCAGGGACTAGGCCCAGCTCATGGTGTTCTTGAATTCTGAGTAAATGTCATGAAAGGTTGCCTTGGGGAAGGTGACGATTACATAATTGTATTCATTTGTCTTCTCGAACCCAAGGACTACTGTGAGAAGGTCCCTCCTTCAACAGCCAACCCTTTGCCAACACTGCAGCCATTGGATGACAATGTGATAGAAAAAAAAGATTTGAAGGTGGAAGTTTCTGTTAGCTTTCACACTTAATTATCTCAGGGAGGTCATCTAAGCTTTTTGTGCCTTAGGTTTCCTCATACTATTGGGCCGTAGTAATGCCTGATTCACTTGGTTATTGTGAGAATCAGCTGAGATGTTTTATAGAAAAGTATTTTGCAGACTTCAAAGCACTGCTAACATGAGAAGCAAAGAAGAGAAGCAATGCAATCTGGTAGAAAGAACGTGGTTTGGCCTTAGATGAAATTTTAAGTCCAGACTCTGCCACTAAATATTTGACTTCCACAACTCCTGCGAGCCTATTTCTTTACCTGTCAAGTGAATATAATAACATTTTGGCAGCGTAGAGTAATGTTGTGAATGTGAGAATGGAATCCCACTCGTGTTCCCCTCTGTATGTTCAGGCAGTGTTCCACTTGTATGCCATCTGTGCACCAGCCAGAGCTCCTGCACATTCTATATGCATGCCTTTGCTCCCTCTTTTCCATGACAGATGCAGCCCCTTGTACTCCAGGGAGAGCAGGCCCCTTCTCTCAGGCTGGAGAGAGAGACAGCAAGGGGAGGCTGCCAGAGGACGGTCAAGGGCTTCCCTGGCCTATGACCCCAGCCAGCCCTGGGTGTGACTTGGGACAGGGGTGAGGCAAAGCCTCAGTCTGGTGTCACAGCACATTCCTGGGGCAGCTGTTTCTGCTGCAGCTTCTTTTACCATTTCCTTTTGAAACTTTTTATGGAAATTAAAGCATACATACCAAAAGAGGCATCGAACCTAAATGTACAGATCACATATTATAAACTGAACGCACCCATGTAACCATGCCATTCATTCTTATTGCTGCCTGATAGTCCACTTTGTGAATATACATTTCATTTTTCCATTCTACTGTCGATGGGCATTTGGATAGCTTCCAGGCTGTTGCACATGTCTTTTTTTTTTTTTTTTTTTTTTTTTTTGGACAGTGTCACTGGCCCTCATATGTTGGACCTGAACCGGCCCGCTGGCTTCCCAAGCCAGCGCCTAACCACCGCACCACTCGGCCAGCCCCTGCACATGTCTTTTGATGAGTTTGTGGATTTCTCATGAATATATACTTAACAGGAGACTTGCTGGGTATAGAGTATGCATATATTTAGTTTTAGTAGATATTAACCCAAACGTTTCCCACCAATAGTATTTAAGAGTTCCGATCACTCCACAGTCTGACCAGCACTCAGTATCTTCTGTTGTTTTAATTTGGGGAATCCTGGTAGATTTTATAATCTTGTGTGGCATTTTGGAAATAGAACCATTCCCTTAGCCTCCCAGACTCTAAACTTTTATACATTTTCATACAAAATTCCTCAAGAACGTTTAAAATGTGCCTGTACAAAAGCTGGGAATTGTATCAGATATAAAGCCTCTTTCACAGTGTTTGGTATATGGAAGGAAGACGACAATTGATAGCTGCTTTTATTATTATCATTATCATCATCAAAATCACCACTATCACTAAATGCCTTCTCTGTTCTTCAGGAGAGAGAGTAAGACATGGTGGACACAAGGCAAGTAAGACATAGTCTCAGCCTACCAGGAAATCAAGATGTAGTTGAAGGGACCAACATTAGAAATGGATTATTAACAGATGATGGGATAGGAGCTTGGGAAAGGAGATAGTGTTTGAGCTGGAGCTTGAAGAATAAGTAAGAGTACAACAGAAAGAAAAATGGGATTGGGCTCGAGTGGGGAGTGGCAGAGTGGAACGTGTGCTGGAGGAGAAGGGCTGGTCTCGGCTGTTCAACTGTCGTCACCCTGGCAGGGCTGCGGGGGGCTGAGCTGGCGATCTTTGGGGGTTGGGGTGAAATTACAGTACTCTAATGCTGTATTCTCTGCACCCCTTTTACCCACCTTCTCTTCTGGGAGAAGGATCAGCCTTCGCCTCTCTCCTGGAGGCAAAGCCTGTCCTGAGTACAAAGCTCTTAAAAACCACTGCTGAAGCTTTGACAGCTGCAGAATATCACGAGTTCCAAGGATCCCACAGTTTCTCTGCTGTGTGGTCTTTGGCTATTTATTTTTATGCTGAGGCCTAACTTGGAGTTTTTATTCTTGCATGGTCCCATGTTGCTTTATGATGGCAACGAAGTTTAAGAAAATGCTCTTCTGCCCGATACCACCTGGACACAGTTAATAAATGTTCTTGAGGAATTTTGATGATGATAATAATGCTGAAGATGATTATTAAGAGCTCATACATTCTTTCATTGATTGAGCATCTACTGTGTGTTGGCCATTGCTACATAGCAATATGGAAAATGGATGTAGGTCCTGTCCTCATTGAATATATTATCTAGTGGGGGAACAGACAAGTCCTATGGGAGCACATCAGAGAAGCACTTCTGGGGGTCAGAGAGGGCTTTCTGGGAACACGAGAGAAACCTGCTAGCCTCCCGAAGAGGAGTGGGGAGGAAGTAGTCCAAGTAGTCCAGGTGGAAGAAACAATGCGTAAGAGAAGCTGAACACAAGGGAGAATGGCTGGTTGGAGAAACTGGAAGAAGTTAATAGCCTAGAGCACAGAGGATTTGGAGAGGAGGGGTGAGACTTGAGTAATCCGTCGTAATACTATTTCCTATCGAAGCCAGAGTTGGCCTCAGAATCCTTTGCAACATAGCACTCTGGGCAACTTTTGCGTAGATAGATAAAAAAACTATCTTCCATCCTTTATTTTAAAAAATAAATACATTCCCAGAACCTTGGGTACTTTCCTTGCCTTTTATCTTTTTGTTTTTTACTATTTTTAGAAATCATTTTTATATGAATATAGGAACCTGAGAAAGCAGAATATGGTAATGTTGCTTTCAAGAAGTTGCAATTTCCAAATTCAAGAAGATAAACATGTGTTTCCCACCCATGATTACAGAAGCCCATTCCCATTACTTGCCACTATAAACATGGTGTTTTTCTTGGTTACTTCCAGAATGATTGTCCTTGTACTGTATTCTTTGCAACTAGTTTCAGAACTGTAATGCTGCCAGCTGTTAGTGAATGGGGACCACATTTTTGAGTGTCTTGCCACTGGGATTCTCTTCATTGCTGCTGAGGTCACTGGCTTAGGCAGAGATCAGAGGTCTTATTAGTCTTGACTTAGTGTCATCATCACTTATCATTCCATGCCTACTTGTGTCTTTGGCTTGTCTCTTCTCATTCCACATGTTCTCTATCGGTGCTATATCAAGGACCAGAGTTTCAGCTCTATACATTGATAAATCCCGAGTAGGTAGACTAACACTCCTTTTACACTCTAGACCCTAAATTTCAACTGTTGTGGGACATTTCCACC
Source organism: Aselliscus stoliczkanus (assembly GCA_033961575.1). NCBI lineage: Eukaryota > Metazoa > Chordata > Mammalia > Chiroptera > Hipposideridae > Aselliscus > Aselliscus stoliczkanus. Next base: position 112,398,836 of record CM066730.1, on the reverse strand, counting down.
AGGGTGGTAAGAGCTAACCTGAAGAGCTAATAGATACTTGTGGCCAGATGGTATGCCAAGAGCTTTACAATCATAACTTAATTTAAGCTTTCTAACAACCCTTAGAAATATCATCTCCTTGCTACAGATGAAAAAATACAAGCTTGGAGAATCACACCATTTATAAGTGGTAGGCCTGAGGCTGGAAACAGGCTATCCAGAGTTTAATAGTAGACACGGACCCTTCAATTTTGGCTTGTACAAAATAACAGTCATCCCAACCCCCTACCTCAAAACTTCAGTCTTAACCTTAAATCAGCCCAGTCCACAACAGATACCATCCTGTTCTTACATCTTTCTTCAAGGTCCAGTAAGTTACAGATATTTAAATTCTGTCTCCTAAATCACTCTCAAATTTCCACTCCCCCCTTTCTACTCTAACCACTATGACCTTGCACAGACTGTCATTATTCCTTACCTAGTAGGCAATCTGTTCCCCACCTTTTTTTTTTATGCTGTTCTCTTCTGTTGGGCTAGGGGAGAAGAGCTACTGCAACAAACCACCATTTTTCTCATATAGGTTCCTTTTACTTTATTTTCTATGGTACCTATCTTGGATGAAAAGCTAGGACCAGGATAGAACATTTAGTTTGGAGCAAATAAAGGGTCTTTCTCATTTAATATTTTCGTTTGCATCTCTGTAATAACATTTTTTGTTTCCTCGTTTTCTAGGAATGTTTACCCTTGCGGAAGTTGCTTCACTTAATGACATTCAGCCAACTTACCGAATCCTGAAACCATGGTGGGACGTGTTTATGGATTACCTGGCTGTCGTTATGTTGATGGTAGCCATCTTTGCAGGAACCATGCAACTTACCAAAGATCAGGTGGTCTGCTTGCCAGTATTGCCATCTCCTGTAAATGCAAAGGCACACACACCACCAGGAAATGCCGACGTGACCACCAATATCCCGAAGATGGAAGCAGCCACTGACCAAGAACAACATGGGCGGACAACAAATGACATTTCCTTTGGCACATCTGCTGTAACACCTGACATACCTCTCAGAGCCACATATCCTCATACAGATTCCACAGTTCCACATCAGGAGGCGAAGAAAGAGAAGAAAGATCCAACAGGCCGAAAAACAAACTTGGATTTTCAGCAATATGTATTTATTAATCAGATGTGTTACCATCTGGCCCTTCCGTGGTATTCTAAATACTTTCCATACCTTGCTCTTATACATACTATTATTCTCATGGTCAGTAGTAACTTTTGGTTCAAATATCCCAAAACATGCTCAAAAGTAGAACATTTTGTTTCAATATTAGGAAAGTGCTTTGAATCTCCTTGGACTACTAAAGCGTTGTCTGAGACCGCATGTGAAGACTCGGAGGAAAACAAGCAGAGAATAACAGGTGCCCAGACTCTACCAAAGCACGTGTCGACCAGCAGTGATGAAGGGAGCCCCAGTGCCAGCACCCCGATGATCAACAAAACTGGCTTCAAATTCTCAGCCGAGAAGCCAGTGATTGAAGTCCCCAGCATGACCATCCTGGATAAAAAAGACGGGGAACAGGCCAAAGCCCTGTTTGAGAAAGTGAGGAAGTTCCGTGCCCATGTGGAAGACAGCGACTTGATTTATAAACTCTATGTGGTCCAAACAGTTATCAAAACTGCCAAGTTCATTTTTATCCTCTGCTACACGGCCAACTTTGTCAATGCAATCAGCTTTGAACATGTCTGCAAGCCGAAAGTTGAGCACCTGACTGGTTATGAGGTATTTGAGTGCACCCACAATATGGCTTATATGCTGAAAAAGCTTCTCATCAGTTACATATCTATCATTTGCGTTTATGGTTTTATCTGCCTCTACACTCTCTTCTGGTTATTCAGGATACCTTTGAAGGAATATTCTTTTGAAAAAGTCAGAGAAGAGAGCAGCTTCAGTGACATTCCAGATGTCAAGAACGATTTTGCGTTCCTTCTACACATGGTAGACCAATACGACCAGCTCTATTCCAAGCGCTTTGGTGTGTTCTTGTCAGAAGTCAGTGAAAACAAACTGAGGGAAATTAGTTTGAACCATGAGTGGACATTTGAAAAACTGAGGCAGCATGTGTCCCGCAACGCCCAGGACAAGCAGGAGCTCCACCTGTTCATGCTGTCGGGTGTGCCTGATGCTGTCTTTGACCTCACAGACCTGGACGTGCTCAAACTTGAACTGATTCCAGAAGCTAAAATCCCTGCTAAGATTTCTCAAATGACGAATCTCCAAGAGCTTCACCTCTGCCACTGCCCTGCAAAAGTTGAACAGACTGCGTTTAGCTTCCTCCGAGACCACTTGAGATGCCTTCACGTGAAGTTCACCGACGTGGCTGAAATCCCTGCCTGGGTGTATTTGCTCAAAAACCTTCGAGAGTTATACTTGATAGGCAATTTGAACTCTGAAAACAATAAGATGATAGGACTTGAATCTCTCCGAGAGTTGCGGCACCTTAAGATTCTCCACGTGAAGAGCAATTTGACCAAAGTTCCCTCCAACATTACAGATGTGGCTCCACATCTTACTAAGTTAGTCATTCATAATGACGGCACTAAACTCTTGGTACTGAACAGCCTTAAGAAAATGATGAATGTCGCCGAGCTCGAACTCCAGAACTGTGAGTTGGAGAGAATTCCACATGCGATTTTCAGCCTCTCTAATTTACAGGAACTGGATTTAAAATCAAACAACATACGCACAATTGAGGAGATCATCAGTTTCCAGCATCTAAAACGACTGACTTGTTTAAAATTATGGCATAATAAAATTGTTACCATTCCTCCCTCCATTACCCATGTCAAAAACTTGGAGTCACTTTATTTCTCCAATAACAAGCTCGAATCCTTACCAGTGGCAGTGTTCAGTTTACAGAAACTCAGATGCTTAGATGTCAGCTACAACAACATTTCAATGATTCCAATAGAAATAGGATTGCTCCAGAACCTGCAGCATTTGCATATCACGGGGAACAAAGTGGACATCCTGCCAAAACAATTGTTTAAATGCGTTAAGTTGAGGACTTTGAATCTGGGGCAGAACTGCATCGCCTCCCTCCCAGAGAAAATTGGTCAGCTCTCCCAGCTCACCCAGCTGGAGCTGAAAGGGAACTGCTTGGACCGCCTGCCTGCCCAGCTGGGCCAGTGTCGCCTGCTCAAGAAAAGCGGGCTTGTTGTAGAAGATCACCTTTTTGACACCCTGCCACTCGAAGTCAAAGAAGCATTGAATCAAGACATAAATGTTCCCTTTGCAAATGGGATTTAAACTGAGATAATACGTGCACGCCGGTGTGCAGGAACAACTTCCTAGATTGCAAATGCTCACGTACAAGTTATTGCAAGATAATGCATTTTAGGAGTAGATACATCTTTAAAAATAAAACACAGAGAGGATGCATAGAAGGCTGATAGAAGGCATAACTGAATGTTCAATGTTTGTAGTGTTCTAAGTCACTCATTTCCAAATCTTTTCTCTTGTTTTCTTTTTGGGGAAAGGGAAGGAAAATTATAATCACTAATCTTGGTTTCTTTTTAAATTGTTTGTAACTTGGATGCTGCCGCTACTGAATGTTTACAAATTGCTTGCCTGCTAAAGTAAATGATTAAATTGACATTTTCTTACTATATCACCTTTTTTTGAGGTGTCTTGATTTACTTTGCTTAATTGGGACAATGTTGCTTTATTCAGACCACTAAAGATATATCAGGTCCAAACTTGTAAATTCAGATTTTCTGAAATATTGATTTCCTTCGTTTTAATTTAAAGCACCTCAAATAAGCACTTCTTATAATATTTGATGGTACCACTGTTTCTGAGAATCCTGCTTTATAGAATTTACACTCTTAAAAAAATCTGGAATGCAATAAAGGTGTGTAGCTTGTTGGGGGTTTTATTTATTTTTAAAGGATAAATAATAAAAAAATAATATAAAATGGCAGTCCCCTTAATAATAGCTGTTTTTCCATAGTCTGGAATTCTGATTATGTGGTACATTTTTCTATCAATAATATAGGGTTACCAAAAAAATAGAAAATGTTTTTAAAAATAAAATTATCTGATTATAACCAAAATAAAATTTTTAATGGTTCAATGATTAACAGATTTCCAGTATCACCTTTTGGAAGATAACACACGATCAAAGCAAGTATTATTTAATTTCCTGCCCTGTTTTCACTGTTGAGGGGTAAAAAATAGAACTTGTATATCACTGAGTTGGAAAACTCTTAACTTTTCCTATTTATTTTAGTGACAGGCTATATTTCCTGTGTTTGTGTGCAGCTAGGAGGGGTCGTGTCCAGGGAAATGCTGGCAGAACGTACGTTTTAGATGATAATTGTCCCTCTTTATCTGACTTAACCAACAAAGTGTCCATCTCAGAAAATCAAAAGTTCCCTGCCACCTATTTAGGTATTGGCTAGCAAGTATTTCATAGGTCTTTCTATGGGGGTTATTTTTTCAATAGAAAAGAACTGTCTGGCGCTCTGGACGATAAACTAGAATCCTCTCTATACAAGACTGGATTCACTTAATGACACACTGGACACTCTCTTGTCATACCTTATTATGACTTGAAGGATTTTGTAGAGAATGGAAAAAATGGACTCCCATCTTTCCTTTTTCTCCCAAGTACTGGACCCTGGGGGTACTGGTCTGTAGCAAGTGGTGGTGAACCTTTGCCTGCTGCACGGCTTGGAGATACGCTGTGAAATGTTATCCCCAATCAAAAAGACTGCGGATACTGTGGCTCAGTTAGGAATGGACCCCTGCTCCAGCACCCTGGCTGCTGCTCCCTCTCCTAAAAGACTGGAGGTACAGGACCAGCTTATAAAAGCCCAAATTTAAAATATCAGAAGACAATGGCCAATTTTGGGAATAGGCAAGTTCTCTTCCATGTACATATTTTCCATTTCTCTGCACTCATGAATATATTCACTAGTATAGATTCCATACCTACTTTGTGCCTCGCCAGTCCAAGGAACAGCCTCGTCGGTGTTGGAACACATCACAGCCCCTGCTAAATGGACCTTCATAGGAAATGGGGGGAGGGGTGACAAATATTAATTATGCAAATAATACAAATGATTCATTATAATTGTAATATAGAAGATATACAGAATCTGTGTGAATGAATAATGGCTGGGATAGGGGAAAGCTCAAAGAGGAGCGTCAGGGAAGTTTTGCCTTATAAACCACCTGTAAACACTCCCACTGAACACTACCGCCTGCCCACCAGCTGCATAGGGCACCATTCACCATACTTAGTAATGCCCCCGCCAGAAACTGGTACAGCATTTTTATTTATTTATTTATTTATTTGAGGGCAGTGTCACTGGCCCACATATATGGGCCTGAACCTGGGCCTCTGGCTTCCCAAGCCAGCGCTTAACCACTGCGCCACTTGGCCGGCCCTTGGTACAGCATTTTTAGAAGGATGCCACACTGTCCTGTTTGTGAGATAAAGAGGTCGGCTTTTATGATCCTTGATTTACAGACTAGGAAACTTGTCTTCCTTTCTTAAAACAAATACATCTTGTTTTTCAAGGGCCCACGTGGCAGGCCACCCACTGCTTACCTTGCTTTTCAGAGAGCTGAACTGTAGGAGCTGGAGTCCGTGCAACCCCCCCAAAGCTTGACCACTGCCAGCTGCCCAGAGGCACCTGTTTCCTAATCAATACTTGGGGTTCAGTCACTTAGAACTGATTAGTGTTACATGTCTTCAAACAATATCAAGGGGTACTTTTTCTCTTACCCAGACTTCTGTTGACTTTATCAGCTCCTAATGATTTCCTTGAACTCTGAAGAGTTCATGGTCAATTGATTTAAATGCCACATTCCTTGCCACTGTTTGCAAGTAGCAATATTTTAAAAGCAGTTTCCTAAGAAATGCTGATTCATTTAACAGATGAAATGTGCTGGGTCTTAAGAGTTTCAACAAAACAGCAGATGAGATTATGGGTCCAAATGTACTACTAACCCATGTATTTTCACAAATTGATGTTGGCACTGCACGCACCAGACATGGGGAAAAAACAAGTTAGAATGTACAAGTTTTGGTGTACTAGTATTTTCATATCTTTCCCAAAGTCCCTTAGGACCATCTGAAGAAAATTATTTTAAAGTACCTTTAAATGTTCTATGTCTCTCTGAGTCCCAGAAAGCCTGAGAGAATCTGATTTACTTTTCCTGTTTGACTTTTTGCACCAGGCTTCAGTTGGCTCAGCAGAGAGGATTTTTTTCAGGGGGTCAGAAAGATGAGCTGAAATTGTTAGACCCCAATCTTAGTAGTGGAGATTGAGCAATTTAATAATAAAGAGTTCATTCTATATAAGTCCTGGCCTCCAGGTCTTAAACCATTTGACATTTTTCATATATAGAGGAAAAAGTCTTATATTTTATGAATATTATTGGTAGTACTTTCTCTGACTGCCTCCCCTGGACTCTCCTTCACCCAGCAGCTAAACTCCAAGTTGCTGATGGCAGCAAACCCCAACGTGCCCTTGAGACCTCTGCCCCGTAGTTTCCATTCACCTTGCTAAACAAAAACCAAAGTCCTGTCCTTTCGCTAAGATTTCTGGCAGCACTTGCGTCAGTAATTCATTCCAATAAAATGGTCCCTTTATCAACTGAATCCCCAAACAAAGGCTGTACTGACAAAAAGCCCCTTTCATGAGAAGAAGAAGGGGGGAGAAAAAGAAAGGCTGGAAAACAGTTTCCAATGCCCTCTAACTTGTGACTGCTACACAAAGAAGTGGCCCCAACTGGTCCTGGCCAGCTGTGACTCTCCTAGGACAAGTGCATCAGGTGTTCAGAGTGGCGTCTGCTGCGGGGGAAGGGCAGAACAGCCTGCCACACACCGCGGCCTCCAGTCTGGCCTAGCCTGAGGTGGCAGTCATGTCCGTCGCCATCAGGCGAATAAGCTCCTTAGCTGACATGCTTAGAACAGCCGAGAAAAGTAGCTGTCCTGTTTTCAACCCTCTGCCTCTGGGAATGTAATGTACAGATCGTCCAAGGTAAGTGTTGTCTTTCTTATAGAAATGCACAGGATTTTCTGCTCAGTCAGCCCTACAGGTGTCTGTCTCATGGGCTCACATGCACCATCCTCCCTCCCACTGCTGTACGGCCTCTGATGGTAGAAACTTCCCCCATCCTGCCTGCGGTCTCAGTATCTCCTTTTGTTATTCCTAAGATTCCAGGTTTTGCAGCAAGAGCCCGGGTTTGAATTCTGCCTGTGCCTCAGCAGGAGGAGCAGAGCAAACTCCTCAGCCTCTTTCAGCCTCAGGGTATTTGTAAATGGGACTAACAATAATGCCTACCAATGGTGCATTTTGTGAAGATTGGACGAGGTGATTTTATTTAAGGTATTGCGCCCACCCGATAGTAAATACACCATACATTCTGCTAGTAATATTTTTACCCTCGCCTGTGACAGAGACCATTGGCCTCACCTTGTATACATTCTCTCCTTCCTTGGTCATGCAATTTTCAGGGGACACTTGCAATACACAGGATAAAATGTGTATAAAATAAGACATGACTTGGGGCTAGATGTGGCCATGAGGCAATTCTAGCCAAAAGATTGGGAATGGAAGTGGAATGTGCAATTTCTGTAGCAGGCCCTTAAAGGAAAGGGCATGCCGTCCCCTTCTCCATGCTGGTTAAACTACAGACAGATGAGCCCAGTGTAGACTGCAGACCAGGCATGGCCCAGCAGCAGGACAGGAGAAGCTTGGGCTCCTGACAACTGCAAAGAGCAGGCTTCCATAAAGGGAAGAAACTGGCTTGTTTAAGTCTCTGCTGATGAGGCAGCTCTGAAACGTGCAGCAAGTGCTAAAGATCTTGCTACTCAAACTGCTGTGCAGGAACATGCCTTGGGAGCTTCTTGGAAATGCAGAATCTCAGATCCCTCCCCAGACCTGTTGAATCAAAATCTGTATTTTAACAAGGTGATTTCCAGGTAATTTATAGGCTTGTTAAATTTTGAGCATCATTGTCCTAAATAACACACCTATCCAGAACCAGTCAGCTGGTCAGGAGCTGGGAAGAGGATGGTGCTGGTGACCAGTGTTTCTACCACAGGTGGGTTCTTCCCCTCCCATTAGCCTTTTGCTGGGCTCTAGTGGAGGAATGGGGATTTTGCTGGTACCTGTGGCTTATACCAACTTCCAGGCCCACCTCCTCCTCCCCCAATTGCTCCTGCTGGCAACCATACCATTCATATCGCCATAGCAACCACAGGAAGGAGGGATGATAGTCAAGCTGCCATTGTCCACTGCTTGAAGAGGTGGTAGTAATATATATCATTTTTCCAGGAGGAAAAAGTTTTGAAGGTTCTATAATTGCTCTAATGAAATAAATACTCATGCTCAGCCCATGGACGCCCTTCACAAGCCTGGGTAGCTAAAGAACCCCATTCCATCAGTTAACCTTCAGGTTGGGTCTGGGTTGGCTGCTTAAAACTCACTCAACCATGGGATAACCTGCTCATTTCAAGCCTTTTCAGAATGTCCTTGGGAAACGGCCAAATAGCCTGGCATGAGGTAGTTGGCGGGAGTAATTTCTGGGGAAGACCAACCCAAAGGAATCACCCCGGTATGAAGCCAAACTGTAGCTACTGCAAAGAAATACATTTTTTCAATATGACACAGGAGAAGTATAAATAGTAGCCACATAACTCAGTACTTTAAAATGAAATACTGCCTAGATGGAAACCTCTTCAAGATGATCCCCAAGGGTTTAACCCAAATCTTTCCTGCAGCTTAGGCCTGCTGGCTCTCTGGGTTGGGATGTGGTGGGAAGTAGCTGGTCACCATCTAGACGATAACCCTTCATCTTCTTGAAGATGGCGATTAACTCACTCATCATCTCCTCTTCCCCAGAATGTTGTGAGATTAGGTCAGCATGGTGCCCAGAACTCCCTGGAGCCAAACGGTGCAGAAATGCAGTTTGCCATTAATTTATCACGGTAGGCAGGAATCTCAGTTGAAGACAGTATTTTCATGTCTGCCTGAGAAGTAGCTGACACATATTCAATATTACACTTTCCATTTATCAATTCTAAGTGACTCGTGTCCTTTAGGGGATTCTGTGTTTCAGGTTTCCATTTCTGAAGGTGGCATAAAACAGGACTGGACAATGTAAGTAGCAATAATAGCTCAGACTATGCTAGATGAGTACTTGACTTACTCTGACTTACTTGTCACAGCAGGCCTGGGAGGTATGAATTATCCCCGTATTAAGATGAAGAAACTGAGGTTAGGCAACCTGCCCAAGGTCACCTTGCCAACAGGAAACGGGGGCACTGCTAAATCAGTCAGTGTGCATATCTTATCATTTAGTACTCACAGGACCACTAAGGAAAAGGCATTATCCCCATTTAAAAGATGAACATATAGTAACTCAGACAGGATAACTTGCTTGTCTCTGGTTCCACATTGTAAGTAGCAGATACAACCTTAGACTCAGGTGTGCCTACAACCAGAGCTGTGCTCTTCCACCAGACTACAGGGCAGATGGCTGGTGCTCTGTCAGCAATTCAGAAAGGGGTTTTGAAATCTGTGTTGGCATCCGGTTACATAAATCTGCCCCAAGCTGGGATTTTCCTTCATTCTTTGGTATTAGAAGCCTTTGGTGTGTCTCAGCATCTGTCCTCAGCGTTATTACGACTTGTTTCCTCTGTTAGGCTGTCTGACAGTCACGAAAGGGCAATCTACCCAAGGTAATGGAATTATTTTGCCTTGCTAAATATTCAAGGCATGACTGCCTTTACTCATGGTCATTTACTCAGAAATGAGAAAGCTCTGTCTCAGCTATTTGACAGAGAAAATGTGGTGGAGAGTGACATTCAACAGGTCCAGAAAGGTGGGTGCAGGAAAACACTGTAACATTTGCTGTGTCCTCCAGGCAGATGTGACTTTTCTTTCTAGCATGCCATTTCAGACAGCTTCTCAAGCTGTTACCAACCCAGGCGGCACTGGCGCCTGCATCATCCTGACCTTTATTTTTACTGGATCTTTCTTCTTCTGTTGACGGTCACTGTGCTCCACCATTTGAGCTAGGACAAGAATCAGATACTTGTGGTCCATGAAGAGAAAGAACCCGCTTTACATGGAAGAAACTGATTAAAAGAGAAAGAATGAACAAAGTTGAGGAAACAAACACTCACACTCCTGCTGATACCTTTGTATCTCACCCCACCTCGATTTGTATTTCAAAACCTGAATGTTTTTGATATTTTTTCCTTCCTTCCTTCCTTCCTTCCTTCCTTCCTTCCTTCCTTCCTTCCTTCCTCCCTTCCTCCCTTCCTTTATTCTTCATTGTAATTTGTTCTAATGCTTTCCCAAAAGCAAACTCAGTTTGATGGATGGAATTTTAACCAAAACATGAATTATCATTTGAAAACCATTTACGGATGTTCTATATTTTTGACCCCTTAAAGAAGTGAGTAGAGCAGTTACAAGGTAACACAACTCTTATAAAATCAATATATGTAGAAACATGTTTTCATTTACCAGGACTAAAATTAGAGTCAGTAGTAACCAAGAAAGTCTGCAATGGAGCAATAATAAGGAGCTCAGAAGAAGCCTGGGAAAAGCCAGGGATGTTTTAAAATACTGTAAACAGTTATTCTATTATTTACAGAATAAAATTAGCCCCATGACACATCCTAAGTATGGCCTCAGTTATTCCACAGGCCAGAGCTAAAGACATAGTAAATAACATATGTGCTCAATTGCAATGAGTCAAGACCTGTTACAGTTGCTTCAGGGAAGATTACATGAGGTAGTAAGCTAACTACTCAGACGGAGTTCTTAGTTGCTAAAACTTTCCTAACTGTATGAAAGTAAATTAATATTCTTGGCCTCAGGCTTAATTCATGTGTATAAACAGACCCTCCTGCCAACAGTTCAACCACCTGCTTTTTGTCACCAGAACTGAGAAGCTGGAGTCTGGTGACTATGGTTCAAGCTGCTGGAGCTGCCTCTCAGGCAAGTTACCTCACGTGAGTGTGCTTTGGCTTCCTAATCTGTGAAATGGGTTAATGATAATATGAACCTCATAGCACAGTTGTCTGGATTCAATGAGTTAATACAAATCGTATGAAGCACTTAGGACAATGTCTGCCATATTGAGTGTTTAATATGTTTCCATTGCTTTCATTGGTAATGTTTCTAAAATATTTGGGAGCTGTGTCCAGAGCAAAAAAAAAAAAATAGAGAGAGAAAGTAAAACTAGTCAAATGTAATATTATATTAGAGCTAAGGATATGAACATTGCCCAAGTAAGAACTAAGTGTGCCTTCCTCTCCTTTCAACAGCCATCAAAGACAAGTCACTGGGGACTTAATGTCTCACAAGCAACATTTTATACATTTATAAATTTGTTTATTTTGCTTAGCAAATCAGAGTAACCAGACTTTGTATTATTAAGAACCCTCTTTGGTTGGTTATAAATGTTTCTAAGTAGTCCTGTAAACTTGGGTCAGACCCAATGATCCATCTGGCCAAAGGCCTAAAGACAGATTTCCAAATAATAGCTACAAGGAACTCTGTCTTGGGCTAATTAATTGGGTCCGCAATAAAAATGTTGACTATTTTAGCTGCACAGAGGACAAGGAATTGGCTGCTGGTATAGGGGAGGAAAAAGCAAAATAAAACTATTTTCCCTCTATCCATCTTAGGTTCATTGACCAGACCCTGTAAATTAGACTGGCAAAAGACATTAACAGGAGAAAACAAACAGAAGTTTATTAAGAAGTGCACTGTGCATAAATGTGGGAGCACCCTGAGATGAGTGACTCTAAGGGGTGGTTCGAACTTGGGCTTATATAGCATTTTAGGAAAAGAACAATACATTTTTAGAGAAGTGACAAGACAAAGGAAAAGGACTTTGAGCTTCTTAGGGGTGACAGGTTATAGGAAGGCAAATATATGGGGAAACTAATGGGAGATAAGGGCTGGTTTTAGCAAAGTTTGTTTTGTAGATTCTCCTGGTGCTATTTCTGAGCTGGTAGGGGTCAAGAGTTGTCTCCAGTGATTAATTTCTGTTCTTCCTGGTACAGAGGAGAGATAGGACACCTTTGCAACTTTGCATCCTGCTTTAAGCAAATAGGGGTGAGCAGAGAGCTTTTCTTATATCTGCTTCTTCTCAGTTGCCTTCAGCTCAAAATAAATTCTTATGTCAAAGGGGCATATTTTGAGATCTCATATTCTGCTACTTTCACTTGCCTCATCAGTTATTTTGTATTTCTTTTGGGTTAACTTGAAACTTTTATTAAGGCTGGTCATTGGGACTGAAAGTATTCAACCTTTTCTAATCTCTTCAAGAAGATGAAAAAATCATCTCTGTGATCACAAATAGTTGGTCATTACTTCCTTTAAAGAATTTGTTTCAAATATACATATGTGTACCCTATTTTTAAAATACCTAATTCATAAAATGCCAAGGTTATGGAAAAAAATGACTAAGAGGACCGATCATTTGCAAAACAAAAGGAATCTTTCCTTCTGTTCATCAGGGTTAGCTACTCTTGGACTCCAAAAAAGAAACCAAAGTGGGTTATACAAAATGTTTAGGAAATGCACTGTTGGTTATAGCAAAGTACAGTTACACTTTAAACAGAGTGCTTATTTTAAAAATACCCTCCACCCAGGTTTGCATTGAGCATCTTTGTCTATTCATTGATCCCTTTGCAAAGCAGAAAAAAAAAATGTGAATAGAGCTTTTTATAAGATAACACAACTCATACCACCTTTCCATTGCACTTCTAATTCTACCAGTCCCAATCCACACTTAGATATATGTGTAAACAATGAGATGTAAAGGGTTATCTGAGAAATTGAGATCTCAGCTTTACTTGAAGGTTCAGCTCAATTTATTACATTTTTTAAAACTAGAAACAGACCATGAGATATGCGGAGCTTAATTACAGCAGACTTTTACTGGTTTCTCATGTGAAAAATCAACCATCCACTACACCCACTGTTTGTTTTAAAGATCCCTTTTAGAATTCAGTTATACCAACAAAGAAGGAGGGTGAGAATGGGGTGAGGGGTGCAGAATAATTTAGGGAGAATCCTCAGGCTAGTTCATTCATTTCTTGAAGCACCAATCTAGCGCCTACCTTATATAAATGGGTAATGTGCTAAGTGGTGGGGTAAATCAGATGTACTTGATTCCTATCAAGGAAGAAGTCAATCCATGCTTTGTTTTCTGTTCTTGCTGCACCCTCTGCTCCCTGCCCCCATCTCTGGCCAGCACCATTCCACAGAGGTGCAATTACAAATGGGAGAACAGTCAAAGAACACAAGTCCTCAGAGAATGCAAGGGCAGTGGCATGGTGAGACCTGCACCTCTAATCAGATGCAGACTCTCCCCCTGCCCGTTTTTTCCTCCCTCCCGCTCCACTCTTTCCTTGTATCCACATGTTGGCATTCAAGCACACAGCTTGTACTTGTTTGCTTATTCTTATGTAGTCTTCTAAGGTTCTGATGTTTTTATTTTTTTCTGATTACAGAAGTAACACATGTTCATCGTTACAAAAAAGTCAAGTATTACAGAAATACATGTCCTTTGAAACCATGTCACTCCACCCCTCAAAACCCTGCACAGACTTTCCTTTTAATTTAGAGTAAAAAGCAGTCTTTAAAGGGTCTCCTGATTTGCATACCCCTTCACCCCCTACCCCCACCCCATGGTCCTCAGTTCTGCCCTCACTGGAGTCCCACATCGCAGCCTTCCAGCGTGCCTGAACTTCGGGGCCTTTGCACAGCTGTTCCTTCTGCCGGAATGTTCTCTCCAGATATCTGCATGGCTTCTGTCTTAGTCAGCTCGGGCTGCCATAACAAACTACCATCGACTGGGTGACTTAAACAGCAGAAATTTATTTTCTCACAGTTCTGGAGAAGTGCAAGTCAAGGTTCTAGCTGTTTTGGTTTCTAGTGAGAATTCTCATCCTGGCTTGCAGACAACCGCCTTCTTGCTATGTCCTCACATGACCTTTTCTCAATGCAACCTCATGACCTCCTTTAACCCCAGTTTCTTCCTTAGAGGCCCCATCTTCAAATACAGCCACACTGGGGTGAAGGCTTCAACATACGAATTTGGGGAGAACACAAACATTCAGTCCGTAGCAGCTTCCTTCTTCTATTCTTGTTGACATATCACCTTCTCTGAGTGGCTTTCTCTGGCCTCCTCTTAAAAACACTGAGTTCTTGTATCTCACAATTCTGTAGGTCTGCTGGGCTCACCGGGGGTCCATGAGCTGCAATCAACTGGTAGTGCCACTGGGACCAGAGGGTGTAAGCTTACCTCACCGGTATGGCTTGGCCTCAGTGCTGCTGTTGGCAGGTTCTCTCTCCATGGGATATCGAATTCTTTTGCAGTCTAGCCCGGCTTCCTCACACAACAGCATAAATGTTTCAGAAGAGCAAGAGTAGAAGCTCCAAGGCCTCACAAGTCGTGGGTTCCTGATGAGCGAATCAGGAACAGCAGAGTCCATGGCAAGGGGATTTGTACACAGGACAGTCTGATCAGAGGCCACAATTGTTACAATCTGCCACATCATCCTATTAAAATCACAACTTCACTCTTACTTTTTTCACTGTTAGTATCTTGGTTAGCAAACTACAAATTCTATACAAATAGAGACATTTGTTGGTTTTTGTTCACTAATGTATCTCTATTGCCTAGAATAGAACCTGCCTATGATAGGTGCTTAATACATATTTGTTAAGTGTCTGAAAACATTAATTTAAAAATGTTTTCCAGAACCCGTCATCTTTAATAAGTTTATAACTTTGGGCATGCTTTCACTATTAAAAGGTACTTTCCCATAAAATTATCCCATTTTACTTTTCACAACAACCTGATGAGGCAGGCAGGATAAGTATTGTTACTCCCACTTTATAGATCAGGAAACTGATGCCAAGAGAGGGTGAGTGACTTGCACAACGTCACACAGCTGATAGGAAGAGATCTCTGATTTTATGTCCCAGGTTTTTACTAGCCATCATGCAAATTTCCAGGTGAAATGTACCCTCTGTCTCTTATATTTATTCTGCCATGGCTTTGTGCTTGGGAAGCTCGGTAAAGAGTTTTGGTTACACAGCTGGCTACCAGACATGGGGTCAAGAGGACAAGCATTATCTCTGAAATCTCCCCATGGAGGCCAAAACCTAAAGGTCATGATGATCCAGAGCCATCAAGACACTGAAAGGTAAGGCTGTCAGGAACCATGTTTATGGACTTTGTCCTGGAATTGCATTGCACTGTTTGTGTAAAGTTGAACTTTAAAGCCGCATGTCTAACCAGTGGTTGCTGGATTGTTCCAGCCTGGATTAAACCTTTCTTTGAGCCTGTAGGGAGCAGAAAAGAATCTCCTCTCAAGCTCTGAGCTGCTGCTCCAATCAGAGAAGGCCTGGTTAATGAGCAAATCTTCATATTAAAGGGCCGGCAGAGTGACAGAGTTGGTTAAGAGCTAGCTTGGGACTCCAGCTTGGAGCAGAAGGGCCCTGGTTTGGATCTCACTTGAGGGCCAGTGACACTACCCTCTAGAGCTAAGATAGTGAACAACAGCTCAACCTGGAGCTGGGCTGCCATGAGTCACCGGCTACCACACAGGCTGCAGTCCCTGCTGCAGAGGACTGCTGTAAAGCTACTGTGAGTGGCCAGCATCAGGCATGAGCTGCCATTCAATGGCTGATCTGTCTCAGCTGGGAAGAGCACAATGATCACAATACCAACATGGGCCAGTGAAGCGATGTCCTCCACAAGTAGGCTGAAGAACAGAAGGACAGTAACTGGTCTGTTCCACTTCCCCGACTCCCCAGTGCTGATCCCCTCCCCCAATACCCCAATAAAATCTTTTTAAAAAAATAAAGGGAAACGATACCAGATGGAGAAAGTACTCAACTCTGTATATTGGAATATGTTTTAATGCCTTTAAGGATGGAACAGAAGGAAGCCTTGACTCCTTAAGAAAAGCTTCTTGAGAGACAGCTTAAAGAATATAACAAGTTAGAGTTAAAGACGTTCCTTTTAAAATACAAAGTTGTATCCTTTCTGTTTCATTCTCTCTCTCAACTTTTCATGATGTTTTTAATTTGCTACTTAATGTCATTCTAAGGAAAGGAAAATTAAAATTTTAGATTACTCTGAATTTTACCATCCATCGTTATATTATACAATGTCCATTCTAAAAGCAAATATAAGGGCATTAGATTTATCTGCAAGATTTGTGAAATTACACAACTTGTATTTTGTAGCTCAAACATCAATACAGATTTTGTTTTTACCGGAATAGTAGAAACACTGCACAAAACTAAATCAACTGTTTATATTTCATCTGTTGATAGGCATACATTCTACCAAAACTTTACATTTGGTTTACTGATGAGTAAGGAAAGACTCGACAGGAAAAGGAACTTTGGGCTGCTGTCTTTCCCTTTCCTTCTATCATCATTTTCAGCATAAGTGATTGACTAATACAGGGAAGTAACATAAATAAGAAAAGATACAATAGGGTTCTTGAGTCATTTGTTAAATAGCTAACATTTGCATTTAGAACACCATTACATTCTGCATTCAAATCAAGTTCTGGTTGAAATAGATATCAGGGTCTTTCAGGGTTGTGAGTGCCCCTCTTCTCCCCTTCCTCTATTATAGATGGAACTCACATACCTTGTGTTTGCCTTGAGTCTCACTGAACTCCCCGGCAACACTGGGAGTCCATGGGAATTCTGTGCTCGTGGGCTGTGAAGAATTCTACATGTAAGTGGAGTGGCAAGAAAGAGT
The DNA here is from genome assembly GCA_033961575.1 of Aselliscus stoliczkanus. Lineage (NCBI taxonomy): Eukaryota > Metazoa > Chordata > Mammalia > Chiroptera > Hipposideridae > Aselliscus > Aselliscus stoliczkanus. Next base: position 112,382,019 of record CM066730.1, on the reverse strand, counting down.
AGAGATTCATACTATACTTAATCTTGTCAGCTCACACACATCACAGCAGCATGACTTGTGAAATCCAAGTTCAAAGATAAAATTATTAAAAACCTCAGGGTGGCAACCGCAGAGCATTAAACCAAATGTGGTGTGACTGTACAGGTCTCGCCGTCTTCAAGTGGGCCTTGCTTTTCTCTACAGACACCAAGAGGAAGGACAGTTTGCTGTGACACACACCCTTCCACCCGAACTCTCCCTTGTTCTCACCAGAGTCTCCACCCTTGGCCAGGAGGGTGTTAATCTTTGTTTATGAAGTTATGTATCCTGAAAGGAATCAGGAAAGGGAATTACTTTTTTCTTAATTCATTCAATACATATGTATCGATTGCCTACTGTGTGTCAAGCACAAACTCCCGATGTTTAATTATTCAACTTGACTCTCAATAGAACCTTAGGTTTTATGGTTCAGGTCTCATAAAAATAGAAGTAACCTGTTCCTGGTACAGGTACTGAACATTCAGATTTTCTTGCGAATACATGTCCTTCGAATGCATCCTGTGCCCCTCCAAGATATGCCAGGTAGAGCTTGGCTTGAACATAATCAATAAATTTTATTGAACATTTTTGCCCTTAACAATTGTCATTTTTCAGCAGCATTTCTTTTTTGATTAACTGCTTTTATATATTAATTTGTTTTGTGTATGTTTGTTAACTTTTTATTATGGAAAATTTCAAGAATTTTCCATAATAGTACCAAAGTAGAAAGAATCTTGTAATAAATCCTCATCCAACTTAACTAAATCAACTTATGACCAATGTTTTTTCATCTGTAATATACCTCTACTTATTTTCACAGATTATATTTTTAAATTTTGTCAACTTTTTATTTGGAAAAATTTCAAATCTTTAGAAAAGTTGTAGGAATAGTATAAAAACACCCATATATTCTTCACCTGGGTTGCCCAATTTTTAACCTTTGCCTCACTTGCTGAGAGAGAGAGAGAGGGTGCCAAAAGATGTATACACATTTTAAGAAAGGAAAACGGTATTAAAATTGTAATACTCAATGTATACCAATAACAAAAGATGAATACAAGTCACCGTTGACTTCTGCAGTTACAAGAGGTGCTCAAAATGGTTACTATCAGCATAATTTTAATACAATTTTTTCCTTTCTTAAAATGTGCATACTTTTTTTTTGGCACCTTCTGTGTGTGTGTGTGTGTGTGTGTGTGTGTGTGTATACATAAATGTATGTATGTGTGTGGGTGTATATGTGCACACAGTGGTATGCTGATAAAATGTTAACAACTGGCTCTTGGGCCCAGGTGGGGAGGAAGAGTCCTAGTTTTGTAGTGTTTGCTATCTTCTGTGGTACACAAATACCGCCACCATGGCAAGTTCAAGCTACCAACAGTTTAATCATACATGTGATAATTATATATGCATGTATAACAATGTAAAATATATATGGTGTTTAAGTTTTAGTTTTGGTTATTTTTTTGTCAACCATTTGAGAGTGAATTGCAGATATTGTGATGTATCACAAGAAAATTAATTGATGTGGAAAAATTCTCACACATCTGGTGTCAGAAGTATTGTGGTGTGGTACTAGTGTGAGAGTAAATGACAAACCCAGGACTGAGGTTTTTCATTACACAGATGTTAACACCTTTTTCCTTCTTAATGGTTACTAATTGGTGATGAGTTCTAGGTAGTGCAATAAGAAATATAAAGCTTCAATCTTCAGTATTTTTAAGCTCTGGAAGGTGAGAAACTAGCATGATTCATACCAAGTTGAGGGGCCTGGTGTGATCCTCTCTTACTTGCCTCTGTAGTCATATCCTATGCAATCTTTTGCAAGGCCATTTTATATATTACCATCTCATCTTCCAAGGCCAGCATTCTTTCCTTCCTTCCATCCTTCTATCCTTCAATCCTTCCTCCCTTCCTCCCATCCTTTTCTCCTTCCTTTCCTTCCTTCCTTTCTTCTTCCGTTCCTTCCTTGTTTCAACTAGGATACTGCAAGTAATTTGTGCCCAAACTCAATTTAACTCATAATTTTTCTGGCTGGTAATTAGATCACAAAAACCCAGGTAAACAAAGATTGAGAACTTTTTCTATCCTACCATCTCTTTGATCATTACGATATATTTGAGGGCCGGCTGAGTGGCGCGGTGGTTGAGCGCTGGCTTGGGAAGCCAGCGGCCCCGGGTTCGGGTCCCACATATGAGGGCCAGTGACACTGCCCTTAAAAAAACACACAAAAAAACCCCACAAAAAACACAAAAACAAAACAAAACAAAAACAAAGATGTATTTGAATTATGTCTGTATTTGAATATTCATTCATCTATCATCTATCTATTGATGAGATAGTCTAGGTGGTAAAACAGTAGTGGACAATATAAATATGGCCACTGCTTTCATAGAGCTTACACTCTAGAGGGGAAAAACAATAAAGATATTTGTTAACATATAAAGTATTTCATTGAAAGTTAATTGTCATGAGAAAAATCAAATACATGGTGTAATAGAGAGTGATTTCGGAAGCTAATTTAGATTGAGGGTCAGCTGAGCCTGAAGAAGTGACAATTGAGTTGAGACCTAAGCTAGACCTTCTCAACTATAACTTGCATATGAATCACCTGGGGATTTGTTGAAATGCAGATTGTAATTAGTAGGTGAGGGGTTGTGCCTGAGACCTCAGATTTTATAGGGTCCCAGGTGATTCTCATGCTGCTAGTATAGGGAGCACTTGTTGGGTAGAAAGGATAATGAAAGGAATTTAGAGAAGAGAGTTCCCGGAAGAGAAAACAGCAATTGCATGGGTGCTAAGGTGAGAAAAAGTTTGATATTTGGATTAGAGAAACACCATTTTATAGAGGTTGGGAGTAGTGAGGAAGGGAGGAGGGGTATCAAAGAAGTGGGTCGAATCATATGGGGCTTTATTGGCCTGAAGTTTTCATTTTATTTTGGTGTGACAGAAGACATTGGGAGGTTTCAAGGGGGCAAGGAGTAATATGACCAAATTTAAGCTCTTGAGGATCAGCCTGGCATCTATGAGAAGAATGGATTTTAGAGGAGCAAGAGTGAAAGGAGAAGAGATGGTAGGAGCCCAGAGGAGTCGTTGGTGGCTTGATCAAGGACAGCAGTAATGGAGACAGAGAGGAGCAGATTATGATTTGAGAGCCATTGGGACAAATGGAGAAATGGGATATAGAGGAGGTGGGAAGGAGAAATCAAGGATGTCAACTAGATTTATGAGGGGTTTTTTTTCTGTTTTTTTGTTTTGTTTTGTTTTTTGGTTTTTGGCGTTTTTTAAAGATTTTATTGGGGAATTGGGGGAGGGGAACAGCACTGGGGAATCGGGGAAGGGGAACAGACAAGTTGCAGTCCTTTTGTTCTTCAGTCTAGTTGTGGAGGACGTCGCTTCACTGGCACATGTTGGCATTGCGATCATTGTGCTCTTCCCAACTAAGGCAGTTGGTTGCCTGCCATTGGACAACTACTACTGGCAGCTCACGCAGCTCACGTTGGCTGCCAGCCACTTACGGTAGCTCAAGGCAGCCCAGTGCAGCCCCACTGCTGCCTACGCTGTCGCCGTCCACTCACAGCAGCCCAGCTCCAGGTTGAGCTATTCTTCACCATCTTAGCTATAGAAGGCACAGTGTCATTGGCCCATGTGGGATCTGACTGGTGGCCCTGCTGCTCAGAGCTCGCAATCCCAAGCCAACTCTTAACCAACAAGCCACTCGACCAGCCTCTAGATTTATGTTTTCATCAATAAGATGTAAACTCAAAAAAATAATTGTAGTTTTCAAAAATGGAAAAGGGAAAATCATCAAGAATTACTTGCTTCCGGGCCGGCCGAGTGGTGCATTGGTTAAGAGCTGGTTTTGGGATGCCAGTGGCCCCGGTTCGGATCCCACATGAGGGCCAGTGACACTGCCCTCTACAGCTAACAACAGCTCCACCTGGAGCTGAGCTGTGCGAGCCCCGGCGATGGTGTAGGCTGCAGCCCCTGCTACAGTGGGCTGCCATAGGCTTCAGTGAGTGGCTGGCAGCCAGTGTGAGCCGATGGCAGTCAGCGTGAGTTGCCAATAGCTGCAGTGAGCGACCATCCAGAGGCCGGCGACAGATCTGCCTCATCCGGGAAGAGCACAATGACGATACCAACATGGGCCAGTGAAGCAACGTCCTCCGCAACTAGACTGAAGAACAAAAGGAGAGCAACTTGTCTGTTTCCCTTCCCCGATTCCCCAACACTGTTCCCCTCCCCCAATTCCCCAATAAAATCTTAAAAATAAAAGAATTACTTGCTTCCAAAACACCTGTTTGTATGTGTGCTGATGCAAATTTTATGTAGTATCTGACATTAGAATGAAGGTTGAGGGGCAAATGCATCTCAGAATTTAGAATCATTTGGTAATGTATCATAAAAAAAAAAATACTACCCTGATAAGTGGTGGTGGTTCTCTGGCAAAAGATTTTGCATTATAATGCAAGTTAAATAGAATATTTTGCCTAAGCCTAGAATTTTCCAATGGAAGTAGGTGATTTCTTAGAACAGGGATGGATGGAAAGTTAGGGTATTTCTGAAGACCCATTAGAAAAATAGTAGTGTTTTGCTCTCAAAGATTGCTTCCTTTTGAGTTCCCATGAATGATTTCTGTCATTTGAAGGAGTTTAAAATAAAGCTAGGTTTTTTTGTTTTTTTGGTTTTTTTTAAATCCAGCTGAGCCTCTAACACATTTTTTTGTGTGTGTCAGTAATATGCTAATATTTCCAGTTGAAAGAATGGTGAAGATTGAATTATTGTTTTACCCTTTTTTTCCTTTTGAAGTAGTTTTTTTCCTTGAAGAAAAAAAACTTTGTCACTGTCAAGGTTAAATGAAGTAACTATTGAAGGAAGGAACAGAAGGAATTTGGAATGCTTTTCCATAAACTCTGAACCTCAATGACCTATCCCATGAGAATCCCTGGTAGGGCTCACAGTTTTTAGGATAAATTATTTTGGGAAATGTTTTCTTCCTTTGCTGTTAGGTTGACATGGCAAAAGAAATAATACTCTTTGTGTCAACCTTTGTTCTAGCATGATTTCTTAAAGCAAGGTTGTAGAAACCATGGGAATTTCTCTCTGAATGATACAAATTGCATTTTCACTATCCAGTACTACACATAGCACATACTCAGTAGACTTGAATAAAATTGCATAGAATTCAAGAATCTTCTAGAAATCTTAGATTGGTTCCTTTCATCTTGTAAGTAGTGAACTAGAAGTGGAAGGGGAGGAATTGAGAGTCTAGCTCCTAGGCAAAAAGACACATAATTAGAAATCTCATTATTTCCTTTTAAATTAAAGACCTCAATTTCTTAAGGACAGTTTATAGATTGAGGCCCTGTATCCATAAACATTCCTCTTGCAGTTATTTTGCTAATTCTACATGTGAAGTTCTGAGTTTCCATTTATTGATGTGACAGGATAAGCAGAGATCCTCCCACCCCTACTACATCTGGGGAGAAATTTGGGGATCAACAAATTCTATCATAGGAAGTAAACAACACTCTCAACTTAGGAGAGACCTTCACAGTGAAATAGATCCAGGATGGAAACAAAAACTACTTTATCCCAATAATGCCAGAGTTTCAATAATAGGGTCAGGCAAGAATATGTTATGTTAATAGGCTGAAAAATACTTTGATTCTGTGTTACTGCCCTGCATTGTCTTGGGAAAAAGAAGAATACTGGCCAAGAGGAGACAGTTGTCCTCAAGTAATTCAACAGGAAGCTTGCCCCCACCAGCAGCGTTCACTACCTGAGGGTGAAATGCATTGAAGGTACCCCATGTGTTCCACTACAGGACCAACCCACATTCTCACTTCAGAGCTAGCTGCAGGCTGGGCAGAGGACATCTTCCATTAACATACACCTAAAGCCCAAGGTGTTCATTTTTACTGTTTTCATAGTTTTGCATTTTCCAAAATGTCATATAGTTGGAATCATACAGTATGTACATATGTACCTCAATTGATTTAGCCATTCATCTATTGAAGGTGAGAGAAAAAAATATGTGTAGAGTTAGTTTGTTGTGTGTACAACAATCTTGGTTGCTTCCAAGTTTTGGTAATCATAGAGCTGCTATAAACATGCATATGCAGGTTTTTCTGTGGACATCAATGAGTTTTCAAGTCATTTGGAGAAAACCAAGGAGCATGATTACTGGATCATATGGTTAGAGTATGTTTAGTTTTACAAAAGACTGCCAAACTGTCTTCCAAATGACTAGACCATTTTGTATTTCCACCAGCAATGAACAAGAGTTCTTGTTGTTCCACATCCTTGCCAGTATTTCATGTTGTCAGTGTTTTGGATTTTAGCAGTTCTAATAGATATGTAGAGGCATCTCATTATTGTTTTAATTTGTAGTCCCCTTATGGCATATGGTGTTGAGCATATTTTCATATGCTTATTTTCCATCTGTGTCCCTCCAATTTCTAAGGGACAAACTCTGAGTACTTTTCAGAAAATGTCTCATATATGGGGACTCCCTTTAAAGTACCTCTTTTAGAGAACTCCTTACTCTCCAGTCTCACCTTTCCTCATTCTTCAGCCTTCTTTGATGCATTATCAGACCAATTTTTGTACGTGTGACACTTTGAAGAAAATATTTTCTAAAGTATTTTATTAGTGCATATGTTTTAAAAAATGAAATTTTAGAGCATTTATGAGAGATTGAGAGATAAAGTTTCACCTACCCCAAGAGACCTTTAATGTGAGTATATCAAATACCCTATAAAAGTGACTTACATCATGATTTTTTCTTAGTTTTTCCACTTCTTCAAGTACTTTCTACCAGTTCCTTAAAGCTATCATCCTCCTGATTGTATCGCCTTCCCCTCCTTTTAATCTATGACTTGGCATTTTAATGTACACTTTTATAAAACATTAGAGCCCACCATTGTAATTCCCCAACTTTCTCTGGATTCACCACATTGATTCATCTCATGGATTACCTGGCCAGAAATAATTGGAAGAAATTATGGATTTAGGTTCACTACAAATTCATGCCTCCTAAATTAAACCAGGCCTCATTTCTGTGTCTTGTAAGCTCTTTAGCAGACTTCTTATAGCAGTTTCAAATCTTTGCCATATATCTCAAGTCTCAGTTTTACTTCCAGCACCCTCACTTTTTCAAGATGGCTGTTTTACCTAATGGAGGAAAATGGGGCCATATCTTCATTTTATCACCTCTCAACCTTAGAAAGAGTCTTTGTTACATTTCCTAGTTCAACCTTTGTTACTTTCCCTACCTCAATCTCTTATTTGCTGTCTCAGAAGAAAATAAAATGTCACTTACTTTTGTTCTTTATTCCAAAAATCTCCTTTCTCTTCAGAGTCTAAGTTTCTGTTCTCATTAAACCATCCTACAAAATTTTTCCAATTCAATCTTTTTGAAAGATGACTTTTCACATGTCCTTCCAGGTTAGAAAATTCAAAGAAGCAGCTCTCTGCATTGTCCATGCTAAAGGACAGACATCAGAGTTTTATCCCTAATTTTCAAGGCCATTTACCACCTGGCTCCACACTAATATATTCCATATAGCACGCGATCTCTCTCTCTTTTATATATATCATTAGGGTGTTGTTGTTTAATTAAATGTCCATCATAAATCTAATTTTCTCCACAATCCTTAGAACTACTAAATTTCTATTACATTTCTGTGCTAGACTGGCATTAGGTAGATGTTTCTTTGTATTGGTATCCATCTTTTTATGTCTAGGTTCTTTTTATCAGCTAGATGGCAAATTCTTATGGCAGAGAATATTCCTTTCACACTTCCTTGAAAACAAGGGGCCTGAATGTTACACATAATTTTTTCTAAAACAGATTTAAAATTGCTCCTGATGGTTCTTTACTGCTACCCTGTTTCCTATTAGTTGTCCTTGATGTTAGTTTTTAAAACCTTTATTTTGCTGAGTAGCAATGGAAGTGGCTCAGGTTCTAGTTTTGCCTTAGATGCCTAAGGTAATTTGTTGAAACAGAAAATGATGTCTAAAAGATAAATTTCTACCAGCCATGATCCAAAAATGAAGAAAAGACCAAAAGTAAGAGATATAAGGAAATACCTATTCAGCAAGTTTAAAATAATATCCTTTCTGAGAACAGTTTCTGTTCCTGTCCAGTTCACTCAGCATTTCTATTAACATTTAAGAGTACCTGTTGATTATAGATTTCTTTAGACTAGAGATATAGTTTTAAATTAAAAAGAAGCTGTCACCTACAGAATGAAGAGCACTTGGTTGTCAAGGAGTACAAAACTAATCTGAAAGAAAACGCCTCTTTCCTATTTTTTGTACATAAAATTTAAGAAGAAACAGTAACTCTTATATTTATATAGGTATATTCTTTCTCCTGGTGGACTTACCAATATGTCTACAATAGGAACCTCATTTTATTGAATAAAAATCTGTATGCTATTTAAAAGGCATGCTACGTACTCAACTAGGTGCTTGTGATATACTAAAATAATCAGACATGATCTGGACCTTAAAAAAAACTTATGTTCTAGTTGGATAGATAAGGCATGTATGCATATAATTATAAAATTTAAAGTGTTACTATAAGAGTTAAAGTGTTAAATGCCATTAGAAGGTGCAAAGAAGCTATTATGGGAATTGAGAGACTAGGAGCATTGCTTTCGGCTGCAAGAATGAAAAAGAGATTATGGATAACACAATCATTTGAATGGGATTATGAAAACTAGGTAGGACTTGATAGGAATATAAATCAGGAGCTGTTATGGAGCACACACACACAAAAATCCCAACATTTTAGTGGATTAACACAAATTGATTTCTCGTGCAAGTCACATGTCAATACAGTTTGTCAGAGCAACTCTGCTTTTCATAGTCACTGGGGGAACCAAACTGATGGTGGCCTTATTTTAACATATGTGGTCCAAGACACTGTAGTTGGAAATATGGCAAATTGCAGAATGGCTTTTAAAGTCATATCTGGAAATTGACATATATCACTCCAGCTTACATTCCATAAGTTATACAGTTAAACCTAACTGTAAGAAGCCAGGGAGTATAAAGCTTCCATGTGTTATCATCCTTCAAAGGTCTTTCTGGTATTTGAAGCAGCATAGAAGAATCCTTGCAAAGACAGAGTATGTGTATAATTTGTATGGAGGAAATTGCATAATAATTTGAAAAATCGTAATTGTACTAAAAATAGTTACTAATATGTTTTTAAATGTTTTTCCTTTTGCTTTTTTCATTAGACTTGTTGGGGGAGTAGTTTCAGATTTTCAGAAAACTTGAGTGGTAAGTACAGAGTTTCCATGTGCTCCTTCATTCCTGCCTCCATCTATACCAATTTCCCCTGTTATTAATATCTTCCATTATTATGGTACATTTGTTACAATTAATGAGCCAGTATTAATACATTATTATTAACTAAAGTCCAAAGTTTTCATTAGGATTCACTCCTGTGTTATGTATTTCTATGGATTTTGAAAAATGTATGATGACATATATACATTATTACAGTGCCATACAGAATAGTTTCACTGCCCTAAAAATCCACTATACTCCACTTATCCACCCCTCTCTCCCTTCCCCCAAACCTCTGACAACTACAACTCTTTTATGCACTTAACAAGAAGAGATAGCAACAACTTGGGAATACTTCCTCTTGTGGGGAATGGGGCAGAGTAGGGCAGTTTTCTGTGGCAAAGTGATGGAGACATTACCTAGAGAGCTTAGGGGGAGAATATAACAGGAGGAAAGCAGAAACCTGAGGGGATAGAATTGGACAGCAATGACAGCATCCCTCTGAAATAGCTTCTGAAGACCTAAATTGTGAGTTTTTGTCCTGCCTTCTCACCTCCACCTTTCCCCACATGGTCTTAGGGAGCAGATTACTAAGATAGGGTTATAACTATTGGCCCTCCTACTATGAATGATTTTGCAATGCTTACCTGACTTTTTTGGTTACTGCTTCATCAGTACTCAGGGGGAGTTTGGACTCAAAAAGACTGATGTGAATGTGCTTGGGAAAGACAACAAACTTTCTGATCACTTGGTGGGCCCTAGTGGAGATAGATCTAAGAGGGACACAGGGCAGGCTCTCTCTCATAACTAAGATGAAGAGAAGTATACAGGCCAGCAGATGACTCGATAGTTATACCTTGATCCCTTCTTGAGTGCTGGCAAAGTCCATGCACATTGCAGGACAGGAGGGCATTCCTGGAACACCTTGGTCATGTGGCATTTAATTATTACTACAAAGCCCTTTTAAAAGGACTTGTAGGTGCTGAGTATTCCTTCCACAAACACTAATTAAATGCCTTAAGGGCTGCCGGTTGGCTCAGTTGGTTAGAGCGCAGTGCTCATAACACCAGGGTTGCCAGTTCAATTCCCACATGGGCCAGTGAGCTGTAACATCCACAACTAGATTAAAGACAACAACTTGACTTGGAGCTGATGCGTCTGGGAAAAAACACACTGTTCCCCAATAAAAATATTTTTTGAATGCCCTGAGATGGGCCGGCCAAGTGGTGCAGTGGTTAAGCGCTGGCTTGGGAAGCCAGCAGCCCCGGTTCGGGTCCCACATATGAGGGCCAGTGACACTGCCCTCAAAAAAAAAAAAAATAATAATAAATGCCCTGAGATGGCAGACTCTATGCTGAGTTCTAGGGAAATTAATTTTGTTTGATCTCTGATCTTAAGGATCTCATTATCTACTGGGGAAGACAATCATAAGGAGATAATTCATTTCAATTTAATTAGATTGAAGAAAAGACTAGAGAATGAGTCCAGTTAGTTCACCTAAGAGATGGTACAGATCCAAACAAATGCAGTGGCAAGAAGGATGAACGGGGAGAAGGAGGCTGAGTCTGAAAGACATTTCTGAAGTGGTTTCAAACAGATTTGATAGGTAATTGGGTACAGAGGGAAAAGAGGCAGAGAGTGGGGGGAAGAAGCTCTTGGGCTCTTGTTAGATCATTCTGACCTCACTTATTTAACAAAAATAAAGTTGAGGTCTAAACATCAGTATTGTCGTAGTGAAAGGAAGAACTGAGATGCTTCTCTGATTTGTTTTTTTTATTTACTATTCCACATAATTGATTATACTTGATTAAATTGACAGTTGAACTATTTTTAAACCTGGTGGCTTTTAATGTGGGTTCTAAGACAAGCCAGAGAGTAAAATTCACTTCCAAGGAGTATCAAAGCTGCTCCTGGGTATTAAACCCTAGACTATCACAACTAAAGAAAAGACTCAGCAGTAGAGATCCAAGATGGCAAAGTAGGTAAACACTATGCTTGTCTCCTCCCATGAACACATTGAAATTACAACTAAATTATAAAACAACCAACCTGAAGAACCATCTGAAGTCTAGCTGACCAGAAGTCCTATAACTAAAGATATAAAGAAGAAGCCACATCAAAATTGGTAGGATGGGCTGAGAAGCGAAATGGGCTACCATGTAGTGGTTGAGAATTGGTAATCTCAGCCATGGAGGTTTTCTGAGGAGGATTGAGGAACCCCAGCCCCACACCAGGCTCCCCAGCCAGAACTGCTGGTGCCAAGAAGAGGCTGTGAAAAAATATGGGGTTTCCAGCCATCTAGGTGGAATGAAAGGCTATTCAAAACCCTGACATCCTCTTACTTGGCATGTGCACAAATACATTTGCTCACAGGCACTCGCCTTGGCTCTGATGGAGGGGCAGTGACTTGAGGGACATTGGAAACTGAGGTGTGTGGCTTTGGGGTGAGGACTGAAGGACAACCACCATTTCCCCTGTGTTGGGTTCTCCTCCCATGCAGCTGGCAGATGGGAGCCATCATTTCTGAGTTGAGCGCCCATGGCCAAATCTTACTTTGAATTGGTCTGGTGAGCTCTGCTTGCTCCACTCTGGGGAGTCCTTGGGACACCACCCCACCCAATTCTCCGAACATTGAAAGCACTTTTTTGGCAAGCAGCCAGTCCTGCTAACTTCACACACTTTCTTGGACAACTATTGGGGGTCCACAGACCCCAGGCAGGCAGTGGGTGTTCTCTGAGTCTTTTGCTGAGTAGCTCCAGGCTCAGCACTGGCACAAAATGAAAATGTACATTGACCTGGTGAACACAGCTCCTCCCATTCTAGTGACTCCCTGAGATCCTGCCTCATCCAACTTGCATACTGCACAAGGCTCTATCAGCAGCTGAGGTTTACAGGCAGCCAGCAGGTGGCACCAGGCCTGGGGGTATCCTGGCTTTTTGTGGAGCTACCCCAGGCTCAGTATTGGTGGCAGCCATGCTCGGTTGCTACATGCCTCTAGGTTTAGCACAGCCAGAGACCAACCACAGATTGTTTTGTAGTCACAGGCTGGGGTGACCTGAGTCTGCAGTGGAGCCCCTCCCAAGAGGTCCCCAAACAAAAATATTTGGGGTTGGCTTCAGACCATAGAGCACCACCCAATTAGCCCCACAAGCAGCAAACACAAAGGGAAGTCTTTAACAGGTACGAGATCCCACTGGGGAGAATCAGGCTACGTGGGGAAGCCCCCTGCACAGCAGCCCCTAAGCTTTGGATATGGCGAAGGATTGAGAACTTATTTGAAGAAATAATGACTGAAAACTTCCCTAACCTGGTGAAGGAAAACATACAAGTCCAGGAAACACAGAGAGTCCCAAACAGGATGAATCCAAACGGGCCCACACCAAGACACATCATAATTAAAATGGCAAAGGTTAAAGACAAAGAAAGAATTTTAAAAGCAGCTAGAGCAAGGCAGTTCGTTACCTACAAGGGAGCTCCCATAAGACTGTCAGCTGATTTCTCAACAGAAGGGATTCGCACTAAATATTCAAAGTGATGAAAAGTAAGGACCTACAACCAAGATTACTCCACCCCCAATGTTATCACTTAATATCGAAGAACAGACAAAGCTTCTCAGGCAAGAAAAGCTGAAGGAGCTCATCACCACCAAGCCAGTATTACAAAAAATGTTAAAGGAACTTCATTAGGACGGAAAAGAAAATCGAAATTATGAAAAATAAAATGGCAATAGCTGCATATCTATCAACAAATACTTTCAATGTAAATGGATTAAATGCTTCAATCAAAAGACATAAGAGGTATCAATGAATAAGAAAACAAAACCCTTACATATGCTGCCTACAAGAGACTCACTTCAGATTGAAAGGAACACACAGATGGAAAGTAAAGGGATGGAAAAAAATATTTCATGGAAAAAAAAAATCTCGGATAGCAATAGTTATACCAGACAAAATAGACTTTAAAACAAAGGTTGCAAGAAGAGACAATGAAGGAAGGACCCAGTAATCCCACTTCAGGGTATTTATCTGAAGAAACCCAAAATGTTACTTTGAGGGGACATGGGCATCCATATATATTCATTGTAGCATTGTTTCCAATGGCCAAGATGTGGAGGCAGCCTGGGTGCCTGTTGATGGAAAAATGGATAAAGAGGAGGTAGTACACATGTACAATGGAATATTGCTTGGCCATAGAAGGGAATGGGTTCTTGCCATCTGTGGCAGCATGGATGGACCTGGAAAGTATTATGCTGAGTGGAGTATGTCAGATAGAGAAAGACAGATGCAATGTGATTTCACTTATATGTGGAATGTAAGAACCAAATTAACAAACAAAACAGAAACTCATAGATACAGAAAATATTTTTGTTTGTTTGTTTGTTTTGTTTTGTTTTGTTTTAAGGGCAGTACCACTGGCCCTCACATGTGGGACCGAACCAGGGCCGCTGGCTTCCCAAGCCAGCGCTTAACCACCACGCCACTCGGCCGGCCCCAGAAAATATTTTGATGCTTGCCAGATGGGAGGGGTTTGGGGGTGTGGGTGAGAAAATGGATTTGTATTAAGAAATACAAATTGGTTGTTACGAAGTAGTTATGAGGACATAGGGTATAGCATAAGGAATATAGGAGGTGTGACAATTAAGTTCGTGAACTTGTTGCAATGCTGTTGCTAATCCCTTTTTGATATCAGAGGGATATTTCATTATGAATTTGTACCAACTGGATAAACAGTTAACCAAGTTTACTATTTGGAAGTAATGAAAAGGCTGCATGGAAAAGTTAGACAACCTGAACTTTTTGCTAACAATTCATGGCTCTTGCATCACAACAATGTACCAGCTCACATGGCACTGTCTGTGAGGGAGTTTTTAGCCAGTAAACAATTAACTGTATTGAAACACCCTCCCCTTTCACCTAATCTGGCCCCCAATGACTACTTCCTTTACCTGAACATAAACGAAATATTAAAAGGAAGACATTTTGATGACATTCAGGACATCAAGGGTAATACCACACCAGCTCTGATAGCCATTCCAGAAAAAGAGTTCCAAAATTGCTTTGGAGGGTGAGCCAGGAGCTGGCATCGGGGCATAGCTTCCCAAAGGAAGTACTTCGAAGGTGACCATGATTATATTCAGCAATGAGGTATGTAGCACTTTTTCTAGGATGGGTTTGCAAACTTAATTGTCTGACCTTATAGTCAATAATATTGTAATAACTCTGTACGGTGTCAGATGGGTGTTAGATTTGTTGGGGTGATAGATGGGAGGGGTTTGGGAGCAGGGTGAAAAAGGTGAAGGGATTAAAAAGTACAAGTTGGTAGTTACAAAATAGTAATGGGGATGGAAAATAAAGCACAGGGAATATAGTCAGTGATATGGTAATAACTATGTATAGTGCCAGGTAGGTATTAGACTAGTCAGGGGGAATCACTTTTTTTTTTTTTTTTAAGATTTTATTTGGGAAACTGGGGGAGGGGAACAGCATTGGGGAATCAGGGAAGGGGAACAGACAAGTTGCTGTCCTTTTGTTCTTCAGTCTAGTTGTGGAGGATACCACTTCATTGGCCCATGTTGGATTTATGATCATTGTATTCTTGCTGGCTGAGGCAGATCAGTCATCGACCATTGGACGGCCGCTCATGGTGGCTCATGGCAGCTTCACTGGCTGCTGGTCGCCTGCCCCTCACGCTGGCTGCTGGCCACTCATGGTAGCTCATGGCAGCCCACTGCAGCCCCATGGCAGCCTATGCTGTTGCTAGCCACTCACAGCAGCCCAGCTCCAAGTCGAGCTGTTGTTCACCATCTTAGCTGTGGAGGGCAGCGTCACTGGCCCATGTGGGAACTGAACAAGTGACCCTGCTGCTCAGAGCTCACACTCCCAAGCCAACTCTTAACCAACTGAGTCACTCTGCCAGCCTGGGATATCACTTCTTAAATTATACAAATGTCTAACCACTATGCTGTGCACCTAAAATTACTATAAAATAATATTGAATGTGAACTGTAATTGAAAATTTTTAAAAGGGGAGGAGGAAGGTGAAGGAGAATAAGAGGTCTAAATTTCCCGGTATAAAACTAATAAGTCATAGGATTGTAAGATTATAGTCAATAATATTGTGATAGTGTGATACAGTGTCAGATGGTTGCTGGACTTATCATGGTGATCACTTCTTTAGGTATATAAATATTGAATAACTATGGTGTACACCTGAAACTAATATAATATTGTATGTTAGTTATGTTTTTAATAAAAATCTTTAAAAGAAGATCAGCCTAGCTAGGGTGGGACAAGGTTCAGGGAACCACTGCAGTTGTGGCATCAAGGCCATAAGTATTCTGTGTCATGAACAAGGGTGTTGTTTTGCCTTTTTGGATGAGTATGTGTGTGTATTGGACAGTCTGGAGATTCTGGCAGTCCTAGAAAGGGTGGAGCTGGCGACTCACCTCAGGGAAGGGAAGGAACAAAGAACACGGGCAGAGTAACTTGTCCAACACTAATAGCAGATACACCATTTTCATCTTGCAAAAATGAAACAAATGTCAAGATGAAGAAACTACGTTCAGGGAAGTGAAGTGGTTGAGAATATGGGCTCCTGAGTCAGATTGGCTGGATTGATCACTACTCACCCCGAGGCCCTGGGCTGGTTACCCAAGCTGTCTGAGTGCTTAGCAAAAGTCTGGCGCATAGTAAGTACTTAGTTAACATTAGCTCCTACTATTCTAAGTAATTTGGAGCAGGAAAGGGAACAGAACTATTTTTCTGAACCTGAACAGAAAGCTATGGAAAAACAGCTTTTAAAACAGCACTAGAATCTAACTCCAAAAGCCTAAGCAACAAAAGAGAAAAAAAGATAAATTGGACATCATCAACCTTAAAACTTTGTGCTTCTAAGGACATCGTCAAGAAAGTGAAAAGACAGCCCACTGAATGGGAGAAAATTTTTGCAAAACATATATCTAATAAGAGACATGTCGAAAATATATAAAGAACTCTTACAATTTAATAATAAAAAGACACATAAACTAATTTTTAGAATGGGTACAGGGCCTGAATAGACATTTCTCCAAAGAGGATATATCAATGACCAGTAAACACGTGAAAACATGCCCAGCATCTTTATCAATCAGGGAAATGCAAATCAAAACTACAATGAGATACCATTTCACACACATTAGATGGCTATCATGAAAATGACAAATAACAAGTGTTGGTGAGAATGTGGAAAAATTGAAGCTGTTACATGCTGCTGGTAGGAATGTAAAATGATGTAGCCACTTTGCAAAAACAGTGTGGCAGTCCCTTAAAAGGTTAAACATAGAGTTATCATATTACCCAGCAATTCTACCTACTTCTAGTATATATCCAGTATATACTTAAGAGAAATGAAAATACACGGGGTGCCAAAAAAAATACACACATTTTAAGAGAGGAAAAAAGTGTATTAAAATTATGCTGATGGTAACCACTTTGAGCACCTCTTGTAATTGTAGAAGTCAAATGTGACTTGTGACTTATAGTCATCTTTTGTTATCGGTATATATTATTACAATTTTAATACAGTTTTTTCCTTTATTAAAATGTGTATACATTTTTTTTGCATTCTCTGTATGTGTCTATACAAAAACTTGTACTTGGATGTTCATTAACTGCATTATTTATAATGCCAAAAAGACCCAAAGCATCCAAATGTCTATCAATTAATAAATGATAAAGAAAATGTGATCTATCCGTACAATGAACTATCATTTGTCAATAGAAGAAAATGAAGCACTGATATATCCTGCAACGTTAATGAGACTTGAAAAACATGATGCTTAGTAAAAAAAAGCCAAACACAAAAATACCACATTTTGTGTAATTCTATTTATGTGGAATGTCCAGAATAGGCAAACCTATATAGAGAGGAAGTACATTAGGCATCCACTGGGGGTCTTGAAACATATCTCCGGCAGATAAGGAAGACTACTGAACTGTGGAAGTGAGACTGCATGACTTTCATTTTCAGTCATGAAAAACATTGCAGCTTCTGTCTTTATCTCTCTTGGATCACTTACTCAGGGGAAAGGACTCTCAAACAGCCTTGTGGAGAGGGCGTGTGGAGAGGAATTGAGGGCTCCCATCAACAACCACCACCAACATTCCAGCCACAAGAGTGAGGCTTGGAAATAACTTGGAAGTGAGTTTTTGGGGCTATCTTGGAACCAGACCTTCCAGTCTCTGTCAAGCCTTCAGATGACTTCAGCCTTGGCTGCAATCTCCTGAAAGACCTCAGTCAAAACTGCGAGCTAAGCTGCTCCAGAATTTCTAACTCACAGAAATTATAGGAAATATGAATGTTTATTGTTCCTTTATACCACTAAGCATTGGGGCAATTTGTTAAGTAGCAGTAGATAACTGATACACCCCCCTGAGTTTTAGGAGGATTCCTTACAGAAGAAGACCTTAGAAACACCTGCATATTAAAAATTTGAAAGAAAACAGTATTTTCCTGCACTTCTGGGTCTCAATAAAAGAGAACCAACTCTTTGTAGGAAAGGCACATGGAAACAATGGCCATTTCAAACCCATGGTTTCTGACGAGTAGTCCATATTTTTGGTGCTGTTAGAAATTCGGTATTTTGAAATGTGATTAAGAAGTATATAAGGGAGTTATTTATTATATGAGAGAAAAGAGATCCATGGGTGAAGAGAAGATTATAGAAATTCACTTAGGGTAGCTAAACAGTGGGCATAGCAACAGAAAGTTTTGCAAAAAGTGAGACAACTCAGAAAGACTATTTGCTAAGAATTAATTTTTGTCAAGAAAAGAAAAACATCCTTGGTAACGTGCCAATTCTCAACAAGCTAATTCATGGCAAGTTTTTCTCTGGGAAAAGAGACAATTAAATCTTTCCAAAGTCTTTGCTCCCTAACTACGGTAGTCATTAGGGCTGTTCACGAATATTCTTGTTCTTTTTCCTTCCTGACGTATGTTGGGTTCTACTTTACCACCTACTTGAAGGCATCACTATGGACTTACTTTGGCCAATGAAATGTGAGTGCAATTTGGAAAGTCAGGATGCTTTGCTATCTTATCTTTATCCTGTCATGGCAGCCAGCCATGTTTCTGCTAGTGGCTGCTTTGTTGGCCTGGGGCCTGTAGTGAGGGTGCCAGTGGTGTGGAATAGAGCCTCCAGCTTGCATATGATACACTTGGGTGACTAAGAAATAAATCTTCAAATTTAAGCCACTGAAATTTTATGGTTAATTGTACCCACAGCATAATCTCGCCTATCCTGGCTGAAATGCTAATAAACAACTGAAGTTCATGTTTATCAGTCTTGCCTCATCAGATGCTGGCTCAGCAGCTCTCAACTGGTTAAGAAGAGCAACTACGTTTAAGTCTTGCTGGGAGCCAGGTGCCTTGCATCCTATATCTCAGTACCCTATCACCATAACCTGAAAGGCGGGTATTATTAACCCTATTTTTATCTATAAGGAACCTGAGAAGGGAAGTGGCAAGCAGCAGAGCTGGGACAGGAAGCCAGGTTTTCTGAATATAAAACAGAAGTAGAGTCACTAAGGCTGTGCCGGGGCCTCCTATCACTGATTATGAACCAAGGTAATTTTAGCCCACTAGATAACTCAGCTGTGACTTCTTCCTGCATTAGTCACTTTTGTATCCTCCTCCTTGTCTCTGCTTTTCTATTTTCTCCAGAACCTGAGCTGTGGGAAGCGTTCCCTCAGCATGTTCCCCCACTTAAAGGTACCTGTCCCTTTCTCACTTAATGGGGAGGAAACAAATACCTTTGACCCTGAACAACATGGGAGTTCAGGGTGCCAACAGCCTCATAGTAAAAAATCAGAGTATAATTCTTGACTCCTCAAAAACTTTACTACAGTGTCCCTTGGTATCCATGGATGATTGATTCCAGGACCTCCACAAATATTGAAATTCACTGATGCTCAAGTCGCTTATATAAAATGGAGTAGAACGGGCTGGCTGAGTGGTGCGTTGGTTAAGAGTTGGCTTGGGACACCAGCTCTGAGCAGCAGGGCCCCGGTTCAGATCCCACATGTGGGCCAGTGGTGCTGCGCCCTCTACAGCTAAGATGGTGAACAACAGCTCGATTTGGAGCTGAGCTGCTGTGAGTGGCAGGTGATGGCATAGGCTGCAGTGGGGCTGGGTGGCAGCTGGCATGGGCTTTTGTGAGCCGCTGTGAGCAGCTATCCAATGGCCAACAAGTGACTGCCTCACCTGGGAAGAGCGCAATGATAATACCAACATGGGCCAGTGAAGCGATGTCCTCCACAACTAGACTGAAGAACAAAAAGGACAACAACTTGTCTGTTTCCCTTCCCTGATTCCCTAATGCTGTTCCCCTCTTCCAATTCCCCAATAAAATCTTAAAAATAATAAATAAATAAATAAATAAATAAATAAATAAAATGGAGTAGAACAATTCATACAGTAGTTCCTTTGCATTTGTGGATTTCCAACCGCAGATAGAAAATATTGGTTTTGATCCATGTTTGGTTGAATCCACAGATGTGAAACCTGGGGATATGGAGGGCAGATTGTATATTCACTGAAAAAAAAAATCCATGTACAAGTGGACCCATACAATTCAAACCCATGTTGTTCAGGGGTCATTTGTATTTGGCATGCTGCCCCTGAAAGGTATGCTAAGCATTTTAGATGCATTTTAATTTTATTTAATCCTTATATGAACCTTGTAGCAGAAGTATTATTAACTCTATTTTAAAAGTGGAAAATTGAAGTACAGGTAGGTTATGTAAATTGTCTAAGATCTTAGTTAATAATCGCAGATGGGTAGATTTCAAACTTAGGTCTACCTGACTCTAAACTTCTTCCTCTTTCCAGTGCCTTTTCCCATAAGGATAGTCCCCTGCATATAAATCCTTCAGGGAAAAAATAGAAAACAGAGTAGAAGAGGATTAAGGCACCCTTCAGCCCATTTGGTTGGACTTTACGAGAAGTCACCTAAGGTCTATGAAGATCCAGAGATCCAATCACCAAGAAAGAGCAGGGCCCTCCAAGCTCTGCAGGGGTGAGATCGGCTGGAAATGGTCAATTTCCATCCTTTGATTTGCATATAGAAAGTACCCAATATGTATTTGTTCATAAATTTTAGTTCTCTGAGGGCTTATCAAAATCAATGGCAGACAAAGGAGGCCTCCACAGCCTCTGGCTTCAAGGCACGCTGGATATGTGACTGGCCCTCTAGACGGGCCTGTCTGGCCTCTTCATTTTCCTGGAAGCCTTCTGATACTTCTCTGTGCTGCCAACAACTAGGTACCAACTTCTTAACCCTTGGCTTCAGCTTTACTCCCATTTCACTTCTCTGCAAACTAATTGCTCAGACCTCTGTAAGGAGTGAAAAGATGTAATGTTCCTGGGTATTCAGGGATAACTACTCAAGCAGTTATTTACCCCACCTCTTACATGCAGCTGCCCGATGGTCTATTTGATATGGTCAGCTCTTAGCTTGTCATGAAGGACATGCCTTCCTTTTCCTTATCTGTAAGGGGAGACTCCAGAGGCCAGACTGGAACGTCTCATGACAGGCCATCTAGTTCTAAGATCTTTTCGTCTGGATCAGTTTCAAGTTTAAGCCATGTCTATGTTGGTTTAATAGTCACACTAGTCACTTGTTCAGCCAGTATTCACCGAGGGCCTTACTCTGTGCCTGGCCCTCCTCTTGGTGCTGATGACAGAGCAGTGAGGGAGACAGACAAGCTCTCTGGTCTAATCAAAGTTTAATTCCAAGGGAAAGAAAGAGACAATAGACAAGTAAACAAATGAACATGGTAAATTCAGACTGTGCCCATTGCTATGCATGAAATAAACAAGGTCATGTGATAAGGTGTGAGAAAAGATGGGATTTGTTACTTTAGGTAGGTGGTTATGAAAGCCTTCTCTGATAACAGACCTTCTGAGATAAGACTTGAATGATATGGAACCAGAGTGGGAAAGAACATTCTAGTCAGAGGGAGTAGAAATTCTAAGGTTGTCAGACTGGAGGAATTTTGGGATGTTCAAGGAATAAAATCAAGTTGGGACGATTACCATTCATTGAGTGGTTACAGTGGGCCAGGCATTATGCTATGTACTTCCATATATTATCTCTTTTTAATTAATCACAATATCTTACAAGGTTATTATCTCCAATCTACAAATAGACCTTCAGTTCTGTTATCACTTGGGATTCCTTCACCTCCATGATAGCACCCTAGAGAAGTGGGTCCCATTCAGGGGTCTTTGGAAATGTATGACTGGGATTTACTAGCATTTAGTAGGCAGAGACCAGGAAGGAGAGACATGCTTCAATAAATGAGGAGGCTCACACAACAAAGAATTGTCCTCATCAGCTGTGATTTTCAAATGTTCCAGACTGAGATTTATGTGGATGAAAAACCTGTTATAATCTCCAAATCTAAGCTCTAATTCCATTTTGCACACACATATGAAGCTGTGAAATGATAGAAAAAAATATATATTTATATGCCAGTTCCTGGCACAGAGCTTCTAAGCCTTTATAATTTCTTAGGTGATAAAAGCACTACAAGTATCTTTTATCCTAACATTTGATCTTTGACCCTTCTTGATACAGCTCCTAAATATCTTGGGATTTCCTGAGTGATAGCAGTGCTATTTGTTCTAATAAGGCAACTCTTGGTGGGCTCCTAGATAGCTTCAGTGTGACAAAGCTAGAAAGATGAAGCCATGATTAGAAATTTGGAACTTTCAACCACATCCCCCATCCTCTGGGAAGGGGAGAGGGGCTGGAGATTGAGTTAATGATTGATCATGCCTTAAAGATAAAGCCTCCATAAAACTCCCAGAAGTATGGAGTTTGGAGAGCTTCCAGGCTGGTGATCATGTGGAGGTGCCATGTAAAGTGGCATGCCATGAGAGCCCATGGAAGTTCAATGCCCCTTCCCACATACCTTGCCCTAAATATCTCTTCTCTAGCAGTTCATCTGTATCCTTTCTCATATACTTTATTATATAGTAAGCATATGAAAGTGTTTTCCTGAGTTCTGTGAGCAAATGTTCAAATCCAAGGAAGAGGGTCCTGGGAACCTCTGATTTGTAGCCATGTCAGACAGAAGTATATAGGTAACCTGGGGACATACATTACTTGTGGTTGGTGCCTGAAGTAGGAGTGGTGCAGTGTTGTGGGACTGAGTCCTTAACCTGTGGGGACTGTGCTAACTTCAGTTATCATCAGAATTGGATTGAATTGCTGGACCCCCAGCTGATGTTGGAGAATTGGTTAGTGTAGGAGAAGCATTTAGGAATGCAATCACCAGCTAAACAGAGGGAACATCATACTCTGTTTAATTTGGAACTTTATCAAGAAATGTTCACCATTACAGAAAATCATAGCACTTCCTGCAGTGCCAACCCAATGCTTCTCCTTTGAGTCACCAGAATGACATACCAGCATCAGCCCACATTTGTAGTTGTCATGTGCAAATATGTCAAACAGGAAATTTGACACTCCTTTCAACAGACATAAAATCCAACACTTTTAAGTTACAGAGATACATAAAATGTAGCGATCTCATTGAATTGTATGAATAAAAGTTGTTTTAAAAAGATTTCATATTACCACCCTATATTTTAACAAATTTAACACTTAGATAAGAAATCTATAAGGTAAAAATTAGAAGAGGAAAGGGATTTTATTTATTTGGGGGTTATTCCGATATATAGGGCTCTCCCATATAACTTCTCTGTAACTTCTTTGTTGCTGTTTCTTTCTCTCCTAGTTCCTGTTGTCCATCCAAGTGTCTGGTCCCCAAGGTCTTTTTAAGTACTCAAGCCTAAATATATGCCTCAAAGCTCAGAGGGATTTCAAGAAAAGAAGTACCATCCTGTCCCATGGAAGAGCACATGTACACAGAGAGAAACCCCATGTTATGGACAGGACCCAGCTGGTCACCATAATCAAACACCCTCGAGTTTTCAACTTTGACATTGTATAATCTGTTTTGCATGTTAACACTACTCCAATTAAGTTCCCATTTTCTCTTATATTACATGAGTAAATTTAGTCTATTACCTCTCTAAACACTAGACTTTATTTGAGTGTGCCCCATACCGTGTTCTTTCATTTTCTTGTGTTTCTTGTGCAGATGTTCTTGTTTCTCTTACTTTTTAACTCATTCATTGTGAAGACGTGTAAGTCACTGACTACTTCAGTGTCTTCTAATGTAACCTGGCCCAAGAAAAGGTCTCTAATACATGTTAATTTATACATAAACCTTCACCTTTCACTTCTCCTATGTATTATAATTAAGGCTGACTGTTGAAAATACAGTGTCCCAGGAAATCTTTTTTCGCACCCATATCAGGACTGTTGGTCACCCTAGGTATTATTATTTTTTTCAGAAATTATGTGTAGTTGTATTTTTAAGAATTTAATGTCAAGATGCAAAGGAAGTGTTAAAATATTTGTTGAAAGAAAGGGGTATTGGGTCTGATGGCGTGGAGAACCATTGGGTCTGATGGGGTAGAGAAAGCCCTGACTCATGTGGTGGTTTAAGAATCAGATCTGTTTCCACAGGCTGTCCAAAATGGGGAATACCCAGGGCTGGGCCCAGCCCTTCCTGTATAGATAAGATTTGCACCTGTGAAAATGTGCTAGGGTGTTGGGGTGAGAAAGTAAATTACAGGGCATTTGACATCTATATTCCTAGCACCGGCAGTCTTCAGCACACATATCCAAATTGTTTTTTTGTTGTTTTTTTCTGCCCCACCCCCTTTTTGATACTACTATTCTCGTGCTCCCTATGTCATGTTGAAAACTGTCCCTGAAGAGTCTAGAAGGTAGGAAGTGTAGGTTCCAGCCTCAGACAAACATTGATTCAGATTCCTGCTCTGAACTAACCATTCTGTGTCTAAGCTTCTTTCACTGCAAAATGAGGATGATGATAATCTATCTGCCTCATAGAGTTAATGTGGGGAATAAATAGAAGAAATGGACTAATGTTACTCCTTCTTAACATGACACATCGTAGATGTCTAATCAATTTTATTTATCATCATTCCTTGTCCTGCCCACCTCTGCCTTTCCCAGTAGCAACTTGCCAGCCAAAATTGCTTATTTCTCATTTCTTGCACCTCCTTTTAAATTTCATATGGTTAGTAAGAAAGCATTCTTCTCAACGAAGCTATTGATATTAAGGTGCAAGTGACTGATTGACAACCCTCTTAGCAGGCTTTCTGCATTTTAAAACTTATTAAGCTCCACCAGAGAATTACATATGAGATATTTTTTAAATTAAGGGGAGAGTGGTAGCAGATTTCCCATGCCCCTGTTATGGGCTGAATTGTGTTATCTCAAAATTTATCTGTTAAAGACCTAACCCATAGTACCTCAGAATATGACTGTATTTGGAGATAGGGTCTTTAAAGTGGTAACTAAGGGTAAATGAGGCCATTGGAGTGGTCACTAATTCAATGCGATTGGTGTCCTTATGAGAAGAGGAGGTTAGGATACAGACATGCACAGAGAGAAGACATGTGAAGACAGAGAGCAGATTGCCATTTACAAGCCACAGAGAAAATCCTCAGAAGAAACCAATACTGCAGACACCTTGACCTTAGATTTCTAGCCCTCAGAACTGTGAGAAAACAAATTTCTGTTGTTTAGCCATCCAGTCAGTGGTACTTTGTTATGGTAGCCCTAGAAAACTAATATATACCCTTATTCCTTCAAGGACCTTTTGCAGGTTAAAATTCCTAGGGCTAAGTCCCAGATACATTCCCTGAATTCCCTGGGTTTTTTTTTTTGCCCCCATCCTTACGGCAAGCCCCAGGGCTTCAGCCTATGGATTCACAATGGGGAAGAAAGCAATGAGTATTTATTGAGTTCCACACATGTCAGGCATTTAATCATCATGCTACTTCATAGGTGGTTATCATTACAGATAAGAAAACTGAGGGCCAGTGAGGTCACATAAATTAATTATGTTTTCAACATCTATACCCATAACTATACACTAGGCACTGGTCTATGCTTGTGATATATCAGTGAATCAAAATGACTTACTCACTGCTTTCATAAAGCTAATAATTTAGTGGGGGAAACAGATTATAAATGTGATAACTTACAAAGGAGAGCCGGACCAGTTTGATTCCATTAATCTATGGAGCACCTATTGTATACCAGACATTGTGCTAAATACTCAGGAAATATCAGTGAACATGACAGATATAGACTCTATCCTCACAGAAATTCCATGTGTAGTGGGAAAAGACGTCAAATAAGACTCACAAATGAGAGAGAGAGAGAGAGAGAGAGAGAGAGAGAGAGAGAGAGACATAGTTGTTATGAGATAACTTCAAGGTTAACTGGGGGCATTTAGCAAAGACATATAATTTAGTATGTCTTTCTGGACGTTAAAGAAATCAAGGTTGGCCCTCTGGAGGAACTGCTATACTTACTGACTCTTGAAGAATCAGGTAGCAGTTAGCCAAGCAGAGGTGTGAAAAGCTTTCTTCAGTCAGGCCATTTCCAGTTCAGATACTGCCTTCCTTCCTAGTTCTCTCATGGCTCATGTCAAGCTACCATGTCAGCCCTGCTTAAGCCCTGACTTAACTATTCTGAAAGGCTACTGAATCTCTTACTCTTAGGTTTTGTTTTTTCTTCCCTGCTGTTTTTGTTTGCTACTGAATGCCGGTCCTGACAGTCTCCCGGTGTCTGACAAGGCCACATTGAAATAAAGATCCACACTAAGCACTGGATGTCTGGGATGCTGCCTTAGGGTTGGTCATGTAATATCTCCTGTCTCTGAACCCATTTGCCTTTACTCCTATAGGAGACAATATACTCACTGCTTTTGTGACAAGTTCCTGGGGGTACCCTGATGATAGCTGGTTGTGTAAGTCAATGATGGGGCAAGATTTCCTAAAGAAAAGGAAACTCCCTAAAACAGGCTACAGCCCGAGGGGACCCCCCAGGACATAAGAAATAGGGGACTTAAGCCCCTTGGCCTATGCAGCTGTGAACGGTTTCCTTGGAGATCAGGAGACCAAGGTCTCTCGGCCATGAGAGTTCTGATAAGAGACAACTTACTGACCATGAGGTATTTTAATTAACAGCCTTGTTTTAACTCTTTGCTTGTACATTGCTGTAGCAACAAAAACTGAAGCTTTGACTGAGAAACAGATGTTCTCCTCTATTGCAATAATATGCAGCTCTTTGTAGGATAGGAAAAGTTTAAGGCTCCTTTTGCTATTAAGTTCAAGTATATGCCCTGTAAGGAAGTCATACTAACCACTCTTTAGACATAAGTAAAGTCCTTGAACGGGCCACGGTGTATCCTGGAAAGATACAATTACAAAACGGTAAAAGTTCTGAGAAAGAGAAAAACATCCTGATCATGTGAAACATAACTTGCAATTGAGGTAGAGGTCAGAAGCCTCTATAAAAGGGGCCAGGCTTTAGTAATAAAGTGTGTGAGATGCTCCTGTGAACTTTTTTCCGGTGTCTCCCTCCTTCTTTCTCCTCGATGACACCATCCCACTGGAGGGAATCCCTGGTCCTCACGGGGGCTGGCTCCCTGCAACTGAATACATCCTGAACTAATTTATTCATTGTCCTACTGTCCTGGTACCAAAAAAAATAGGAGCTTGGAAATTTATGCCTTGGTTTGGAAGGGTTGCAGGTGCTTTCTATATTCTGTTTCATGTCAGAATATACCTGGTTGGAAACTCTAGATATTACCACAAATTCAAGCTGAGTCATATATTTTTTTTAGACTATTGTACTCAGGGTTACAGAGCCAGCTATCCTTTGAAGTGCCCTGATTTAAACACCTGGGGCTCTTATATTCTAGTGCTTCATGTTAAAACTGGTCAGAAGTATTCAGGGAGTGACTTCTCCCAATGTCTGAACACAATAAAGATGATGGAGATTAACTTTTTAAAACGCGATAGCTGGAATAAAAAAGAGAAAAGGAAAAAGTGAAGAGAAAAAAGGCCAAGTTACAAAGACTAGTTTCAGATGGTATGTCAGAACATACTTCCCTTTATAAAACTTAGATAAGTGGAAAACATATCCTGAGGAAAGACTTTCCTTGAGATAGAAAATTTCTCCCAATGTCTCCCTTTAAATATTACATCTCTTAGTCATAGAGAGGTATTTACAAAACACATCTTCTAAAGCAATCACATTGCTCCGCAGTATAATTTCCACAGTATTTTCTTACTGAAAATATCTGCCCTTTTGTTTGTAAGAATCTTTTCCTTTGGAACACAATCTCAGAATTTATAAATCAAAACTGCATGGCTTACTTTCTCTGATTCCAAAATTTTGATCTTTGTAAAATAGATCTGCAAAGAGCCAGGTGGCCCCATGGATTCAGTGTTGTGTTCTGGGTGTTACCTGCCTCACCAGTTGAATTGGAGAGGCTGCAACTGGGGAGCTTACTGGCTTGGCCAGATCCTTGGCTTGTGGACAGAGGGGAAAAGACAGCAGTAGAAAATCTGGAAATAAGGCCAGGCGTTTCCCATAGCAGGATGTAAAAGAGTTGCTTGCCCCATGTCTCTTCCTTTTGGATACCTGACAGGAGATACTGCTTTGGAATCAGGCAGCAAAAATGACTGCAAATTGGAAAGTGGAAAGGCTCCCTTGGTTTCAAGGATCAGAAATACCCTGAGGAAATCTGGGAAAGAGAGGATTTATCACAGATGCACAGATGGGACCAGAAAGCTGTCAGGGGTTGAGGCAGCTTGGGGGACTGGCAGTTTCCTCTGTCTCTTTCATGGGCCATACCTCGTGTGATCTTTCTGCTTTTCTCCTGTGATGTGTGGCTGTTCTACTTTCCTCTTTGTTAAAAGGGCAATTCCTCAAACCAAGTGCCAGAGAAAGCTAGTCCGAATGTCTTTGTTCATTGACGTTGCTCCTTTGGGTCGAGTTCTTTGCCTAAGGCATTTCGTGAGCCATTAGCCAACTGATGGACAGATGGCCTCAGGCCAGGCGCCCACCCCTAGTCCACTCAGTGGTCACTGATGCACAGACACCGCCTAATGCAACTTTCCTGATCCAGAGGACTATGTACAGGGCAGTTTACACTAAAAACAAGAGTTAGAAAACACAGCCTCTGGAATTTGCATTTACACTCAGTCCTAATGCCATCATATGCCTACTTTACTTGACCAGTCAGGACTCAGATTTCCTTATCTATAAATAGGGGATAATAATGAAACATATCTCACAGGGTTGTAGCGAGACTTAAACAATCCTGTTAACTGTATTCATGTATACATGAAAAGGCTTTATAAACTGTTAAATATTATACCAGTGATGTTATTATCAGAAAAGAATAATCTGAAGCCATTTTGACCCGTTTGGCTTCTCAGAAAGGCTAGCCATTCATCTAGGAAGAAAACAGTGGCAGGGAACAAGTAACTATGGGGAGTGCCAGGCTGGTAGGAATCTCTAGCTATCCTGAATTAAGGGAAGTCTGAGGGTAGCTAGCCAGGAGTCCTGATCCTCAGGTTCTCACAAAGCTGTGGGTGCTTGGTGTGTGTGTGTGTGTGTGTGTGTGTGTGTGTGTGTGTGTAAAATGTAAAATGAGTGACGGAGAATATGGGAATTTTCTTTTTCTATCAGTTCAGAGCCTCTCCTCCCCTCTATTAATGGCCTACTTTTCACCACTAACCCCTCCAAATCTCTTTAAAGACAAAGAGAAATGTAGACACAAAACTAAAAATCAGAGTTGAAAAGTGAGAAGAGACAGTGAGTAGGCAGACGTAATAAGATACTGGGTGTGAGTTCCCCAGAAGGACTGGGTGGTTCAGCCCACAGAGCTACACTGCTGGGAAATTTCAGCTCCTAGCTAAACATCCTGTAGCTGCCTGTAAATATCAATCCCTTTTTATGAATAGTGGCCCTGACCTTGGGCAGAGCTGCATCTGGGCTCCCCTGGAATTCCTTGACTCACCACTGAGGTAGCTGAATGAGGGTGGGGCACTGACTGGACCAAGTACAGTGGCCTTACTGTTAAGCTCATCAGGTCCCTACTTAAAGCACGGGGAAAGAGAGTCTCTGCAGAGATATATCTTTACCAGGCCTCCTGCCACAGATCAGCAACCTGGACCCTATTTGAGTAGGCTCAGGTTGCTCATATTTAGGTGGTCTCGTAAAGTGTACTGAAGCATACTGAAAAATAATTTATAATTTATTCACAGAAACAAAGTTTTCCAAAACACACTGCAAACTGGAATGTCTTGGTCCAACAGAGACTATCTACTGAATTCTGCTGACTGAGATGGGCCTGTGCAGAATCACATGGGGTAGGAAGACTAAATAGGAGAGCAGGAAAAGTTGAAGCAAAGTTTTCATATATCCTTTGAGAAGAATAAAGGAAGGACAAGCAAGGGGTGATAGGGGAGAGAGAAAGAGATGACTCATTCTCCTCTATATTTGGCTAATTCCCTCACTGACATTGGCAGATAGGACTGCTGAATCCAGATCCTGGGGTCCTGGCTTTCCTCTTCCAGGGCTTTTCATTCTCTGCTAATGTAGATATTGCAGAAACTGTCATGATGATTATAGTGTCTAGACTTGGGGAACTATGTGGAGCAGTAAGAGAATATTTAATTGCAGAGTTGAGAAGACATATGAAGGCGACAGGATTTTGAAAGTCTTCTCTAAGAACAATGCAACACTGAGCTGTGTTTCTTGGGATTGCCCCGACGTAGTCTGTTACAGAAGGGGAATCTTGGATATTTTGTCTCAACATTTTGCATTGTCAAAATATTCACTTTCTTGGAGATAAGATGCATGCCAAAGAAAAAGGACTACTATATATATGAAACTTTCTTTTACATAAATGTAATGGTAACCACTCAAAAAAAAAAAAAGCCAGAACAGTGACATATAACATAAAAAACGAGGAAACTGAGGGGGAAAAAAATCATAGAATACCACCAAACTAAAATAACAGACAAAAACACAAAGGCGAAGAAACAATGGAGAAACCAAACTACCAGAAAATAAAAGATAAAATGGCTATAGGAGTGGCCAGCTGAGTGGCTCAGTTGGTTAAGAGCATGAGCTCTGAGCAACAGGTTCCTGGTTGGATTCCCACATGGGCCAGTGAGCTGTGCCTGAGCTGAGTGGCCGCTGAGCTGCCAACAGGTGTCAGGATGGCTCAACTGGTGAGAGCACATGCTCCTAACAACAAAGTTGCCAGTTCTACTCCTGCACGGGATGGTGGGCTATGCCCCCACAGCTAAGATTGAACATGGCACCTTAAGCTGAGCATTGAACATGGCACCACAAGCTGCCAATGAACTGCCAATGGGCTGCTGGATGGCTACTGGACTTGGAGCTGAGCTAGCTGCACTCTCCACAACTAAGATTGAAGGACAACAATTTGACTGTTCCCCTTTCTCAATTCCCCAATAAAATCTTTAAAAAAAGATGGCTATAGGAAATCCTCATATATAAATAATCATCCTAAATGTTAAAGGACTAAACTCACTAATACAAAGTCACAGAGTAGCAGATTGGATCAAAAACCAAAACCCAACTATATGCTACCTTCAAGAGACACATCTCAGTTGCAGGGACATATAGACTCAAAGTGAAAGCATGGAAAATGATACCCCAAACAAATGGCATCCAGAGAGAAGTGGGTGTAGCCATACTTTTATCTGATGAAACAGACATCAGGACAAAAAAGGTAACAAGAGGCAAAGATGAACATTTCATAATGATAAAGGGGACAATACAACAAGAAGACATAACACATCAATATGTATGCCCCCAATCAGGGAGCACCAAAACATACAAACCAACTACTAACAGAACTAAAGGGAGAAACTGAGAAAAACACAATTTTAAATACATCATTGACAGCTATGGATAGATCATCCAAACAGCATATCAATAAGGAATTACCAGCTTTAAATGACCCATTAAACCAAATGGACATAATTGACATCTATAGAGCTTTTCATCCTAGAACACCAGGCTATAAATTACTTTCTAGTGCACATGGAACATTCTCAAGGATAGATCTTATGTTGGGACACAAAACTAACCTCAACAAATTTAGGAAGATTTAATCATACGAAGCATATTCTCCAACCACAATGCTTTGAAATTGGAGATCAACTGAGAAAAGAAAGTGGGGGAAAAAAACCACATGGAAATTAAACACCTGAACTGAGCTGCCACTGAGCTGCCAACAGGTGGCAGGATGGCTCAGCTGGTGAGAGCACATGCTCCTAACAACAAGGTTGTTGGTTCGACTCACGCATGGGATGGTGATCTATACCCACCCACAACTAAGATTGAACATGGCACCTTAAGCTGAGCTGCCCTGAGCTGCTGATGGTCAGCCGGATGGCATCTGGACTTGGAGCTGAGCTAGTTGCATCCTCCACAACTAAGATTGAAGGACAACAACTTGGCTGTTCCCCTTCCCCAATTCTCCAATGGTTCCCCTTCCCCAACTCCCCACTAAAAAACAAACAAACAAAAACCTTTAAAAAAAATAAAAGGAGGGGAGGGGCAAGATGGCGGCTGTGAGGAGGGCTCCATGAAATCTCCCCTGGAAATATCCACAATTTGAACTTCTAATACGCTTCAAAGAGACATCTACTCATCACACAGAGCAACTAAGAGTTCCACACAAGGATTGCTGGAAGGTGGGCAGGCCGGGCGAGTAGGGGAAGAAGGCGGCGAGACGCGTGAGGTGCAGCCCGCACCCGCGGCTGCTGAGTCACGGTCCCGCTGAGCACAGAAGCCTGAAACCTGGGAGCAGGGGAAAACAGAGGACTCACGCGCCGCGCAGAAGCAGCGCGCGCTGGGCGGAGACGCAGGTCCCGGAGAGACGGAGCGGGGACGGAGCGGGGATCGGAGCCGCGTGGAAAGGTGCGCGCAGTCCCCTAAACCCCGGCGGCAGTCCCTCCAGGAGCGCAGCAGGAGAACGGCGCAGGCGTGCGCCGGCTCCAAGGCAGAAGCCTTAAACCCGGGAGCAGGGGAAACTGAGGACTCGCCCGCGGAGACGCAGCGCGCCGGCCGAGTCACAGGTCCCAGAGAGACGGAGTGGGGATCGGAGCCACGTGGCACGGTGGGCGCAGTCTCCTAAATCCCGGCAGACCATTTGGGAGAGCAGCAGGAGATCTGCGCGGGTGCGCCGGCTCCAAGGCAGAAGCCTGGAACCCGGGAGCAGGGGAAAAAGAAGGCTCGCTCAGACAAGCAGCGCACCGGGTGGAGACGCAGGTCCCCGAGAGACGGAGCGGGGATCTTAGCCATACGGTAGGGTGCGCGCAATTCCCTAAATCCCGGCAGACCCTTTGGGAGAGCAGCAGGAACTCCGCTGGAGCATAAGAGGCAAAGGCCTTAGCTTAAAACAGTGTTGGAACTGTGGCTTTGTTTATTTTTATGTTTTTAATTTTTTTCCCCTTTTCCTACTCTTGAACAGAAAGCAAAAAAACCCAATAACTCACCCACTCCCACAAACTTTGGCCCCCGCCAAGACAGTCTTAAACTGACTCCTGAAGGGAGCAATAGGGGCAGACTAGGAAGATATCCTTACCTGCAGGGGGTTGAGAATTTCCACCCAGTAAAGGCTGCAGAGTGAGACTACCTACCCCGCCCCCACCTTTAGGGAAGGCTTGGGAGGCAGGGCAGGTTCACCTGCTGAGGCACTAATTAACAGATTCTTAGCAGCAGGCTTTTGGTAGTGAGGAATTCTTTAATTCTCCACGGCTGTCAACCCAAAGGGTGCCCAGAGACACTCATTGAGCCTTTGGGGGTGTAGCCTGCCTTGGGACAGGCAAAAGCAAAAAGGCAGTGACTTTGTAAAAACCACCAATCACACATCACAACCACACTCAAGTACAGCAAACCTGCAGTGCCAGGATCACGCTAGGCATCAGGTGGCCTACTGTTCCCACAAGACGCACAGGAATTTTTGTACAGCAGACAAACTGAAGAGAGCTTGGTGGACTTTAGCCTAGACCGGCATGGGTATTTTTGGTTTGTTTGGTTTTATTCTGTTTTGTTTTCCCTTTATTGGCTGCTTATCTTGGTTGTTTTTGGTTTTTATTTCTATTTCATTCTAATCATATTGTAGTTTTTAATATAGGCATATATATATAGGTGTATATAGGTGAATATATGTCCATATATATGGGTGTGTAGACAAATATATATATATATTTTTTCCTTTTTTCTTTTTCTTTCTTTTCTTTTTCTTTTTTCCCCACCCTCACTTTCTCTCTTATTTTATTCATTCTTCTCACTGCTGTACTTTTCCTCTTTTCCTTTTTTCTGCAAATTTTATTTTTTTAATTTTTCTTACTTTTTTATTATTATTTTAGATAATTTTTATTTTTTATTTTTTAGGTATAGCTAATTGGTTTCTCATGTTTATTCTATTTTTTATTTTAGGATATTGTATTTTATTTTGTTTCCTCTTCTGTTATTATTGAGTATGTGGTTTTTGTTTTGTTTCTGTTTGTTTTTTTCATTAGTATGATTGATATTTCTGTACAAGTTGACTGTAGTTTGATGGTTGGGTTTTTTTACTTGTGCGAGCATTTGGTTTCCTTTGGTGGCTGCCGAGGTTGTTCTTGTTGATCTGTTATGCTCTAAAATCACTCTGCAGCAGTGGGTCCAAACAAACAGACACAAGAATCATCATACCCGGAGGCCAACTTTAGATAAAACCAGAGCATTTCTGGGTTTGACATACAAGAGTCACACCCAAAAAGAAGTTGCTACAGGTACTAAGACCCATAGGGTCCAAGTTTCATCAGAGGGGTCAATCCTCTCCCAGCAGCTCATAAACTGCAGACGCTGCTGATCCTCACAGCTAATCAATCTGGGAGTCAATCCCACCTACTGACAAACCAAAAGTAATCAA
This sequence comes from Aselliscus stoliczkanus, assembly GCA_033961575.1. Classification (NCBI taxonomy): domain Eukaryota; kingdom Metazoa; phylum Chordata; class Mammalia; order Chiroptera; family Hipposideridae; genus Aselliscus; species Aselliscus stoliczkanus. The sequence continues at coordinate 112,347,790 of CM066730.1, read as the reverse complement.
AACTAAAACTTCAACACGTGAGGACGCACGACACAAGGAACACCTCAGATACAAGCACAGGAGAATAGGGAGACTGAGTAATTCAAATATAAAGGACACACACCATATAAGTTTACCCAGAAAAGACTGAGAAATCTGGGGGATCTATGTGTTATATTGAAGCAAACACAAAGAGTAAGCCAGAATGGGGAGACAAAGAAACACAACACAAATAAAAGAACAGAAGAAACTTCCTGAATCAGTGGAAATAGAGGAAATAGAGGTAACCAACCTATCGGAGACAGAGTTCAGAACACTGATTATTAGAATGTTCAAGGAAATTAATGAAAATATAAAGAAGGATAGAGAAATCATGAAAAGCAACCAGCTAGAACTTAAGAACACAATTACTGAATTAAATAACAAACTTGATGCAATCACTAGCAGATTGGATGAAGCAGAAAATCGAATCAGTGACTTAGAAGACAAAATAGCAGAGATCACCCATGCGGAACAACAAAAAGAAAAAAGAATGAAAAACATGGAAAATAGTTTAAGAGAGCTGGGGGACAACATCAGACGCAATAACCTAAGAGTCATTGGAGTACCAGAAGGAGAAGAGAGGGAGCAAGGGATTGAGAATATATTTGAAGTAATAATGTCTGAAAACTTCCCTAACCTGGCAAAGGACATTGAAATACAAGCCCAGGAAGTGCAGAGAGTTCCAAACAGGATGATTCCAAACAGGCCCACTCCAAGACGCATTATAGTGAAAATGGCAAGGGTTAAGGACAAAGACAGAATCCTTAAAGCAGCAAGGGAAAGGCAGCAAGTTACTTACAAGGGTACCCCCATAAGATTATCAACTGACTTTTCTACAGAAACTTTGCAGGCCAGAAGGGAGTGGCAGGAGGTTTTCAAAGTGATGAAAAATAAAGGCCTACAACCAAGATTGCTGTATCCAGCAAGGTTATCATTTAAAATCGAAGGCGAGATAAGGAGCTTTGCAAAAAAAAATAAGTTAAGGGAATTCATTACCACCAAGCCAGCTTTGCAGGAAATGCTAAAAGGGCTTCTTTAAGTAGAAGAGAAAAACAACCTATGAAAGACTACGAACACAAATAACAAAATGGCAATAAATACACACCTATCAATAATCACATTAAATGTAAATGGATTAAATGCTCCAATAAAAAGACATAGGGTGGCTGAATGGATAAGAAAGCAAGACCCCAGCATATGCTGTATACAAGAGACTCACCTCAAATCCAAAGACTCATTCAGGCTGAAAGTAAAGGCATGGAGTAAAATATTTCATGCAAATGGTACTGAGAAAAAAGCTGGAGTAGCGATACTTATATCAGATAAAATGGACTTTAAATTGAAGAATATAACAAAGGACAAAGAAGGGCACTTCATAGTAATGAAGGGATCGATCCAACAAGAGGACATAACTCTAGTAAACATCTATGCACCTAACATAGGAGCCCCTAAATATATAAAACAGATATTGTCATACATAAAGACAGAGATCAACAGTAACACTATCATAGTAGGGGATTTCAACACCCCGCTGTCACTAATGGACAGATCCTCCAGACAGAAAATCATTGTGGAAACAGCGACCTTAAATGACACATTAGACCAGCTGGATTTAACAGACATTTTCAGAGCATTTCATCCCAAAGCTACAGAATATACGTTCTTTTCAAGTGCACATGGAACATTTTCTAAGATAGACCACATGTTAGGCCACAAAACAAGTTTCAATAAATTTAAGAAGATTGAAATCATTTCAACTGTATTCTCTGACCACAATGCTATGAAACTAGAAATCAATTATAAGAAGAAATCTGGGAAGCTGACAAATAAATGGAGGCTAAACAATATGCTATTAAATAGTGAGTGGGTCACAAATGAGATCAAGGAGGAAATCAAAAGATACCTCGAGACAAACGATAATGAAAACACCACGACCCAAAATCTCTGGGATGCTGTGAAAGCAGTCCTAAGAGGAAAGTTTATAGCAGTGCAAGCCTACCTAAAGAAGGAAGAAAAATCTCAAATCAACAGGTTATCCTTACACCTAAGGGAACTGGAAAAAGAACAGCAAAAGAGGCCCAAGGGGAGTACAAGAAAGGAGATAATAAAGACCAGAGCGGAAATAAACAATATAGAGAACAGAAAAACAATTCAAAAGATCAATGAAACCAAGAGCTGGTTTCTTGAGAAGATAAACAAAATTGACAAACCTCTAGCCAGGCTCATCAAAAAAAAAAAGAGAGGACTCAAATTAGCAAAATCAGGAATGAAAGAGGGGAAATGACTACAGACATCACAGAAATACAAAAAATTCTAAGAAATTACTATGAGCAACTATATGCCAACAAATTTGACAATCTGGAAGAAATGGATAATTTTCTAGAAGCATACAACCTTCCAAAGCTAACACAAGAAGAAACAGAAAATCTAAATACCCTGATTAATACCAAGGAAATTGAATCAGTAATTGACAAGCTCCCAAAAAACAAAAGCCCTGGACCAGACGGCTTCACAAGTGAATTTTATCAAACATTCAAAAAAGAACTATCACCTATTCTTCTCAAACTATTCCAAAAAATCCAGAAGGAGGGAAGGCTCCCAAACTCTTTTTATGAAGCTCTATCACCCTGATTCCAAAACCAGATAAAGACATCACAAAAAAGGAAAACTACAGGCCAATCTCCCTGATGAATATAGATGCAAAAATTCTCAATAAAATATTATCAAACAGAATTCAGCAATATATTAAGATCATACATCATGATCAAGTGGGATTCATCCCTAGTGCGCAAGGCTGGTTCAACATCCGTAAATCAATTAATGTGATACACCACATCAACAAAATGAAGGATAAAGATCACATGGTCATTTCAATAGATGCCGAAAAAGCATTTGACAAAATCCAACAGCCATTTATGTTAAAAACCCTTAGCAAAGTGGGAATACAGGGATCATATCTCAACATAATAAAAGCCATATATGATAAACCTACAGCTAACATCATACTCAATGGGGAAAAGCTAAAACCATTCCCCTTAAGATCAGGAACAAGACTAGGCTGTCCACTTTCTCCTCTTTTATTCAACATAGTGCTGGAAGTTCTAGCCGCAGCAATCAGACAACAAAAAGAAATAAAAGGCATCCAAATTGGCAAGGAAGAAGTAAAATTGTCATTATATGCTGATGACATGATACTGTATATAGAGAACCCCAAAGACTCCATCAAAAAACTATTGGAACTGATAGACGAATTCAGTAAAGTAGCAGGATATAAAATCAATGTTCAGAAATCAGTGGCATTTGCATATACCAATAATAAACTAATGGAAAGAGAAATTAAGAAAACTGTCCCATTTACAATTGCGTCAAGAACTGTAAAATACCTAGGAATAAATTTAACCAAAGAAGTGAAAGATCTGTACTCAGAAAATTATAAGACACTGAAGAAAGAAATCATAGAAGATACAAATAAATGGAAACACCTACCATGCTCATGGATAGGAAGAATTAATATAGTTAAAATGTCCATACTGCCTAAAGCAACATATAGATTCAATGCAATTCCTATCAAACTACCAAGGGCATTTTTCACAGAAATAGAAAATATAATCCTAAAATTTATATGGAATCATAAAAGACCCAGAATAGCCTCGGCAATTCTGAGAAATAAAAACAAAGTCGGGGGGATCATGCTACCAGACATCAAAACCTACTACAAGGCCACAGTAATCAAGACAGTTTGGTATTGGCATAAAAACAGGCACATCGATCAGTGGAACAGAACAGAGAGCCCAGAAATAAATCCAAGCATTTATGGACAGTTAATCTATGACAAGGGAAGCAAGAATTTACACTGGAGTAAAGATAGTCTATTCAATAAATGATGCTGGGAAAATTGGACTGACACATGCCAAAAAATGAAACTGGATCATCTCCTTACGCCTTATACAAGAACAAATTCAAAATGGATTAAAGACTTAAATGTAAGACCTGACACCATAAAAATCCTAAATGAAAATATAGGGAGTACATTTGCAGACATTACCCAGAGCAATATTTTTACTGATACATCCCTACGGGCAAGGGAAGTAAAAGAAAAAATGAACATATGGGATTATATCAGACTTAAAAGTTTTTTCACAACAAAGGAAACCATTAATAAAACAAAAAGGAAGCCTACTGAATGGGAGAATATATTTGCCAACGATATATCTGATAAGGGGTTAATATCCAAAATTTATAAAACACTCATGAAACTCAACACCAAAAAACAAACAACCCAATTAAAAAATGGGCAGAAGATATGAAGAGACATTTCTCTAAAGAGGACATACAGATGGCCAACAGGCATATGAAAAAAAGTTCAACCTCACTGGTCATTAGGGAAATGCAAATAAAAACCACCATGAGATACCACCTCACTCCAGTCAGAATGGCTATCATCAACAAATCAACAAACAACAAGTGCTGGCGGGGCTGTGGGGAAAAGGGGACCCTGCTGCACTGTTGGTGGGACTGCAGATTGGTGCAGCCACTATGGAAGTCAGTATGGAGGTATCTCAAAGAACTGGAAATAGAGCTACCGTTTGACCCAGCAATTCCACTCCTAGGTATTTATCCTGAAAAAACCAAGACACTTATTCATTAAAAGTTATGCACCCCTATGTTCATAGCAGCACAATTTACAATAGCTAAGACTTGGAAACAACCAAAATGCCCATCAGTAGATGACTGGATTAAGAAACTGTGGTATATTTATACAATGGAGTATTACTCCGCTATAAGGAAGAATGAAATTGTGCCATTTGCAATGATATGGATGGACCTAGAGACTATAATGTTGAGTGAAATAAGTCAGTCAGAGAAGGACAAATACCATATGATCTCACTCATATGTGGAATCTGAAAAACTGTATGAATGAGCAAAGTAAACAGAAACTGTCTCATAGATATAGAGGAAAAATCAGGGTTGCTAATTGGGAGAGGAATGGGGATGAGGGAGAAGGGGAAGGGATTAGACAGCAAAAATAGGCAACTACAATATTGCTACTGGGATAGGAAAAACAGTTTGGGGAATATAATTAATAATGTTGTAAATATTCTGTGGAATGTCAGATGATCATAGGTCTTGTTAGGGAGACCATTTCATGGATGGAGTAGAGGTTTGATCACTGCACTGTATTACTAAAGCGGAGGTGGTATACCTACTGTAATTGAATATATATAGATAGTCACGGGATGTGGATTATACTGTGGAAGAGAGTCAGAGGAAGAGTAATAGATATATATGATATGGGGGGGAGTGGGGTGGTGTATTGGGGGTGGGGGGTTGTCACTTTGAGGGGTAAAATGTATAACTATTGCACTGTGTTGTACACCTGAAACTGATTAAAAATAAAATAAAATAAAAAAAATAAAAAAAATAAAATAAAAGGAGAGATCAAAAGATACATAGAAACAAACGAGACTGATACATAGATACAGAGAATGATACATAGATACATAGATACATAGATCAAAAGATACATAGAAACAAATATATCAAATTATTGGGATACTGTGAAAGCAGTGTTACGAGGGAAATTTATATCATTACGGGCCTATCTCACAAGACAAGAAGAATCCCAAATAAACAACTAATATTACATCTTAACTAGAAAAAGAAGAACAAATGAAACCTAAAGTCAGCAGAAAGAAGGAAATAATAAAAATCAAAGCAGAATTAAATGAAATAGATAACAAAAATACAAAAAGAAAAAAATAATGCAACAAACAGTTGGTTCTTTGAAAAGATTAATAAAATTGACAAGCCCTTAGCTAGACTCACTAAAATAGAAAGAGAAAAGACCCAAATAAACAAAATCAGAAACGAAAGAGGAGAAGTTACCATGGATGCCACAGAAATACAAAAGATTGTCCAAGAATACCACAAAGTATAGACTATATGCCATCAAATTCAATAACCTAGAAGAAATGAACAAGTTCTTAGAAATATATAACCTTCCTAGACTGAACCACGAAGAACTGGAAAATCTAAATAGACTGATCAACAGTAAGGAAATTGAAACAATCATTCTAAAGCTCCCCAAAAGCAAAAGTCCAGGACCAGATAGCTTCACTAGTGAATTCTACCAAACATTCAAAAATGATTTAATACTTGTCCTCCTCAAACTCCTCCAAAAAATTGAAAACGAGGCAGTAATTCCTAACCCATCTTATGAGGCCAGCATTATCTTGATACCAAAATCTGTTAAGAATAACACAAGAAAACTACAGAACATTATGTCTGTTGAACACAGATGCAAAAACCCTAAACAAAACACTAGCAAATCAAATACAATACATTAAAAAGATTATACATCAATATAATTGATCAAATGAGGTTCATTCCAGGGGCACAAGGATGGTTCAACACATGCAAATAGGTCAATGTGATACACCACATAAACAACATAAAGGATAAAAGTCATATGATCATTATCAATAGATGCCCAAAAAACATAGGACAAGATACAACATCCATTTCTAATTAAAACAATAAAACAGGTATAGAAGGAAAGTACCTCAATATAATAAAGGCCATATATGACAAACCTTCAGCTAATATGCTTAATGGTGAAAAACTGAAACCTTTCTTCTAAGATCTAAACATAAGACCTGAAACAATAAATTGCATAGAAGAAAGCATAGATATAAGGTTATGAGGTGTGATCACAAAATATGGTGAATATTTATATAAAAAAAGTATTATAGTAAAAGACACATTGCCATTAATGCCCCTCAAAATACCCCCCAACACTTCAAACACACTTCTCCCATTATTCTTGCCACTTCCTGAGGCAGTTCTGGAAGTCCTCTTTCATTTCTTTAACTTCATCCTCCATCATGACAATGCTCTGTCACACATCACTTCTGGTATACGGCAATTTCTGTCAAATAAAAACATTATGGTGTGTCCGCATCCACCTTATTCACTGGATCTAGCACCATGAGACTTATGGCTCTTTCTGAAAATAAAAATGACCATAAAAGGAAAATGTTTAAAATCAATTCAGGACATCAAGGCAGCCAAAACAGTGCAACTAAAGACATGAAAGAGGACTTCCAGAACTACTTCGAAAAGTGGCAAGAACGATGGGATAAGTGTGTTCAAACAAAGGGGGAGTATGCTGAGGGGGATTAATGGCAATGTGTCTTTTACTGTAATACATTTTTTAATTTAAACATTCACGGTATTTTGTGATCACACTGCATACTAAACTTATGTATCTTGGGAGGATTTTAATAATTTGACCTCCAAGGCAAGGGAAATAAAAGCAAAAATAAATGAATGGGACTATATCAAACTAAAAAGCTTCTGCATAGCAAAAGAAACCATTAACAAAACAAAGAGGCAACCAACCAAATGGGAGAAGATATTTGCAAACAATAAATAACCACAACCAACCGAATGGGAGAAGATATTTGCAAACAATAAATATCCAATAAGGGGCTAATATCTAAAATACATAAAGAACTCATACAATTCAATAACAAAAATACAAACAATACAATTTAAAAATGGCAGAAGACTGAACAGACACTTCTTCCAAGAAGACAAATGGCCAACAGATATATGAAAAAAATGCTCATCTTCACTAGCTATTAGGGAAATGCAAATCAAAACCACAATGAGATACCACCCCATATATATTAGAATGGCCATTATCAACAAGACAAGTAATAACAAGCGTTGGAGAGGCTGTGGAGAAAAGGAACCCTCATACACTCCTGGCAGGAATGTAAATTGGTATAGCTGCTATGGAAAACAGTATGAGGTTTCCTCAAAAAGTTAAGAACAGAATTACCATATGACCCAACAATCCCTTCTGGGTATCTACCAAAAAAATCTGAAAACATTTGTCTGTAAAGATATATGTACCCCTATGTTCATTGCAGAATTATTCATGATGACCAAGACATGGAAACAACCAAAGTGTCCTTCAGTAGATGATTGGATAAAGATGTGTTACATATATACAATGGAATATTACTCAGCCTAAGAAAAGGTGAAATACTGCCATTTGTGACAAATATGGATGGATCTTGATGAGATTATTATGTTAAGCGAAATAAGTCAGACAGAAAAAGTTGAGAACCACAGGACTTCACTCATGTGGGATATAAAACTGAAAGCAACAAATGAGCAAGACAAACAAACAAAAAATCATAGACACAAACAACAGTTTAGTAATTACCAGAGGGTAAGGGGGAGAGGACTGATAGAAGAGGACAATGGGGGTCAAATATATGGTGACAGAAGGAGAACTGACTCTGAGTGGTGAGCACACAATGCAACATATATTGTAGATAATGTATTATAGAAATGTACATTTGAAACCTATATAATTTTACTAACCAATGTCACCCCAATAAATTCAATAAATATTTTTAAAAATCACTTTCTGAAGATTCCAAGAATCTGCATAGAAAGCTTGGTTGCTGGGTGGGCTCTGATCTTTAATCAGCTTTACCCTCAGAGCATGTCATCATGAACAGTGGCAGCAGCACATGTTCTCAGAGTTTGTTGCCCAGATGAAAAGATATTGACTAATTTTTTTTTTTTGAGAGACAGGGAACATGATTAGGATGGAAATCTACCTTGCCAAGTTTGGTCATCAGATTTCCCCTTCCACAAATTCAATGACATACTTTCTTCAGCCGGCTGGTAGAAGCACTGAGCAGAATATTTTCCTTCCCAACATATAGTAAATGTATGCTTATTGGTATCCACTTAATTAGAAGTCCCTATTAATCAGCATTTACCCACTTGGAGAGGACAAAGTGGTTGTTGTTAATAATGATGCCTGGAAAGTCCCAGGCCATCCCCATCTACCTTTTACAATGGAAGTACCACTATTGTTTCTGCTGAAACCATATTATGCATGTAAAACTATTAATAGCTTATTGTAAAGATTCAACATTGAAAAATAGGAAAGTACAAAATTTCTTTGTAAATGTCTCACCCCATAGTTAACCCCCTAGTTAAACATTCAATAAGTTAGTATAGATCCCTCAGAAATTTTCATGCATGTAAATATACTTCTGTATCTAGAATATATTTATGCAAATGAGATTATACTATGCATACTGTTGAGTAACCTACCTGTTCTCTTTACATGTCATAAACATCCATATCAAACATATAGAACTGCCTTAATCTTTTTAATGGCTGCAGTGTTCACCAATACAGATTCATCATAATTGATTTTACTACCTTTCTGTTAATGAATATTTAAGGTGTTTCCTATTCTTTGCTATTATAATTAACTCTGCAATGACATCTTAGCAGTTCTCTGATTATGTTTTTAAAGATAAACTGCATTGTTTCTTTATATAATTATTTGATTGAAATATAGTTTTATACAACACTGAAATCATAAAAAGTGTATAATTCCAGTTTTGACAAAAGTATCCACCCATGTAAACTGATACCACAATCAAGCTATAGAACCTTTCCATCACCTCAAAAAGATGTCTTCATGTCCCTTTATAGTTACCCCTACCCTGGCCCCGGGCAACTAATTTGTTTTGTAGTTTACATTTTCTAGAATTTCATATAAGTGGAATTATATAGTATGTACTTTTTGAGTCTGGCTCCTTTTGCTTAGCATAACGTTTTTGAAGTTTATCTGCATGGTTGCCTGTATCAGTAGTTCTTTTCGTTTTACTGCCGAGTAGTATTCCATTGTATAGATGTACTAAATTTGTTTTCCATTCACTTGTACTACATGTGGATTGTTTCCAGTTTTTGGCTAGTATGAATATAGTGGCTATGAATATTTGTGTAAAAGTCTTTGTGTAGATATGTGTTGTCATTTCTCTTGGGTATGAACTTTGTAAGAAACTGCCAAACTGTTTTTCAAAGTAGTTGTACCATTTTACATTCCTATAAGCAGTGTGGTAGAGTTCCAGCTACTCCATATTTTTGCGAATATTTGATTTTTTGGTCTTTCCAGTTTTAGCTGTTCTATTGGATGCATAATAGTACATCATTATGGATTTAATTTGTATTTCCCTGTTGACTATTGGTGTTGAGCATCTTTTCATGAACCATTTGTATATCTTATTTTATGATGCATCTGAAATATATTGCCCATTAAAAAAAATTGGGTTGTCTTATTGCTGCCTTGTAATAGCTCTCTATACTCTAGATACAAGTCCTTTGTCAGATGTAGGCATTGAAAATATTTTCTCCCAACCTGTATCTTGCCTTTTTATTTTTAAATGGTGTTTTCCAAAGAGCAAGTATCTTTAATTTTAATAAGGTCCATGAATTATTTTTTGAAAACAGTAAAGGAAAATAAAAGAGAGAAAGGTTAAAGAGTGTTTACTGTAGTTTTTGCATTGAGTCATACAATATTTAAATTCCTTGGAAATTGTCAACTGTGTGTTAATTGGAATATTGGATTAATCAAACTCCCTTTTTCCTTATTGCCTTGGGTAACAGAATTTTCTATATTTATGAGTGTCCTCATGCAGCAACTCTGAAATTTAAATGCCATCTTAAACCCTTTTCAAAAATATGACCCAATTGGTAAATATAGAAAATTAGAAATATATTAGATCTCTGCTCACCGTTTAAATCAGAATACTTTTTCTCTAAATGAGTAATCTACAAAAGTTTCTTAAGAGTAATAGTAAAAACATATATTGAGTTCTTACCATGTGTCAGGTGCTGTACTAAATGGATTATTTCATCTAATTCTCACAGCAAGGACTCTATGAATTTGGTCAACATTATTATCCTCGTTTTATTAATAAAGAAACTGTTGTTCACTCAACTTACCCCAGAACTAGGATCCAAACCCCAGATGTGTATGTGCCTATATGCTTTGTACACCCCACTTTTCACTCATCCTATGAGGGTTTTTTTGGTGTATTAAAAGAGGTGTATTGGGCCAGCCAGGTGGCTCAGTTGGTTAGAGTGTGAGCTCTGAGCAACAGGGTTGCTGGTTTGATTCCCATATGGGCCTGTGAGCTGCACCCAAACTGAGCTATCTCTGAGCTGCCACTGAGCTGCCAACAGGTGGCCAGATGACTCAGCTTGTGAAAGCGTGTGCTGTTAACAACAAGGTTTCCGGTTTGACTCCCACATGAGATGGTGGGTTGCACCCACCCACAACTAGATTGAAAGCAGCAACTGGACTTGGAGCTGAGCTTGCTCCCTCCACAACTAAGATTGAAGGACAATAACGACTTGGAGCTGATGGGTCCTAGAAAAACACAGTGTTCTCTTTCCTCAATTCCCCAACATTGTTCCCTTCCCCAATTCCCCAATAAAAATCTTAAAAAAAAAAAAAAGAGAGATGTATTATATGTCACTGATATGATTAACCTAGCAACATAACTAAATTATTGCACCCTAATATTATTTACTACTCAAGCCATATTCTGATTTCCTAACATGGCCCCCAATATTTTTAACACCAGTATTTAACACCTATTAATAGAATTCCCATGCTATTAAGAGATTCATGATAACTAGCTATTGCATCTCAACCACATAGTCTTTATTTTTGAATAGCTTTTATATGACTCTCTTGTCATCCTTATTTAGGCATATGTTGTTTTTAAGGGTAAACTCTTTTGAGATTTTCAAACATTCATTTCATTCTCAAAAAAAATATTTTTTTTCAGTGTAGGGACTTCATTTTTAAATTCACATTTGTCAATATTCTTAAATAAAAAATTAGAAGTCTCTAGTATTCAACCTTCTAACTCTGGCAAAGTGTAGCTCAAAAGATAAGAATTTGGAAAAATAGAGAGAAATTGCTAAGGGAGATGAGGGCTGTCCCTCATAAATAAGACATTTTGCTGAGTCACAGCTGTCCTCCTTCATTTTCAGATAAATTAATGAGAATTAGTGAAGGCATGCAGAGGTGAGATCTCAGGGCATCATGGAGCTGGCTCCTTGGAAGGGATGGTGTATTTTCAACATGGGATTCAAACAGGTGGTTATGGCATGATTTTTGATGGTTGAATATGGCTTTGTTGTTAGGTGCTTAAGCTGCATCCTTCAGAGGTACTCACTCTAATAGTTGCCCTGGGAGACAATTTCTGGGTAGAATAACAGAAGCCAACTGTAGGACATGCAATAGGACCTCTTCCTCATTACTTTGTGCTTTGAAAATTAAACAAACAGCCACATATACTGTGAACATTTTACTTCCTCCTCTCTGGTTTCCTTAAGCAAAAACAACAAAGAAATGAAAGGGTATGGAAAAATTCCTTTTGCCTCATATTAATTACTGAATTAAACATCATAAAATTATGGCCTTTCTTTAGTAATTTGTTCAGAAGGAATATTTTGGTGATAAGAAAACTTTCGGGACAATAGTGTACTATGTAAATAGGAACATCTACTACCCCATGTAAGAGTGGTCATTAATTCCTGGGCCCAGGGCATGTATTTTGTCAAAACAACTAGAGCCAGACTGGTCGTTGTGTCTGTGTTCTCTCTCTCCCAGGCAGGTTTAGGGTAAGGGAAGGAGTGAAGGGGGAAGGGTAAATCCCTAGGGTTAGTGAGTTTTGTTCACTGATCCCAGCCAAGGCAAGTAGATCCCTGGAAAAAGCAGGGACTGACCCCTTCCCAGATACAGTCATCTCCTCTTAATCTATCCTGCCCTTCGCTCTATACCTCTTTTTAGTTTCTGAAAAGCATGTCATTGGAAGGGAGAACAGTATAGAGAAGCAAGAAGAAAACCACTATCCAAGGCTCAAGGTGAAGTGTGTGCCAGAAAGCTCCTTGGCTTAACCTAACTCATTTTCTAGTCTCCCCACCCACTCCCAAATTGTTGTTCTCAGTCTAGTTGTGGAGGATGCCGCTCACAGGCCCATGTTGGTATTATGATCATTGTGCTCCATCTGGCTGAGGCAATTGGTTGCCGGCCATCCGCCTGCTGCTCAGTGCAGCTCACGGCAGCTCACACTGGCTGCCAGCCACTCACGGCAGCACAGCTCCAGGTGGAGCCATTGTTCACAACCTGAGCTGTAGAGGGAGCAGCTTACGGGCGCAGCTTATGGGCCCATGTGGGAATTGAACCGGCAGCCCTGTTGTTCAGAGCTTGTGCTCTTACCAACTGAACTATTCGGCCACCTCTCATTTTCTAGTCTTATGGCTTCCATTTATTAGCTGAGTGGTCTTGGATAAGTACCTTCCCTTCATTGGGTCTTGTCCTCATGCGAAAAGTTGGGGGTTTGGATTAGAGCTAGATGATCTGGGAATGCCTTTTGAGACTTGACAACCGTGACTCATCTGTGATTCTTTTAGTTCTATCTGCCTCATCCAAGACAATGCAAAGAAGCATGTGCTTTTTTAGGGGGGGTCAGGGGGTCAGTTAAAAAAGATCCAAGGACCGACCTTTTAAAACAGCTCATTTTCCTACAATCAAGTGTTTCTTTAAAAACAAGTATAAGAGGATTGAATCAATCAGAATAGTGTGCCCTAGAAATATCTAGTGGCAGTGAGGCCATTGATTGATCAAATGCACTACTTATTTTTCCTTAAGGACTATATATCTGTCAGAGTACAACCTACATAGACATTTCCTTTCTCTGAGCCAGATCTCAGCTAGCTCACTCTTAGTAAGGACTGAGATGAAACTGTATGAGAGGTGAAGTAAGCTTCTCTTTCAAGACCAGAGAGTGAGCCTTACCTCCCCTCTGACTCCACTGAAATGAAAGTAAACAAGTCCAAGCAAAAGTGTGTGATGGGAAGGGGCAGAAACCAATAAACTGGAGATGTAAACAAACTCTTAAAAGAGAAAAAGTGAAAGGGAAGAATTAATGGTTGAATTGGGCAGAAAATGCCACAAGTTAGACTCACAAGATAAAATGCCAATTAAGAACTTGAGAAACAACAAATTCTGAACAATAAAGTCACAGATCACTCATGAAACAAACTACAACCACGCATGAATACAAGCAGTTAATGGCGTGTAAGAAAAGGCAATCCATTTGACCTTGATGCTAGAAATAGCCTCATTTGAGAGACCCAGAGATTATAACATTGGGTCCATGGAAAATGTCATCCTAACATATTAACATTGGACAATGTTTATATTGATCATAATAAAGTATATCCAGTATATTGGTTTATTTCCATTTTTAATATTTTGATAATTTTTATTTTTTAGAACAGTTTTAGATTTACGGAACTATTATATAGTACAGAAAGTTCCCCCATTATTAACAACTTACATAATAAGTATCATGCATTTAGTACAATGGATGAGTATTGATAAGTTATCATTTACTAAAGTCTGTACTTCATGCAGATTTCTTTAGTTTATACCTAATATTTTCCTCTATTCTGAGATCTCATTCAGGATGCCACATTATATTTAGTCATCCTGTCTCTTTGCATTCCTCTTGACTGGAACAGTTTCTCAGGTTTTCTTTGTTTTTGATGATTTTGACAGTTTGAGGAGTACTGGTGAGGTATTTCACAGAATGTCTCTCATTTGGGATTTCTCTGATATTTTTCTTATGATTAGATTGGGATTATGGGTTTTGTAGGGAAGATCCAAAGGTAAAAGTGCCATTTCTGTCACATCAAATCAAGGTTACATACTATCAACATGACTTATCATTCTAGTTGAACTTGATAACCTGACTGAGGTAATGTTTTGCCAGGTTTCTTTAGGGTAAAGCACCCACCACCTATTCATACTTTACAGTTTGGAAGGGAGTATAAATTCGGCCTAGAGACAAGCAGGGAAGCATTTTATTAGTGGTTGCATTTTTTGGTTATTGCAATTTTGTTAATCGTAAAATGTTGTTGACAAAAATGAAAAGAACAGGAAAAGTGGAGGAATGTAAAGAAGGGACAATACCTTCATTTTATAGAGTAGGAAATCCACAGATACTATTAAAAAGAAATAGGGCCGGCCAAGTGGCGTGGTGATTAAGTGCTGGCTTGGGAAGCCAGCGGCCCTGGTTCGGGTCCCACATATGAGGGCCAGTGACACTGCCCTCAGGAAAAAAAGAAAAAGAAAAAAAGAAATAGCAATTTGAGTCCTCGTTTAAAAATATAAAATTTTAGTTCCAATAAAGGAAATAAAACACTATTATTGCCTTTAAACATTGGGAAGAGAAGGGTAGTATGAGATGCATCCTCATTTTCACAGTGTGGAATGAATTGATATTGATTACAGTTGACAACACACGAAGAAAGACATAGAGTGCAGGGTAAGTCAACACTAAATGACCTCACCCATGATGAAGACAAAGTTTTCCTCTGCAGAGGGAACTGGACCTGAGCAAAGAGGTGGGGAAAGGCTGACATTTTTTTTTGTTTGTTTTTTTGAGGGCAGTGTCACTGGCCCTCATATGTGGGACCCGAACTGGGGCCGCTGGCTTTCCAAGCCAGCGCTTAACCACCGCGCCACTCGGCTGGCTCCAGGCTGATGTTTTTCACTGGAAGTTCTTTTATATTATTTCATTTATTACCATGTGCACAAATCATTTGCTTTAGAACCAAGGACGATGTGTAGGGTGGAACCAGGACTCATATTGCACCACCTACTATGACCCATTTTGTGTAGCACCTGCCTTCAGTGACCCAAGCAAACCAGCCAACTTCCTAAACTTCATTAACCCATATCATACTACCATGTGGTGTTTTGTTGAGGCATGACCTCACTTCTGAGAGTAAAGGGGTCATCTTCTTAGGTCTTTGGTTTGTAGGAAAAGCATCTAGTTGAAAAAAAAAAAGAACTGTTTTTGTTTCCTTGGAATAAATATTAGGAAGATTTCATTTGCAAAAGAGAAATTGGCTGAAAGATGCATCAACTGTCTCTGGCTGAAAAGTATTGGCAGTCAGGGGAAATCCTCTGTGTGTTTCCTGTTTAGCATTTATACAACATGTTTTAGTTTAAAAGCCCTTTGCTGTCATTAGCTGATTATCTTCCAAGGGCTACAGGGTAGTTAGAGGGAGCACTGGAACCAAGCCAGCTGTTAGATCTGTAAGATGTGCATGTATCTGGATCAGCCCTGATTCAGGGTGTAGTTGTTACTTCATTTCCTGCACATGGATCGATTGATGAATGTGTGGTTATTTAATCTCTAAAGTTTTTTCCTAGACTCCACATCTTCTCAAGCAGTACAAGTTACTGAAACAGAAGAGAACTTATTCCAATAGCACATTTTGTAAGTATCATGAACATAGTTAAACATTGGTAACAATTTTAGGTTCATCATTAAATTAGAATCCCTAAAGTGAGGCCTGAGTGTTGCCACTTATTAAAAGTGCCCTCGATTATTCTAGATGATTCTAAAATAGAGCCAGGCTTGAGAGCCCCTGACTTAAATGGCTAATAGAGGCTCTTTCCCTTCTCCCAACAACATCTATAAAGAGAATGAAATATAATATTTGGCTTAAGGAAAACTTTCTATAAACACTAATTGTTAATGAACATTGCACCTGTTTTGTATCATATATATATATACATATATATATTTACATTATAAAAGTTCTCAAGAAATTTGGAGAATACAGAAGAGAAAATATGCACGTCTATGTGTATATAAAAAGTCATCACAGGGCCGGCCGAGTGGCGCAGTGGTTAAGCGCTGGCTTGGGAAGCCAGTGGCCCAGGTTCGGGTCCCACATATGAGGGCCAGTGACACTGCCCTCAAAAAAAAAAAAAAAAAAAAAAGTCATCACAAATAGAATCACTGTTCATGTTTTGGAATTTTTCTATTTTGTTTTTATGCTTTGTCTTTTAAAAAATATTGATATAGCTGTTGTCAGATTCCATACACAATTTTGTATCTTGCTTTTTAAATTTGCCATTATAATAAGCATTTTCTATTGTTTCATGCTTTGAAAGTCACCTCTCAAAATGAAATCTGGCGAAATGAGGCAAACAGGAAACTTTATGCTCACAACTGAAAACAGAAATTTCAGGTATCTGCAGAGTACATGCTCACAGGAATATTCTTTACACAGCGTTCATTTAGAATACTCAGACCAGCAGGGACTAGAATATGTGCTCAATTTCTGTAGGCAAATATTATCTCTATTTGGTGTGTGGTGCCCTCTACTGGCTATCCTAGGACTACCTTTTTCTGTTTGTAAACTATACACATGTGGTGGGTAAGGACTCCAATGAAGGGGATTAGATTGTATGTGTTAACATTTGAATTTTTTTAAATTAGTTTCAGGTGTACAGAACAATGTACTAGTTAGACATTTATACCCTTCACAAAGTGATAATCCCAATCTATTACCCCTCTGACATTGCATATAGCTGTTACAGTTCCACTGACTCTATTACTTATGTATACATTTGAATTTTGTACACCTGTATTTTTATTTATGTTTTTATTGCCCCAATGTAGAATTGAAGCTATCTAAATAGCTCAGGAGGGCCGGCCGAGTGGCGCATTGGTTAAGCGCTGGTTTTGGGATGCCAGCGGCCCCGGTTCGGATCCCACATGAGGGCCAGTGACACTGCCCTCTACAGCTAACAACAGCTCCACCTGGAGCTGGGCTGTGCCAGCCCCGGTGATGGTGTGGACTGCAGCCCCTGCTGCAGTGGGCTGCCATAGGCTACAGTGAGTGGCCCGCAGCCAGCGTGAGCGGCTGGCAGCCAACCATGAGCTGCCAATAGCCGCGGTGAGTGACATCCAGAGGCCAGCGACCGATCTGCCTCATCGGGAAGAGCGCAATGACGATACCAACAGTGAAGCAACATCCTCCGCAACTAAACTGAAGAACAAGAAGACGGCAACTTGTCTGTTCCCCTTCCCCGATTCCCCAACGCTGTTCCCCTCCGCCAATTCCACAATAAAATCTTTAAAAAATAAAAAAAAATAAAAAAATAAATAGCTCAGGAGAGGACTCTCAGTTTGTTTCCTTTTTATTCATTCAACAAACATTTTAAAGAAGCTACAGTGTACCAGGTACGGTGGTAGGGAGCTAGAGACACAGAAATGAAATCTCCACCAAGAGACACAGCTAGGTGGAATAACCTATTAAACAAGCCTTGATATTCCAGCAAAAGAATTTGACTCCATAGATCTTTGTCCTCCTCTATCTAGGAAAAACACCCTCTTCAATGAAGTGTGTGTCTTTGAGAGAGACATGGGGCAGAGCCAGAAAGAAAGGAGACACCTTCCCAGCAGGGCAGAGCCACAAAATTGATTCTGGCAATCAATGGGCTTGACAGATGTCATAGACAGCTTGCTCTCCATTTACTTAGTAAATTAAAATTTATGATGGACTATAACTCATTAATAAGACAAAATTTGTGGCAATAATTCAGAGGTTTAATTGAGCCCCTATAAAGAAGTAAATTTAATTTTCTAGAAATTTATAATATTTTATATAATATGTACCCAAGGAAGGAAGGTAACTATTACATTTTGGAAGCACTTTTGCCTTGAAATTTTACCTTGCTCTGTTGGGAAGGAAATGCCTATAAAACTAATTGAGGTTTTCTATAGAATTTGAAGAAGGAAGGCGTAAAGCACAGGACAAAGTGGGTAATCTCTAAAGCACTCATGACCACTTCTTTTGGCTACATTATACACAATTATGCAAGATGATCTATAGATTAGTAAGTCATTTTTCTTTTAACCTGAGACCCTGATTATAATATTGGGTTTACAAGGTTGGTTCCATACACCAAAAATCTAAGCATGACTATATAATATTTATCATGCATATGGAATCAGCAATTACTGATTGTGTGGTCTTGGATGAGCAACCTAACTTTCTCTTTAATTTTCTTCATTTGGAAAAGCATGGAACCTACTTTTTGTAAGGATTAGAAATGAGGTATGTAAAGTGTCTATCAAAATTCCTGGCACACAATAGCAAGCTGCTCAGTAGAGCACAGCAGGCACTTCAGAATGATAGAAATATGAGCTTGATCTCTGGAGCCAAGCTGCATGGGTTTGAGTCTTGACTCTACTCTTTCTTTAGCTGTGTGACCTTGGAGAAGTAACTTTACTTCTCTGGGTCTCAGTTTCCTTATCATTAAAGTGGGGTTGATAGCAGTACCTATATCATAGGTTTATTGGGCAGGAAAAATGAGTTAATACATGTAAAGAGCTTTGGAACATTTATTAATATATAGGGCTTAATAAAGGTTAGTTATTATTTTAATTGTTATTCCTTGTAGCTTTTAGAGACGCCTGCATCTTTTTGAAGTCGTATCTTAAAATCAGGGAGAGACAGCTTCTTGTATGTAAAACATCCATCAGAGCCCTCACATTAGCTGTTTTCAGCAGGTTTCCATTGTTTTGGTTTTGTAACCAATTCTCCTTTTTTTTTTTTTGAGGCCAGTGTCACTGGCCCTCATCATATGTGGGACTGAACCGGGGCCGCTCGCTTCCCAAGCCAGTGCTTAACCACCACGCCACTCGGCCAGCCCGCCAATTCTCCTTTGATAAGTCCTCAGAGCCCTTAGTAGGAATTACTGTGTTTATGTTAAGTTTGGCTGCTTCACTATAAAATAGTAATTCTTAGTTTTCGAGTCCCCTCTCTGAGTGTTCATGAATTCCCTAAGGAACATGAGGAGGAAGAATTATTTGGAGCAAATAGAGAAAAAAGCATTGTGAAATTAGAACTCACCTTTGTAACCCTACTTATCACTTCTCTCCAGAATAATTGTAGGAGGCTGTGGTTTTGAGTAGAGGAAGCTCTGAGCACCAATATTTCTGTCTCATTAAGTCTTTTCTTCATTAGCAATTTGGCTAATGCTCTTCCCTCTTATATAGTGCCAATGTGCTATATGCAGGCCACATAAAGGGGTACAAAGAAGGGTCTCTGCACCCAAGAAGCATGAACAAGGAGCTACACAAAGATGTAACTAACTCACCAATTATAACAAGAATCCAACTGTGATGACAGCTATTTGGGTAACTTGGAGGAAAGGGGAGTCTGACTAAGCTTAGGGGGAGGTTAGAAAAGAGGCAACATTGATAATAAACCTTTAAGAATGGCATAGGAGGAGGTGAAACAATAGAAGCAGAGAGAACAGGATGAATAAAGGCATAGAAATGTCAAAATACATGGCTTGTTCGGGGAACAGCAGATGGTTCTGTGTAGTTGGAGCAGAAGGTATGTAGGTGGAGGGTTAGGAGAGGAGGAACAAAGGTCTCTGGGTCCCCAGGGAGTCTGCTCATGTAGATCTTATTGGTTCTAGGGAATGGGATGTGGAGACTTCTCTGACAACTCCCCCAAGGTCAGGTCCTAGGTGTCACCCTCTCATTTCTTCCTTTTCCCTGAAGTCTTCTCTTCGCCTTAGCTCACACATCCTTTTTACCTCTGCACTTAAAAAGCACTATTCTTTTCTTTTTTCCAAAGGACTTTGCTGGTCTTGCAATTATTAACCTGCTACCTATTATAAAATATATGGAAGATGAAATGGCATAAGAATTTGTACAAAACATTGACCACTCAGGGTAAAAATCTGAGCCTAACAAACTGGGAACAGGCTGGGTCACCTGGCTAGACTCTGGGGGAGGAGTAGGACAGAGAGAAAAAGAGATGACAATGAATTAAGAAAATCATGTTTGGCACATAGTTTTCACTCAATCAATATTTGTTCAATAAATGAATTAGGGGACAGCTTGATTGACTCTTAGGCATTATGAGGTGTCTTTGGGGAATGGCCACCTACCGCAGTAAAAAAACACTTTCTATTTGGGAAACAGAAAGGAAGGAGAAAAGTGACCTGTGTATTTTGGCTCTCTATGCATTTATAACAAGGCCAGATTTCTTCTGGGGTTAGGAGTTCTTTGGCAGTTCTCTCTTGTGTGTGTGTGTGTGTGTGTGTGTGTGTGTGTGTGTGTGTGTGTACGTGTACATGACACACAAATACAAACAGTGACCCAATGTTTATTTCCTTCCAATCCTGCCAAGACTAAGACTTCAGGTTACAAATTCATTCCTTTGCCAGAGCTAAATTGGGGGAGCGGGAGGGAAATAATATGAAAAAAATATTTAAAATGTCAGGAAGAGCTCAGTTTTACTTGTAAACAACTTGGCACTTAGGATAAAAAGACTTGGTTCGAACTTCAAAGAGCTTTTAGTGTGGACAGACATAAACCTGAGCAAGTATGTAGTGCAGGGGAGATAATGTTGTAATAGCAGTTAGTCCAGGGAACTCCAAGAAGGGGCTTTTAATGCAGCCCAGGGCCTTGCTACTCTATCCACTATCAGCAGCCTCTCTTGGAAACCTGTGAGAAATGCAGACTCTCTGGCTCCAACCTAGACTTATAATGAATCTGTGTTTTAATGAGATCCCTAGCTGAATCATATGCACATTAATATTTGAGAAATACTGGCCTAGGAGGTGGAGATAGGATCTGGGAACATTTCTTAGAGGAAGTAAAGCCTGTGTTGTGTTTTGAGGATGAGTAGGATTAACCAGGTAGTATTCCAAGCAGAGGGAACAACATAAGCAAAAGTTCAGTGGCATCAAAAAGCATAGGAGTGATTTGGGAACTGCATGTAGCTTAAATTGCTAATCAAAAGGGAGAGTGAGGAGGAGGGAGAATTGTAGGGAGATGGCCGATCAGGCAGTACAATAGCCAGATCCTGCTGGGTGTGCTCTAGTTAAGGAGCTTTGCTGCGATGTAATCTATGATAGAGACACATGATGGCATGTTCAGATTTGTGTTTAGATCACTCAGCCTTGAGGAGCCTGAGAATGTTAAAGTCAAAGAGCTGAGAAATTAATTAGGCAGCTACGGTAATAGTTCTGGAGAGAGTCTAACTCGGGTAGTGGCAGTGGGGATGGAGAAAAGGGGGGACATTTAAGAAATTTTAGGAGGCAATAAGCAGATGAAAGACTTCAGTATAGCTTGGGTGTGGAAGGGTAGAGGACGGCTGAGTCCTGACTGGATGAGTTGCAGGCTTCTAGAGGGGATTAGTGGGCGGTTACTCATGATGAAAGAGAAAAGGAGGATGAGCAGGTTTGAAGAGGGAAATTATGAGTTCAGTTTTCAACACGTTCAGCTCAGGTGAATAGAAAACAAAACAGAAGCAGACTCATAAATACAGAGAACAAACTGATGGTTGCCAGAGGGCAGGGGGATTGGGGGACTGGGTGAAAAAGGTGACGGGATTAAGAAGTACAAACGGGTAGTTACAAGATAGTCACTGGGATATAAAGTACAGCACAGGGAATATATTATAGTCAACAATGTTGCAACAACTATGTACAGTGACAACTAATGTGGGAATCGCTGTATAAATTATATAAATGTCTAACCACTATGCTGCACACCCGAAACTAATATAAATTGATATTGAGTGTCAACTGTGTAACCGAAAAAAATAAATAACTCATAAAAAGAAAGAAAACAGGTAGAGGAGCCAAAAAGAAGAAAACAAGGATGGAGAATTCAGTGAGTCAATAAGGGTGCAGAAGGAAAGTGATGAGGAGGAAACAATGCCCCGCCCTGGTGTGAGGCTACAGGAATGCACATAGGATATCTGTGAGCTTTTGCTTTAGTCCTATTTCCAGATAGGCTGCCTTCTTGGAACTTGGCCCCAGCAACTGGCTGAATCCTTGAACCCTGCAGAAGAGCAAATGATTTCATTCATGGTTTCCTATCCTGTGATCAATTCACTATTGACATTTGCTCTGTGATAAAACAAAAGTTTTTTTAACTTGGAGTTCAAGCTGCTCCAAGATCAGAATGTCCAAATAGCTGGGGTTTTTTTTCCATATTGCCCTGTGGGTAACTTTGCCTCCTGTCCCCCCCAACACTATTTCCAAAGTGGCACTTACACCATGCCAACACGTGTGTTTGCACGTGGTCTTCCGTGAAGGTCTGGCTACTACCACAAATCTTCGCCGTTTGTGAACTTTTACACTTTTATTTTGCACCTTAAAATTCAGAACTTGTAATAGTCTCTCTCGATCATCCCCATGTTTCCTGTTTAACAACCCGCTCTCCTCTGCTCACAAATTTCTAAAAAACTTCACGGACTGCTGTGTCTCCACACCAGAAATGCCGAGTATTTTAACATTTTCTGATTAGCCAATAGAAGACAGAAGGCTGGCACGTGGGTTATTAAGTGTGCGCAGGAGTGAAGTATTCCAACCAGATCCGTTTGCTCTTGCCAGGAGCAAACATGGCGGCCGGCAGCCTGATCTTCCAGAACACGTAGCTCGCTCTCCTGCGACTCCAATCAGGTTTTGGCGCCCCTCCTTTTTACCTTCCTTCCCTGTCGCGGAGCCAAGAGAGTCAGCAACTGGGAGCGTGATAGCGGACCTGCTTCCCGCCCCCACTCGAGGGCCCGCCCACTAGATCGCGCCAGCCAATCGCAGGCCACGCTACGGCGGCCCCACCCCCAGTGTCGTTGTGGCCTGCGGCTCTCCGGCCGGTAGCGCCGCTCTTGGTTGTGCGTACTGGTAGTGTGGAAACGCGAGTCGCGGACGCTCGCTGCCTGCTATATCTCAACCCCGCGCCGCGGAGGCCGTGTGCCCGGAGCCTCCGCCATGGACTACGAGGACGGTAAGCGCTGCCTCTGGCTGGTTGCCGCGGTGGGCGGGAGCCGGGGTGGCCTGCGTTGGGGGGGTCTGTTTACCGTCTCAAGATGGCCGTGTGGGCTTTGTTCTGCAGGCCCAGAGGCCGCCCTCCCGCCCGCCCGACTTAGGCCTAGTGCCGGGAGTCGGCCTGTTTGGGGACCCGTGCGCCGCGATTCCGCCCGTCCGGCGCCCGCTGTCTCCTGGGACCTGGGAGTTGAGTGCTGGCCTAGAGGGGGGGAGGGGAAGGGCGCGGGCCCGGAGCGCGAGGGCCTCCGCACTCAGGCTCCCGCCCCGCCCCCCCCGCCGCATGCAAATCGCCCGGACGCCTCCAACTTCCTGGTCTTGGGCAAAGGGGCGAGTGCGGCCTCCTCCATCTCGGCTCGCGTTCGCCCCACCGGGCAGCGCCCATGGCGTCCATTTAGTGAATCCTCAACCCCCAGATAGGATTTTCAGAGAGAGTTCTTCTTAGTGACTTAGTTTAAGATGAGTTTAAACGGCGTGTCTCAGTGGTAAGTATAGGTAGGTAGGGATCTGTACAAGCATGGAAAGGAAGACATTTCCGGTTAGCACACAGGGAGTGACCCACTGTAATGACCTGTAAGTTAATCTCTCATTTGAAACGCCTCAGTCTCAGAGCATTTTTCTCCGGATTGTGTATGGATGGGGACTCAAGTTAGTCAGAATTCTGGCACCGCCATCTCATGCCCTTCACATTCGGACGTGTCCGCAGCCATGTGGGTTTGGATTTACTGATTAAATAAACTGTATTTCGGCAACCAGTTATCTTTCCGTCGTCTCTCGTAATAGTTTTTTTAAACCATTTCACAGGGTCACAGAGTACAATAAATTTGGTCTTCACCTTGTCTTCAAACCTTGCCCAACTTTGATAGAAATTGGTGCCAAGATAAAACGAGTGTATAAGGACAGCGTTAGGGAAACGTGAAAAAGGGGCTTTAGTGGTGAAACCGGATTTAATTCCTGAGTAACCAGGCATTTCTAAATAAAACCAGGTCACTAGTTGTAAGCCTCATAACATGACAAAAAAATTTTTTAACGTGAATGTGATGTGATGTCAGCATGTGAGTCTTACTGAATGATCTTTTTATCTTTGATTTGATTTCGTGCCACAGAGTTAAAGCTGCCAAATTTAAGTATATGAAAGTGGTCTGGAATAACCCTTTTGTGTGGATACTTTTAAGTTACTTTGAAACAGGAAGGTCAGTTGTTAACAACAGTAGCACACTCCCCTGGTTTGTTTCAGTCGGACTTTGACTTATTTTGATATAGATCCTTTTAAACTATGAATATTTGAAGTGCCGGAGTTGGGAATTAAATTTAACAATATATTGTGTTTTCATGTCAAAGTTTGATGACAGTACCAACACCCAAAGTACAGCAGAAGCTACCAAAGTGGGGGATTGGGGACCAATGAGAGCGGTCCCCTCCCCCCATAAGAGAGTCCATTTTCTGTAGAGAATTAAAACACAATAATAAAACTTTGTGTATTTGCTTTTTATTATCACCACGTACCTACAATTCTAAAGAGGGTCAGTGATAAAACTCTAAACAAAGTCATTGGTAAAATACTCTTAAACGCCTGTATCATCCCATCACTATATTTGGAAAATAACAGTATATCTGAATCTAATTTTGTGTAGTGTAGCTGGATTCTGTAGTATCCAAATGACCATTCTATTAAATTCCTTTCACTATTTGTTGAACAGGATTTAGCAATTGCTCAGTTAGCTTTGACAGGGAAATTGCCAGTATGGTTTTCAGTTATGCTGCCTCATCCTGGATAGATAAAGCGCGCACACGCACACACATGCATATGCATTTCTCACATAAAATTCTGAAATCTTTAGAATTTTAGCAAATTAAGTAGTAAAAGAAATATTAACTGAAAACAAATTACATAGAATTAGTTCTCAGATGTCCTTGCATTTGCATTATTTGATACATAATTTAATCTGTCTGCCTTCCCTTTTGTTAGTCTGTATAAATCAGTACTGGATCCTCTCCTTTGGCTTTTTCTGTGTCAGGTGTTCTAAACCACTTTTTACATTACCATAATTTTGATGATAAACCTGCCATTTGGATAGGTAGTAAGGAGGAAGAGATGTATGTTTTCCCATATGAACTATTCATAATTATTTATACCCTATTTTTGCAGATAATTAATGACATTTTAAAATGTCATTATTTATTTTAAATAGATGGGTATATAATTTCAGATTTTTTTGGTATTACACTAATTCTTTTCTGTTACATGTGTCTTCATAGATTATACACACTCTGCTTGCCGTAATACTTATCAGGGTTTTAATGGTGAGTATCCGTTTTCATTTGCTCTTAAATACCTTAAAGGAATGCATTTCATTATTTCTCACACATAAAATACCAGTGTAAAGAGCCAGTTCTGCCTTGTTTCAGTTGTTTTGTCTCCTGATGTATCACTTCTTGGGATTAATGTCATACCATATACAGTATTTGAATTAGGGAATTGGGGATCATAAAAAGTTACGGCTATTCATATTAGTTTGACTCTTTGTTTTATTTGAATTATGATTCCTTTAATTTATTCCAAAAGGCCCTGACTGCATTCTGAGTGATGAGTTACAAGAAACTGGCTGAGATATTTTTGTTGAATTAGAAGCTTTGGTGTTGAGTAGTGTAGATTAAGTGGATTATTGGCTTGGTTCCATATTGCTTCTGTTGTAATGCACTGACCTTGTTAGAGGTCATTTGTTCAAATGTGTTAGAATATAAAGAGATGCCTAGAAAGCACACAGGAAGCCTGATTATTTATTAACATAAGTGTGACATTAGAGTTGTGACTACAAAACCAGACAAAATCATGAGAGATATGCAGAATACAGTTGGATGTCATTTTGATAGCTATTAAAGTTAAGGCTCTGCCAGGCAGGAGGATAACACAAAAAAGAACATGGAACAATTTAAAGAGATTTAAAAAAGCATTATGTGAAGTACCCCAGGGAGTAGAATTAAAATTCTGATTGCCAGAGAAATGCAAAATTCAGTTCTACAGAACATAATATATTGACAGAATAAAACTGAAGCAAATGTACAGCTGAATAAAGAAGACTATTTCATTTTATGGGAGTAATTACTGTCCAGTTAATTTCAATTTATCATGTAAGTATGTAGAGAAACTTTGGGTTTGATGTGGGCTAAAAAAGTTTCAATGTATAGGAAGTAGTCAATATATATTGATTATTGAAAAATATATTTTTGAGCAGGAGAGTGGCATAATAAAATTACCAAAGAAAGTTTCATTGGCATCCACATATAGATTAGATTGAAAACTGGAAAATCATATAGAAAACCACTTCATAAATGTAGGTATAAGGATTTTAAGACCCTTAACTTGGGAAATAACAATAGTAATTTAAAAAATATTGGGCTGGCCGAGTGGTGTGTTGGTTAGGAGCTGGCTTCGAATGCCAGCTCTGAGCAGCAGGGACCCAGTTCAGATCCCACATATGAGGGCCAGTGACGCTGCCCTCTATAGCTAAGGTGGTGAACAACAGCTCCACCTGGTTGCCTATGTAGCTAAGATGGTGAACAGGAGCTCTACCTGGAGCTGGGCTGTGCGAGTCCCAGGGACCATGTGGGTTGCAGCCCCCGCTGCAGTGGGCTGCCGTAGGCTACAGTGAGTGGCCGGCAGTCAGTGTGAGCGGCTGGCAGCCGGTGTCAGCTGCCAATAGCCGTGGTGAGCGACCATCCAGAGGCCGGCGACCGATCTGCCTCATCCGGGAAGAACGCAATGATGATACCAACATGGGCCAGTGAAGCAACGTCCTCCGCAACTAGACTGAAGAACAAAAGGACAGCAATTTGTCTGTTCCCCTTCCCCAGTTCCCCAACGCTGTTCGTTCCCCCAATTCCCCAATAAAATCTTTAAAAAATAAATAAATATTAAGACATTTTTAGAGGAAATTAGCAGAGCTTGCAGGCTGACTAGTAGTGAGTAGAAAATTGAGAGGGATGAATAAAAATAAATTCCAAGATTTTAAGCTGGAGGACAAGTGCTTTTACCATAAAGAGAGATTTGGAAGGATAGCAGGCCATGATCTCTATTAGGATTTACTAGAGAGTTGGATTTGATGTCTAAATACAGGACTCCAAAATGCAGAATCATACAAGGCCAGAAATTTATTTTCTTAATGTACAGTATTCCAAAAGGAACTTCAGAAATTTCTGTCACATATGTTAGGATTTTTCTTTTAACTTTAGCTCCAACAGTGGTTTTCATCTGAGGGTGATTGTTAGAATTCCTGGAGAGCTCTTTCAAAGTGTATCTGTTCAGGTCATACTCCAGTCCTCTTGAATCTTAATTTTAGGGCAAGTGGTCACTGACTGTGTATGTTGTAAGAAAGTACTATGAATGATTTTGGAATGCATTTTTAGTTAAAGCCCACTGCTTGATAACACTTTGAGATCTGGGTTATCTACATTTTATAAATGACCTTAATTTCAGGAATATAATTTAACTCCAACAAATTTGCTTTGAGTTACTGCTGTGTATTAGATGTTGTTCTAGGAGCTGGCAACATATCAGTGACAAAATGAACAGATATTCCTGCCCTTGTGGAACTTACAGTCTAGTGGGATGAAATAGACAATAAACAAGGTAAAGAACATATATTGCATGTAAGATGGTAATTGCTAGGGAGAAAATAATGCAGAGGAGGGTGACGTGTTTGTGTGTGTGAGAGAATTTTAAAGCGAGTAGCTCTCAAAGGACTCACTGAGAAGGTGACATTGGAGCATAGATTTGAGGGAAGTGGGGGTGTTGTAAGTCATGAAGCTATCTAGAGGAACAATGCTATAGACTTTAGGAAATAAAAGTTACATAGTTATCAAGTGAATACAATTAATTGTTAGCATTATATTTTCCAGTGACTGAAATGAAGTAGAAGGCATTGGAAAACAAGATAGAGGTTTCCTCCCCATCATTTCTTGAAAGAAAGTTGTATTTCCAGTGTCTCCATTTTTCCTTTTTGTTTCATAATATCTATTATATCAGCAGACACACAATAAAAGCAGAGAGCATTTCAGATAGAGGGGAAACAGGAACAAAGATAGGGCTGAATGAATTGTGCTTCAGAGAGACTTCAGAAGACTGGCTTGACTAGAGCAAATGATTTTTGCGTAGCAGACTTAAGTCAAGGGAGGGGTGGTGAGGTGTAGCTAGAAGGCGTTGAAAATCAAAGATAATTTGCTTATATCTAAAGAATTGGAAGTGAAGACATGAAAGAGCTGAGGGAGTGAGCAGTGCAGATACAGGGGAAGAGCATTCCAGGAAGAGGGAGCAGCAGGTGCAAAAAATGGATGTATGCCTGTTGTATTCTAGGAACAAGAAGAGGCCTAGTATATAGCTGAAGTCAGTGGAGTGAATAAGGGTAGATGAAGTTTAGAGGAAAGGGGCAAGGGCCGGCTGAGTGGCGCGGTGGTTAAGTGCTGGCTTGGGAAGCCAGCGCCCCGGTTCGGTCCCACATATGAGGGTCAGTGACACTGCCCTCAAAAAAAATAAATAAAGGAGGGGCACATCATATAGGACAGGATTTCTCAACTTCAGCACTTGACATTTTGGACTAGATAATTTTTTTGTTGTGGGGTGATGTCTTGTGCCTTATAGAATATGGTTAGCGGCATCCTTGGCCTCTGTGCCGCTAGAGCAGGGGTTGGCAAACGCGAGCTACATGCCACTCTTGGGGTATTTTCCGTCTCAAAAGTTTGCCGACCCCTGGAAGAGCCAATCCTGTCCCTCACAACAATTTAAAAATTATTTGAGAGCCTGAAATATATTTTTACATAATCACCATTATGTGAACAATATCCTTTAAAAATTTTATAAATGAAACTATGATAGTTTTATTTTCATTTTCAATTTTACTTCACAGCCAGGGTCAGCAGACTAACCCCTGGGTGTGGCTCTTCCGTATTAAAAGTTTGCTGACCCCTGTGCTACCTGGGTGTAGTGCCAGCCCTTCAGTTGTGACAACCAAAAACGTTTTTAGGGCCAGCCGAGTGGCGTGTTGATTAAGAGCTGGCTTGGGATGCCATTACCGCCGGTTTGGATCCCACATTGGAGGGCCAGTGACACTGCCCTCTACAGCTAAGATGGTGAACAACAGCTCCACCTGGAGCTGGGCTGCTGTGAGTCTCTGGGATGTCATAGCTGCAGCCCTTACTGCAATGGGCTGCCATAAGCTACAGAGTGGCTGGCAGCCAGCGTGAACTGTCAAGAGCTGCTGTGAGCGGCTGTCCAGAGACTGGCAACCAATCTGTCTCACCCGGGAAGAGCGCAGTGATGATACCAACATGGGCCAGTGAAGCATCGTCCTCCACAGCTAGACTGAAGAACAAATGGACAGCAACTTGTCTGTTCCCCTTTCCCCAGTTCCCCAATGCTGTTCCCCTCCCCCAATTCCCCAATAAAATCTTAAAAAAAAAAAAAATGTTTTTAGATACTGCCAAATGTCCCCTGGGGGAAAAATTGCTCCTGGTTAAGAACCACTGGTATAGGGCATTGTAGATTATTTTAAGGATTCGGCTTTACTTGGAATAAGTAAAATACTGAAAAGTACTGAGCATTGAACATCTTTTGGACAACTGACATTTTAACATCATTCTGGCTGTTTTCCTCAGATTAAACAGGAAGGGAGCAAAAGTGGAAGCAGAAAAACCAATTAGTAAGCTGTTGGAATAATCTAGGTGAGAGATGCTGGTGGCCTGCACCAGGATGCTAGTAGTATGAAGGTGGTGAAAAGTAGTCCCATTCAAGACTTAGTATCACACAGCTTATTAGTTATTTTGATCATAAGTCAGTTGGTTTTTTTCCTACTATTCCACAGCTACTGATTTAATTGTAAATGAATTTGAACAGTGCAACTAAAGAGGACTCCTGGAACTGCTTCAGAAAGTGGCAAGAACGATGGGATAAGTGTGTTTGAAGCAAGGGGGGATATTTTGAGGTAGATTAATGGCAGTGTATCTTTTACTGAAATAAATTTTATTTTATTTAAACATTCACCATATTGGTTCATCACACCTTGTAATTGACTATTTTATTAGTCTAGAATTGTGTTGTTTAATAGGGTAGCCACTAGCCATATGTGACTGGAGCCCTTACAATGTGGGTAGGCTGAATTGTATTGTGCTGTAAATGTAAATTACACACCCAGTTTGATGTCTTAGTATAAAAAAAAGTCAATATATTTTGTATATTGATAAACCTTTTGTATTATATTGAAATCCATTGGTATGTCTTGTACTTTTAATGGATATTTTTACCATATATGATTTTGTAATATCAGGCATTAATTATTTGGAAAATACTGGTTTACTGAGTTATTCAGATTTTCCAAATACTGACAGACTTTATGTACAATATTAAAAAAATTATTCGTTAATACTGCTACCAATTTTATCAGAAAAGCCTTTGAGTATTGAGAAGCTGTCAAGCTCAAGGTGGTAGATACAAGTTTTATAAAATTTTAATTTTTGCTGGAAAGCTTGAATTTTATCATTGCCAACAAATACTTGTTTTCCTTGAAGTGACAGTTTTACTTTGTTCATTTTTGAGAAAATGTCGTCCAGATGCCCTAATCTGAAAGCCATAGTTTTTGAATGCCAGTCTTTCTTTCTAGTAAAAGTAGTATTCCTTGTAAAAAGTAGCTAATTCAGTTCACCAAACACACAGTGGCTTTTCCAGAGTGAACTATAACTCTGATATGCAGCAAAATTGCTTTTTGTTTACTTCCCATTTCACTATACAGAATATCAGAAAGAAAGTGTACTCGAAGGTTGTGATTTAGTAAAATTAATCATTTTTATTGCTTCATCAAGTACATTCTGTTTTGTTTTGTTTTTTTTCTCCTGAGGGCAGTGTCACCGGCTCTCATATGTGGGAGCCGAACCCGGGTCGCTGGCTTCCCAAGCCAGCGCCTAACCACCATGCCACTCAGCCGGCCCATCAAGTACATTCTTAAGTGAAGGTGGCATTTTTTTTTTTTTAAAGATTTTTATTGGGGAATTGGGGGAGGGGAACAAACAAGTTGCTGTCCTTTTGTTCCTCAGTCTAGCTGTGGAGGACATTGCTTCACTGGCCCACGTTGGTATTGTCATTCCCGGGTGAGGCAGATAGGTCGCCAGCCTCTGGATAGCTGCTCATAGCTGCTCTTGCAGCTCACTGGCTGCCAGCCACTCACTGTAGCCTATGGCAGCCCACTGCAGCAGGGGCTGCAGCTATGCAGCCTCTAGGACTGGCACAGCCCAGCTCCAAGTGGAGCTGTTGTTCACCATCTTAGCTGTAGAGGGCAGTGTCACTGGCTCTCACATGTGGCATCTGAACCAGGGCCGTGGGGTGTCCCAAGCCAGCTCTTAAGCAACATGCCACTCGGCCGGCCCTTTTTTTTTTTAAATTGGGGGAACATCCATGGTCATTGTTTACACCTTGCTTTCATGCTACCATGGCATAGCTGGCTCACAGTGGCCCATGCGGAGATCAAACTGGCAACCTTGGTGTTATCAGCACAATGCTCTAACCAGCTGAGCTAACCGGTCACACACAAAGGTGGCATTTTTATTATTTTTTACTACAAGTGTGCAGTGTTGAATACAATGACTGCTCGCTAATACAGCCTGGTGCCACTGCCTTGATTTGCACTATAACACCAGCAGTTTTACCCATCAGTGCTTTTGCATCTTCAGTGCAAATGTCAACACTACAGAAGGCCAATAAGCTAATATAATCTTAGTATTATTTATGAAAATAGCTTGACTTTGTGGACCCTGTGAAAGAATCTTGGCAACTTCCAGTGGTCAACAGACTATTCCTTGAGAACTGCTGTTCAGTGGTATATGAAGAATTACTAGAAGTCAGACCTGACCACAAGACTAGTGTACATTTAAGATAGGGCCACAAATAACAGATTATAAGGCAGAGAGTATCATAAGCACCAGGTAAGAGGTACAGACTTTTGTCAATATTCAGAAGAAAGATGATAATCATCCGAGACAATATCAACAAAAGTGCTCTTGAAAGAATTAGTATTTGAAATGGACTTGAAAAGATTAGAAGATTTCAATAAGCAGGTATTTGGGGTGGTAGAGGAGAGTGTTTCATGTAGAAACAGCATGAAGGTAGAGGGGTAGATACTTATGGGACTTCGGGAAAATCATTTCATCTCTTTGAATTTTAGTTCCCTAATATATACAACAAGGAGATTAAATTTGATCATTTAGGTCACTTCCAGGTTTAAAGTTGCAAGATATGATGCCGTGCTTTTGTAAAGTTGCTATCGTCATTATTGTTAGGAACAGAAATATTTACATGTAATTAAAATTTAATGTTTTTGAAAATATAAATAAGGTATTTGGTCTGTATATAGGATTGTATTAGTGCATAAAATTTGGGGGTTGGTAATGAAGGCTGACTATAGGAAACATTCTAAATGGTTTTAAAATTTTTTCATTTTTATAATCATGGTAAATTCATTTTATTATATTTTTCATGTCAGGTTAGGATTGAGGTGGAGTTGCAGTATAATAAAATATACTTAGTACTCTTGTATTAGAATTTTTTAGTGTTTGCAATGCTAGAATTCACCTTCATTCCCTTTATTCAAAGTATTTGAGAATTTAAATATTGGTTGAGGCATTATTTTTAGGCAGTACCACAGATTGGCCCCACTGTGATTTTTACTTTTTAAAAGCTATTTCAGTTACTGTATGAAGTAATTGAAATTCAGCTACTTGAAAATGTGGCTGCTTCAGGGTTTTTAGACATTTTGAAAATAGTTAGATGTAGTGAACTATACTTATAACAAAAATGTTCCCTTTTGACATTATTAAATGCTGATTTTCTTGAGAACAGTAATTAATTATTATTAATTATGTATTCTGTAGTATCTAACACTAGGCCTTATAATAAGTAGTACCCTAGTCAAATAATTATTAGTTAAATTGAAAATATTTCTAATATAGAACTTCTATCGTTGCTAAAGTTTTTCTTTGAAACATTAGGTTTTGTAGCAAATCTGATTTTTCAGGTTATCATCTGTGTGTTTTTTCCCTCAATGGTCTTGTGTGACTTTAGCTTAAATGTTAATGGTGAATTATCTTAGATGATTGATGTGAATATCTGGTGTTTTATGCAGATTCCTGAAGAGAATGGTGTAATTTACTGACCTTTTGTTATTAACTCTCTTTTAGGAATGGATCGTGATTATGGCCCTGGATCTTATGGAGGTCTGGCATTCAAGGATATTTATCTAAAAATACTTCTTTTGAGTGCCAGTAAAGGTGAGCGTCACTTAATTTTTTTCTTTTTAAACTCTTTATAGGGATGGATCGTGACTATGGCCATGGATCCTATGGGGGTCAAAGATCCATGGACTCCTACCTAAACCAGTCATATGGCATGGACAATCACAGTGGTGGTGGTGGGGGTAGCAGGTAAATTGCTTAATCACTTGGCCAAATAATTAGAAGATTATAAATAAGATTCTGGATATTTTAAGTATTCTTTTCGCATGTTATGGTATGTGAACTTCACTATTTGGTGTTGAATAATCACCTTAAATGTTTAAAGGTATTAACTAATGGTTATAAAAATTATCTCAGAATCACTGGCAGACGTTTTAGATAACTATTATCAATCATTTCAATATAAGAGAGTAAGATTTTTAACTCCTTATCAATTAGAATGTCCCAAATAAATGATATAAAAATGTTATTGGAAATATTTGTGAAGCTTTTTCTTTTGTTTTTTTAAGCTGAGCCATCCTGCCACCTGTTGGCAGCTCAGCTCTGGCTCGGCATCGAACTGCTGTTGCTCGGTGCTCAGCTTGCACTCTTGAGCGTGCTCTTAACCAGTGAAGCTTTTCCTTAATGATTAACAAAAAAATCTTCCCTAATGTGAAGTGCTATATAAAGCATCAAAGCAGTATTTGACTAGAATGGGTTTAACTGAACCAGTCTAGCCACATTCAGTCTCTAAGAAACATGTAAGGTAGTTATTTTTTAATTTTAAAGGAAGTTGTAAGAGCATACTATAATAATAAAATGTTTTTAAAATCACGTCTAGGTTATTTATTGGCAGATACTACTTACACCAAAAACACTTGTGCTCTAGATAGGAACATTATATTAAAGCCATGAATACTATACGTTTTGCTTATTTTAATGCACTAGAGTTTAGAATGTATTTATATTTTGCTGTTGATACTGTGGAAAGCTTAAACCTAGGCTTTAGGGTTGACCATATTTCAAGCAAAAGAGGGAGTCTACTTTTTGATCCCAAGGATTCCTACTAAATAGAAGCAAAACTAGTTAGGAAACATTTGAAACTATTGTCCTTCATAAATTGAAGGATCCAGATTCCTTAAGGATGGACTGAATGATGCTTACTTTCCTTTTTTATGCTTCAAGTGTACCACTGTGGTTTATAGTAGAGAAAAATCAAGAAAGTGAACAGTTATAACAACTTTGCTAATATGATAGATATTTTGAAAAATGTAGCCGGAAAGAGGAATCATTTTTATATGGTTATTAGGATTCAGAAGTAAAATAGTACCTTCTATTTAGTGATCTATAAAGAATTGAAGTAATGTAATACATCTCAATGTTTTAATATATCAGTTATTGCCCTGTTACATTGTAAATGTAATATGCATAAATTATGTAGATGTTTATCGTTTATCTTATGTGTAATTGTGAACCTTTATAAAACTATGTTGTAAGGTATCAGGCAACTTTTGTAATCCATACTTTGGATTTGTGAGATGATTTGTTTTTTCTGTTGACGTTAGTAAAACCTTGAGGAGACTGTGTGCTCCCTTTTTTAGAGCAGTTTTATATAATTTCTTGCCAAGAAATAATTTTTCAAAGAATTGAAGACATTATAAAATATATTCTTTCTTATCTGCCTTGAAAATTCATATGCAGAGTATATATGTTGGTGGTCC
Source organism: Aselliscus stoliczkanus (assembly GCA_033961575.1). Classification (NCBI taxonomy): domain Eukaryota; kingdom Metazoa; phylum Chordata; class Mammalia; order Chiroptera; family Hipposideridae; genus Aselliscus; species Aselliscus stoliczkanus. Next base: position 112,312,236 of record CM066730.1, on the reverse strand, counting down.
TTTACTTTTATGTTCTATTTTATGTGTTTAGCCTTCTAGATTTGTTAGATTTACTAGCCTATAAGTGAAAGTGACTGAGGATTGATTATTGATGGACCTTAGCCAAAGTTTGGCAGATTGTCAAATTTTATAACCAGAGATAATTTTCCAAATTCTGACTACTACAGACATAATAAAGCAGTTTTGTGATATAGATTATTGGGGGTGCAAAAGGATCTCTTCTGTGTCACAACTAGCCTACCTCTGTGTAGTCTTCAATTTGTGTCCTATTAAAAGCCAAAATACTGTAAATATTTTGTATTTTCCAATATTAGGGATGGATTCAAAGAAAGTTTGAGTTTGTGAATTTTAGCAAATGAAGTTTTCCAAGACTAGGGCTGGGCTTAAATAATGAACAGACAAATCTTTTATTTTTAATAAAATAAAAAAGCTGCTAAAATGCTGATTTTTTAAGCTAAGCTTTACCTAACTCAATTCATATTTAAAAACTGACTCAGATAGCTTTCTATCTGGTCTCATGTTAAACTGCCCAGCCCTAATCAAGCGTGAACAAAAGTAGAACTGTGCAAATCAGTATGGTATAAATGAATTTTAGTTGATAAATGTCATCTGATAATTTGTCTTTTGAATTGTCTAACATTAGTAAGCTTACTTTTGTTTTTTCCCTCACTGTGCAACTTTTCCAGGTTTGGACCTTATGAGTCTTACGACTCCAGGTCTTCTCTGGGTGGGCGAGATCTGTACAGATCTGGCTATGGTTTTAATGAACCCGAACAAAGCCGCTTCGGAGGTAGTTATGGTGGTCGATTTGAGAGCTCCTACCGGAATAGCCTTGACTCTTTCGGAGGTAGAAACCAGGGCGGGTCTAGCTGGGAAGCACCTTACTCCCGTTCAAAATTGAGGCCTGGGTTTATGGAGGACAGAGGAAGAGAGAATTACTCTTCCTACAGCAGTTTTTCTTCACCCCATATGAAGCCTGCACCTGTAGGCTCTCGGGGGAGAGGAACGCCTGCTTATCCTGAAAGTACGTTTGGAAGCAGAAACTATGATGCTTTTGGAGGACCATCAACAGGCAGAGGCCGAGGCCGAGGAGTAAGTACAACAGAATCTTTTCAGATTCTTTTCACTAGTCACTCTTTTAAACCCTTTCAAGACCATGGTTTTCAACTAGAGTAAACACTGTTCATCCCAGTGTATTTTGAAGCAAAAGCTGAGTCATAAGCATAATTTTTAGGTTGCCTGTAAAAGTTTTTCCAGCACCTCAGAAAATAAGTGGCAGTTTGAGATGATTGTTCATAAAGTTTTGCCAAATCTCCCTTTATTAAAAAGGTGAGGATGTTAGGTTTGGTCTAAAAGGGGTTAAAAGGAGTTGCATTTTTCCTTATAAACACTAGCATTTTTGCTGGTGGGACGTTCTTGGATTATTGTAAAAGGTAACAACCCTTTTGGAGTTTTTGAGTAGGTTAAAGGTGCAATGTATGATAAAATGTTTATACTCTCATTAAACACAAGAGACTAAAAGTTGGTTGATAGATGAGGGTAGCTTAGCCATGTTTACATGGTGAAGAAGTTGATATGTATAATAGGTTGTAGAATGATTTGTGGTCAGTATGATTTTGCTAACTTTCTTACAATATGTCCTATTGCTGGGTGTTCTGTTTTCCCTATGTCAGTAGTTTTGCTATTGAGAAATAATTTCCCACCTGTACATGTTTATGGCTCTTCCTAGGAAGTAATATTTTGTAAATTGCTTAAATGAGTAGATACACTAGTCTTCAAGTGTTTTAATTTCAGGATATGTAGTGCAAAGATTATGCCTATGCTCTTAAGTAACTTGACTAACGTGAAATTTTACCTAGTAAGTGTATGTAGGTTGTGGGATTATTATGTAGTTTGATCATATGAAGATTACTGTAATTCTTACATATGTAAGAAATTTTTTTTTTTTTGAGTCAGTTGCTCTTAATCTTTGCAGAGGAAAGTACTTCTGATAAAAAAAAATGCAGTAGAGTGCACATTTTTGACTATTCATTAGGTTTTGGTACATCAGTGTAGTTTGTCATACTTGTGTAGCAATTTTGCATTTATAACAGCTAACTCTTTACTTATGTAAAATGCATTGCACCTTTAATGGATATTAATGAAGATTTTTCTGATGTGATTATATAAATTACCTGGAAACACTAATGTATTCAAATCTAGTAGGTTAGATAGGTATTCTAAGCATAATATTCAAATGTGAGCAACTGGTATGTTGCTATTCCACCATACTTATAATTGTAGGTTGATTGAAAATAGTTAGGGTAATAATAGGCATTGGGATTTGAAATTGAAAATCTGTTCCAGTTTGAAAATTTGGAAAACGCTTAACATTTTCTGTGCTGTATATTACTTTACAGGCAAATGATTTTTTTTTTTCTTAATGAGATTTCAAATATTTATTTTGTTTTCGTAATAGAAAAACAGGTATTCCTTTACTTTGTATTCACCATTCTAGTCTGAATGGACTTTTCTTTCTTTCCTCCTGTTGATGAAGTAGATGAACAAATAGGATTTGTTTTTTAACCTTCACTTGTACAATTCCCATTGGATCCTTCTCTTCAGATTACTCCTCAATGTTTATCTTCTAAAAGTAAGGTTAGCAGAACAAATTTCTGTGGACATGTGGCCTCTTGGAGTAGTGGGTTTTGTTAATGACAAGAAAAGAAGAAGGGACACAGAGTCGTTTGGTTGCATGACTCTTCGTCTGTAGAGTTTTGCTTCTCAGGCTTCTGGGTCAGCATATGTTTCTCTAGGTAAGAATGTGAATGGAACGTCAGATGCAATTCTTTATCTGAAGTGTGTTTTGGAAGTTGATGCATGGTTATGCTTTAACTCTCCTATTTCATGCTAATGTTCCATCTCGCCTTCTCATTGCCTTTTCCAACAGGGAGAAATCCTAAATGATTTCTGGATCTTTTTTACTTCAAACTTCAAATATGGTCTTCTTTGTGTTTCTGAGTTATAAGCCAGGCTTTAGTGAAATAAAGATTTCTTTTAAGGTCTTTTCATGGGAAAACATCAATTAGGAACTCTGAAGAGGAGTTGTCAGAGAGTTGTACAAGTGGTAATATTTAACAGGCACCTATGTTGTTTATGATCTCAAGAACTTTGAATTGTAAAAATAATAAATAGGTAGGAAATATCCATATTTGTTCTACTGGAAATAAAAATACTAATTCACTTGAATTGAGTTCATGTAATAATTTACAAAGTTTTCCAATGTGTTTATTTAGAATGGACATGTAAAACTTAGTTACATTCTGGGGAGTTTTCAGGTGAAAATTATTAGGTAGATAACATGTAAATTTTGTATGAATTCATTATCTGTATATTATGCTAATACTTCTTGATTTCACAAATTTGCAGCATATGAGTGATTTTGGAAGCATTCATAGACCTGGAATTGTTGTTGACTATCAAAACAAATCCACCAATGTGACAGTTGGTTCTACAAGAGGAATCAAGAGAAAAATGCAACCATTTAATAAGTCTGGTGGAACCTTCATCAAGAAACCCAAGCTAACAAAATCTGTGGATAAGATATACCTCAGCAAATCACCTAGTAAGTAAGAAAACATAATTGTGATCATTTAGGATACTTTGAATTTTTAAAAAATGCAGTGCTTTTAGATAATTTTTTCATGTTTATATAGTCAAACTACATAATAATTGTAGAAATTAGACTTGTGGATCCCTTGGTGCAGTTATTAGTTAGTCATGAACTTCAAAATTACTCAAAGATACTTTTTAAACTCACATGCCCTGATCTACCCCTCTTCCCTAAATCCTGATTTAGGGCGGAGCCAGAACATTAATGTTTTTTAAAGTGGCCTCATAATTTTTGAGTCAAATTCCTTTTTTGGGTTTTATATTCTTGGAGGTATTGCTGAGGAAATGTTATGAGATACTACATAGTATTCTCTTTATAAGGAAAAAGGGAAGAAGTGTTTCGTGGACCTTGGTACCAGGAAAAGCAGTTTCTTCTAGAAAATTAATTTGTTTTTAATCTTCTGGAAAAGGTGACTCTTAGAGATAATCATATTTCAATTTTTACATTGTTAAAAAATGGAGAGCTAGTTTGAAAATGAAATTAAGAAAACAATTTCATGTTAGCATTAGGAAGAATAAAATATTCTGTAATAAATTTGACAAAAGAAGTGCAAAATTGATACTCTGAAAACTACAAAACAGTGTTGAAAGAAATTAAAGTACACCTAAATGAATGATAAAACTAAGACGTTTATAGATCAGAAGACATAACATTTGTTAAGATGGTAATACTTCCCAAATTGATCTATACATTCAGCACAATCCTTATCAGAGTTCCATCTGACTTCTTTGCAGAAATTGACAGGTTTATTCTAAAATTCATTAGAAATCGCAAGGAACCTGAAATACCCAAAACAGTCCTGAAAAAGGACAAAATAGACTCATTTCAAAACTCAGTACAAAGCGACAGTCATCATGACAACGTGGTACGGGCAGAAGGACAGATGTATAGACCAATAGAATAGAATCGAGAGTCCAGAAACAGACTCATAAATCTGGGATCACTGGTTTTTAGCAAGTGATAATTTTGGCATACTTGTTAAAGGATGAGAGAATAGTCTTCAACAAATGGTTCTGGAACTTCTCGATAGCCACATGCAAAAGCCAAAATGCAAGACCTAAATGTAAAAACTAATAAAACTCTTAGAAGAAAACATAGGACTAAATCTTTATGACTTTGGATTTGGCAAGGAATTCTTAGTTATGATATGAAAAGCATGAGCAACAAAAGAAAAACAAATTGAACTTCATGAAAATTAAAAACTTTTGTGCTTCAAAAGACACCATCAAGAGAGTGAAAAGACAGCCCACAGAGTGGGAGGAAATGTTTGCAAATCATACATCTGATTGGGGACTTGTATCTAAAATAGGTAAAGAATTTTTATAACTCAATAAAAAAGACAACTAGTCCAGTTGAAAAGTGAGTAAAGCATCTGAGCAGCGTTTTTCCAAAAGAGATATACAAATAGCAAATATGCACATGAAAAAATGCCCACCAGTTAATTATCAGGGAAATTTAAATCAAGGCCACAATGAGTTACCACTTCACACCCACCTGAATGGCTAGAATAAAATAGACAGATAATAACAAGCCATAGTGAGAATACAGAGAGATCAGAACCCTTATACATTGCTGGTGGGAGTGTAAAATGGTGCAATTGCTTTGGAAAACAAGTAGTTCCTCAAATGGTTAAACAATTACCATGTGATCCAGCAATTCCACTCCTAGGTATATGTCCAAGGGAAATGAAAATATACGTCCACATAAATATTTCTCTACAGATGTTTACAGAAGCATTCATAGTAGCCAAAAGATAGAAACAATGCAAATATCCATCAGTGGATAAATGAATAAACAAATGAAGTATGTCCATAAAGTGGAATATTTCTCAGCCATAAAATGGGATGAATGAAGTATTGGTATATGGTACAAGGATGAACCTTGAGAAGATTACGCTAAGTGAAAGAAGCCAGTTAACAAGTTCACATATGATTGTTTTCATATGAAAATCTAGAATATGGAAATTTACAGAGACATATAGATTAGTGGTTGCTTTGGGCTGTAGGGTGGGTAGGGAGTAATACCTTAAGGGTACCAGGTTTCTTTGTGAGGTGATGAAAATGTTCTTAAAATTGATTATGGTGATGTTTGTTCATGTCTGCAAATATACTAAAAATCATCTGCACACTTCAAATGGGTGAATTGTATGATATGTGAATTATATCTCTTAAAAAAAGTTCAGAGCCAAATTACTTTATTGTATTGTATTTTTTAACTTTGTATGTATTGTATCTCTAAATGAAATCAAGTACATTTGACCAAATTAGGTTGTCAGGGATCTACATAAATAAAAGCTAAGGAAATGTCTTTTTCAGCATTCTCAGTGAAAACATATAATAGTAAAATAGTATCCAACAAATATTTTGCTTATTTGTGCCTGTACACTGAATTATTTTTTATTTATATTTATTTTTGTCATGATAACTGAGAAGTGTTTTGTCTTTCCAAGTCAGGTGATATTACAAAGATTCAAAAACTGTTCTCTTCCTTATAATTAAATTTTGATTACCTATTATAGTAGTTGGGATTGGAGAAGGTTTAGATAATTGTAAGGAATGAATATTCCAAAGTTTTCTGGTCAAATTTTTCAAAATTTTTTGCATACACTTAAAAAAGTAAGATCTGTTGAGCATTACACTGAATTTATTAGAGTGTATTCCTTTGGTGTGGGAAGTACTAAACAAGTGGTGCTAGCCTTCAATATAATTATTTAAAAAGAGGGAAAAGGAAAAGAAGCCTAGAGAAGTCCTAGTTCAGGATGGCATTATTGTATATTTTTAGATACTGACAGTATGTTTTGTTTTTTGAATTTTATCTCTATTTAAATTGCCCACGGATTAATGCATATATCCATTTTGGTAAAAATGGGATTGTAGTTATTAATAGTAGTAAGTACTTAACTAATGTTTACCGCACACTGGGCTCTGTGTTAAAAGGGTATATAATGTGCATTGTTTATGTAATTCTCACATCAGCCTGCTCAGATGTAGGTATGCCTATCAAACCCTATATTGCCGAGAAAACAAGCACAGATAAATAACTTCTGCCCAGGTCAAACAACAGATAAATGACAAAGCCAGGATTTATTCCAAGACAAGAGTGGCTCTAGAAACCTCTATGTGATTGTAACAGAAAATTGCTTTGAATTGTTTTTTTCCTTCTTTTAAAACAACTCTTTTTCCAATTATAACATTATAGATATCTTAATGTGTCATATTTGAAAAAAATTGAAATTAACAATGTCTGATTCTTTCTTTAAAATGTATGAATTAGAATATAAAACTCAGGAAAGATTTAAATACTGTTCTTAAGTTTACTTTCCTGCCATGCTTTACAAATTGATATCTGTATTGTTTAATAAAAAATAATAACAATATTCTGGAATTCAGGAAACCTGATACTAAGTCAGTGGAATGTGTGTTGTGGGGCTACCTTTTATACTGTGGTAATTGATAGGGTACTATTTATCAAATTGTATGCTCTAGATATTACTAGAATAGGCAAGTCAGTTGATCCTCTTGGGACAGATTCCAAAGATATGTTTTGCAGGTATACTTAAGTAAATATTGCAAAGTTTGATACAGACGTTGATTTGCCATTAAAGCAGATAGATGTTATCCAACTTTGTTTTTTTCTTTTTAACAATACTTGAGAATAGTGTAGTGAAGTTAAAATTGAAGCCAAAATTCTGTATTCGATTCAGGCTTCACTGTCAAGTGTGATGTGGACATTTTGAAAGGTATCTGCTGAATATTCAGGAATAAGAGGTCTTGCTCTACTGTGGTACATAGGCTATGTGGTTTATTGAAAAGCAGTAGGAAAGGAACCATATTCTGTTATTTGGCTGGAGGTACAACATGTATCACAGCTGTAGCATATGGAAGAGAAATGAAACCCTAGTTTGAGGTAATATACAAGTAGATTTTCCATAGAGTGACGGTTTTAGGGAAGCTGAATGAGGATATTGAAAATGGTTAATAAGAATGTGCATTTAAACTCTTATAAAATGATGAAAAATAATCTAGATATCAAATTTTAAGGTATTTTATATAATTTTGAAACATCCCATTGTATACATAGCAAATGCTGCTTAAATATTTGTTTACTGTTAAGTTTACGAATCCCCAGGTATTCATGATTTTGTATTAGGTATTTGTCCAAACGTAATCCTAAAGGAGAAACAATGCATAAAAGGAAAAGTTTCAGGGCAGATAAGTGTTTTTGTTGTTGTCTAAAGTTAAATGTATTATAATAAAGAACCTGCTCACAATGAGATACCACTTCACACCTTGTGATCTGGAATGGGCATAATATAATACAGGAAAATAGCAAGTATTACAATAGCAAGGGTGTGGAGAAATTGGAACCCTCACACATTACTGTTGGGAATGTAAAATGGTGCAGCTGTTGTGGAAAACAGTTTGATGGTTCCTCAAATGATTAAACATAGACTGACCATATGATTCAGCAATTGTACCCCTGAGTATACACCTAAAAGAATTAAAAACTATTAAACAAAAGCTGTACACAAAAGTTCATAGCAGCATTATTCACAGTAGCCAAAAGGTGGAAATGATCCAAATGTTTATCAACAAATGAATGGATAAAAGAAAATATAATATATCTATACAATTTGATGTTATTCAGCCATAAAAAGGAATGAAGAAGTACTGATACATGGTACAATATATGGATGAACAATATATTGAGAACATTATGCTAAATAAAAGTAGCCAGACAAGAAAGTTCACTTTTATGATTCCATTTATATAAAATATCCAGAACAGGGAAATCTGTAGAGACAAAAAGCAGATTAGTACTTACCAGAGCTTTGGGGAGAGGACAATTAGAGAGCAACTGCTTAATGGGTATTGGGGTGTCCCGTTTGGGATGATGAAAATGTTCTGAAACTAAGTGACGATAGTTGCATAACATTGTGATGTACTTAATGCCACTGAATTGTACACTTGGAAATAGTTTAAAATGGTAAATTTTGTACCAGGCAGTTTACTTTATTTACATTAAAGATGATTTTTTTTTTTTTTTTTTAAAGAGGGCAGTGTCACTGGCCCTCACATGTGGGACCCGAACCGGGGCCGCTGGCTTCCCAAGCTAAAAATGATTTTTAAAAAGAGAAAGACTATTTTAGAGTTTATACATTTTAAGTAATTTTGGGACAGCCGCTGTAATATATATGAGTTTTTGCATACAAGACTCTCCAGTGTTCATTTGATTTCCATTTTCGTGCAGGATCAGGTTACTTCAGTGTTTCCTAAAGTGGTATTCTAGATAACTTCAGGTGATATAGATATTGCTTAAAATGAAAAAAAGAAAAATGTTGGTAGATTTAAAGAAAAATATGTAGCAAATATCACATAGATGAAAAGTAAATATGGCAAAATGTATGACTGTATTCAAATGATGTTTCAGAAATACTGGGTAACCTTGAAATTTGATTTTTTTTTTTGATGATTTCAGTTTAGACTATCACCAAATAAACCTTATATGTCTGTACTTTATGAACTGGGGACTGGAAAGGGAGAATGAAAAAATGCTCTGTAGTCTTGACGTTTTTGTCTGATATCCTAGCAAAAATTGATTCTAAAAATGAAGAAGAAGAAAAGCGGCGAATTGAAGCCCGGCGAGAGAAACAAAGGCGCAGAAGAGAAAAAAACAGTGAGAAATATGGAGATGGATACAGGTTTGTGCTTAGTAGTCAGAAAATTGGGCTCATTAAAAAAACAATGTCCTAGAAAAGGCAGATACATCAATTGGAATGTGAAAAAATTCCTGAGTCAAATGAAAAGGTTTAATCAAAAATATATAGGAATGCTTTTGATTTTTGATATTTGTATTCAATCATCACTTAGAAAACATAAGAAAATATGAGGTCCCATTCAATAATGATAATCTAAAAAAAAACAAACCTAGAAATATTCTTCTGAAATATTCTTAAAAAGAAATAACGTGTCATAACATGAAGAAAACCACAAAGTCTTTGAGATTTGACTACAGTATGGAGACAGTGATATATTCTTGGATAGAAAAACTAAATATTACAAATATAGCAGGCCTTTCCAATCCTGATTCCAAAGAAAATTCTGAAAAAGAAGAGTAAATGAGTAGGTAACAGGTAATAGATCTTTTAGATATTGAAACATTAGAAAGCTATAATAGTTAAAAATATGTGCTACTAGAAAAAGGTTAAGCAGTGTAATGTAATTAACCTGTAAACGTATTATTTGTAAGAATATATAACAAGATAATGCAAATGAAAGGGGAATTGCTTGAACAACTGAACAGTAGCAAGAAAAATGGTTTAGATCCTTTACCCCAGCAATGATGAATCCAGATTAATTTAAAAAACCTAAAAAATAGAAAATAACAGGAAAATAAAATGGAATATTTTAATATCTGCAATATCTTTTCCTAGGCTTAAAAGTTCTAGAATCTGCAAAGGATTGATGACCAGATTTGTTTAAATAAAAATTGAAAACTTGAAAGCAAACTGTCTTGGAAAATATTATAAACATGAGATTAATGTCTAAGTTAGATAAATATCACCTGACCAGAATTTTTTGAAAAGTAGAGAAATAAGATGTCTGATACATAATTTAGTGAAAGAACAACAGCTACTTAATAATTTTAGAGGAAATGGGGAGAAAGGAATGGTTTGTGAGGTGTAGACAGACAATATATGGTGAATAGTGCCAAGAAAAGTACAAAGTCTTACAAGAGATGACTTGTATACAAGAGTGCAGGGAAGTCAGGGAAATGGATCGATCACTGGATCGGAACTGATTTAAGAATGGTAGGTAGGGTTGCACTTAAAGTTGTTAGGCAGTCTAGGTAGAGGTCATGGCTTGAGATAAGAAAGCAAAGAAACAGGAATGTTTCATTGCTATTTAGGAAATGGAAACCTATGTAGATTGAAAATGACTAGTGGGGTAAAAGGTGTAATCTAATTAAAACATTTAATAAAGACATACTATGTGCCAGATACTATTAAAAGTATTACTGGGTAAAGCGAAAAAGATAAAGAGATTAAGAGCTTTCCTAAATGGCAACTGAAAGTATTTTGACTTTATTTATTTATTTATTTATTTATTTATTTATTTGAGTCTTAAGGAGCCAACGAAGCCTTTTGAGCAGTAATATGCTGTTGTTGCCTCCTTTAGGGAGTAACAGTAATTAATTGAACAATTACTGTGTGCCAGGAACTGTTCTAAGGGCTTCATACGTTATTTTTAAAATTCTCATAGTATGCCTGTGAGGGTTCTTATTAAGATAAGAAAACCAAGGCCCAGAGAAATTAAGTAAGTTGTCCAAGGTCACACAAGGGGGCTAGGATGTAAACCCAGCAGTTGATTCCAGATCCTATACTCTTTAACTAGGAAAATAAATCCAATAGTGTAAGGAATTAATTGGAAAATGAAGACTGGAGACACAGAATTCAGTTAGGAAACCTGTCATAAATTCAAGGAAAGGAAATAATATTTAAGGTCGGAACAATGAAATGGGACGAGAGGGCTGGAATTCATTCTGGGGTGGCTCCTGAACTTGGAAATGCATGCATATGTTCATATCCAGGCCTAGAAGTGTCATCCTGAAATAGTCTTTAGGGAGCAGGACGTTAGATCACCCAAGAGCTCCAAGGGAGTGGATTATGGTTGTCTGGTGTTACACCTGGCTGTATTGATACCTTAGTGGTTTGGAAGCTTGAGAATGGAACAGAGTGTAAAACAAGTAGTGGAACTTTGGAAATTGATACTCCTCGGGTTTTGCTTTGGCTATCTAACTGGTCTAGGCTGAAGTGGAGCGTTTAGGACTAGATTAAGTAGATATACTGATTCCATCTTTCATACCCAGAAGCTCCAGAGTGGGCCAGAAAGGCAAAGTGGTATAATGACAGTATTGTCCAAATAAGTACTTAAAAGAAATAGTTTTTTTCTGACTTAAGCAAAAATTAAATCTACCATAAAATGGAAGAAAGGATATCATTTATGCCGGTAAAATCAATTTCATTGTTACATTTTTATGAACTCTTTGTAAGTAAATTTGGTAACATTTAAAGAAAAACTTTTTTTTCCCTTATAGAATGGCGTTCACATGTTCATTTTGTAAATTTCGATCCTTTGAAGAAAAAGATATTGAAATGCATCTGGAAAGTTCTACACACAAGGAAACATTAGCTCATATTCAGAAAAAAACTAAATTTGATAAAGTAGTCATGGAATTTTTGCATGTAAGTAGCTCTTTTTAAAGAGCAAAACACTTTATCTGATTTTAATTTCTTATTTTTTTATATTTCTGCATCTCCCATTTTATGTTTTCTAAAATTCTAATTCTCTTTACTTAAAGAGAGTTGTTTTAAAATTAGCCCAGAATTAGATGTGAATTCTTTCTTTATAATAGAATTTAGATTTGTTATTTGAGGGACCATTTTAAGGTTTTTTTCACAGTAATTTCTGATAGAGGTGTCAGGAAAAAAAATGCCTTTAACTGATTATTGAAATCAGCTATCATCCGTTGAGGATCTATGGATGTGGTATTGTGCTGGGCAATTTAATATTTCTTTTGGACTTGTTTTTTTCATATGAGCTTCTTAACTCCTTTTTATCATATGCTCAGGGCAGTTTTAGTGACTCAGTAAATGACATATGGTGAATTCAGAACCAGAGAGCTTGAATGTCTGTTTGGTATCCTTTCTATTATGAGCGTGTGGTCATCATCATCAGTTCAACAGTTTTACTTGACTGCTTATGAGATGTGCTGTGCAGGCATTGAAGACACAGACTACCCTCATTGAACTGACAATAATTGAAAATAGAACCTACTCACACATGCACAGATGACATAGTTAAGTTGAAGAGCGAAGAATGATAGTAAGATAGAAGGAGGATAGTTGGGGCCAGGGATGCTTAAGGAAGGTGCTAGAGCTGGACTGCTAATTGTACATACAATTAACTTGGGCAGAAGAGATGGAATTGTTAGAAAGTTAGAAATAAAATGGTCATTCACTTCTCTATATCCTTGTAGAATTATGTCCCATAATTATAATTTTCTGTAATTTCATTCTTTAATTGGTTCCTGTCATTTAGGACTTAAGTACTCACCTACCCAGAGACGACTTCATGACTGGTCAGCTCTCTTTACTTTTTGTACCTGAAATAGATTTTGAAAAGTGAATGCTTTTTGTAGTTTCCTTGTACTTTATGATAGTTTTTCAACTAAATTGGAAGCTCCTGAGAACAGATATTAGTTCTTATATAACAGATATCGTTACCTTCCATAGGCTTAGCATGGTGATAGCATATACTAAGTGCTCATGATAACTTTTTGGATTCTTCCTATTTGTTTTCTAGGAATGTATGGTGAATAAATTCAAGAAAACATCTATTCGTAAGCAACAGACAAATACTCAAACAGAAGCAGTCAAAGCAAGTGAAAAAGATGTTATGGAAGGTAAGTACAAATTGTTTTAGAAATTTACATGTACATTTTACATACCATCACCTATTTCAGTGTAAACAATGCCTGTTAGAATGATACAGTACATAGTTACATGTGGTAGCCCTGAGTGGTTTTCAGAAATGAACTCATTTGACTTCCTGATCTCATGCTTAGAAATTTATCACTACTTAACCTTTCAGTCTTTCACTTTTTAGAGGAAAAATTAGGTTTACTTCTGTACCATCTGTCTTCTGTCTCTCGTACCCTTCTCATCCCCTTAAGGACTTTTGCTCCTCTGTTTTTCAGTCTTTTTTTTTCCTCTCAGAAACCTATATTCTTAAAAACAAACAAACACACCAAACAGACCTCCCTGCCCACCAAAGGAAGATAAAAGAAAAACACACTCGTTTACCTAAAATCTGCTTTTCTCTTCAAAGCCCTTTTCTCTATAAGCATAATTCACCTTGGTCTCTGTTTCTTTAATTCCCATTTGTTACTTTACCCACAGTTGACAACTTCCTGCTACTATTAGTTTACTGAAACTGCTCTGACAGTACGGACACCAACTTCAATAGGTTCTTTTGAATCATTATCTTGCTTCTGCAACATTTCTCATTGATAACTTTATGTTTCATGAATCCTTTGCTTCCCTGGGGTTCTGTAGTATCTTACTGCCCTGATGTTCTCTGATTGTTTTGTCCTTTTTCACTTTTTGTGCTTTTCTTTCTCTACCAGGCTTTTAGAAGTAGTCCCATTATCATCTCTTGATATTCTGTCCTCATGAATTCATTTAAAGAGCTTCAATTGACATTTTTGTTAATCACTTATATATCTGATGCATAGATTTCTCTTCTGAACTCTAATGTCATGTATCTAACTGCCTATTGACATCTTTCTTCAACAGTTCCACAAAATCACCATATCCATAAAATTTATCCTCTCTTTGAGCATCATCTACCCCATAAATAAAACAAAACAAAAATTCAACAAATATTTCTTTCATTTATCTTGGAAAGTGTCTCCACCATCAAAGCCAGAAGTATTAAGTTAATCCAAACACGTACTTTTAACTTACTGTATCTGTAGCATTGTGTGCTTTGGGTTCCATCTTTAAATATCTACCAAATCTGTTTCTTTACTTCCTCCTTAAATATTGTATTTGTCCAAATCTTTATACGTTCTTTTGACAATTATAGTATTTCCTTACCTAGCTTCCTTACTTCCAGTCTTTCTCATCCCTGATTCTACTACATGTTTTCATTACTTCAGAAATTTTCAATGGCTCCCCCATCCTCTACAGGATGAAGTTCAAATTCCTAGGCATGGCACAAAAAGGTCTCCCAATGACCCGGACTTTCTCTTTTTCTCTGTTCTCACCTTCCTTATACCCTGCATCAGCTATACTGAATTTTATTCCTTATGAATCCAATTTTGACATCTTTTCCCCGTCCTTACCCACCCACATTCATGATCATAGAAATTCTTTTACTACAAAATCACATTTGTTTTCTTTTATATTATATTTTAGGGATTGACTTACAGGCTTCAGGACATGATTATATTACATGATTAGGGGATATAATATAATCCTATTTTATAATTTTAATCCATTATCCATAGTCTATGGATATATAATCTATAAACTTGCATATCCCAATACTTTTTTGGGAAGAAGGGGTATAAATAATTATGGAAACGAAATAGTAAAACTTGATTTGTCATAAATAAGAATATATGAATCTTTTCTTATTGGTAATTGAATTTCTCTTGTAGGTGTTACTCCAGATGATCATATGATGAAAGTGGAGACTGTTCACTGCAGTGCCTGTAGTGTGTATATCCCTGCTTTACATAGTTCAGTTCAGCAGCACTTAAAATCTCCTGATCATATCAAAGGGAAGCAGGTAAATTTTGATCTATCTTAATTAAATCATTGCATTATTCATCAATTCCCTTCTTGTCCTTTAAAGGCTATTGTTTCACACCTCCCTACTTGTGTACAATCCTATTAATCTTGTATGAATAATTAAAGATACCTAGAGCGACAATGTAACAGTAGTTAAGATTATGGGCTCTGGAGCAAGACTTGCTGGGTTTCAGTTGTGGTTTGGTACATAACATGGTAAACAACTAAATTAACTTTTGTCTTAAGTTTCTCTATCTGTAAAGTGGGAATGGATAATCATGCTTCTCTTATGTGACTGTTTAAGGATTAGGTTAATTAAAATATAAAAAAGCACTTAAAATAGTGCCTGGCACATAGTAGGCATTCAGGAAATAAAAGCTGTTGTTGAACTGTTCTTTTTGTTAACATTTTTTTTAAGTTGGTACAAAATGGTTTTATGAGAGAGAGAGAGAGTGAGAGAGTGTGTGTGTGTGTGAGAGTGTGTGTGTGTGTGTGTGTTTTAAAACAAAAAGAAAGGAAATGTTTGATTATAATATTTTTCTGATGGTTGGGAAAAATAAATTTAAAAAATACAATCAGTTAATAGTTACATTTTTTAGTAGAATTTACTCAAAATTTTAGAAGAATTTGCTGTTTTCTTTTTGATTAGCATATTTCTGCCTCTATATGGGTTGCTTTTATTTAGTCAAATTTATTTCAAATAAAAATGTATATATTGTGCAAAATTAGTTTGTTTGAAAAGCGAATTTTAAAATGTAAATATTAAAGACTTAAGTTTTAAATAGAACATACCTGGGTCTTAAATTCATATTTTGTATTGAAGCGAACCTCATTTAGCTCATACTTTTTAACTTTTTTTTTTTTTACCTACTTTGAGCATATACAGTCTTTTAAAAATGTTGGTCGATAGCATAAAAATTTATTTTATTCTTTATTTTTTGTTTTTTTGAGGGCAGTGTCACTGGCTCTCATATGTGGGACCCGAACTGGGGCCGCTGGCTTCCGAAGCCTGTGCTTAACCACCACGCCACTCGGCCGGCCCGATAGCGTAAAAATCAATAGTTGGACTAGTTGGCACTGGGGGAACTGACTGTGGAGTACAACAGAAAGGAGAGAAAGCAACTGCCTAGAACTACTAGACTTACACTATCTGGCAACTGAGTGTGCACTGTTAAAGCTGATCTGCTCATTGAATCTTCATTGTTTAAATCCATAAATGATTTACATTGTGGTCACAGTAACTATTGTTGCTTTATAGCTTAATTTGCTAGAAAATGAATCATTTAAATCTAAGGATTTGAGCATAGAATGTCGTTTTAATTATGGAAATATTTCTCATGGCATGTTTTTCAAGTACCTTCCTATGTTCTATTTTTCATAGATTTATAAGGAACAAATAAAAAGAGAGAGTGTCTTGACTGCTACAAGCATTTTGAATAACCCAATAGTGAAGGAACGATATGAACGTTTTGTTAAGGTAAGATGTTAGGGCTTAAACTTCTTTTCAGTTATATTATAGTAGTATAATAATTAAATGGTGGCATAGTAAGTTTTTCTGATATTTAAATATAGTAAAATATTAGGCAGAATTTTACTTGGTATCTTGGTATGGGTAAACATCTTTTTTTCTAATTGTTGGGGTTTGTGGGAGGGAGAGCAATAAGCCATTCCTCTCAACCCCTTTCTAGCTCTGGATGGTTTGAGAGAGAGATAGGAGTTTGATAGAAGATCAAAATGTTGACTTAATTTTTGATTTTTAAAAAAAGGATGACTTGAAGGATAGGTTTTAGATGTGCAGTTACTGTGGAGCTTCTAAGATATCAGTCCTAAATTAGATAGGACTGTTCAGTTGGACAACAACAGGTTTCCCCTAGTTAATTTACCACCTGACATAGACTACTAGAATGTACCTTTCTATTGCTAGAAAGACCCCCCCCTTCCCCCCCAAGATGGGACCCAGAAGGGATTGAGTTGTACATGCTCAGTATCTTCTTCCAAGCATACTAATTGGATCCTCATTCCTCTTCCTTGGGTAAAGTTGGAGGGGAAGCAGGAGGTCAGACATGTTGCTTCAGAAAAAGCTCCCTCACGGAATCAGGAGGCCAGGAGAGAGACTTGTCCCTAATGTTAGGAAACTCAGGTGTGATCAGTTAGGTATACCTGGCCCACTGCTTCTCACAATTTTTGCTATGTACCACTGAGGTAATTCTTCTTTACATATTATGGAAACTTATTGTACAAATAAGGAATTACTATTATTCAGGAACTAATAGAAATAAATTTTAGAGGTTAGTTTTTGAGTCTTTTTTTTAATACCTCATTTAAAAGCATTGTACACAGATGTTATGTTGAAAATTTGCAAAAGTTTATTATATCCATTAATAACTAAATGTTTTATACATGAGAGAAGTTTTGTTTATTTTGGCTGTTGTGATTTAACAGATGCTCTGTGAAGAAGCCCAATATATACTTAATGAGCACTAAATTATCCCTCAACCAAGTGACTTCCAGCTGAATAAATCTCAGTTCTTTCAGCTTGTTTCTTAGGGCCTATTTTTAGATTTGTTAATCATATTTGTCATTGTTTACTATGTTCTTGACAGCATTTTTTAAAAAAGATTTTATTGGGGAATCAGGGGAGGGAAACAGACAAGTTGCTGTCCTTTTGTTCTTCAGTCTAGTTGTGGAGGACGTTGCTTCACTAGCCCATGTTGGTATCATCATTGCACTCTTTTCGGGTGAGGCAGATCGGTCACCGGCCTCTGGATGGCTGCTCACAGTGGCTCTTGGCAGCTCACACTGGCTGCCAACCGCTCATGCTGGCTGCCTGCCACTCACTGTAGCCTATGGCAGCCCACTGCAGCAGGGGTTGTAGCTATGCCATCCCGGGGACTCACAGCAGCCCAGCTCCAGGTGGAGCTGTTGTTCACCATCATAGCTTGACAGCATTTTTAAAGAGCGTGACAGTCCCAATTGAGTTCCAATTTTATGGGAGACATGGAATCAAAAAGACAAAAGCTTCATAGCTAAAAGAGGAAAAATTACTATTTTTATTAAAATTTTAATCTTTGCTATATCACAGACTTTTGAGAAGTTATGGTTTGTATTGATGAATGAAAGTAATTTTTATGAGAGAAAAATACAAATTAGAATTTCTACATAGTGTTTTCAAGCTATACTTCAGAATCACTTCGTGGAATGAGAGACATCACTGGTGGGAGTGTTTTGCTCATGGACCTGTTGAGGAGCTAGTACTTGAACTGAGAACTCCTCCAGAACCTTGTTTCTCTAAATGTGATTGATCCATGGACCAGGAGTTGATGCACATGCATTAAAGTTCAAGAAGCACCGGTGTCACATTGCTCAGTGATTTTTCCCTTTGGTCAGCATTACTGTCTGCTCTGTTCCCTGCTGTCATTCCCCAGAATATCTAATTTTCATGTTCAGTCCTGGTCATGGCTTAAAACACTTGCACTTTCAAGTGCTGGCAATCTGACAAAATACACTTGTTAATTTTTGTCCCATGAAGATAATCAGTTTGTCTGTTTCTCCCAATTCTCCAACTATATCATCTTGTTCCATCTTCACTCTGGCCTGGACACTCACGTCAGCCCTTACAACAATGCAGTGCTGCCGTTCCAAAATTCCTCAGTTAACGAGATCTTCTGCCGTTTACCAGTTCTCAGCACGGTGCCATCTATGGTTACTTACTATCTTGCTGAAAATAACATGGAATTATGCCAGTACTATGTTTGCTACATTTTCATTGCATTCATAATAATTTTACTTATTACCACAATATAATATGCTTCCTATAGTGACTGTTTCAAACCTTTTCCACTTCACATATCTATATTTCATCTTTACCACCCTCACTTTCTCTAGTCTTATCTCTTAGGGATATTGATATCATTTAGATGTAAACTTGATAGTTCTTTCCTTTCTGCCTTAGATTTATGTATCTTTCCCTCACCTTTATTGTTATCTATGAAGGAAAATATCCTTTTTGTCCTATATCTGCATTTTTGTTTCATCGGTTATCTTTTTTTATTTGCATCTGATTTTTTCCCTTGTTATTTTACTGTCAAGCCCAAACAGACATGCTTATGAGTTCCCTAAACCAAAATGACTTAACTTTTCCTAGTCTCTTGCCCTCTCCATCTTATCTCTTCTCTATCACCATACTTAAAAAGGTAGTTTACCCTGCATTGATCTTTTTACTTCCTGTATATTACGCTCTCTTTAACCTAGTAGTTCTCAGCTGGAAATATGTAATTAGAATCACCTGTGAGGCAAAAAAACAAAAGCTGCCTACGTATGCCCTTTTTAAGACCTTCTGAATTAGGGTTTTTCCAAACTTCTCTGATAAATATCTCCTGAAATGCTTTTAAATATGCAGATTACCAGACTTCTTTTCCTGGAAATTTTGATTCAGGAGATCTGAAATTGATTCAGGAATTGATGGGTTTTTAGCAAGAGTTCCATTACTTGACAAAACTAAAATCTCAGTGTGGAACCTGGCCTTGTGTTTTTTTGAGAGCTTTGCAGGAAATTGTGACAATTAATTCTTGAGTAATCATTGCTGTCTAACTTTCACATATATTATCCTTTTGAATTTGCTCTAAGATTACCAGAGATCTAATTTTCAAATAAAAAATGTTTTATTTATTATTTTAAACTTGTGAAAGTAAAGGGGATAGTCTAATAAATTTCTCAAAAACCCTCACTCAGTTTTAATAATTATCAACTTTAGTGACCTTTTCTATTCTTTTCTGTTTGTATTACCTGACATTGTTGATCTATCGCTTGTTCTTGAAACTTCGTTTTGACAGATAGTATTTTACTGTCCTAGGTTTCCTCCTGTATTGAGTGTTCATTTTCTAACTTGTGTGTCCTGTATAAGCATTTTCATAGTATTTTATTCTAGGCTCATTTTTTTTTCTATTTACTCCTTCGGCCTCACCCCTGGCTGTCCCATTTAAGACCTTGGTTTCATTATTCACTCTATGCAAGCAATTCACAGATCGAAGCGTCTTACTTTGAACTCTCTCCTCTTTTGAGCTGCAGATTTATACCTGCCTATTAGGCATTTAGACATCTGAAATTCTAATTATACTGGGAGTGCCAAGAAAATGTATACAAGTTGATACTTTGGTCCATGTTGCTCAAGCAGTAGTTTGCTGTAATTAGAAGTGTCTGGACGCTGATGGTAACCACTTTGAGCGCCTCTTGTAATTGCAGAAGTCAAGCGTGACTTGTATTTATCTTTTGCTATCGGTATATATTGAGTATTACAATTTTAATAGTTTTTTCCTTTCTTAAAATATGTATACATTTTTTGAGCACCCTCTGTATATAGCATATACGCGTACCTGCTTCTTCTACTTTCACTTCATCTGTTATACTTCCATTTCCTGGGCTGTTAGAGCCCCCTCTCTAGTTCTTCTCTTGTTAAGTCCAATTCATCCTGCACATTCCTATCTGATGTACCTTAAAGTATAGCATGAGTCTTATACTTTCCTGCTTAATAACCTTCATTGCCTCTTCATTTCCTGCTACATTAGTATAGCCTTGTGATATGGTTTCATTTTTGAGACTTAATCAGATACATAATTCAAGTATTTAAATAAATTAAAATATTAAAATGCAGTTGTATCTGTGAAAGTTTAGTGAATTAAAGATTTGTCTGCTTTTTAAAAGAAAAGGACATGATACCTAATAAGTAACATGGTTTTCATTTGAGGTTTTTAAAGTTATTCTGCAAAAATAGTACAATGATTACTAGTATAATTAAGTAGAATGTAAATCTGTGCTTCATCTACTTATTTTCTATGAAAACCCATGTATTTACCTTTGTCACATATGTATGCAATTTTTGAAAATTTAGTTAAGAAAATATGGCCTTTAAGCCTTTCAGTTTATGGAGTACAAAATAAAGACTTTAGTGATGTATATATACTCACACTGGTAGGAATAGGTACTCAACAGATCTTTAGTGGATTTGTTATAAGTTAAAATAAAAAGCTTCAAATAGTATTATTTTGATGATACAGAAAATAAAAATTTCACTGATACAAAAATCAATGTGCTGATTTTAAAAGCTATTTCTCATGTTTTTAGGGTGAGAATCCTTTTGAAATTCAAGATCATCCTCAAGATCAGCAAATAGAAGGAGATGAGGAAGAGGAAGAGAAGATTGATGAACCTATTGAAGAGGAGGAGGAAGAAGAGGAGGAAGAAGAAGAGGAAGTGGGAGAAGGAGAGGAAGTGGGAGAAGGAGAGGAAGTGGAAGAAGTGGAGGAAGTGGGAGAAGGTGGAGAAATAGAGGGAGTGGGCAGTGTAGAGGAAGGGGGGGACATAGAGGGAGTGGGGGAAGAAGGGACAGTGGAGGAAGAAGAGGCAGTGGGGGAAGGGGAAGGAGTAGGGGAAGCAGTAGGGGAAGGAGAGGAAGAAGCAGCAAAGGAAGAAGCAGCAAAGGAAGAAGCAGCAAAGGAAGAGTCTGTCAACTTGCCTGTTGAGCAACATGAAGAAAATTAAATATAAGGTAGTAGATTTAAGAAAAGCTTTAAATTTGTCCTAATGTGGGAAAGGGTAAGAATTTTAATAGTTTAAAATATGAGCGTTAACACCCATGTTGCATGCATTCTACACATTAAAAGTTGTTTTATATAATTTCTAAATGTTTGGCATTTGTTTAATAAAATGAAAGTAAGACTTTTAGTTTAGTTTTTATAGCTATCAAACTTAGATTCGATAAATTGTTTGTATAATTTTTAAGCTTAGTTTTTATTACTTTATTGGTGTTAGGATAACAGATATGTATTGTTAGTATATCTATTCTAATCATTTGAACTTAAATGCTGCTCTTGGGAGTATATATTCAAATGTGCATTAATGTTTTGAATACTTACCCTGGAAGAGATAAATTGGGCAAGTATTTTGTGCTCTGTGTATTTTTTTACTGCATTGGACATTGAATAGTAATTTGCGTTAAGATACGCTTAAAAGGCTTTTTGTGACCATGTTTCCCTTTGTAGCAATAAAATGATTTTTACAAAAACTCTCCCTGGATTAGCAATTTTAAATGAAACAGTTCATCAATTAAATGAGTATTTAAAATCAGATTTGCCTTAATGCATGAGTTCAGCTCAAAAGTATTTCAAGATGATTGAGAAGACAAATTAAAAAATTTTCCTCAGTCATCATATTTTTAAAAAATATTACTAAATTATTTTGTAAACATATTTCAAATAGATGTCAGTCTATAACTGACCTGTTTATATTTGTTTTGATTCATTTCTTTGTTCCTGTGTCAAATCTTGAAATCTTCTAAAAAATACATTTGAATACAAATAATTTTTCATAGTTGTGTTCTTTTGTCATATCAGTTTTTGGCTGAAGAACCAAGAAGCAAATGATCACTTTCATAAAAAAAAAAAATATTTCTTTCTTGAATATTTCTCACCTTGTTAAACTTTTTATGGTTCATATGCTTACATACTCAAAGAAGATGAGATTGATAGTTGACCTATTTTCAAATGACCATATATGTCACTGAACAGCAGCGCTCTGAATCTTTACTCTGGCTTCTTTTAAGAGGGGGACTCTTTCAGTAAAATTAGCTTATCAAAATTTTGAGGCACTAAATGGATCAATATATGGGAATATTAAGTAATTTTAAGGTGTTTAGTGGATGATTGTATGGCATCTGTAGAATTTCACAGATGCTTTTTTTCATACGTCAAAGCTTTTAAAGTTAGGTTTTTGTTTTTGTTTTGTTTTTTTCAGGCCAATATGGGTTCATTGTTGTGGGCTAGATTTGCTGGGAAAATCTAGTAGGCATTTATATCCATCCAATTGTAGGGCTTTGGAGTCAAATAATGTTAGTTGAAGAATGGAGAAGTTTGGATTCTATCTAGGAGTCTGTATTTACCTAAAAAGGCTTCAGAAAGAAAGTCTTTTTTGCTCAGGAGTTCAGATTTTAAGGCTGTTAGGACTTGATCAACTCTCTTGTTTCTCCTTTTTAAAAAAATATTTGTGGAAGGGCTAATGTGAAAGAAGGGTATATCCCTTTGGGTTAAAATTAGTAGGTTCTTTTGGCTCTATGAAGGGTGGGTTTTTTTTTTTGTTTTTTTGTTTTTTTTTGTTTTTTTTTTTTTAAAGAAACTTTTGGAAAGAATCCTGTATGAAAAGAATCCTGCATAACAACTTGTACATATTGTACAAATTATCCAATAGGATGTATATCAATTTGAATTTCTGAAGCATAAAACAAAATGCACTTAATAATACCTTGCAAATAAGCTAGTCTGAATAAATATTTTTAGATGTTTCCCACAAAAATTACTACTTAGATGTTCTTTGCTATCTCGCATTTTAAAACATTTATCGGGTTATCCGAAAAGTCATGAACGAGGTTGAGATGACAAAATAAAGTCATTGATCGAGTCAAACCCACGTTACACGACACGAGAGATCGCAGAAACATTGAACATCATTCAAGCATTCACAACCACCTGAAGAAGCTGGGATATATAAGCAAGCTCAATATTTGGGTTCTGCATGAACTCAAATTCATTTGACCTCGTATATAAACATCTGCGATATGCTCATTAAATGTGAGGAAAACAACCCTTTTTTGAAGCGACTGATAACTGGTGATGAGAAGTGGATTGTTTACAACAATGTGGTGCGCAAACGGTCTTGGTCCCGACGTGATGATTTGCCTCAAACCACATTGAAAACAGACATTCATTAGAGGAAGGTTATGCTCTCAGTGTGGTGGTATTAAAGGTGTGTTTTTTGAGCTCCTACCAAGGAACCAAACAATTTGAATATGTACTGTCGGCAATCGGACAGTTTTCAACGAATCCATCATCCAGATACGTCCAGAGCTCGTTAATTGTAAAGGAGTTGTGTTCCATCATCACAATGTGAGACCACACACCAGTTTGATCACCCGTCAAAAATTATTGGAGCTTCGGGCCGGCTAAGTGGCATGGTGGTTAAGTGCTGGCTTGGGAAGCCAGTGGCCCTGGTTCGGATCCCACATATGAGGGCCAGTAACACTGCCCTCAAAAAAAAAAAAAAAATATTGGAGCTTGGATGGGATGTGTTGCCACACCCACCATACTCACCTGACCTTGTGCCATCAGACTTCTACTTGTTTTACTCTCTTCAAAACTCCTTGTGTTCAATTCAGAGTAGGCTGTAAATCAGCACCTTGTTCAGTTTTTCGCCAATAAAGATAGGTCCTATGAATGAGGAATTATGAAGCTCACTGAAAGATGGCAAAAGGTTATTGAACAAAATGGGCAATATATCATTGATTAATCTTTGTTCTTTATGTAAATAAATGACCTTTGAAAAACACACAATACATCATGACTTTTCCGACAACCCAATATATCCAAATCTTTTTAGCGTGGCATCTGGGGCTCTTATGTGTTTTATTTCTTGCCTGCTTCTCCAGCCTTATATCTCAGTCTTAACATATTTGTATTAACTTCCTGTCTTCATAAACATCTGCATTTATGATCTTGCTTCAGGAGACAGTGATTCCTAGAGTTGCCAATATTTGACTATAACGACTATAACATTGACATTTTATAATCACACTTATAAAATATATTTTATAATATATCATAATTTAGTATAAATATAATAGTATAATCTTTCTAATGAGATGACATAACTGAAAATACCTATAGAAATTTGTATACCGAAAGTCATGGATATAGAGAAAAAAACTACAAAGGCAAATGTCGGTAGCGTATATGTTATAATGTATTTGAGAATTCTATTTTTATGGGTAAATTTACTATTGTAGAGGTAGATTGTATCAGGCTATCTTATTATCAGACTTACATTGTTTAACATTTGCTATTTTGAATACAAACTTTAATGTATTTTAAAAAATACATAGCATAAAATCGATCACTTTAACCATTTTTGAGTGTACATGTATGCCATAGAGGCATTAATGGCAACAAGAAAAGATTTGATTACAGTTTGACATCCACTGTAGTTCTGCCGATGGACAGAAAATGGAATAGTCTGACAGAAGTGTTTTAGTCCATCTGACAGTTACAGTTCATATTATAAATCAACAATTTGACATTATTTGATAGTTATTGTCCCTACTGTGACAACTGGATCTCTGGTTTGCAAATACAAGCAGAGAGCTGCAAGGCTGGAGGGCTGATCCTTGGCAGTGGTAAATTCAGTCAGCACTGCCACCATTTGAGGCCTCTTTGGAAACTAGGCTTTTCCTGTTTTTCCCTTCCCCTTCTGATTTTTTTTTAATTTAACTTTTTGTAAAACAAATTTATATATTAGTGGTAGGGGTGAGCTGGTGTTGATGGTGACAGGAGATGGCCTCGTGGTGACTGGGAGTGTGGAAGGGAACTACAGCAGCTTGGTTACTGATGAATATAAAGTATGATTTGTGGAAACTTCTGGATCAAAATGGCATACTGGATTTAAGTCATTCTACAGTTCTATTAAAATTACAGAAAATATACAATGATAGAAAATTACACTAATAAAGATACATTCATAACCACACTAGAAAGAACAAAGGTGCTGTGAGGCATTTCTAGAAGATACAAAACAAGGAACCAGATCTTAGTGAATCAAAGAACCATACCACATTTGGATTAAAGTAATTCCATTTTTAGAAGCAGCTATGGGTGGCTATAGTATAAACCACATTTTTAAAGGACCGAGGAGTTAAGCCAGTTTCTGACTCGAGTTATTAGTCTGTAGAATTCCTCCAAGCTAAAGCCATAACACAGCTTGCTGTTTGCCAAATAGAGTAGGACTTGATATAGTAGATTCCCAAAGCATATAGAGGAGCCATCAAAGTGTGGCAATGCCCTTGGTGTTTTGTGGATACCACAAGGAGCTTTGATTCCTCATACTTAGAAAACAGGCAAAGAAAACCCTGGGGTTCTTCAGTTCCCATTTTTCCTACGGCTCCTCTCTCTTTCCTCACACAGTTAAAATGCTAGGTTCCTTGGAGTCAAAGTCTTTGAGGGAATTTCACTCAAACAGAAACTTCAGGTAACAATATTGAAAAATCCAGTAGTTGGCAGACTGCCATCTGTAAGCCTCCCATCGTCAGTTTTTGTGTGGTTTGTTTTAAAGGGTTGTAGAAAAAAAAGATATGACAAAAAAACCTATGTGCCCCTCAAAGCCTAAAATACTAACTGCCCCTTTACAGAAAAAGTTTGCTGATCCCTAGGTTCTCATTTACCAATATTGATAGACAATCCAGAAACAGCCAACATTTAAGAAAGAATCACGTGAAAGGCATTGAATTTAAAAAGCAGAAATAATTCTGGGGGAACAATTCAGGAAAAAAAACTAGAGAGGATAATTAGTATTATATGTACTAATAATTAGTAATATAATTTTATATGTAATCAGATATATATCATAATCTTCAAAGAAATTTTAGAGATTGCATTAATATTAAAACTGCTGACGGCTGTGAAAAATATCTCAAAAAATAGTTGCTAAAATAAAAATCTCTAGGCCAAGTAGTTGAATAAAACATGGCTGAAAGCAAATTTCTGAGCTAGAATTTTGAGCTGAGTGATACTTCCAGAATCTTATAAGAAAAGGTTAAATAGATAGAAATTATGAGAAAATTTTAAGAGACATAGAAAATCCAGGTAGCTGCCATCCACGTAAAATTAAACTTCATGGGCCGGCCAAGTGGCGCATTGGTTAAGAGCTGGCTTGGGACGCCAGCGCTGCGGTCGGGATCCCACATATGAGGGCCAGTGACACTGCCCTCTACAGCTAACAACAGCTCCACCTGGAGCTGGGCTGTGCAAGCCCTGGCGGCGACCGTGTAGGCTGCAGCCCCTGCTGCAGTGGGCTGCCATAGGCTACAGTGAGTGGCCAGCAGCCAGCCTGAGCTGCCAGTGGCCACGGTGAGCGACCATCCAGAGGCCGGCGACCGGTCTGCCTCATCCGGGAAGAGCACAATGACGATACCAACATGGGCCAGGGAAACAACGTCCTCTGCAACTAGACTGAAGAACAAAAAGACAGCAACTTGTCTGTTCCCCTCCCCCAATTCCCAATTTAAAAAAAAAAAAAATTCATGAGGTTAGGCGCAATATGTATAGAGAATTCACCATGGACTATCCCATATATATCACTGTGCCAGGTGCATGGTAAGTGCTCAATATTTTCAAGTCAATGAATATTGTGTATGTATGTATGTATGAGTTCCAGAAGATGAGAACATTAAAAATGGAAAGTAAATAATAGGGGGAAAAAATTCTGATGGAAGACTGACATCATTAAAAGACCCGAACACTGAGAAAAAAAAAATGAAAAAGGAGACATACACTGAAAATGCATCTTGACAAAATTTCTGTAATCCCAGGATAAAGAAAAATCTCAAAATGTTTAAAGAGAAACAATTTACTTACTAAGGAGAAAAGAATCACATTGGTCACAGACTTGTCATCAGTACGCTGGGATGCTAGAAGATATTTTTAAAATTATGAGGGAAAATCATTTTGAATTTAGAATTCTATCTTGAGTCAAACATTTTAAGAACGAGGGCACAATAAAAGACATTTGAATAATTCTGGAACGTAGAAGGACTCAAATTCAAAACTATACAACATGATATCAAATTACATAATGCAAAACTTGACAAGGAGAAATCGACAAACTTGTAGTCATATCTAAGCATTTGAACATAGCTTTTTCAAAAATCAGATAAAGTTCAAAATCAAGGACATATTGTGAATCAAACAATTCACAAACTTTGATAGAGTATTTCTTTTCAAATATCAAAATGACCAGGACACAGGCCACAAGGAAATCATACTGGCTTCATCCTTTTTTCACAATGCAATAACCTAGAAATTAAGTCAATAGCAAAAAATCATATAATAAAATTCTAATCAGTTATATAAAGAAAACTTGTAAATGCTTGCATTTAAAAAAATAAAAAATTATGAAAGGTTAAGAAAGAGTATTCCTATTTTACTTAAGCTGTTGTAGATTGTACAGAAATCTGAAACACCTCTGAGTTTGGTCTCTGAGGTTGGCATATCCCTTATTCCAAAATATCAAAGATCACTATAGCAATTTCACTTAGGAACAAGTGAAATCAGTGACAAAATAACAATTCAAAAGAATACGTGTCAGGGCAAAGTAGGATTTATCCAAAGAATACAACACAATCTATTACTGTAATTCAATACATTCGGAAATGTATTACTGTAACTTTTTAAAACGAGAAAAAAAAATTTTTTTTCTGAAATTTAACACTCCAGATTTAAATTCTGTCAGGCTAGGACTAGAAAGAAACCTCTTTAAATTAGCTGAGATCTACCAAAAATGTTCAGCAAATTGTCCACATTCAAGTCAGGATCAATCCTGTTGGCTACGCAACAATCACGTACCCATCCAAAAGAAAAAGCAGTATTAGGCAGAGACAACACAGTCATTATTTCAGGCAATGTGATTGTGGAGACAGTACATGCAAGAGAATCGAAAAACTTAGAAATAATAAAAGATAGCTCTGTATTATTATAGTTCAACATACACAAGTCTGTAGCTTTCTATAGACTAGTTTCAGGCAATTGGAAATGTGATTTAAAAATTCCCATTTGCAATAAAATCTGAACTACATCCTATCTAGGAATTAATGGGCAACGTACAGATCCATATGAGGAAAACTATATTTTTATGAAGGCTATAAAACACCTGAATGAATAGATAAACATTCTGTGTACCTATCTATTAAAAATATTGTCATGTCAATTACCTTCAAATGAATAATGGGATTTTATTACTAACAATTAGTGTTGGCTGTGAGAGCAAGTTAAAAATAACTGGCTTGGGCTGGCCGAGTGGCGCGGTGGTTAAGCGCTGGCTTGGGAAGCCAGCGGCCCCAGTTTGGGTCCCACATATGAGGGCCAGTGACACTGCCCTCAAAAATAAATAAATAAAATAACTGGCTTAAGCAGGATGTAAGTGTTTTTCTCATAAAAGTTCAGGCAGCCAGTGGTGTCTTTTCAGGTGTCAGAGACATGCTCCCTCCATATTGTTCTGCCTCCTTCAAATCGTCTGATCTCCAGTGTTCCTGTCTGTATTCCAGTCAGTGGAGAGGAAGAAGAGAACGAAGACACACACCTTCACTTTAAGAACAGGTCCCAGAAATAGCATCTATGTTTCTACGTTAATCCCACTGCTTGAAACAGCCACATGAACACATCTGCCAAGAAGGCTAGAAATTGTATTGGGTTGTCGGGAAAGTCATGATGTATTGTTTCTATGCACAAATGCGTCATGACTTTGCTGACAACCCAATATTTATTCTATATGGCCATGTGTTCAGCTAAAAAGGGGTTTTATTAAAGGAAAAGGGAAAAATAGATATTAGGTTACTACTAGCAGCATATGCCATTTCAGCTGATTCAAAATTCATATGCAAAGTAACCCAGAAAAGAACAATGAGGAATATGTGGCTTATATTTCTTACTAGAAACATACAACAAAACTACAATAACATAGCAAAGATAGATTAATGAATCAATGAAACGGGTTAAAGAAACAGACATGTAATATCTGATAAAGTAGTATATGATAAAGATTTTTGAATCATCGGTAAAAGATAAAGTAGCCTGGGAGTGATTTGGAGACAGAATAGTCACACTGGTGAAAGAATAGATGTCTACACACAAAAATGTCAAGTGGATTAAAGAGAAAGGTTTAAAAAAAACTACATAAGTACTAATATAAAATGTAAGAAAATAATTTTGGGGTGGAGGTCTTCCTAAACAAGATATAAACCCCAGAAGATAAGGAAAAATACCGATAAATTTGGTACATAAACTACAGCAGGGTGAAAGATACCCTAAAAGAAGGGGATAAAAAATATTTGCAGTATATGTATATAAGAGACAAAAGATTAAGTCAATAAAGGTCCAATTTAACAATTATTACATTGATAAATATTCCAAGATGTTTACTATCCACTTTTAGTGAGGGAAACAGGTCCTGTCCCAGATAGTTGATGGCTGAATAAATTGTTTCACCTTTTTCAGAGGGCAATTTGAAAGTAGCAAAATTTTAAATGCACATGCTATTTGATCTCACCTATAAATAGCTATTCATTTTCCTGAAATTACAAATTTCTGAAATACACATGAATGCAAAGATAACTTATTTCATCTAATCTAAAATGTGTTGGGGCTAATGCTTTTTTACTATTACCAGAAGGCGTCAAAGAAAGATTTTTGCACAGCAAGTGCCAGCTGGCTGACAGTGATGGTGAAATGCCATCAATTGTCAGAAGCATTCCAGCCCCAGAGATAATAACATATGGGAAGAAAAGTGTGTCTAAGAATTGCTGAACCAAGGTGTATTTAAAAGAATGGCCTTTGCAGCATCATTTGAAGTGATGAGAAATTGGAAATAAGCTAAATAGCAATAAGGGGAATAATTAAATTATGTACAGCCATAACAATTGAATACTTTTATGGCCATTAGAAAGAATGAGAGAGATCTGTATGCTTTGACATGGAAAAATCTCCAAGATATATTGTGAAGAGGTAAAAAGCAAGTTACAATATAATGTATGTACTAGAGTTTTACTTAGGAAAACTACATATATGTATATATGTAAATATAGAAATTCCAAAGCATATATTTGTATTGAAATGCATAAAAGTATATACAAAAGAACAAAAAACATCTGAAAGGATACTCAAATAGCGTTTATGTGTAAGAAAGGAATTTGCATTGGGTCGGCAGTGACTTTTTTAACCTGTTTTTTTTTTTTTTTTTTAAAGATTTTATTGGAGGAGGGGAACAGTGTTGGGGAATCGGGGAAGGGGAACAGACAAGTTGCTGTCTTTTTGTTCTTCAGTCTAGTTGTGGAGGACGTTGCTTCACTGGCCCGTGTTGGTATTGTCACTGCGCTCTTCCCGGTGAGGCAGTCGCTCGCCGGCCATTGGACGGCTGCTCACGGCGACCCACGGCAGCTCACAAAAGCGCATGCCAGCTGCCGGCCAACCCCACTGCACCTATGCCATCGCTGGCGACTCATGGCAGTCCCAACTCCGGGTCGAGCTGTTGTTCACCATCTTAGCTGTAGAGGGCGCAGCGTCACTGGCCTTCATGGGGGACCCAAACTGGGGCTCTGCTGCTCAGAGCTGGCGTCCCAAGCTAACTCTTAAGCAACGCACCACTCAGCTGGCCCTACCTTTTGTTTTTTAAACAATAAGGATATAATCATGTGTCGTGTTTATAATGTAAACATTTAAAAGGAATCTGAAAAATACAGAGAAGTATTAAGAGCGAAATAAAAAACCACCTAGAATCCAACCATGCATATCATAGCACTGCTAATAGTGTTTATTTCCTTGTAATCCATTTACTTTTGTGAATAGGTAGATGTTGGTACTGTTCTTTGGGGTAGGAGAACAGGAAGAGGAGTCAGTTTAGGTGAGAAAGATGATAAATCAGTCTGGGGGCATGTCAAGCTGGTATTGCCTATGGGACAGTGAAATAGTGATATCAAGTAAGCAATTGGATCTGTGGGCATGGAGCTCAGGGGAGCTTATGATCAACATAACAGTATTAATGCTTTCTCTTTCAAGTGACGAGTTTTAATATTCATGTGTCTGATGCAAATAAAAATGTAATTTCTTGTGGCTGCATAGTGTAACACAGCTTTTAGCCTTGGAACTCAACAGATCACTTGCTTTCCTGCTATACCCTTCCCCCTACCCCAGCTGTACCATTTTGTAGTTTTGTCTATTTGGAAAAACATTTAAATTAAGAAAAGCCTGTTTTCTCATCTGTAAAATGAAGATAATGTTACCATCCTTACATGTTGATAAAATAATTAAATGAGTGTAAGTAAATACCTAACACTGTCTGGGATGCTTAGTTGGCTTTCAAAATTTAAGTTTTAGTTTTTCTACTGTTACCTAAATATCAGAGCTAATTTGTTTATTTTTAAATTAGTGATGAAAGAGAAAAGGAAGTATTGGCTTGGTAAATCCTTATGTAAAATTAATACAGAAATTTAGGTGTTTTCAAATTTATCTTAACCTATTTTTGACCTTTCATAACTTGTTTTGAAGATGAGATCTACTCATTTTTCCATAAGGTTTGCACAGGACTTTGGTCAAAATGAAAATCACAACCCGATAATTTGATATAATTGAAGGGAAATAATTCATGGATGTATCATTCCCAGTAACTTGTTCCTTTGGCATCAGAGGACCTCAACGGACAAGGATATTAACAACCTGCTGATAATGTTAGACCTCCAAACTGAGCCACCCACAAAGAGTTAAATAACTCCCCTCAACTGGGATTCGAATTGCTTGTCAGCACCGAGGTCACTCTCACTGTTAAATGACAGATGTTTTCCTGAAAATCCCTTGTATCTCTTCCTGTGATATAAAGTGCAGTGCTGGCAACAACAGGGTGGTGTGCTTTAATAACTGTTACATTTATTCTTTAGAGAGTTTACAGAGATGTCCTATTGCTTCTGGAGGACTCCCTCGACACCCGCCTGCATTTTCTTTTTGCATAATGGCTACAGTGTGGAGCCACCGGACTCTCTGTAGTCTAGCTCCTATATCCTTGGTTCAGTATAACCAGAATACTCATAAATCTCTTCCAGTAGCTTTCTGCAGCAGCTGGGATATGACAGTGATGTCCCTGATCTATAACCCAGACAGTCCTCGGGTGAACAGGCAGACCAATCCAAAGCTACTACGTCAGATAAAGTGATGTTGTTTGCACATCTCAGTGTCCTCAAGAGGAAGTCATGTAATACTCCCAATTTGTATTCCGCATAAAATTCCTTTTACAACTTATAAACTTCCTATAGGGAACAAACGTATCCATCTAAAGAATGCTGAACATATGACTATGTAATGTAACTTTAAACTCAAAAGGAATTGGCTGAGTTTTTGCATCCTGGAAGCTGAAAGCTTTGAAAGAACCCATGATTTCTGTTTAAGTATAACATTCTTTACTTTGGAATTCTAATCAAGCCAGGTTTTCCTGAGAACCTGGGTTTGATGTGCAATGTTTGGGTCATGACTGGTTAATATAAATATTTGAATTGCATATATCATGAGACTTAAGTATTTTATTCATATTCATCACAAAATTTAATTGATTTATTATTTGTACCTTATTGACTGATAGTTGAGGCAGCTAATTAAATGATTCCTATTATCACATTAGTGCATTAGAGAAACCTTGACTAAATGATATATTGGTGTTTGTTATTTGCACGGTATTTCCTAATTCTCTCTAGACCAGGGATTCTCAATCCTGTCACTGCTAGTATTTTAGACTGGATAATTCTCTCTGGCGGGTGGCTGTCCTGTGCATTGTAGGATGTTTAGCAACATCCTGGCTTCTATTTAATGGATCCCAGTAACATATCCCAGTCATGACAGTCAAAAGTGTTTACATTGACAAGTGTCCGCTGGAAGGCAAAATCTCCCTTAGTCCAGAATCACTGGTCTAGATACATTAAAAGTAGTTGGGTGTGGAATTTGAACTCTAAATGTTCTGCTTGAAGATACTTGGATTAAAAAAAAAAACGCCACCTGAGATTTACCTGTTCTATAAAGAAGCATTCCTGGGTTTTCTTGACCTTTTCTTCCTCTATTCACAAATAAACCATAGATATTTCTTTCTTCACTCAATGCTGCAGGCACTGCTTTCCAGAAAGGAATTTTTCTTTTTTCCTGTCTCCAGCTAGCACAGTGTGTGGCATGTGAAAGATGCTCAGAAGATGAATTGTTTTTTTTTTTAAAGGTAGCTATTTTATTTTGCTTAATGTTATCTCTTTAATTTTTATAAGCCTGTGAGACTTTATTTTCATGATATATTATTATTTGTTCACCTAATATATATTGAGTGCTTCCTCTGTGCCGGATAATACTCATGCTTGGAGCTGAAGATACAGTTTTGAACAAAATGAACATACTCCTTGTCCTTAGGAGTCTTACAGATGATTAAAAGGCAATTCCATTTCAGGAATAACCTGCTTACTTAGGCCTGTCGGCCAACACTGGTTTCCAAACAAATCCAAATCATGTAGGGCTTAGAAATCATCTCTATATAAACAAACAGCATGTAATACACATGTCCTATAGACTTTAGGTGTTTCTCTCTGCTTCAGAGATCCCAAATTATTTCTTCTAGTTTGTCCCACACTCCAAATCATCAAAAAAGGAAATTTGGAGTCAACGGTGGTGGGATTATCTTTAGGTAGTGATGAATGAGGAAGCAGTGCTCTGATTTTTAACTGGTCTCTTCCCAACAACTGGCCCGCCAGGAGTCTAGAGAGGCAGCTTTCCAAGAAACCACAGGTTTTTTGAGTGAGAAAGAAAAGATGTTGAATAGCTTGCTTCCTCCTCTAGTTACAAATGTATCCCTAAGTTTCATTAGGATTAATCAGTTGTCTGTGGGTACTGACAGGATATGGTTAAAAAATAATTTAAATTCTCCTGCTCTTACCTCTACCTGCTCCCTAACTTACTCTTTTTGGTTGCCCTGTGAAGACCCCCGCCCCACCTCACTCCAGCTTTCCACGTACACCAGGGAGTGTCCCACATACGTTCATGAATTATTGCTCACATTACAAGCAGTCACTGCCAAGGACTGAGGTCTCTCTGCATGACATCTCTGAAAACGTCATTTGAATCTACATTTGGTACCATGCCAGCAATACCATATGTGATCCTGCAAATGTCTTCCTGACCTCATCTCTTACCTCTTATTTATTATGCCACAGGTTCACTGGCTTTCTCTCTGCTTCTCTGAGACTTCACACTTGCTCCCGTCTCATAGTCATTGATTTACTGTTTTCTCTGCCCAGAATGCTCTCTTCCCAAACAAACCATTGCATGACTGGTTCCTTTTCATCATTCAGCTAGGTTAAACTGCAGCTTCCTCAGAGAGGAGATCCCACGGAGCCATGCAAATAGACAAATTTGCAGTCATAGCTAAGTATTTGAACATTTATTTGCTTTATCTCCTGTCTCCTTCACTAGAATGAGAACAGAAAGTTTTTCTTATTTGTAGCATATTGTATTAGGATAAGGTTTTTCAACTTGGGCACCACTGACATTTTGGACCAGGTATAAATTCTTTGTTTTGGGGTCCTGTGCATTGTAGGGTGCTTAGTAGCCTCCCTGGTCTCTGCCCACTAGATGCCAGTAACACCCCACCCTAATTTAAGACAACTGAAGGTGTTTCCAGACATTGCCAAATATTGGCCTGGGAGCACCCCCCTGGTTGTTAGCTACTTTATTAGAGAGATCCAAAAGCAGGAAACTTGTGCACCTGAGCATTAAAGAGTTTTTGGAGATACAGTTTATTTGGGTCATTTTTATAATAATGCTGCACAATCTACCCCAAACTCAGTGGCATACAACTATACGAGTATACAATTTTTTTGTTGTTTTTTCTTACTCATGTGCCTGCAGGTTAGCTGGGATTGGGCTTTTCTTGGTTGAGCTCACCTAGGTTTGGCTTCAAGCTGCAGATTTGATCGAGGTCTGTTCCAAATATCTCTTCCTCTCCTTGGATCAGCAGCTACCTGAGTCATGGTGAAAAAAAGATGTGCAAAAAGGCAAGCCCGATCATGCTTGTGTTTTTCAAGCTTCTGCCTTTGTTATATTCTCAAACGTACCATTGATTAAAGCAAGACCCATGGCCAAGATGAAACTCAAATGGCAGGAAGATACACCACCTCCAGGGGGAGGTAGAGGGGATTGAATACTGGCTGCTGGTAATCTGAACCACTAAACAGATCTTTCAATTTTAATTGTTTCCTATTTAGACATAAAACCAATACAGCCCAGAGCAGGAGACATATCTGAGTGATAATCACACTGAAATCTCCCTTGACAATTAAGGTTTTCTTAATGGGTCCTTCTAGCTTTCCCCCGGACCCCACAACCCAGTTCACCCAGCTGGTAAATAGCAGAGCTGGAATTCAGGCCTTGTTTTTTTCTGATTCCAAAGCTTGTGCACTTAACTCTGTTATGAGTACAGTTTAAGTGATGAAGTTTTAAAATTAGGGAATCCACAGAACTTGGTAGCCTCTCCAACTTAATCAGTTACTTCAGCTTGGGCAGAAGTAATGGTCCTGAAATTCAGCTATCTAGTAACGTTTACTACTATTAATTCAAATACTTATTGAATAACACAGATAATACAATGCTCTCTGCTAGGTACTGTGTGTGAGAGAGACATAAAACATGAGGGAAGCATTGAAACATTGTTAATGCACTTAAGAAATTTTTAGTCTAGAAGGAAAAGCAAATGTGCACAGAAAGAATATAAGTTGGAAAGTGATAAATATTAAACTGTAACATACATAAGGATAGAGATCATGTCTGTTTTTGTTTTCCCCAGTGTGCCCAGACCTATCATATATTCCTATACACAGTAGGTACTCAGTAAATACTTGCTCATTTGAACTGGAGAAACAGAATGTGATTGGACTCCAGAGAAAGAAAGATGTGTTCCAGTTGAAATGATTAGGGAAGGCTTTGTGGAAGAAGTGGCATTTGACTTAGGACTTGAAAGATGGAAATGAATTGGATATGAACTGGGAATAGTGGAGGTGGTGGAAGTGAAGTATTCATGGAAGGAGTATCAGCAGGAGCAAGGCACAGAGGAAAAGCAGAGACTCTCTGGGCCGGCCAAGTGGCGCGGTGGTTGGGAGCTGGCTTGGGATGCCAGTGGCCCTGGTTCAGATCCCACATATGAGGGCCAGTGACACTGCCCTCTTAAAAAAAAAAAAAAGAAAAGAAAAAAGAGACTCCCTAGGGCCCAGAGTGTCCTTCCGCGTGGCTGCCGGGTAGAGCACTTGATGACGGAAGTGGAATCGGCGGGTGGCAGGTCAAGGAGGACCTTGAATGCCAGAGTAAAGGATGTGAATTGTATTCTGAGGTCAGGAGACAGGGAGGGACACCAAACAGAGATGTACTTCAGGAGAAATCTGTCAGCAATTTAAGATGTACTGGAGTGAAGAAATCCTGGTTTGAAGTGGTGACTGTCGTTAGAAGGTTAGTGTTACAGTAAACATGGAAACAGCAAGGACCCAATGAAGGCCTAACTCAGGGTGACGGTGGAGAGGAGGCAATAGATTTGAAAGATGTGTACAGGAGAAGGCAGTACCTGCAATTCATTGCATGCAGGGGGCCAGTGAGAGGAAAAAATAATCAAAGATGGTATAGGTTTTTTTGTTTGTTTGTTTGTTTTGCTTTTTTAAGGAGGGCTCAGCTCACGGTGGCCCATGTAGGGATTGAACCAGCAGCCTTGGTGTTATCAGCACCATACTCTAACCAACTGAGCTAACCAGCTTCCATCTTGAGTGACTGGAAAATTGTAGTGCCATTAAAAGAAATCAAGCTCCCTAAAGGAAATCCTCATACCGGCTGGTCTGTGAGGAAAAATGCTGTTGGGTTTCCGCCATTTTGAGTTTGACGATCTTGTTCGATATCCAGGTCTAAGCAAAGCCTGGTGGTTAGGGTTAGAGATTTTTCCATCAGTATGGAAGTGATGGCTGGAGTCAGGATAATTCCAGGGAGAGCAAAGACGGGCCCATTCTGGGAGCCGCATCTACAGTGGGTTCTTATTTGTTTTGTTTTTTGAGGGCAGTGTCACTGGCCCTCATTTGTGGGATCCAGCTCTTAACCATTGCGCCTCTCGGCCGGCCCCACAGTGTTTTTTTGAGTGCTGCCGTCAGGCAGGGCCTCACGGAGCTTAGCACTGCGATTCTGTAACCAGTATTTAGCTAGTAATGGGGTGGAGATGATAGATGATGTTTTCGAAACCATTACGTTTCGGAGGTATATGTGTAAGAAGTGTCCTTCAATGATTTAGAGATTTTGAATTCTCTCCTAGGCAGTTTTTATAGTGGAAGGCAGAGGGCAGCAGAGACCCACTTTTCAAAGGAGATTTAGGCTCTAAAGGCAGAAGAAAGGTTTTTTTGTGTTTTTTTTTTCTTCGCCCCTGCATGTATTTTGGTTAATAAAACCATACCCCTCCCCTTTTTAACGTCGGAGAACATAACTTGTTACTTAAGTTGCTGTCTTTGGGTATAGTATGAGTATCTGAAGCTTTCCTCGGAGAGCCTGTCTCCAAGGTGATTATGTTAGCCTCTTTTAAAGGAAAGAGTTAAGAACTTATTTACTTATGATGGACTGATATTATTTTAATGGAAGGCATAGGGTTAGAGTTGCAAAAGGGAAGTTTTAGCCTGTGGACTATCTCCATCCTGAAGATTGTTTTTTATTTAAAGAAAAAAAAAAGTCCATCACAGTAACACTTATGCAACATTTGGTACCATAGCTGTGGTAAGTACAGCCTACAGTCCTTGTCACTGCTCCTGGCTGGGTTTGCTCAAGTCCGGCTGACCTGGGATATGGGTGGGCAATGAAGCCACACTCAGAAATATAACTGTATTTCTTTGGGTTTTTAACCTAACACTCTATTGTGGTATTTCTAGTCCTTTCCAACCTGTCATTTTACCTCTCGGCCTCCTTCTACTGTCAGGACTGCCGGTGAAGCAGGTGGCACTGGCTTCTCATTTCTGTTCCTAGAGCTGGGTTATGCCATCCTCCACTGGGTGCCGCCACCGCTGGGCCCTGAGCAGTGGCTCCTACTGTGGCTCTTCAGTGTGCCTGCCATGCTGGGCCCCACGCAGAGCTGCAGGGCATGCTTCTCTGCGGGTGCTATGCTTTGTCACCTGGACAAGGACCTTATGTCTACCCTGCACATTACCGTATCCAGCACCAGCGTTATGCCTGCAGTAGAGCAGGTACTTGATCTTTTTTTTTTTGGATTATTATTCAAAAGGCACCAAAACCTTCGTAGCCCAGTGCCTTAAGGCATTTCAACTATCATATATATATATACAGGTTTGTTTTTTGTTTTTTTCAGTTCTTTTACTTGCACTTCCCCATCTCCATGTTAGACATGTGTCCATGGGGATGAGTACAAAAGGCCAACTCTCCTGGTTCCAA
Organism: Aselliscus stoliczkanus; assembly: GCA_033961575.1. Classification (NCBI taxonomy): domain Eukaryota; kingdom Metazoa; phylum Chordata; class Mammalia; order Chiroptera; family Hipposideridae; genus Aselliscus; species Aselliscus stoliczkanus. The sequence continues at coordinate 112,273,166 of CM066730.1, read as the reverse complement.
GAGGAAGGTGGGGGCAGCGTGTGGATAACGGGGCGCTCGGTGCCAGTGGCTGAGTTGGGCTGTCTGTGGCAGGACTGGCCTTTGTACGTTTGATCTGTACCCTGGTCACACTGTTTTTCTGCCATGCTTTGATCACGCTGTTCCCCTGAAACCTGCAGGCCTGTGTTCATGCTGTTTTCCCCCTTGGGATGGCCTTCCTCTTTTCTGTTTCATGAACTTCTTTTTCCTGCCCTACTTTTTTTCTTTTTTTCTTCGTAACACTTATCTCTTTCTACCAAGTTATGTAGTTTATCTAATTATGTTTCTTGTTGGTCCTCCCATCCTTCTACTAGAATGTCAGCTCCATGAGAGCAGGGTTCTTCGTTTTGTTCACTGCTAGATCCCAAGCACATAGAAGACTGCTTAGAACATAACAGGTACTCAATAAATATGTGTTCAACGAACAAATGGATCCTTGAAGTTTTGACTCTAATGTCATCGCCTCAGTGAAGCCTTCCGTGTCCGATTTCTACTCCCATTCCTGGATAAAATTTGTTTATCTGTTTATATTCCATAGCAGTTTGTTTTTGTTTGCATTATAGCACCTGTATGACAGTTCCTTTATATTTCAATAAAAATGCAAATAATGTAACAGAATATTAAATTGGGGGTTTTGGTCGAAGCACCAAGATGCAATAGGTATGAAATTTCAGTTAGGTAACATCCAAAGAGAAATTTTCATGAGTTTCTTGACTCTTAGAAGAAAGCCCCACCCACATTGTGGATATTGCAAGATCAAGAGAGTGGAGTGCTTCTTTTGAAGGAGCTGTGTTGTGAACTCGCCACCCCCACCAGGTGGAGTGGAGAAGGTGCTGTACCTTCAGCTGGAGTCTGTGGAGGGGCCTCAACAGGAGGAGGTGGAAATAGGAGTCTCTGGCTGTTGGGGAGACACATCCCTGCTGTTTGAGTCCTGCCTAGAAATCATAAAAGGCAGAGACTGGCTGGCCTGCAGCTGTGCCACAGGTGATGGGCGACGCTTCCAGAGTTTGTGGGGGAAGTCAGGATTTTCCCTTGGAGCAAATGTGAGCCATGTGGGAGTCTGAGCCAGTCTGGACTCATTTTAAATCTTTGCCAAGATGGCTGCCTGGAGGCTCCCCTCCAGGAGAGCCAGGTGAGGAAAGGGGTGGCCGGCCAGAGAAAATACATTACCTTGGTAAGAGGCAGGTAGTCAAATATTTCTAAAATATTTTTTTGAGAAGGAGGCTTTGAAGAAATTGTTAGATAGAAAGGGCCCATCTTTAAATACTCAAGGCAGAGAAGGCCTCACATGCAATAAATTTGCCCCAGAGAGAATCAGTCAAAATAAGAACAACCTTCTGTTCCTCTTTACCTCTCTCCCCTCCCACTTTCTTTACTGCTGGCAGGGGGAGAAACCTAATGACAAGCTTGGGGAGAGGAGATGCTGAGGGCTTGGTCCTGTGGGGGAGAGGCAAGATTGACGCCTGTCCTCATCACTAAACGCAGTCAGCCTTTAGCAAAACCCTCCCAGAAATTATTTAACATTAAACGAGGTTAGAAGTGACACCTCTCACATGGGACTGGACATTCTGATTTCTGAATTAAGACAGTTTTCATGACTTAAAGTGACTTAAATCCTCTTTTTTTACCTAAGAACCTTCAGAAATGTTGGGATGATGTGTGAGATTTTGTCCAGGGCCAGTGGAAGTGCTTCCGCCTCTGCATACACTTTAAAGGAGCAGTGGAATCACATTTTGACTACCTCCCAGGAGTCCTGCTTGTTCAGTGCCGGTGACAATAATCACATTAGCTAATGTTCATTGTGTGTCCACTGTCTTCCAGGCACTATGCTAACTATTCATATATTTATCTCATGATTTCACCCAACACCCCTCTATGGAAGTATCTCTTATCCAGTTTTTACATGCAGGAAAACTGAAGATGAAAGACGTTAATTAACTTCCCTGAGGTTTACCTACCAATTAGAAGTAGAGCAAGCATTTAAACCCAGGTGCTCTGACTATGCTTTCATTTAAACCCAGGTGCTCTGACTATGCTTTATTCCTTATTAGAGTCAAATTTCCTCAAGAAGAGGGCTATGTTCATGGCCTTATTCCCCATGCACAGCACGGAGCCTGACATTTAGTGCTCCACAAAAGTTTTAATGAATTGTCCATAGATGTTGTTGATAATATTTCATAGTAACACGAATGAAATTCAGCAAAATAGAGTAATGAGATGCTTAGGCTTTGGAGTTAGTGGACTTGGATTTGAATCCTGGTTCCACCTCTTCATGGCTATTCCGGAAGATTGCTTACCCTGTCTGTGCCTCCGTTTCCTCATTTGTAGGTTGGAATAATAATGCCTACATTATAGTGTTGTGCTGCAGACCAAAGAAGATAATGAAGCACCTTTATAAAGCACCTACCTGCACCTAGCATTTAGCACACAGTATGCATGCCTGCCATGGCGTGTGACTCAACAGTATAACGTTTACTGATTTGGGTTTTGTGTTGCACTGGATGTCTGAATGAGCAGAAGTAGAGTTTGGTAATGGTGGACAGTTAGAGCCAACCCTAAGCAAGACTGTGAAGTACAGCTGAAGCTCTGGGCCGACCCACATGCTGTCTGGCGCCCCTGGCTGACAGGACGCTTCTATTGGTTGGCTGCTCTTCAGTGTTCCCATGTGCCCCTGCTCCCCTTGGAAGGTGTGTGATTACAGTGAGTCCCTGTGCCTGTTCCTCAATCTGCTTATTTGTAATTATAATGACATAATTTAATTAAATATTGTTTAAATGAACGGTGAATGTGAAAAGATTAGAGTACTTTTAGTCACCCCCCCCCCCCCGGCCTTTCTTTTTCTCTCTGATTAGTGGGGGAATTCTGTCCTGATGCTTTTTCTCTTCCTTTTTTTTTTTAAATGAGAAAGGGCTGACTAAACTCATTCATACCAAGACACAAATGACTGCTGCCCCTCTCATGGTCAATTGCATTTTAATAGATGTTTAATGCTTTTGCTAAAGGAAGAAAGCTCTAATTGTGGAAGTTGAGTACCAAGGAGAGGGTGAATGTTTCACCCTGTCCAAAAATGTCATAAGTCCTTCCTGGTCCCTACTCTGCCTGCTTGGAAGTAGGGTGCTATTTCTGTTACAATTGTTCATTGGGTCCATTCATGCTTTGGCCAGAATAAACGTAGGTTAATTGTCTAAATGACATTTATCGTATTTCACTGAGAGTGGTACAGTATACATTATAATTAAATTTGGAAGCAGGACTTATGTTATAGCTTCTTCAGCCCACAGAATATCCTCCCAACTTTTATTCTTTCATGGCAAACCCCAGTTCCAGAGCTGCTTTGTCTGCGGTCCTGTGATTTGCTCTAGGGTGAAATGTGTCTTTGCACACTGCCGTGATAAATGCTTCAGGAACAAAAGACTTGATTCCCACTTAAATGTATGACCCTGCTAACTTCCCTTTAATGCAGAAGTAAGAACATGGTACAATTGAGAATCATACAATTGGAAAGGACTTAGAGAAACTGTAGTCCAGCCTTCTCATTTTTCACCTGAGGAAATTAGCCAAAGAGAGGTGAAGTGACTTGCTTAAGATCATAAAATGAGTTAATTCCAGGCCTGGATTTAGAACCCAGGTCTTTTGACTCCTAACCTGGGGTTCTTTTGCTGTTCTAGTTGTTATATTTGAAAATGTATTAATACTATTAAACATTTATTGAGTAATTACTATAATCCAGATGTAATCAGTAGGCCTTTACATGTATTAACTCATTTCATTCTCACAACAACCTGATGAAATGGTTACCATTGCTATCCCATTTTACAAATAAAGAAATTAAAGCATAGAGAGAATAAGTTGTGCAAGGTCAAATGGTAGAATCTGATCTTAAAACTAGGAATTTTGGCAGATATGCTATGTTGATGGATGTTTCTTTGATTCTCCTGTTTTGTTTTTTTTGAAGAAATTGAGATATAATTGATATGTAACATTATCAACATGAATCTCTATCTATCTATCTATCTATCTATCTATCTATCTATCTATCTATCTAATGATCACCATTATAAGTCTAGCTAACATCCACCACTACGTGGTTACAATTTTTTTTCTTGTAATGAGAGCTTTTAAGATTTACTCTCTTAGCAACTTTCAAATATACAATACAGTATTATTAACTATAGTCACCATGCTGCACATAATATCCCCAGGACTTATTTATTTTGTAACTGGAAATTTGTGCCTTCTGACCCCCTTCTCCCATTTTGGCCCCCATCCCCCACCTCTGGCAATCACCAATCTGTTTTCTGTATGTATGAGCTTCTTTTTTTGTTTTTGGATTTCACATATAAGTGAGATCACACAGTATTTGTCTTTCTGTGTCTGACTTATTTCACTTAGTATCATGCCATGAAAGCCCATCCTGGTTGTTGCAAATGCCAGGATTTTCCTCATTTTATGGTTGAATAATATTCAGTCATATATTATATTCTGTATAATATTCAATTGTATATATTTTACATTTTCTGTTTCCACTCATCCATCAGTTAGGTTGTTTGCATATTTTGGCTATTGTGAATAATGCTGCAAGAAACATAGAGGTTCAGGTATCTTTTCAAGGTAGTGTTTTCATTTCCTATGGATAAATCCCCACAAGTAGAATTGCTAGGTCATAAGATAGTTCTATTTTTAAATTTTTTGAGGAACCTTCATACTGCTTCCATAGTGGCTGCACCAATTTACATTACTACCAACAGTGCATAAGGGTTCCCTTTTTTCCACACCCTTGCCAGCACTTCTCTTTTATTTTATTTTATTTTATTTTTTAAATTTTTTTTATTTTATTTATTTATTTTTAATTAGTTTCAGGTGTACAACACAGTGCAATAGTTATACATTTTACCCCTCAAAGTGATAACCCCCACCCCCAATTCGCCACCCCACTTCTCCCCATATCATATATATCTATTACTCTTCCTCTGACTCTCTTCCACAGTATAATCCACATCCCGTGACTATCTATATATATTCAATTACAGTAGGTATACAACCTCCGCTTTAGTCATACAGTGCAGTGATCAAACCTCTACTCCATCCATGAAATGGTCTCCCTAACAAGACCTATGACCATCTGACATTCCACAGAATATTTACATTATTAATTATATTCCCCAAACTTTTTTTCATATCCCAGTGGCAATATTGTAGTTGCCTATTTTTGCTGTCTAAGCCCTTCCCCTTCTCCCTCATCCCCATCCCCCTCCCAATTAGCAAACCTGATTTTTCCTCTATATCTATGAGACAGTTTCTGTTTACTTTGCTCATTCATATAGTTTTTCAGATTCCACATATAAGTGAGATCATATGGTATTTGTCTTTCTCTGACTGATTTATTTCACTTAACATAATAGTCTCTAGGTCCATCCATATCATTGCAAATGGTACGATTTCATTCTTCTTTATAGCGGAGTAATACTCCAATGTATAAATATACCACAGTTTCTTAATCCAGTCATCTACTGATGGGCATTTTGGTTGTTTCCAAGTCTTAGCTATTGTAAATTGTGCTGCTATGAACATAGGGGTGCATAACTTTTTTTGAATAAGTGTCTTGGTTTTTTCAGGATAAATACCTAGGAGTGGAATTGCTGGGTCAAACGGTAGCTCTATTTCCAGTTCTTTGAGATACCTCCATACTGACTTCCATAGTGGCTGCACCAATCTGCAGTCCCACCAACAGTGCAGCAGGGTCCCCTTTTCCCCACAGCCCCGCCAGCACTTGTTGTTTGTTGATTTGTTGATGATAGCCATTCTGACTGGAGTGAGGTGGTATCTCATGGTGGTTTTTATTTGCATTTCCCTAATGACCAGCGAGGTTGAACTTTTTTTCATATGCCTGTTGGCCATCTGTATGTCCTCTTTAGAGAAATGTCTCTTCATATCTTCTGCCCATTTTTTAATTGGGTTGTTTGTTTTTTTGGTGTTGAGTTTCATGAGTGTTTTATAAATTTTGGATATTAACCCCTTAACAGATATATCGTTGGCAAATATATTCTCCCATTCAGTAGGCTTCCTTTTTGTTTTATTAATGGTTTCCTTTGTTGTGAAAAAACTTTTAAGTCTGATATAATCCCATATGTTCATTTTTTCTTTCACTTCCCTTGCCCGTAGGGATGTATCAGTAAAAATATTGCTCTGGGTAATGTCTGCAAATGTATTCCCTATATTTTCTTTTAGGATTTTTATGGTTTCAGGTCTTACATTTAAGTCTTTAATCCATTTTGAATTTGTTCTTGTATAAGGCGTAAGGAGGTGGTCCAGTTTCATTTTTTTGCATGTGTCAGTCTAATTTTCCCAGCACCATTAATTGAATAGACTACTCCAGTGTAAATTCTTGCTTCCCTTGTTGTAGATTAACTGTCCGTAAATGCCTGGATTTATTTCTGGGCTCTCTGTTCTGTTCCACTGATTGATGTGCCTGTTTTTATGCCAATACCAAACTGTCTTGATTACTGTAGCCTTGTAGTAGGTTTTGATGTCTGGTAGCGTGATCCCCCTGACTTTGTTCTTATTTCTCAGAATTGCCGAGGCTATTCTGGGTCTTTTATGATTCCATATAAATTTTAGGATTATATTTTCTATCTCTGTGAAAAATGCCCTTGGTAGTTTGATAGGAATTGCAGTGAATCTATATATTGCTTTAGGCAGTATGGACATTTTCACTATATTAATTCTTCTTTTCCATGAGCATGGTAGGTGTTTCCATTTATTTGTATCTTCTATGATTTCTTTCTTCAGTGTCTTATAATTTTCTGAGTACAGATCTTTCACTTCTTTGGTTAAATTTATTCCTAGGTATTTTATAGTTCTTGACACAATTGTAAATGGGACAGTTTTCTTAATTTCTCTTTCCGTTAGTTTATTATTGGTATATGCAAATGCCACTGATTTCTGAACATTGATTTTATATCCTGCTACTTTACTGAATTCGTCTATCAGTTCCAATAGTTTTTTGATGGAGTCTTTGGGGTTCTCTTTATACAGTATCATGTCATCTGCATATAATGACAATTTTACTTCTTCCTTGCCAATTTGGATGCCTTTTATTTCTTTTTGTTGTCTGATTGCTGTGGCTAGAACTTCCAACACTATGTTGAATAAAAGAGGAGAAAGTGGACAGCCTTATCTTGTTCCTGATCTTAAGGGGAATGGTTTTAGCTTTTCCCCATTGAGTATGATGTTAGCTGTAGGTTTATCATATATGGCTTTTATTATGTTGAGATATGATCCCTGTATTCCCACTTTGCTAAGGGTTTTTAACATAAATGGCTGTTGGATTTTGTCAAATGCCTTTTCTGCATCTATTGAAATGACCATGTGATCTTTATCCTTCATTTTATTGATGTGGTGTATCCCATTAATTGATTTATGGATGTTGAACCAGCCTTGCGCACTAGGGATGAATCCCACTTGATCATGATGTATGATCTTAATATATTGCTGAATTCTGTTTGATAATATTTTATTGAGAATTTTTGCATCTATATTCATCAGGGAGATTGGCCTGTAGTTTTCCTTTTTTGTGATGTCTTTATTTGGTTTTGGAATCAGGGTGATAGTGGCTTCATAAAAAGAGTTTGGGAGCCTTCCCTCCTTCTGGATTTTTTGGAATAGTTTGAGAAGAATAGGTGATAGTTCTTTTTTGAATGTTTGATAAAATTCACTTGTGAAGCCGTCTGGTCCAGGGCTTTTGTTTTTTGGAAGCTTGTCAATTACTGATTCAATTTCCTTGGTAGTAATCAGGGTATTTAGATTTTCTGTTTCTTCTTGTGTTAGCTTTGGAAGGTTGTATGCTTCTAGAAAATTATCCATTTCTTCCAGATTGTCAAATTTGTTGGCATATAGTTGCTCATAGTAATTTCTTAGAATTTGTTGTATTTCTGTGATGTCTGTAGTCATTTCCCCTCTTTCATTCCTGATTTTGCTAATTTGAGTCCTCTCTCTTTTTTTTTTTGATGAGCCTGGCTAGAGGTTTGTCAATTTTGTTTATCTTCTCAAGAAACCAGCTCTTGGTTTCATTGATCTTTTGAATTGTTTTTCTGTTCTCTATATTGTTTATTTCTGCTCTGGTCTTTATTATCTCCTTTCTTGTACTCCCCTTGGGCCTCTTTTGCTGTTCTTTTTCCAGTTCCCTTAGGTGTAAGGATAACCTGTTGATTTGAGATTTTTCTTCCTTCTTTAGGTAGGCTTGCACTGCTATAAACTTCCCTCTTAGGACTGCTTTCGCAGCATCCCAGAGATTTTGGGTCGTGGTGTTTTCATTTTCGTTTGTCTCGAGATATCTTTTGATTTCCTCCTTGATCTCATTTGTGACCCACTCACTATTTAATAGCATATTGTTTAGCTTCCATTTATTTGTCAGCTTCCCGGATTTCTCCTTATAATTGATTTCTAGTTTCATAGCATTGTGGTCAGAGAATACAGTTGAAATGATTTCAATCTTCTTAAATTTATTGAGACTTGTTTTGTGGCCTAACATGTGGTCTATCTTAGAAAATGTTCCATGTGCACGTGAAAAGAACGTATATTCTGTAGCTTTGGGATGAAATGCTCTGAAAATGTGTGTTAAATCCAGCTGGTCTAATGTGTCATTTAAGGTCGCTGTTTCTGCATTGATTTTCTGTCTGGAGGGTCTGTCCATTGGTGACAGCGGGGTGTTGAAGTCCCCTACTATGATAGTGTTACTGTTGATCTCTGTCTTTATGTCTCACAATATCTGTTTTATATATTTAGGGGCTCCTATGTTAGGTGCATAGATGTTTACTAGAGTTATGTCCTCTTGTTGGATCGATCCCTTCATTACTATGAAGTGTCCTTCTTTGTCCTTTGTTATATTCTTCAATTTAAAGTCCATTTTATCTGATATAAGTATCGCTACTCCAGCTTTTTTCTCAGTACCATTTGCATGAAATATTTTACTCCATGCCTTTACTTTCAGCCTGAATGAGTCTTTGGATTTGAGGTGAGTCTCTTGTATACAGCATATGCTGGGGTCTTGCTTTCTTATCCATTCAGCCACCCTATGTCTTTTTATTGGAGCATTTAATCCATTTACATTTAATGTGATTATTGATAGGTGTGTATTTATTGCCATTTTGTTATTTGTGTTCGTAGTCTTTCATAGGTTGTTTTTCTCTTCTACTTAAAAGAAGCCCTTTTAGCATTTCCTGCAAAGCTGGCTTGGTGGTAATGAATTCCCTTAACTTATTCTTTTCTGCAAAGCTCCTTATCTCACCTTCGATTTTAAATGATAGCCTTGCTGGATACAGCAATCTCGGTTGTAGGCCTTTATTTTTCATCACTTTGAAAATCTCCTGCCACTCCCTTCCGGCCTGTAAAGTTTCTGTAGAAAAGTCAGTTGATAATCTTATGGGGGTACCCTTGTAAGTAACTTGCTGCCTTTCCCTTGCTGCTTTAAAGATTCTGTCTTTGTCCTTAACCCTTGCCATTTTTACTATAATGTGTCTTGGAGTGGGCCTGTTTGGAATAATCCTGGTTGGAACTCTCTGCACTTCCTGAGCTTGTATTTCAATGTCCTTTGCCAGGTTAGGGAAGTTTTCAGACATTATTACTTCAAATATATTCTCAATCCCCTGCTCTCTCTCTTCTCCTTCTGGTACTCCAATGACCCGTGGGTTATTGCGTTTGATGTTGTCCCCCAGCTCTCTTAAACTATTTTCCATGTTTTTCATTCTTTTTTCTTTTTGTTGTTCCGCATGGGTGATCTCTGCTATTTTGTCTTCTAAGTCACTGTTTCGATTTTCTGCTTCATCCAATCTACTAGTGATTCCATCAAGTTTGTTATTTAATTCAGTAATTGTGTTCTTAAGTTCTAGCTGGTTGCTTTTCATGATTTCTCTATCCTTCTTTATATTTTCATTAATTTCCTTGAACATTCTAATAATCAGTGTTCTGAACTCTGTCTCTGATAGGTTGGTTACCTCTATTTCCACTGATTCAGGAAGTTTCTTCTGTTCTTTTATTTGTGTTGTGTTTCTTTGTCTCCCCATTCTGGCTTACTCTTTGTGTTTGCTTCAGTATAACAGATAGATCCCCCAGGTTTCTCAGTCTTTTCTGGGTAAACTTATATGGTGTGTGTCCTTTATATTTGAATTACTCAGTCTCCCTATTCTCCGTGCTTGTAACTGAGGTGTTCCTTGTGTTGTGCGTCCTCACTTGTTGAAGTTTTAGTTTTGATTTCTTTTGGCTTGTCAGTAGGTGGGATTGACTCCCAGATTGATTAGCTGTGAGGATCAGCAGCGTCTGCAGTTTATGAGCTGCTGTGAGAGGATTGACCCCTCTGATGAAACTTGGACCCTATGGGCCCTACTACCTGTAGCAACTTCCTTTTGGGTGTGATTCTTTTATGTCAAACCCAGAAATGCTGTGGTTTTATCTAAAGTTGGCCTCCAGGTATGATGATTCTTGTGTCTGTTTGTTTGGACCCACTGCTGCAGAGTGATTTTAGAGCATAACAGATCAACAAGAACAACCTTCTCAGCCACCAAAGGAAACCAAATGCTCGCACAAGTAAAAAAACCCAACCATCAAACTACAGTCAACTTGTACAGAAATATCAATCATACTAATGAAGAAAACAAACAGAAACAAAACAAAAACCACACACACAATAATAACAGAAGAGGAAACGAAATAAAATACAATATCCTAAAATAAAAAATAGAATAAAGGTGAGAAACCGATTAGCTATACCTAAAAAATAAAAAATAAAAATAAATTAAAATAATAATAATAAAAAAAGTAAGAATAAAAATTAAAAAAATAAAATTTGCAGAAAAAAAGGAAAAGAGGAAAAGTATAGCAGTGAGAAGAATGAATAAAATAAGAGGGAAAGCGAGGGTGGGGAAAAAAGAAAAAGAAAAGAAAAAGAAAAAATATATATATATTTGTCTACACACCCATATATATGGACATATATTCACCTATATACACCTATATATATGTCTATATTAAAAACTACAAAATGATAAGAATGAAATAGAAATAAAAACCAAAAGCAACCAAGATACGCAGCCAATAAAGGGAAAACAAAACAGGATAAAACCAAACAAACCAAAAATACCTGTGCCGGTCTTGGCTAAAGTCCACCAAGCTCTCTTCAGTTTGTCTGCTGTACAAAAATTCCTGTGCGTCTTGTGGGAACAGTAAGCCACCTGATGCCTAGCGTGATCCTGGCACTGCAGGTTTGCTGTACTTGAGTGTGGTTGTGATGTGTGATTGGTGGTTTTTACAAAGTCACTGCCTTTTTGCTTTTGCCTGTCCCAAGGCAGGCTGCACCCCCCAAGGTTCAATGAGTGTCTCTGGGCACCCTTTCGGTTGACTGCGTGTGGCTAAGATCCTCGCTCTGCGTCTCTCAGGGACCTGCGTCTCCGCCCAGCGCTCTGCATATCCGAGCAAGTCTTTTTTCCCCTGCTCCCGGGTTTCAGGCTTCTGCGCTCCGCGGGGCCCATGGGCACAGAGACTGATCCCTGAACCGGGAGGGTGCAGGGATTGATCTTGCCCTGTCGCTGCGGGGCTCTGCACCCTGCTTCCTGGGGACCCGGCGAGCCGCGGGTGCAGCTCGTACCTCTGCACAGTCGTCTCCTCTCTCTCCTCCCGCACTTGCCCGGCCTGAGCTTCTGCCTCAGACTGCAAACCAACGCGCTCTTGCTGATCTCTAGGTGGGCCGCGGGCCGCAGGGAGCGAGCTGGGGAACACTCACCGTGACTCAGCAGCCGCGGGTGCGGGCTGCACCTCACGCGTCTCGCCGCCTTCTTCCCCTACTCGCCCGGCCTGCCCACCTTCCAGCAATCCTTGTGTGGAACTCTTAGTTGCTCTGTGTGATGAGTAGATGTCTCTTTGAAGCGTATTAGAAGTTCAAATTGTGGATATTTCCAGGGGAGATTTCATGGAGCCCTCCTCACAGCCGCCATCTTGCCCCTCCCTCTACTTCTCTTTTTTTATGATAGACATTTTAACGGGTGTGAGGTGATATCTCATTGTGGTTTAGGTTTGCATTTCCCTGGAGATTAATGATGTTAAGCACTGTCTCGTGTCTGTTGACCATCTCTATGTCTTCTTCATGGAAATATCTATTCAGGTCCTCTGCCCATTTTTTAATTGGATTTTTTTCTGTTGTATGAGTTCTTCTAATATTTTGGATATTAACTCCTCATCAGTTATATGATTTGCAAATACTATCTCCCATTCGGTAGGCTGCTTTTTCATTTTGTTGATGGTTCCATTTCTTGTGCAGAAGCTTTTGAGTTCGATTTAGTCTATCCTTCCTTCCTTCCTTCTTTTTCTCCTTCCCTTCTTCCCTCCCTCCTTCCCCCATCCCTGCTGCAAAAAGCTTTATCATTTTCATTTGGTCCATGGCTTGAGAGAGAGCTCCAGGATTAAACAGCTGACTAATGGCTGCAGGGAGAGGCTAAGGTAGATGCCTGATACCAGAGGATGCAAAGAGGTCCCTCAAAGACTGCTGGGCTCCAAGGCCCTTAGTTTTGCTAGAGGGTGGGTGTTTGAAAGAGACAGTTGCTCTGCCCAGCCTGCAGCGGGCCAACCTGTGGAGGTTAGTCAGGTGGCTGCCAATCTCCTTGATGAGTTTCATCTGCCCACCTAGGACGTGGCTCTCTGGAAGAGATGGGGGTTTGTGCTGGCAGAACCCAGGGCATGGAGATCCCGAAGGGCCTGCTTCAGGTTCTCCTCCAGGACCATGACAGCTTCCATGGCTTCTAGAGTTTCACCCTACGCATCTTCGGAGACCTTCTGTATGACTCAGAACAGGGCATGACTGTCGTGTTGGTTTTGCAGCTTCAAGAGACACTGGGTGCCCTGGCATACCAACTCACAGAAGAAGTGGCCTCTAGAAGTCCAGAGAGAGAGGTAGGTGTAGAAGGCGCACAGATGCAGGATGACCAGGCGGTTGATTGGGTGGAGTGGGGGAGGGGTACTGCAGACCTCTACCTCCCTGAATAATTCTGATAAATCTGGGGACTCATGGTTAGTTGGCAATAAGGCAGTAACCACAAAAAAATGGTGTTGGATGCTCCCAGAGGTAGGGAATGGCTGAGAAGATGGTCCAATTGGAAAGGAGGTTGAAGTTGTTTGGTGGCCAGAAGAAGGGGAGTCCATAGTTCTGTTTGGTGGGAGCACTGTTGAAGCAAGAGACAGGTCCATGGGCAGCCAGACACACTGCTCAGTTTCAGTTTGCATGTGGCTGTCCAGTTTTCCCAACACCATTACTGAAGAGACTGTCATTTCCTCATTGTATATTCTTGGCTCATTTGCCATATCTTTGTTTCTTCTTAATTTTCCCCACCTATATCTTTTTGTTATTTAGAAATTGACTGAATAGTTTTCTTGAACCTCAAAGAGTGATTATCTTGGCCGTTGCATTTAGCATGCATTGCTCTGAGTGACAGTTACCTTGGACTGGCGTTCAGTTATACGGTGAGCCTCGGATATGCATCTGAGCATACCAGATAAGACTGTCAAAGTATTTTTTACTTTTCTGTACATGACCCCCTCTCTTTTTTCCCCAGAGATCATTATACCTTATAACTAAGAAATAGTCATGGTAAGGTAACATGTGCTATGGCTTCCTCTCCTGAACTCAACATGGAAACTGTAACAGAGCATGGAGAAGGTTGTTGAATCTGAGAGAAGAACATAAAAATTATGACAAATATCTAGGGAAAACGAAAGTGATCAGACCTCTTTATGGGAAAACAATGGTGGCCCAGAGCAGAAGAGGGCTGTGTGTGAATGACAGTGAATAGGCAGGGGGAAACTTCTCTTTGTCATTTCTTTTTTTCCTCCCCATTGCACTGAGTTGGTAGTGACCTTTTCTGTCATCAAAGAATAATTGCAGTGGTAGCCCAGCAGCTCGTAGAGTTGGGAAGTAATATTAGAGTTGTAGCCAGAGCCAGGCTAGGGATGGGAGTAGATAACAAAAGCCCTAAATCTCTACACTGCTTCATACCCACTCAAACCACAAGGGCTTGGTACTAAGAACCAGGGTGGTTCCCTGTGAGACGTGGTTATATGGTGCATGAAGTACCAGTGGGAAGTCATCAAACCTAGATTTTAATGCCAGACACTCTCCAGTGGCAGGCAATTTCCCCATTGACTTACCTCCTCATTTAATGCTGTAACAAAGCAGTACACATACTAGGTCACAAATGAAAAAAGTATTTTTATAATTGTATTTTAATAAATTGGTTTCCTTGGTAATTCTAAGCATTTTATTTTATGTATTTAAGGACAATATTCTGAATAGTCCGTAGGCTTCATCAGACTGTCAAAGGGGTTTATGGCACAAAAGTAAAGAGAAAGGAGGAATGATCTATGGGTCAGATGCTAAAGAAAGTTCAAGTGAGATGAGGACAGCAAAGGGGAGATCAGATTTGGCTGCCGTTACAGCAGTGATCTTAGAGAGTCCCTGTGTTAGAGGCAAAGGTGGAGGCAGAAGCTGGGTTGGAATGAACTGAGAAGTGAATCCAATTGAGGACATGAAAATAGCAGAGTAGACTAACTATTTCTTTGGCAATCAAGGGAAACCCATGATAGGTAAAGGGAATAACAGGACCAAGAAGAAAACCAAAAGTGCCTATGTAAGAGGAGGTGAAGGATCTGGTGGAAAGAGCAAGACAGCGAGGAGAAGAGAGAGGGTGATTAAGATCATGAGGTCCCAGACAAAGTAGGATGGAATAAAAGGGAGAACATGTAGGGATTAGTCTGAGGGATGATGAGGACAGGTTCAATTTATAGGGGAGAGAGGAAACAGTGACTTCTGATGTCTGAAGGCTCTCCGTGCCCTCTCCCCCCAATAATGTTAGGGCAGGGATCATTTACAGGCTGAGTTTAAGAGTATAAATGTGTGGAGAATTGGGAGGTTGTTGACTAGAAGTTAGAAAAAGAATGCAGAGTAGAACTCGGGATGAGGTGGTCAGAAACCATTCGGTTGTAATGGAGTCCACATATCCAAAGTAAGGAAAGAGACACACAGCTCAGAGCAACTGTGAGGAACTTAGGAGGGCACGTCCTGGAGCTTTTTTGTTCTTTAAAGCTATGCACTTCATTTCCAGTGAAGGTGAAAATAATTTGCTTTAATCAATGACAACATTATTATTCTACATCATGGTTAAAAGTTTTCATTTTAAAAAACCCTCAGGAGTTTTATGTCTGATGCTCTCCTTATTTTAGTTCTGTATTTGTTCTTTTTATTCAGTTATGTAGAATGTTTAAGAGAGTTTAGGAAATGTGATGGAAGCTTGACATACATTATTTTTTCTTCAAGGAAATAGCATTACCATTAACATGTAGCACAATCTCCTATATTGTATGTCTTATTTTGCAGGTAAAAATGTTTTTCTTATTTGGAAATGCTCTTGTTTTTGGACTAAAAATAATAAAACACAAAAAGCTTTGTAATAATTATTTTAGAGTTTTAATTTTTGAAAATAAATTTAGCAATGATATCAAAGAGTTAAAAGCAATTTATTTGTTAATATCCTGATGGCAATTAATTTGTAAGAATCATAATACAATTTTGCTGCATTCTAGTTTGCTTATAGAGAAGATTGAATACATTAAAATTTTTGCTTAGTGTATTTATGATGTTTTAATTCTTTAAAAAGCACCTTAAATAATGTAAAAGTTAATTGAAATGGGAAAAGAAAAATAAGTCAAACTGGAGTCAACCATCTATATTTAATAAAACCTTTTGTAAGAAAGAAAATGAAAGGTTTTTTTTCTTCTTTTTTTAAAAAGATTTTTATTGGGGAATTGGGGGAGGGGAATAGTGTTGGGGAATTGGGGAAGGGGACCAGCCAAATTGTTGTTCTTCAATTTTCGTTGTGGAGGGCACCAGTTGCCATCTGGCTCCCAGTCGGCAGCTTGTGGCCTCTAAGCTCAAGGTGCTGTGTTCAGTCTTAGTTGCTGGTGGGTGTAGCCACCATCCCATGAGGGAGTCGAACCAGCAGCCTTGTTGTTAAGAGTGCACACTCCATCCATTGAGCCATATGGGCGGCAGCTCAGCTCAAGGTGCTGAGTTCAGTGTTAGTTGCAGGTAGGCATAGCCACCATCCCATGTGGGAGTCAAACCCAGCAGTGTTGTTGTTAAGAGCGCATGCCCTATCCGCTGAGCCATCCGGGCGGCAGCTCAGCTCAAGGTGCAGAGTTCAGTCTTAGTTATGAGTAGGCATAGCCCACCATTGAACAGGCAATCTTGTTGTTACACCAGCTGAGCCATCCTGCCACCTGTTGGCAGCTCAGTGACAGCTCAGCTCGGGCTCAGCATTCACTGGCCCATGTGGGAATCAAACAGGCAGCCCTGTTGCTCAGAGTACAACTCTTAACCAACTGAGCCACTCGGCCTCAAAAGAAAAGATACCAATTTTTAGCAGCTGTAAAAGAAACTTCACTATATATAAGTCCCTTCAAAATGGTTACCATGTAGACACCTGTTCTATGATGTTATCCTTACATTATTTATAGAACACCTCTTTTAGAATTTCCTCTAGATCTTATAGTGCTCTTTGTTGTTGGTAGTAATTATATTAGTCAAGTAAACATATAAGATTAACCATCACAGTAATGTTTTCAGGAATGGAAAAAATTTTCCTCTTTAGGAGATAAATTTGATTTTTAGAAATGACAAAGAAACAGGTCTGGTAAAACAGCGACTAAACTGTTTTTGGTCAAAGACAAAAAACATGACCACAGTGTAAGGAGATTAATTTTCTCATGATGGAAAAACTTCAGAACTGACTCTTAGGGTGACATTGGTCATGTATGTGAGATAAATTAGAAAGGCAGGTAGGATCTAAAGTACAGAGGCTAGGGGTCGGCCGAGTGGCGCGGTGGTTAAGCGCTGGCCTGGGAAGCCAGCGGCCCCGGTTCGGTCCCACATATGAGGGCCAGTGACACTGCCCTCTAAAACAAAACAAAACAAAACAAAAACAAAGTACAGAGGCTAGGCTTGTAAAGATAATGAGCTTGAACATAATTTTGAATTCAATGGAAGACCCATGAAAGGTTTTGGACAGTGGAATGACATGTATTGTAAAGAATGGATGGAGGGGAAGTGAATAATGTTTGGAAAACCAAATCAAGTACCTTTCTCTGTCTGACTTATTTTACTTAGGATAATACCCTAGGTCCATCCATGTCGCAAATGGTAAGATTTTATTTTTTTAATGGCTGAGTAATATTCCATTGTATATATGTACCACATCTTCTTTATCTAATCATCTATTGATGGGCACTGAGGTTGCTTCCATATCTTGGCCACTATAAATAGCACTACAGTGAACATAGGGGTGCATATATTAGGTTGTCAGAAAAATGATGTATTTTTTCTGTTTTTCATTGCAAAAACGCATCATGACTTTTTCGACAACCCAATATCTTTCTGAATTCGGATTTTGGGTTTCTTTGGATAAATACCCAAAAGTGGAATTGCTGGGTCAAAAGGTACTTCTACTTTTAATTTTTTTGAGGAAACTCCAAACTGTTTTTCATAGTAGGTGCACCAATTTTCAATCCCACCAACGGTACATGAGGGTTCACTTTTCTCCACATCCTCACCAGCACTTGTTCTTTTTTGATTTATTGATGATAGCCATTCTGACAGGTGTGAGGTGATACCTCATTGTGGTTTTAATTTGCATTTCTCTGATGATTAGTGATGTTGAGCATCTTTTCATTAGTTTATTGGCCATGTGTATGCCCTCGCTGGAGAAATGTCTATTTGGGTCCTTGGCCCATTTTTTTTTATTAGTTTCAGGTATACAAAACAATGCAATAGTTATACTTTTCACCCCTCACAAAGTGACACTGCATCTCCCCCAACCCACCGCTCCCCCATATCATACATATATATTACAATCCCATTGACTCCACTCCCACACAACTCCACATCCCATGACTATATATATATTCAATTATAGTTGACATACGATACTATTCAGCCTCAGCTTCAGGTGTACAGTACAGTGGTCAGGCCTGTACACCGCCCATGCAGTGGTCTCCCTAACAAGACATGTGCCTATCTGACACCCTAAAAATATTTACAACGTTCTTGATTATATTTCCCAAACTGTCTTTCATGTCCCTGTGGCAAATTGTAGTTATGAATTCATGCTGTCTAATCCCTTCTCCCATTCAGTAGGCTTCCTTTTTGTTTTATTGATGGTTTCCTTTGCTGTGAAAAAACTTTTAAGTTTGATGTAATCCCATATGTTTATTTTTTCTATTACTTCCCTTGCCCGCTGGAATATATCATTAAAAATATTGCTCAGGGTAATGTCTGCAGATTTACTCCCTATATTCTAGGAGTTTTATGGTTTCAGGTCTTACATTTAAGTTTTTAATCCATTTTGAATTTGTTCTTGTATATGGCATAAGGAGGTGGTCCAGTTTCATTTTTTTGCATGTGTCAGTCCAATTTTCCCAGAACCATTTATTAAATAGACCATCTTTACCCCAATGTAAATTTTTGCTTCTGTTTTCATAGATTAATTCACTGTATATGAATGGATTCATTTCTGGGCTCTCTATTGTGTTCCATTGATCTATGTGTCTGTTTTTATGCCAGTACCATACTGTTTTGATTACTGTAGCCTTATAGTATGATTTGATGTCAGGTAACGAGATACCCCTACTTTGTTCTTCTATCTCAAGATTGCCATGGCTATTCGGGGTCTTTCATGGTTCCATATAAATTTTGGTATTATATTTTCTATTTCTGTGAAAAATGCCCTTAGGTGTCCCAGTGGCATGGTGATTAAGTGCTGGCTTGGGAAGCCAGCGGCCCCAGTTCAGATCCCACATATGAGGGCCAGTGACACTGCCCTCAAAAAAACAACAAAAACAGATGCCCTTGGTAGTTTGATAGGAATTGCATTAGGTAGTTTGAACCTATATATTGCCTTAGGCAGTATGGACATTTTAGCTATATTAATTCTTCCTATCCATGAGCACGGTAGGTGTTTCCATTTATTTGTATCTTCTTTAATTTCTCTCTTCAGTGTCTTATAATTTTCTGAGTACATGCCTTTTACCTCTTTAGTTAAATTTATTCCTAGGTATTCTATAGGTCTTGAAGCAACTGTAAATGGGACTGTTTTCTTAATTTCTCCTTCTGATAGTTTGTTATTGGTGTATATCAGTACAACTGATTTCTGAATATTGATTTTGTATTCTGCTACCTTATTGAATTCATTTATCAGTTCCAATAGTTTTTTGATGGAATCTTTGGGGTGCTCTATATATAGTATCATGTCATCTGCATATAATGACAATTTTACTTCGTCCTTACCATTTTGGATCTCTGCCCATTTTTAAGTTGGATTGTTTGTGTTTTTTTTGTTGTTGAGTTGTATGAATTCTTTATACATTTTGGATATTAACCCCGTATTAGATATATCATTGGTGAATGTCTTCTCCCATTCAGTAGGTTGTCTTATTATTTTGTTGATGGTCCTTTACTGTCCAAAAACCTTTTAGTTTGATGTAGTCCTATTTATTTTTCTCTTGTTTCCCTTGCCTGAGGAGATATATCAGAAAAAAATACCACCAAGAGCAATGTCAGAGAGTTTACTGCCTATGTTTTCTTTTAGGAGTTTTATAGTTTGGGTCTTAACATTTAAGTCTTTAATCCATTTTGAGTTTATTCTTGTATGTGGATTAGTAAGAACATGGTTCAGTTTTCCCACTACCATTTATTAAATAGACTGTCTTTACCACAGTGTATATTTTTGCCTCTTTTGTCATAGATTAAATGACCATTTATCTATGTGTCTTTTTTATACCAGTACCATCCTGTTTTGATTTCTTTGGCCTTGTAGTATACTTTGATATCAGGTAATATGATATCTCTTATCTTTCTCTTACTTATATGTGGAATCTAAAGAACAAAATAAACAGAAAAACAAAACAGAAACTGACTCACAGATACAGAGAACAAACTGATTGGTAGTTACAAAATAGTTATGGGCATGTAAAGTACAGGAAATATAGTCAATAATATGGTAATAACTATGTGTAGTGCCAGGTGGGTACCTGACTAATCAGGGGAATCACTGCATAAATTATATAAATGTCTAACCACTGAATGTACACCTGAAACTAATATAATGTTGAATGTCAACTGTAATTGAAAAATTAAAATAATTAATAAAATAAAATACAGTATAAAAAAAGCAATTTTCTGAGATCAAGGACATTATGATATCCTTCAATTGTACTGACATAATAACCCTTTCTGGAGCAGGAAATGATTTGACATAATTTATTAGTGAGCTGATATTCTATCTTTTCAGGTTAAAAATAATTTCCCTTGATAGAGAGGATGAAAGTGGGGGAGGGCAAAGGGGGAAAGATTAATTGTCAATTATCAGTGTGATATTGACCCATTAGTTAATTAAATGGATTAAATTATTGATTAAATCAAATTATTTATACTTTAAAAATTCTTTTAAAATAATATAACAAATACCTTTTTTTCCCCTTAGTATTTAAAGTCTTTATTGTGGTGATAGCAGGATCATGGACTAAATTATTCTCAGTGTCTAAAGTCTTTACTGTGGTGCTCCCAGAATCACCATCAGCTAACCTTCTCCTAGTGTCTACTGTCTCAATTGTGCTGATATCAAGTCCATGGGGCCAGATTTTATTAGTAAGTCTTGCAGTTTTTGAATGTGTTGGGTAAGGAGGATCTTGGTCTTCATGTTCTATAACCTCTGCACTTGTTTCTATGTTTGCACATATCTTGGTCCTTCCTTTTCCTGATTGACATTTTGTTGTTTATATTCCTTAGAAAAGGATCAAAGCTGTCCTTGATGTTGAACTTCTGGAACTGATATTCTGGGTTGAATTCTATACATTCTGGTCTGAAGGATGGTACAGTGTATTCTTATTTTGTGAAAAAGCCAGTGATTTTCCTTTTTTATTTATATTTAGCTGTCCATAGGCCTTATTTTACATTAACCCATCTATACAATGAGGGACCATTGCATTTTCATTCATTGTGCTAAAGGAACAATGGGAATGCTCTGATGCAGATGAGTCTGGTTTTAAAACACTTGGATATCTATCTTTTAATTTTATTTCTGGTTGAAAGGATACCTTATTCATTGTTCTGTCTGTCACGGCTTCTGATTGGCATTCCTCTAACGTTGGTATTTGGTTCTCTTCTGTTATTATCTGGCTAGGAATAGTTGGCAATGGAGTATCTGTTTGTTTTGTTGATTCATCACTTTTAGGAGCAACCAACATTTATATTGTCGTGATTCAACTGGTTCAAAGGTGGTAGAATCTGGCCTTTTTATCATCTCTTTTTGCCGGTTCCAGCCGGCAAAATACGAACGGTCCTGAAAGGGGGAGTGAGGATTAGGAAAAGACAGAGAAGACAGAGATAGGCATCTGGAGGGCAACAGTAAATACTGAAGCCCCGAGTTTATTTCTCACAGAGCTTATATACTGTATACATCTGAGGGTATGTGCTGAACAGAAAATGACAGGCATGCATGACTACATTTGCTAGTAATCTATTAACTACTCAATGGAAGCTTAAAGGTCAGGCTCCCAGGCTACTAGTTTCGAGCATATGGACAAACATCTTTCTTCTTGTGCAATCACTGGAACTGGTCATTCTCTCCACAAACTTCAATAGTGAATAACACCTCCCAGGTGGGATCAAGGAGAACAACATGTATTTCTCAGGCTAAAGCTATCCTGCATGGCCCCCAATATCTCTTGGAATAGTTTCAGCTTCCTCCTTTATGAGAGAGGTATCTGATGCTACCATATCTTCAGGCTTCCCTTCAAATTGGCTTTCAAGGACCTCATTGGTATTACTTCCCTGAGGTTGATTATGTTCCAGTTTTGGAGTAAGAATTCCTTCTACATATGTAGCTTTTGCTCTCCATGTTCTCAGATCTCTATATACCTTTTCCATTTTTACCAGCCTTTCCCAAGGTTGTTGCTGAAGTTTTGTAAGTCGTGCTACAGGAGGCTGGCTGGACTGGGGTCCTGAAGTTGGCATCCTCACAGTAACTTTCAGATCTGGAGGTAAGAATGCTGCATAGTCTATTGGCTGTGGTATAACATTTATCACAGGGTCTGTTCTTCCTGATGTTGGTGGTGCAACACTCATAAACATGGACGGCTCAATAATTTTCTGAAGAGGTTTTAGCTCATGTGAAAATCCATAACCAGAGTTTCCATAGGAGAACATAAATTTCCCCTCCACCTTGCTGATACACTGAATTACTTCATTAAGGTGTAGCTGAACACTCCTTAACAAGAGAAGATATTTTTTTTTACTGTCAGTTTGCATTACTTCTAAGTAAGTATTATTCCTGGCATCATCTTGATGTCTGGGAACCCACCAACGGAATCACTCATTCTGAGCCCCAGTGCTGGGGCAGCAGCTGGAAATGTGGCAGGGACATATGGTGGGGACTGAGTTGTCTGGCTTCGGAAGGGGGCTGGACAGGTGTCTTTCCCCTGGACGGGAAGCTGGCGGAGGCCAGTTTTTTTGTTGAGCCCTCCCCCTTCCCAGGCATGCACAATAAATGCCTTTTTTATGGGGTTACATACTATATCTTATTTGTATCCTCTGCATCTTCTATAATGCCTGAAATTTAAAAATAATGTTTCGTCAGTGCATAGCTGATGAGTGGTCATTTACCCTTAAATATTTCTTTTTCTAGTTGAGAGTATCAACATTCACTAGGCCAAATGAGAAACATCTGAATTATTCTAGACACTGTTCTTTCCTATACCATCTACATTAAATATATAACCAAGTCCTATTTTGCCACAATGTCATTGCCTTATTTTAGGGTCCCATGAACTACCTATAAACTTGAACAGTCTTATTGGTCTTTTTAAATACAGTCTCAACCCCCTGCAATACATTTATTTGTTTATTCGTATTTTAATCCTGCGAATAATCACCAAATGGCTTCTAAACCAAGCACTGTATTGGGCTCTGGGTATGTAATAACTAACAAAGTAGATGTGATCACTGAGTTGCATGGACTTATAATTTGGTGGGAAGATGGGTATAAACCTATATATGAGTATGAATTATAATCAGTGCTATGAAGAAACAAAACAGAGGTATGAGAGAGAATGACACTGTAGCCAAATTGATCTTTCTAAAGATCCAATCTGATCAGACCTAGAATCTTTTGTTTACTCCAGTTGCCTGCATGATTACATCTAGGCTCCTTAAAGGGGCCCATAGGGAATCAGTTTGTAACCTAATGTCCAACACAATGCCAAACTCATCGAGGCTCAGTTAATTGAATGAATGAATGATGAAACTTAAAAATGGTTTTACGACAACCCTACACTCACTAGTATTAATAAAGTTTGTTAGTTTTGAAACAGATTCAAATGCTTTATTAAGAGAAAAGTATGCTTTCATCCATTTTTGAGCTTAAAATGTGTTTAGAACTAATTTTTTTGTCCTTGAAAACACTGCTAGAATTTTAACTGAAATATCAGAAATGTGCTATTACTATAATGTGTAAAACATTGCTTTTTTTGTGTGGCTGGAGAAGGCTGTACTAAGGGTAGTGAAAAACAGATTGACATTTGGTCATTATTTCTTATCAAGTGTGTTTTACTTGTAATGCTATTTGACAGCTATATTCTAGGTCTGACAGCATTGAACCAGCGTAATTCCCACTGAACTGCTCTAAATAGGCAGTATTGCAATCAGTTTAACAACCCCTGGAGGCAATAAAATCTCTCCTTTGAACGAATACTCAGGGGGAAGAAATCTAAGATTTATAAAGGGCAGCAAGTATTCAAGAAAGGGGCAAAGTTTATGTGTGAGCCTATAATTGATGTTTCCTTTGTTGGAAAAGAAAGCTTGAGGATGCTTTAAGAATTAATCTTTAACAAGTTCTAATCTGCACTAACAAGTGTGTTCAGATGAGTGAAAGAGATGGTTCTGAGTTAAGTTGCTTCTAGCCAACTAAGAAAATTGGGAGGAGTTATAAAAGTAGAAGGACACTTTAAAATTAAATCGGAAGTCTTGAGCCGTGTCTTTGATGTCTATGCCAGAGGGTCACCATCACCACAGAGGGCGTTGATTCGCCTTTATCATTGGCTCACAGCTTGTACGTGCTTAATACACATGTACCTATAGGAAGAAAATTTCAGTCAAATATAGTCTCATCCTCATTCTAAATGAACTTGACAGTTCTGCTTCTGTTAGTAGCAATTTAGTTAAACATACATTTAAGCAGGGTCTAAGTTAAGACAGCCCTAGCTTTAATTCTCTGCTCCTATCACTGTTAGCTGTGTATCCCTGAAGGTATCATACGCTTTATTTACAGTTTTCTCATCTGTAAAATGGGGCTGATAATTCTTAGGGGAGGGTGGCTTAAAAGTGTGTAGAGTAAGAAGAGAGCCAAATTCATTGTGGGCTCTGAGTAATAGCTGACTTCATTGAAGTCTTACTATATTCTAAGCAACTATGAGCTTCAAGCTGCTTGGTCCTCTTGGCAACCATCTGAGGTCAGTATAACAGTTTTGTAGAGAGGATGCTCTGAGGGTGGGGGACGTTAGGAGAAACAGGTTGGGCTATATAATCAACTTGTTACTTCTTTACGTTGGACCCAGTTGCTGGGGAAGTAGCTTTGTCCCTATCTGTAGACTCAAAGGAGCTTGGTCCTCAAACTTTGGAATTCCTCAGTCCATGTCCCTAGAGTGGAGTGGGGGCAGGCATACCATCAAAACTGCAGTGGCACCTCTTTCCACCTCTTCATTTTTCGTATATGATTATGTATATGTGTGTATCTATGCTTAATATTGATTCCACCAGCCCTGATTTCTTCTTACCTCACCATTTACATCCCTGTTGTTGGCGGCAACTTCTGTGGCACTAGCAGGACTAGGCAAAGGGATAAAGTTCCCATGCTTGCTTTCCATAAACTCTTCCTTTTGCTTAGGACTCGCACCCTTCACCATCTATTTAACTTACTGAATTCTATTCATCTTTTGGGTCTCAGCTTAAATTCTATGTCTCCCGCAAGCCTTCAAGACTCAAGAGGCCTCCTGTGTGCTCTTACATTATCCTTATGCCCTTCCATAGCCTATTTTTGCACTGTCATGGTGATAGGCATTTCCCCTCTTCAATAGTCCCTGTTTCTTCTGAGTATAGGAGAGGATTGCATCTTCTCGTCTTCTTGAAATTGGTGTGGCCGTGTGGTTTGATTTGGCTGATGATTTGTAAGCAGATTGATGTAGGTTACTCTGTACCCTAGTCCCTCCCTCTTTTCCTCTGCCAATTCTGAAAGCATGTGTTGATAATGGAAGTACAGTGGTGAATCATTATATGGAGGCCAGCTGTCATGGAGAGTTGCCAAGACACACAATAGGCATTGTTGTGTGGGATAAATACATTTGTTGCCTTTTAGCCAGAGATTTTTGGGGTTGCTCGTTACTGCAATGTATCTTGACTGATACAGTCATTGCTAGGCCATCATTCTGTTTCCTCGCCTGTCTATAGGTCTTACTGAGGGAAGTAATTGTCTTGTTCATCATCCAATCCCCAGAGCCTTGTTACAAGACTGCCTGACATTAGGTAGGCAGCTAATAAATCATTCATGGAATGAAATAATGATTCTATATCAAGGAAGGGTCTATTTGAAGATTTAATTTCCATGGTAGCCAAACCCTTGGTATGGTTGTGATATAAGGAAAAGTGATAAAGGAATATTATTTGAGAGGAAAAAAAATGACCATAGTTCCATATCTTAAGCTTTATAAAATATGTTTTTTAGAAAAAAAGAAAATGTTTTATTTAAGAAAGCTATGCATAGAGAAGAAATGAAATTAATACTTCTCTTTAATGTTTTAGATATTAACCTATCAGAAATATAATTTTAAAATATCTTCTTACATTTGGTTGGTTGCCAGATACTTCTCTTTATTTATGAATAAATAATAACAGTGAAATATGCTAGGAATTAGAGAAAGAGGCTTATCACATGAGGTCACATTGAAACAATTTTTACTAGATCTTCATTCATTCACTGACATTGTATGCTAACTGACCTTGTGCATGGTGTAGTGGATGGAAGAATGTGATCTGACACCTCTCCTTGAAGAGCTCACAGTCAAATAGAGAGTAAACAGAGACCAAGCTAAGTAGAACACAATGAAATAAGTGCAATAATAGAAATGCTTTTGGGAAAGAGCATGGAAGAAACCCAGATTCCTTCTGAGTTGGAGGATGATGAACTTACAGAAGTGATATTGTGATATTTTAATTGGGCCACTCAACTGTTATAAACTCACCTTTCATCTCTAGTGACCATCCTCTGTGTTCATCTTTAGCCGTGACCATTGCCATATTCTGGGCTCAGTCAGCATCCAGAACTGTAGCAACTCTGATACAATAAAATCCACGATCCTACTCTCTGACCAAACCTACCAGTCTTCCTAAGCTGAATGGGCTTGCTTATTCAGTTATGACCAGTTACAGCTGTTCCTTCAAACTTATCAAGACTTTCACTCTCAGATTCCTCTTATTTAAACTTCTGTTTTTTCGCAATGTAGACCTCCATGAACTAACACTTTGGCCACTCTCTTGCTGTTATCCCTAACTCCTTTACTCCTTTATTGTCCTTTCCTGGGTTCTATAAAGCCTATGTGGAAAATTCCATGTTGGATCAAACCACTTGCTGTCTTCTCCATGCTTATATTTACTGCTAGAGAAAGTCATAGATTGGGGCCATTTAAACTTTAACTAGGACTTCAACATTTCTCAGTTATCCATTTGTTTCCTTATTTAATCTTCTTCCTAGTCCTCCATAATGACTATTTCAAGCCCCCTCCTGTATCCTAATATTCTCGGACCAACCACCTTCTACCACCTGTTCAGCAGATAGCCAAGCCTGTTACTTTTCAGAGAAAATATAAACTATCACAGAGGTACTTCTTTAACTTCCTTCAACCAAATATAAAAAATTGCTGACAGCTTCAGCCTTCCTTTTCCCCTTCTAGTTTGTTAACATGAAAGAGTTGGGATCCTAGGCTAATAACGTGGGTGTGGATTGAAATACCAGGTTGTGGTAAGAGAGGGAATATGTTTGTACTATAAGAAAAGGGCCTAGGAGAGAATCCTAAGGAATAATAGCATTATTAAGAGAGAGATAGAGGAGGAAGAGCTCACCAAAGGGACTTAGAATGAGCAGTCAGGGAGGGGAAAGGAAAAACAATTAAGTATGAAATTAAGAGAGTCAAGGAAAGAGCACATTCCAAAACAAGAGGGAGACTCAACATCCAACCTCTCAAGCCTTGGATAAGTTGGGTAAAATAAAAACAAAGACGTATCTTTTGGATTTGGCAACAAATGGGCTTTTGGGGACCTTGATAAGAGTGCTTCAGTGGAGAGACAAGGCAGCAGCCAGACTGGAGAGGGTTGAGAGGTGAATGGCGAGTGTAGAACTGGGGATTCCAATTGTAGACTTCTATTCAAAGAAGTTCGGCTCTCAAGAGAGGGGTAAACAGGATGGAAATGAGATTTATGGGGTAGACAAAAGCCATTTATCTTTTTGATAATAGAGACTTAGTATATTTAAGTGTCCATGGAAAGAATAAGTATAAGAAGAGAGGTTAAAAACCAAGTAAAAGGATAGGACACTTGATGGAATAAGGTCCATGTGAAAATAGGAAACAATAGAACCCAAAGCCTTTTGTAGGCTCCTCTTTTTCTTCCCATACTAGAACATCTCTCGTTTCTTCTTACTCTATATAACTCTTCCATGCTTTTAAGTATGATCCTCATGACAATGGCTGCATCCAAATCTATATCCATGCAAAATCAATCTCTTGAGCTCCAGATTGTTTTCCAGTTGCCTAGTGGAAGCTCTCCCTGGATATCCAGAGGCACCTTAGTCTCATTACATTTAAAACAGAGTTTATTTCCATTTCTCCCAAATCTGCTTTCTTTTCAATGTCCCTTATACCAAGAAAAGATACCACTAGCCAATCAAAATCCTAGTAGACATCTGACTCTCCTTTATGTTCCTGTCATCTCCTCCCTCTTTCTTTTCCTGGTGAATCCCAGGCCTTGACTCAGAGTTCCCCTTTTCTAAGAAGGCGTGGGCATTCTTCCTGTATGTCTTCAGTGGGTCATGTACATCCTCCATTTGAGGACTTAACAAAGTCTTAACTAAAGTCTATGTTGATAGTCAGGGACTGTGTCTACTTCACAGTTACGTCTCCAGGGTTTGGAATATAGTGAGTATTGAAAAAATATTAGTACAATGTATGAATAGTTATAACTGCTAATTTTGGTATATGACTTGAAGGCATTCCTACGTTTATTATCTAATATAATCTTCATATACAGCCATAAGAGGTAGCTATTAGTGTCTCTATTTCACTGATGAAGAAAAATGGGGCTCAGGGAGTTTAAGTGCCTTCACCCAAGATCATCTACCTGTAAGTGGTAGAGTAAGACTCTCACCTTTCTGGTATTTGTCTCACAGCACATTGTCTCTCACAGGTCTGGAGACTGGACTTGGGCTAACACTGGCTTGAGAAGCAGAGTCCCCATGTAGAATGCTAGATGCTTTCTGATTTTAATCATATTTATTTTGTATCATTTCAAACTCTCTAGGAAATTCCTAGTATAACGGTTTAAGAAACAACAAAAACAAGAAGGGAATGTTGGAATCAGGCTAAGTGTATTAGAACGCTGGCTGCTACCTCTTGTGCACTTGGGAAAGTTTCATAACTTCCTCTCCTCAGTTTGCTCAAAGGCAAAGTGGGAACAGTAGTACAGGAAGTCCTCAATACCATCAATAAGTTCTGCAACTTTAAGCAAAATGATGTATCACAAAACCAATTTTACCAGAGGCTAATTGATATAAACAAGATTTCAGTTCCTATGGCATCTCATTAATGTTATAACAAAATGACTTTGAACAAAACAATGTTGTTCGAGGACCTGTTGTACCTATCTTACAGGTGCTTTCAAATGACACCCTTAACATAGAGCTGGGCCCAGATTTGCTCATCAGTTGGTGGTAGTTATTGTTATTCTCATGATCATCATCCCTGTGTTATCAGTCAGCACACTCTGTGCCGCCAACATGGCATATGCAGAAGGTCCTGTCTTCTGGGGAAAGTAGAGAATATCACCTTGGCAGCTCCTATTGTTGGCTCACTTGTGCAGACTGGTCAGGATTTCCAGACCACTCAGTCTCCCTCATGCATGATGACACTCAGAGGAAGAATCCCATGTTAGAGAAAAAATTCCTACTTACAGGCTTCAGACAGCATTGCTGTGGCTCTAAGGAGGCCAGACTGGGTAGGATGGGAGCCTGTGGACAAATTTCCATTCAAAATCTGGAGATTTGGGGGAGGGTTGGAGGAAGATGTATTGAGGGTAAAGGAAAAACCAAAGATAAGGTTGTCCAGTAAGAAAGGAGAAGTGAGACATGAATAAGGCCAGAAAAACTCTAAAATAGCTAATATTATTGACTGCTTAGTATATGTCAGGTACTGATAAATATTAACTTACTTAATTCGTATAACAATCCAGTGGGTTGTGATTTTATCCCTGTTTTAGAGTTGAGGAAGCTGAGGCTCAGAAAGGCTAAGTGACTTGCCTGGGGTCTCACAGATGGGCCCAACAAGAGAGCACCTCTGGAGTTCAGGGCCAGAGTTAGATAGGGTAACAAAGGGTATTTGAACATGATGTCCTGATGAACAGCCCTGAGCAGGATGCTTTGTGTTGTTGGGTTCTACTGACTGCCTTTACGTATATGGACCTACTCCAGTGGTCCCTTTAAAGGAGCTGACAAACTTGGCTATACATCACACTCCCCTGGGAGCTTATTAAATGTACAGATTCCCGGGTGGCACTCTCAGACTCAGGAGATCTCAGGTAGGTCCAACAAATCCACATTTTTAAGAATCACCTTAAAATTCTGAAGCACCTAAGGGTCCCCTGGCAGATATTTAGAAGCCACCAGCAGCTGGAGGCAGTATGTGGGCTTCATGTAGGCATTTACTCCACAAATTACCCATGGTGGCCCTAGCTACAGAATCTATTGATTACCCAGTTCTGTCTGGGAAAAGATTGGGACCATGCCAAGACATTCCCTTGGTTTCCCAAATCCCAAGCTTCAAAATAAAACCTGATTAATAGCCTGCTCAGGTAAAATGCAACGTGGCAATAATTTGGGCTGTGAGGTATTCCTGTTAACCTGCCTTTATTCTCCATAGAATGCTTCTGGTTTGTTAGGTTAGCTTAAAATCCTGAATATTTGGTTTGAGTTTCTCAGCAATAATTTGTGTTCCACAAGAGTAAAAAAGCAATAAGCATTTTGTATGCAGTGAGCTAAATCATCCTGAGGGAGCACTTTACATCATTAGAATGTAATGAAATAAGTTGTCACCAGCAGCTGCCAACAATATTTCTGGTGACTTAGAAGGCTATGTGTAGCAGACCTTTTCTGAGTTATATTTACGTTTGTTCATGGAAAGAGTCTGGGTGTGCTGGCAGACTGATTTTCTTTCTGATTTCACATAGTATTAATAATGGTTTGTCTGGGTAAGTATGGACAAATCTAGGAAAGGACTTGATGAAATGCTCGATGTCAAAGTAATAATTTAATGCTTCACTAGGAGGCTTGAAGAATCAGCTCCTGTCAAAGATAAAGTGTGTAGCATGTTAAGTGCTATTCATCACCCAGCTTTCTTATCCTATTAGGTACAGCAGTAAAAACTCTTGGCTAGGGGAGCCAATGCCTCTTGGAGTTTTTGTTTTCTGCACCTGCACTGACACCACCCTGGCCCGAGCTACTACTAGTTCTCCTCTATAAACAGCAATAGACTCCTAAGTGGTTTCCCCTCTTCTCTTCTTGCCCTTCTATGTACAGTTTTCCATTCCATAGTCAGAATAATTGTCCCACATATAAATCTGATCTTGTTTCACTGCTATTTTTCCAGCATTTAGAAGAGTTTTTTTGCACATGGTACATGACCAATAATTATTTGTTGAATGATTGATAACTGTTACTCTCCTGCTAAAAGCTTGCAAACCCTCCCCATTGCCTTCAGGGGACAGACCAAGCTTCTCAACATGGTTATAAGGCTCCTGTCTACTCACTTCTCCCTTACATATTCTGTTATAAACTAACGACTTGCAACTTTTCCCATTTGCCATCTCTTTCTCATCCCTGAGCCTCTATACCTGCTCCTCTGTCTGCTCAGGTATCTTCCCTTCCTCCTCCCAGCCCACTTTGCTTAAATGGTATTC
Organism: Aselliscus stoliczkanus; assembly: GCA_033961575.1. NCBI lineage: Eukaryota > Metazoa > Chordata > Mammalia > Chiroptera > Hipposideridae > Aselliscus > Aselliscus stoliczkanus. The sequence goes on along the minus strand of CM066730.1, from coordinate 112,241,791 downwards.
CATTTAATTTTCATTTTTTAGATTTCGGCCTACATGTCACCGCTAGCAAGTCTTCTCTGACTGTCCCAGGATTAAGTTGTTTGCACCTCACTGTGACCCTGTAGCTACTGAACTCTCCCCCCGCCCCCCACACTGCCCCCTCAGCTCTTACTCCCCTGAACTGTGATACTGATTGCTTGTCTCTGTATTCAGAGACAGTAAGGCTGTAAGCTCCTTGGGTGCAGAGATGATAGCTATCTTGTTTACCACTGTACAGGTCCTATCAGCTAGCACAGGTCTTGACATTTAATATTCAATAGATACTATTTTCTGATGTTGAGTAATAAATCAGATTGATATGAGCAGCCTGGAGAGCTGAAGACAACCTTGATTTTCCCCCGTGGCTTTATTTGGGAAGAAGGTCCTACAGGTATGTTCCTAGATTCTCATAGTGGGTGAACTCTTGGCTTCAACTCCCGCACTTGACAACTGTGCTGTCACCACTCTGGCCCAAGTTTCTGTAAATCCTCACCTGGATAACAGCAATAGACTCCTAAGTAATGTCCCTCTCTCTCTTTCTTGTCCATCTATACACAGTTCTCCTTTCAATGGCTGGAGAAGTTGAACCTAGAATGTTTAAATGACTTGTTCAAGGCCTTACAATGGTTCAGTAGCAAAACCAGAATATATACCATTCTTAAGGGACTATTTTTTTCCTTCGAGCAGCTCAGTAGCTCCAAACCTCCCCTGATTAATTCCATTTTGATTCTAATTCATATTTAAATTTCTTAACAAAGCAGTGTTATCTTAATTTCAGCTGTACTTTTCGTTGAGGTCTTTGTACAAGTCCTAGAGCTCACCATTACTTTTAATTCTGGGGACATCTGCTGTTCTTAATAAGCAACATCTTGCCCCTTACCCAGTAATTGTTTTTATTTAGAGAAGAGATTTCACTGACAGGAAAATATATAATAAGCCTTAAATCTGCAGAATACTTAGGCTTAATGCCTCAAAAAAAAAATCTGTATTCTCAATGTATCATTTTTAGTGAATTCAGTTCATGAAAACAGTGGGAAGGGAAGGGAACTGAAGATTGTTCAATCCCAGAAGTCTGTGCTATCTCCATAATTTGTTCTTAGCAGATGTGTTCATTATTAATTCCCTGATATTGTTAGCGTGTTCTGCTGAACACTGATCCCAGCAGCAAAACTTTCTCCTTCCCTCCCTCCCTCCCTCCCTCCCTCCCTCCCTCCCTCCCTCCCTCCCTCCCTCCCTCCCTTTCTCCTTCCTTCCTTCCTTTATTTTGGGATGCCCATTTGCTTAGCTACTCCATGCAACAGCCATCTTGTTTTCTTCATTTCAGGTCCCCACCCTGTCCCACCTGTTGTAGCCATGATAAGGCACATTATAAAACACAGCAGGTAGTTTTGTAGTTTTATTCCCCTCCCCACACCGTTTTCCTTCTCCTAGAGGTAGCAACTCCCAGGGGATTGCCATGTGACCCTGGATGCACACCCCCATAAGTAAGTATTCTTTGGAGAAAGTGCAGAGTTATTTTTATGGTTGAGGTCCTGCAGGCAGTCCCCCTGGACCTGGATTTTTGCAGGGCTGATGTTGGGAGGATAGAGAGGGAAAAGTCTTTAGAGGCCAAGCAGCTGGAAATATCTCCAAGTAGTAGGTGACACATTCCTGGAGAATCTAACTGAAAAGCCTTGTCTCTAGCTGGCTAAGAATACAAGTTTCGGGGCTCCTTCCCTAGCACACTCCCTCCTCAGGACTGTAGCCTTTTTCTCCTTTTGTTTTAAATTTTGAAATAATTTCAGATTTATAGAAAATCATAGAAACAGTACATTCTTATATATCCTTAACTTGGAGTCACTAAATGTTAACATTTTTACCATATGTGTTTTATCCTTCTGTCTTCAGGCACTTCTCTCTCTCTCTGTGTCTCTGTCTCTGTCTCTGTCTCTCTGTCTCTGTCTCTGTCTCTGTCTCTGTCTCTCTCTCTCTCTCTCTCTCTCTCTCTCTCTCTCTCACACACACACACACACACACACACACACACTCACACACTGTTTTTTCTGAATTGTTTGAGAGTAAGTCACAGACATGGAACTTTACTCCTATGTATTTCAGTGTGTATTTCCTAAAAACTAGGACACTATCTTACTTAACTACAGCATAATGATCAAAATCAGGAAACTAACATGGATACAATATTGATAATTATCTAATCTATAAATCCTATGTAAATTTTGTCAATTATCTGATTAATGTTCTTATGGCAAAAGAAAAAATAATCCGGTTGAAGATCAAATCCAGGATTACTCTTTGCATTTAGCTGTCATGCCTTTTCAGTTTTCTTTAATAGGGAACAGTTTTTTGTTGTCTGTCATGACCTTGACATTTTTGAAGAGTACATGCTACTCATTTTTTAGAAAGTCCCTCAGTTTGAGTTTGTTTGGTATTTCCTCATGATTAGATTCCCGTTGTACATTTTTGGCAGGAAAACCACAGAAGTGATGCTGTGTCCCTCTCAGTGTATCACATCGGGAGGTTCACAATGCCAACACTGCTCATTAGTGGTGATGTCAGCTTTGATCACGTGGCCAGTGTGGTATTGGCTAGTTTTCTCCACTATAAGGTTGTTACTTTTCCTTTGGTGATGAATAAATATCTCGTGGGGAGATACTTTGAGACTATACAAATATCTTATTTCTCATTAAGGCATAACCCACTAATTTTAGCTTCATTAATTATTCTTGCCTGAGATAATTATTACTATGGCAGTTGTCGTATGGTGATTTTGCATTTAATTATTCCTTCTACCTTTATTAATTGACATTTCACTTTAAGGAAATGATGTATTGCTTTCATTGATTGATTTGTTTGTTTATATTCATAGGGTCTCACAGACTCTCATATTCTACGAGTTGTAATTTGTTACTGTAATTATTTTTTTTGATGATCAAATTGACCCAGATATAGCCAGCAGGGAGCCTGTTGGAGCTGGCTTCTATGCCTTTCTGACATGTTCCCAACAGTCTTTGAATATTTCCTTACTCTATATAGCAAGATGTTCTAGGCTCATTTTGTGTATATCCTGTTTCAATCCTGGAACTAAATATTTCTCCACTCAGTTCTAGTTTCTTCAGGTGAGGAATGGCATTTAAAAACCAAGATCTGGGTGTGAGGTGCTTTCATCGATACTGAGATATCATTGCTTCTAGTCTCCCTCAGCAGATACAGCTAGAGAACACACATACTTACACATATCTATATAATTCCTATGTCTATCAACAGGCCTTAGTTTTTGCTTATTCAGCTCACAGGGCAATAGGAAAGGAATTATATTTTGTGCTTTGATAGCACTTCAAAAAATTCCTATGATTCATATTTTCACCCAGTTGATGACTAACCTTCTCCTCTCCAATTCCTAGATGCATTTCACACATTTATTTTAAATTTGTGAACTCTAGCACAGGTGCTGCATAGAATACCAAATGCAGATCAGTACAAGTGGCCAGGAACAATAGGAGAATGAAAGCCTTACTTCTCTCCAATGTTTGTTTATGGAGGACTGTGCCTCTGCATGTGAGCTTGTTCCCCCACTGAGGCAGGTGGGATGGGAAAAGTTCATTTATGTAGACATATGTGATCAACGTTGCTCTGGGATAAACAAGCACAGGTATTCTTTTTAGATACATATTATTACACTACTGTGGCCTGAGAATGTTGGCTAATAATAATAATAATAATAATAATAATAATAATAATAATGTTTTGTGGTAAAATGTATAGGGCATTTAATATGCTAATTGGTATTCTGACTTTAAAAATATTTTTATTGGGAAATTGGGGGAGGGGAACAGCGTTGGGAAATCGGGGAAGGGGAACAGACAAGTTGTCTTTTTGTTCTTCAGTCTAGTTGTGGAGGACCTCACTGGCCCATGTTGGTATTATCACTGTGCTCTTCCCAAGTGAGGCAGTCACTTCTCGGACGCTCACAGTGGCTCTCGGCAGCTCACAAAAGCTCACATCAGCTGCTGGCCAGCCCCACTGCAGCCTACGCTGTCCCTGGCGACTCACGGCAGCCCAGCTCCAGGTCAAGTTGTTGTTCACCATCTTAACTATAGAGGGCACAGCATCACTGGCCCTCATGTGGGATCCAAACTGGTGCCCTGCTGCTCAGAGCTGGCATCCCAAGCCAACTCTTAACCAATGAGCCACCCAGCCGGCCCAGCATTGTGACTTTTTAAGAGAAGGATATAGTACAAGATTTCCCAAATTTACTTGTCTGTGGAATCCCTCTTTATGTCTAGATGAATTTGTGTTCTATGAAACCCTCTTTGGGAACTGCTGTTAAACACACATTCACTCATAAATTAAGTAACTGAGTCATAATATTGGGTCATCGGGAAAGGCATGATGTATTTTTGCATTGAAAAACAGAAAAATTTATCATGACTTTCCCGATGACCCAGTATTATAAAAGTCTCAGAAAACATGATTCACTCTGAGTCCCTGGTCTCTTCTGAATGAAGTCCTGGTGAAGTGGTTTGCATTTTTGTGGATAAAATAAGCTAAACATGTGTAAGCTCCATTTTCTCTCTGCCCCAGAATTCTGTGTCCTTGATCAAATGGAGGGCTTTGTATTTTCATATTCCTGTATCAGTGAGGTACTGGAGACATTTAAAACTTAGCAAATGTGCTAATCATGCTGAATATTTATTTCTGATAGAAACATCTGTAATATCTCCTGATTCCCTGATGGTTCCTGCCCCAACCCCGACCAAAGCCTGTTGTGATTCCACTCCTGAACTTAATTTAGAACACTTTGGAGAATGTATGTGTGAGACAAGGGGGACTCTCATAGAAGTATTAGAGGTACAGGTAAATTATGCCCCTGCATATTACATTTTCATCTATATTCCTTTTTTTAAAAAACTTGTTTATCAGAGAAATCGACTTGATTACTGTAAGAAATCTACACTTTTTACGTTGATTTCATTTTTCCAGAGAATCACAGCAAATACAAGTTAAACTAAATATTTTTGGAAGTCGATTACATTTTACAAATATTTTAGTATTTTATACATCTAGAATAATGCAGTTGACTATCAAATCTTTTTACACTGGTGGTTTTCACTGATTGATGCATGTTTACTAATACTACTAAATACATTCCTCTGCTATTTTTAAGAATCATGAACAAAACATTTGGGGTCCCTGAATGGGTTTTAGATCTGTAAATCAATTCTAGGGATCATTTTAAATTACTAATCATAAGCAAATAGATAAGCAAAAATGACTATAAATTGGGTTAATTACTGTAGCTCAAGTTTTAGCTCATAATTTTGACTTTCAAAGGCTACACAAACCAATTTTGTACTTTTAGATTATAATGAGCAGTCTTTATTCTTTAATCAGTTCGCCTCGTATCTAGCTGTCTAATGTAACATTCCTTTGAAGTCTAGAAAGATCTAACATAATTGAAGAAATGTCGAACTACTTGACTCTTTTTTTTAATATAAAGGAATTAAACATTAATCAGGTTTGCGCATCTCAATTAAGCCAATTAAAATTATCACAGAATGCAGTGCATACCGCAATAGGTAGCTTTAATGCTTGAATACATTATCAACTTTTACCTAACGTTCCTTTCTCCATTATGTTTGTCCCTCAAAATGTAAATACAGAACTGAAGTCCATATTAAAGTCACCAGTTACTACAACTGAGCAAAGCCATGGTGAAGAAAACACTTAAAATGGTGTTTATTCAACTACTGCTGACACTGCTGGAATTTACCTTCAATCTTTCTGTTAAAAGGGGGGTTCTCTAATTATGGTGATGACTGGTGCCTTCATCCAAATAGCCCATTAACTATTCAATTTGTTTCCCTAACAACTGGGAACCAGTTTTGGTTTTGCAGGCTATGGTATATACACAAAGTCCATATAATTACTAATAATTTGTAACAAGTGTTAATTGATAAACAGCTCCCTCTGGTAGCTTAATTAAAGCTGTAGGAGAGCTAGGCGATTTACAACTGGGATTGATCTCAATTAGTCAACAAAATCTGTGTAGTCTGTTCAAAGGAGAGTAAGGAAATTTAGTCTAGTGAGGCTTTGGGGATTTTGTCTTGTCTCCTCTACTTCTTTTTCCTTCAAGAAGAGAATACAATCAGAAGATTTGTCAGTAGCGATCTCCCGAACTTATATGGTGCATTACTTGTAGGCTCTTCAGCATTTGTTCTTCCATTTGTTTATTCTCTGTCAGGTTCCTGAAAAATATTCAAGCATTTGCTTTTATTACACCCAGTGGTACACAATTGCTGAATACCAACCCTGAGGGACCTAAAAGTAGAAGGAAAAAACAATTTTTTAAAATGTCAGGGTTTGATCTTGCAGCTCTGTTTGCAAACTGGCATTTTGGGGCCATAATTAAAAGGAAGCCCAGGAGAGGTGGCATGGGGGACTCACCAGAGACTTGGAGGCCGGGGAATCTTGCAAAGCCAGCTTGGCTGCTTCAGGACTCAACTTATTTTATCATGTGGGCTGACACAGTAAAAACCTCATCTAAGCATTGCTGAAATTGCCCCTATGGAATAGAAGAGGAAAAAAGTGTCATCTGTGCTCAGTGAGATCACAGACTGGCTGCAAACAGCTGCTGAAACATTAATTAATCTGTTTGCAAATAAATTGTGGATCTGTACTAGCTGAAATGGCTGTTATAAACAAGCTGGGATGCTGTACTTCCCAGATTTGCCTGTATTTTAAGATTTTTTTTTCATATGCTATAAAATCACTAGGGCCCAGATACTGTGTGTTTACTTTTGGAAGCTCTGAGCAAGTATACTGACATGATTTCACAGATACTCAGCTTGGAGTGAGTCATACCAGTTGTGGTACTTTTGAAGGCTGTACGATACTGTGTGAAAAGGTCTGTACCTCATTTAAGTCAGATTTGTTAATCAAAGAGAATGAAATATTCTACAGAGCAAATGGATGTGGATTTAGTAATTTTGTAATTTTAAAGCATTCTGTGTCACAGTTGCTTAATTTGTTCTAACTAGGCTATGGCAAATTCTAGTTGCCTTGACACTTAGAAGATTAATGTTGGTTCCCAGTGTTTACTCACTTTTTCAACAGTGATAGAATATGTAGCTGGAACAGAGAATCTCAGTTTGTTTTGTCAAAATTTGAAATTCCTATTCCTTATGTTTCTTTTTCCCTTTGTTCGTGAAGATCATTTTAATTCAGTGAACACCATGTACCTACTCTTCATTTATTCAACCAATATTTATTGAATGTGTAGTATGAGCCAATGATCTGCTAGGTACTGGTGTGCAGGAGGTGCTGAGACTATAACTCGTGCTCTCAAAAAACTTGTGGTATACACAGGGGTTGACAAGCTTTTAACGAAAGGGCCAGATAGTAAGTACTTAAGGCTTTGGAGGCCTGATGGTCTCTGTGATGACAACAGATTTTGCTGTGTGGTAAAAGCAGTCACATGCAGCAATCATAGCCAGTATGTAGGTGAATGGGCATGATGGCATTCCAACAAAACTTTACTTACAAAAACCAGTGATGGGCTGGATTTACTCTTGGGCTGTAGATTGCCAATCCCTGGTCTACGGTCAAGTAAAAAGCCAAACTATACTACAGTTGGACCATTATCACTCAAAATTATAGGGTGCTCTTGGGGCACTTTGGCAGGACACTGTATCCAGGTTTAATGGTGCTGATGGTTGTAAGTTAGAGTTAGGGTCAATAAAGTGTTTAAAGGCACTCTAAGTGAAAATATCTGGATGAGAAGACACGATTTGGATGAAGGGACAAACAAGGTTAGTAGATTGTCCCAGGCACAGGAGACAAGATGGGTTAATGTCAAGGTTGAGGGTTAGCATGGTGTGTGTGGTGATGTCATTAAGATTGTTCTTCCATATTCTGATTTTCTTCCTCCTTCCAAAAACACTGAGGGATCACACTTCTCCATCCTGACTAAGTGCAAGCATGGCCATGTAACATGCTTTGGTCAATGAAATATGAGAAGAAATGGCATGGGTTACCTTTCAGTGGAAGATTTAAAAGTCAGGGCTCAATTGACTCTCCACATTCACGTCCCTTGCTATAGGGATCATAGAAGCTTCTATTGAGATAGAATCTCCATCTGCCTTGGTTCCTGAGAGATGATGATGACAGCGCCCTCTTACAATTTGCGATGGACATTTAGTGTGAGATTCTCATAGTGTTGAGTGAAACCACTGAAATGTTGAGGTTAGTTTCTTATTCCAGCATAGCCTAGTCTGTCCTGGTTGTTGTAATGTGTTCCTGGGACTGAAATTGTTCGTGGAAGGCTTTGTCCTGGGTACTGGGGTAGATCCAAGGACTTCAAGGAGTTTACAATCTACTAGCACTCAATTATGACACAAAGCAAGATGTAGTAAGTGCTTTGAGAGGAGTAAAAGTACTGGGGGACACCAGAAGGGAGAAGGTGCATCCTCAGGACTATCAGGAAATGTTTCTTTAAAGAGCTGTCATTTGAGTTGAGCTATAAAGAATACTTAGGGTTTCATCAGGCAATGATATGCAGTGAGGTTGAAAAAGCATGAGTGATAACAAGAGGATGAGACAAGTTATGGAGGCCAAAAAGTGTAACTTAAAGTTATGCAGATTGGCAGCAAGACAAGGTCAATCAATGGGGATCCTCATATGCCATGCTAAGGGGTTTGAAGTTTGAGGTATAGTGAACAGAGCAATTGATAAAGGCTCAGAAGATCTGATTTCTCTTTCTACAAGTTACCAGCTGGGAGGAAAATGGTGTCTCTCTCTACGGGGCTCCTGACAGGGCCTGTGTTGAAGTGCTGCTCTCAGGCTGGCACAGTCCAGGTCAGATTCCTGATTCTGGCCCTGAAGACAGCAGGTAGAGACCCTGAAGATGTCAGTGGGACAAGGCAGTGGCTGGATTCCATGAAACCTGATGATAAAGCTTAGTCTGGACTTATTAATTCAGTTTTAAAGATGGTGAAATTGAGGTCCAGAAAAGTTACATGAATCACTCGTCTAGTTCAAGGCTGAGACTGTACTGGAATCAAAGTTTCTTGACTTTCAAGCCAGAGCCCCCTCACATCACAATTGCCTCTGGCAGCAAAGATTCTAACCGAGTATCATATTCTTCAGGTGTACACTAAGGCATACAGGGCAGAAACGGGATCTGGGGTGGTAGAAGGAACGACTCCAGGACAGCAAAGTAATTGCCTTAGCACACCTGACCTTGGTTCATAAAGCTGGGAGTCAGGCTAGAAATAAAGATCAGGGGCTGGTGGGCAAGGAGGTGGTGGGGGCGGAAATAGGGAGAAGTTGATAAAAGAAACTTTCAGCCATTAGATGAATAAGGTCTGAGGAGCTAATGTATATAACCTGGTTACTATAGCTGATAACACTTTATTATGTAATTGAAATTTTCTAAGTGGGTAAAACTTAAATGTTTCACCAAACAACAACAATAAAAAAAGATAAACCTGTGAGGTGATGGATGTGTTAATTAAATAGATGGGAGCAATCCTTTCATAATGTACATGTATGTCAAATCATTATGATGTATACTTGAAACATCTTATATTTGTCAATTATACTTCAAAGAAACTGGAAAAAAAGACCTGAAATTCCAACAGATGGAGATTTTCTTGACATCAGGCTCATACATTTTTTTTTTTTTTAGCTGAGGTATCCTGCCACCTGTTGGCAGCTCAGTGGCAGCTCAGCTCAGGCTGGGCATCGAACTACTGTTGCTCAGAGCTCAGCTCCCACTCTTGAGCAAGCTCCTAACCATCTGAGCCACTCGGCCGGCCTAGGCTTATACTTCTATTAGTATTCTTTTATGGGCTTGAATTTTTGCAAATTCCTTTTAAAAAACCTGGTTATGATTATACCAGATGATAGCTACTATCAATGCAATATGATTCCAGGAGTAATGTGTTGTTTTTGTTGTTGTCGTTGTTGTTTTTTTTTGAGAGCAGTGTCACTGGCCCTCATATGTGGGACAGAACCGGGGCCGCTGGCTTCCCAAGCCAGCACTTAACCACCGCGCCACTCAGCCGGCCCTGGAGTAACGTGTTTTAAAGAATTGTACTGATGGCTACTTCAGAGGCAGTAGGCACGAGATCCTGGATCTAGTCTGGTTTCCCAAACCTGCCACTTTTAATACATCTGTGCAAGACTCAAACTCTTTTGGAATGTTCTCATCCAATCCCCTGAAAGGGCTGGAGAAACTACTGTCAAATCTTTGTAAACAAAAGGTATGATTTTTGCTGCTATCAATTTTAAGAACTAGTTTTCTTAATTCAACTAAGAAGGAAGACACTGCTGCTTTGGGATATGGGCCCCACCTGGTCAGGAAGGTGGGGCTGGGCTGGATCACATTACTTTTTTTGGGAAGTCTCTGCCTTCCTCAGGGTGAAGAGCAGGATGTATCCTTTGTATCTCCACCAGATCTTAGCTTACTTTTACTAGAGGACCTATTACATATTTATCTACATAGTTCTCTCTCCCACTTATCTTGGAACTCATTGAGAAGAATATCTTAATAATATTTGGGTGTCCACAGTGAGGTAAAGTGGATTTGCATCATATGTGAGTCATACCTGTCCAGATGCATCTAATTCTACATAGTTGGGATGGTGGGTGGGGATGGTGGTGGAAGATTTTATATATATATATATATATATATATATATATATATATATATATATATAGAGAGAGAGAGAGAGAGAGAGAGAGAGAGAGAAAGAGAAGAGAAAAGAGAAGAGAAGAGAAGAGAAGAAGGGAGGGAGAGAGGGAGGGGGATTTAATTAGGGCAAGTAAGTGATGCCACTCCCTGTTGCATTTAATTAGTCTATGGTCCCAAATAAGCAGTATTTGGGAGCCCCTCATCGATCTTCCATTCTCTTACACAGACCCAGTGTCCCTGTGCCTCTTGTAGTGCGAGCATATTGCTGTGCTGGGTGTGATACTCATGTTTAAAAGTACATATTTTTCCTACAACATGGCTGCTGAACTCAGCCAACTACTTCATCTGTGCTCAACTGAAATAGCTACAATCTGTTCTCGTGCTGGAAGACAAACTAGTTCTGTTGGAATTAATGAAAGAAGAGCTGTCAGTCTATGATGTAAATCCTTCCCAAGAGATTTTGATGTGGAATTTGGATTATGCCGTGTGTCTCACCTCTGCTTGCAGACATGGACAGCTAAGTCCCCCTTACACTTCGGTAATACCTTGGGCATGTCCCATAGCCTTTTCAGTCAGTCACCTTTGGATTCAGAGTTGTCTAATTTTAAGGCATTAAAATGGCCAGTCCAGATCTAATTACAACTTCAGTTCCAAACTTCCCCTTCCCTCCACTCCCTCCCGACCAAGCTTCAGCCCCACCCCCAAAATTGTAGGTTAGCTGGGCAAGGTGTGTGATGTTTTATTCTTTCACTATTACTCTGCCTTATTTGTCTACTCCTCTTGACTTTTTCTTTATGTGCCTAGCTCCTCCTGAACTAGGGCAGGAAGGATGAAATGAGAGTTAAAAGGGCAATGCTGTACTTGACAGGTGGGGATAAAATCTGAAAGTTGGCTCTCTCATTCTGGGAGGTTTTTTTGTTTGTTTTTTGTTTTGAGATTCCTATGAGGAACTCTGGCACCACACTAGTTCCCGGTGTTGAAGATCCTTTCTCCAGCTGAGCTTTTACTACTCTTCTCTTAGCTCCTGCTTAGGATGGTAGACTGCCAGCCTCATTCTGCTGGTGTTGTCTTGCCCTGGCAGGTAGCCTCCTTCAGTGGAGACTTTTCAAGATAGTAGCTAATGAGATGACCCCTTAGTTCCAAGTAAAACTCTATATCCTTGCACTACCAAATTCTGGAAGGATAAATCACTCATACTGCTGTCTTTTCTTGTCACAATGGTCTACACAAGTTTTTATCTTCACCCTGGGGATGTTGTCAGCATCTCTCAAGAATCGCCCCAGGCTCAGCTCTGATCCAGGGACACTGGAGGGTCCCTGCAGCTCAGCATCTCTGTTGGGGGCTAATGTGTCAGTCATCTCTTCTGGACGACAATAGTAATTTCTACAAGAGATTTTCTTGAAGCTCATTTCTTCCTTGGCTTAAGAGGGGTCACCTAGGAGAGTTGGGGAAATGCCACAGTACAGATGACACAATTGACGGCTTCTTCAGTGGCTCTCTCAATCTTCATTTCGAATGTCTTTAGTTCTCTTATAAACCTAGATTTGGGTCACAGCACTAGTTTTTCTATCCTGTAGTAAGCCTTTCAAGGATGTATATTGTTTTTGTGTCAGATGAATGGATATTTGTTATTATCTGTTTTGGGGTGCAGTTTAAATTTCAAGAGAAGTGGAAAGTCCCTTTCAACATTTTGGGACAGTAAGATGTGAGATTTTTTTACCTGGCATAGTAATTTTAAGAGCCAAATTCCCATTTATATAGTTTAATCATATACATAGATGCTTAATAGACATTTTTGAATTGAACTGTGCCCATAACTCTACTGGGAGTCAGGCCAAGAGAAATCATGTGGCCTCCACAGAATCCTCCTTCACTGGTCTAAAATCAACTCTTAAAATGAGAACTATCTCTTCTGCTAGTTTTCAGAAAAGGCCTGCTAGCATAACACCAATCCTAAGATCTGTCAAAGATGGCACAAAAAAGGAAAAAACATCCATAAACTTAACTGGTGAATTAGAAACACTCTCCTAAATAAAACATAGTAAATAAATGTAGTGCAACGGGACGAGAATATGATTCAATTGATTTAACTGGAATGCAAGGAGAATTTATTATTAGGAAATCTATTAATACAATTTGCCATATAACTAGGTCAAACAAGAAACACTCTTCAATAGATAGTAAAAAGACATTTGAAAAATTAATATCTTTGCTTGAATTAAACTCTTTTTGTGGTAGAAATAGATTCTCCCTTAACATAATAAAAAATATATTTTAGCTTAAAATCCAGTACCATTCTTAGTAATAAAATACTAGAAGCATTCTTATCAAAGTCAGGAACAAGGCAAATTGCCAACAATCATCATTATTCTTTAACATTATTTTGAAAGTACTAGCCAATGCAATTAGAAAAGAGATATAATTAATGTGTAGATATAAGAACAGATTTTAAAAATCATTATTTCTACTTTATATAATTATAGATTTGGGAAATCTAAGATAATCAACTGAGAAAAAAAAATCTTTGGAGACAATAAGAAAATCCAGTAAGTAGCTGGGAATGTAATTAATACAAAAGTAAATACGAACATAGAAACAATTAGAAGTCAGTAAATGTAATGGACTAAAACAGCCCATTTGACAAAGCTATGGATATGATTAATAACTTAGAAATAAATTCAACAAGGGAGGTGTAGGAATTATATGGAAAAAAAAAACCTTTAATTTTCCTTGAGGGAGAACATGATAATAGTTTGCTATAATTGAGAATAATTGTTATCTCTTAACTCTCTGCCTCTGAGATACAAGATCACAATTCAACAATACAAACTTTGCTGAGGGACATAGAAGAAGACTAATAAGTGGAAAAATGCATTTTGTTATTATATAGAAAGACGGAATATTGTAAATATGACAATTATCTCTAAATGAATCTAGGGAATCAAGAAACTTCAATTAAAACGTCAACTTTTTTGTGATCTTGACAAAATGTTACTATAGTTCATGAAGAAAAATAAACATGGGAAAATCTTGGGGAGTAAACAGGGAGGACAAGCCTTATTAGATAATAAACTGCATTAAAAATCTATCACATTTAAGACAAAATAGATACTCCAGAAATCAGATTAAATTCATGTAGGAATTGATTATTGATAAAAGAGATATTTCAAATCAATGCTGAAAAAATATTTAATAAAAGATTTGGTTGGAGACAACTGGGAGGCAATTGGGAAAAAAATTTGAATCAAATTTCTACTTTTAGGGCTAAGTGGCTGGGAGAAAGAAGGTCTTTAAAAAATAGTTGTGCTTTTCTATAGTGTTAAATATGTTGTGGTTTTACATGAGCCATATTACTTTCATAACTTAAAAACAAATTAGAAGAGCTTCAAAAGTTAATAAAAGGCCAGGGTTTATAGCAGAGGCTATTAGTGCCCCTCCACATCTCTCTTCCTTTTCAGTTCAGTGCCCGGTGTCTGACTTCAAGGTTCTACCATCTGCATTTTTTCCTGCGGGCTTTTTCTGGCCCCTGAAGCCTTCTGCCTACCCAGACAGTAGGCTACAAATGCCAAGGGATGACTGCACCTCCGAAACAGCCTCAACCAATAGTGTATAAATACCTCAGTTCCCACACTATTTCAGAGTGTTTCCAGTCGGGCTATGTTCCGTTATCCATGGTGGTAACTGGCTTGATAATGTACCCTTTATGTACATTATGTAGCCTGTCTTACTCCCTTCCTAATGTTTTCTTCATCTTCCAAATAAACTGCTAGCACCCACCTCCTTGCCTTATGGTCAGCTTCTGAGGGAACTCAAATTAGGACAGGGTCTCTCTGTGGCTGCAAGGCAGACAGAGATGTGCTCAACCACTGAGTTCAGTGGTTGAGCAGATCTATTCAGGACTGTATGATGCAGATATTCCCCATGTGTGAGGGTCTGTAAGCCACTAAAGGGTGTTTGGGTTTGGGGAAGTCAAGCCATCCTTTATACATAAGACAAAGAGCTCCCTGGAGGCCCAGGCTGGTGGCCTGCAAGAATGGGCTTCTTTGGTTTCTCCTGAGTCTTTTGGGAACCTGATGTAAACTAAGGGGCTGAAGAATCACACTTAAAGTATTCAGGGAGCTCACCAGGATGGTTTCTTGGCACCTTCCATTTCTCTAAGCAGATATGTTTCCTCCATACAAGACAGTTGGAAGTGTGTGTCTGTGTGTTTTGGGGGTGGTGTAGAATCTAGGAAACTTTTCCACAGGCTGTGGTGGAGGTGTTTGTCCCAGGTCCTCAGTGTCCTAATCCAATTCAGTTTTGTCCACACTTGTGTTCCACCAGGATTTATAGAGTTGTCAGCTTATAATTGGACTGAAGTGCTGAGTTCAGTTATGGAAACAGAATTTTGTTTGCCTGTTGTGTTTTGAACCGTTGAGCATTTTACAGCTAGGTTGGTGAAAGGTTTTTATGCTATTGGTGTCATGAAACATTTTATAGGGAGGGATAATTGAGTTTTTATTTATACTAGAAAATAACGTTATCAGCCTAGCTTTGGGGACCAAAACAGGGAAGAGCTCCATTAATGACCGGAATTCAGGGGCCTCAGTAATTATGAAATTGCATAGAGACCAATACAGGAAAACAAAAAGACCAGAGGAAGCAAAAACTAATTTTGATTCTTCTGTAAAATCCTGACCGGAACAATGAAACAGTCAAGGACATTATAAATCCATTCATTTATTTCAAAATTTGCAAAACAAATCCCTTCTTACACATAGTATTTGTACAACATGAAATTATTATTCAATAAGTTGACATTTTAAACCTATTACTACCTAAACCCATCTATTACTGAGCTATTCAGAGCACTAAGTTAACATTTACCAGAACATTCATCCTCACATCATGGGGAGATCAAGCTGAAATCCTTTATTTCATATTCAGATCTTGCCAGGTCAGGATTGAAATCGGCTACCTTTCTGATACTTTATGGAAAAGCCACTGTGAAATCCACAAAAGAATTATTATCAAGTTACTGCAGTTATTCAGCGAGATGTTGACTTTGATATGTCAAATCTCTGATCTTTAATAGAAAATTGACGGTCGTGCCCTGAGGGTCAGTCATATGCACGACCAGGATAGGCCAAGGTTTGCATTAAATTACAGCCAGTCTTGTGGTCTCATTCCCTGGCAGCCAAAGTCAAACAAAGCAAATGGATCCCTTGCTAGTTGGGTCTCTTCATTGTTTTGTGTTGGCATATGGATTTAATTCTGTAATGGGGGACTGCTGGGCACAATCTGCCTTATTGATTTTCTGGAGAGAGTTTTTTCTTAGAGCACCCGGAAGTGCAATGAAAGAAAAGCAACTGGTGCAATTTTTCTTTTTCTCTGCCTTGGATGGTTGCGCTAGCAGCAGATTGATTCTGCCACTAGAAATCATATGAAGATATTAAATTATATCATCAATCAATTTGTTTTTAGAGGATTGGCTTTCTCTGTGTTAGTGGGCTAGAGAAAAGGAAACAGTAATTCCCTTATGTCTCAATCATGGAGCAGGTTATTTGACCATAACGCTTCCCAGATTTGAGCTCTGCTAAAATGGACTCTTTCCATAATGATAATGGCTGACATGCTCCCATTTCTGGTATTGGAGGCAGGAAGGCCTGGGGAAATTGGAGAGAGAGATTATGATACAAGACTTATGGTTTTCATGCAGATTCCCGTGTCAACAGAGGAGCTCAGCCTTCCTGGCATGAATCATAGACTAGGGGACTAGAATGGATCACCACATCCACCCTGCACCCCTCAGTGATGCAGAGAGGACACGGAGATCCAGAAAGCCTGAGGGATTCCTACAGAGTATCAGAGGTTGCTAAGCAAAATATTTAAAAATATGAAACAAAAATGGCAGTGTCATTTCTTGATGCTATCATGTTACACTTCAGTTTTCTCATGTGTAAACTATACCTTCTTCATAAGGTTGTTGTGAGGATTACATGTGAGGGCTGGTGGTTCAGTAGCTTCTTCCGGAAAAAGACTCACTTGGGATGGGCCCTTGGCTCAGGTGGGCTGTGGCCATCATGGGATAGAATTAGGTTTTGGGCTTCATCTCCTTTCTGCCTGTTCAGAAGCAGTGATCTCTATGTTGTGCTGAACGGAAATCTGTGAGGAAATGAGTATAGCACTGTACATGTTGTTTTGTTTTATCACTTTCTAGGTTCAAACAAGCTGGACTCATTTTGTTTTCCTGATGTTTGGTCAATCAAACCCACTTGTAGTTCCGTTGCTGTTATCTAAATGAAGAGAGTCTTACTTCTAATCAGAGGATATTTACATGAGGTTGAAACAAGAGCACATTGTCAGACCAGAGGAGGCCAGCAGGTCGTAACACATTCTATTCAGGTCACTATAGAGATAAGTGTGAAAACAGCCCCTCAATAGGGTATGTGATTATAACTTCCCCTCTTTAAACTGTGTTGATAACTATATAGTTCTAAAATCTCCTTCTGATGCCACCATGTCTGAAATGTTTTGGAGAGCAATACTACTAATAGCAATCATATTAGAAATAATAGTTACATTTTTGGAAAGTTTTACCATTTACCAAACATTGTGGCAGGCAGTTTGCTCCATCTCATTCCAGAGATGGAGTTCTTTTTAATATTCCTATTCTGCAGATGCAAAAATAAACCTTACGAAAGTGAAATAATTTTCCCGAAGTCCTATGATAAGCAGCTTTCAATTACAGGTGTGTCTGATTCTAAGTCCTGGCTCTCAAATGCCATGCCTGGGCACGTTGTTTGCTGGTGGGGGATTGCAAGAGGGAAAACCCACAGCTTTTTGCTGACTTTATGCAGCAGTTCTCTGAAACTTTAAATGGAGACCTAGAAAATAAATTGGTGTCTATCCTGTCGTTTCCTTGGGTCATTCATTCATTCTTTCATTCAGCACACGTTGGCTAAGACTTTGGTTCACGAGCAAACCCTGTGGTAGGGGCTAGAAAGATAAAGACAGTGAAGTCTTGGTTCTTGCCTAATTAACACAATCAAAGTGCGGGCATGGTTAACATGGCATGATACGGCTGTGAACAGAGTTAAAAAGCTGGTATTTTACTAAAGAAAAGGATATGAGTTGGGTTCTGTAGGGGGCACTTTCCCCCTTTCATTCCTGATCTTTATGTTTTTCAAGACAAATATTCAGGTTTTACCTTTGGGGAAAGACAACATCGTGAGGATCTCAAAACTGTACTTTAAGGAAGGTCTTCTTCCAGGTTTGCAGGGGTGAGTGCTAGAAATGACATTCATCTGACTCAAAATAAATACTCGTTAAATAATTTCAAAATAAGCCATAGGGAGGCTCTTTTAAATGCAGGGTTAACAGAAGCCACCCAAATCTGCAGCTGGCACTCTCTCCTCCCCCTCCCCCCTCCCCAAACATGAGTGTGTTTTAATGAAAGAGGAAGACTAAATGTTTTCCCTGCATTTTAAGGCATCGAACTCTCCTAGAGCGAGTTCTGCCTCACAGCCAGAGCTGGCCCCTTCCTCACCCTGCCCCTTTCATCTCCCTTTGTTCCGTGTCTATGCTGAGGCTGAGATTTCCCCACCTCTCTCTGTCTTACTGTGGCTCTGAAAGATGATTGCCTTCTGGTGAAGCCCTTTCCCCTTCTTCTGTACCCAAGCTCCGTGTTCAATGAACATCAAAAAGCCTTATCATACCCTGATGGTTTAAATCTTTAAACAGAGCGTAACAGCCGGAGTACATCCAGACCGCTCACATCCTAGAGCCTTGTCACTATGTGTTCCTGCAACAATTACCAGGAGAGGGAGGCTGTGGAGTGAATCAAGTAGCGAGTGTTGTCTCCCCGGACTCCATGCTGATGCTCTGATCAGGACTTCAGCAAAATTCTGTTTGAAATGAGAATAGACTAATTTTCATCCGACTCTTCTCAGAGGAATCCCATGTGGTCCAACACGCCAAGGGTCATCATTAGAAAACCGCCTTCAAAAGAGCTGAGGCTTCTTGTGGCAAAGCTCTCTCCCTTTGTTAAATTTATAAACATTTATGTAAAAATGTATACATTAATTGTTCAGGCTCTTCTCTGCCTGGAAAGCTATGCCCAGGAATGTACTTGGGGGAAATAAACTCATAAAAATACCCCAAGTCAGGATGAAAATGGCCTCGTTTTGACTGAAAATTCAGAAGAATTCAGTGATCAAAGGCAATTCTTACTCCCAGCTGTTCAAAGGGACTTTTATTAAAAAAAAAAAAATCATATGACCAAGAATAGAAAAGAACTCATTAAGAACTTAATGAGACAGTGACAGGTGAAGTTACCAGTTGCATAAACCCTGTACAATTTTTAAATTTTGTTTTCCTTTCATAATATTCGCTCATTTGTTTTCCTGGATTCAATTTTGATTTTCTGTAAATCATGAAATGCAGAAAAGTTCAACAAAGGGGAAACATTTTTCAGCCCAAGTCGCTGGGCATTTACGTAATTAAGATATCATTTTCCCCACTTGCCTCTCACTTCCATGGGAGGTGTCTGCAAGCACACCCAGGGAAATGAATAAGTGAATTGCTTCTCCTTTCCCCTCTTCATTGGTTTTCTTGGGAGAGGGAACTCATAAGAGTGAGCAAGCAAGAAAGCCAGAAAGGCATGATTTGGGGAAGTTTAACAATAAGCCTCATAACCCAAAAGAGGAGATAAGTTTTTGGTGTCCTTAGAGACAAACATAAGGACCCTAAAGAGGTATGACTGGGTACATTTTTATGGCTTTTGTTTAGCCACACTGGTGTTTATAAAATATCAAAACAAAGCAAAACAAATTCTCTCTCTCTCTCTCTCTCTCTCTCTCTCTCTCTCTCTCTCTCTCTCTCTCTCCTAAGCAGCTTAAATCCCTTTCACTTTCCCCAGGCAAGACTGGAATCTCTTGCATGTTTCCAGGCTCTGACCTTCCTGACGTTGGTCTCCCAACACTAGTAGCCAGTTTTTTTATTCTTTAAGTGCTAGAGGAGTCATGAAAAATTCAGACACTGGGTTTCCCTGAGACCAATCTGGTGGCTTTTTCTTTGTGCTAACTGCTGCTTTCTATGCATCATTCAAAAGGTACATACCAAGTTGTCAGCCCCTGAACCTCTACTTGGTGTTAAACATGAATATTTGTAGCTTAGCAAGAGACTAAATTTAAAAAAATTTAATATTTGACAAGCCCAAAGAAAAGAATAACAGGTCCAGAAGTATCCATTCAAAAGGATTTTTTTTCTTTGTAAAATGTCAAAACTTTTTGTACAACGGGGGTGGTTCTGAACCACAAAAGGTTTGCTTTGAGAAAGCACTGATTAGGACACGTCTTCTAGGAGCATTGATTATGATTACATCGTTGCAAGTATGGCAACATAGTTGTTTTTTCTTTGTGTTGATGTGGGAGGAATATTCAGTCCATGCATGTGCCATTAATCTTATATGACCAGGAAGCCAAGCGGGATGATATAAGACTTATTCCAGTTGCACATCAACTATACCTACAATGGCAAAATTGCCTTTTCTCACATTTCTTAATTAGAATTAAAATCAGCTTAGAACTAATAGAATCTCTTATTAGTCACAAAAAGAATGGCTGCTTCTCCAGTTCAAGTGGCATATCTGCATAACTTATAGCCTTAAAAGCTTATAGTCCCTGGTACTCTTGGCTGACTGCCTTTAACTCTCCCATATTAATGAGTTGTTCTAAATTTAGTTTGCTGTGACAAACTAATATTAATACAGTATTTTATGGCCCAGAGCATTGTTAATACATAGGAATGAAACCCAGAGTCAAAGGAAGGGGGCAAGGGAACGAGATTACTTTGTGTGATTTTTCAAGATATAAGATAATCCAAGTATGTAGATATTAAGACTTAAACATAATACACTGCTTACAGATTTATATTATGTGAAACATTTTCTATTATTTTAAATCCTCATGGTATTAGTTTCCTATTTTCAGGGGTTTATAACTTGGCTGTACAAATTCACTCTGGGCTGAAACTTGGAATGCCCCGTCTTAACCTGGGGATACTTTATTTATTTATTTATTTATTTAACCAAATTAAAAGTCAGGTTGGCTGCTTTTAACCCAGGCCGGTGGCAAAAAAAAGGAGCACAAGTGTGGAATACAATTTTGTATACAGAGCTTCAGCTTGTTTCAAAAAATGAGTACCAAGGAAAAAAACAATACATGACCCATTGGGGTAATTTTATTAAAAAAAAAAAAAAAAAGAACTACAAAGGCAGTCAAATATAATGAAAGGATTTGTTTCCTTAAATGCAGATTGTGCCTTTTAAGGGTACACCTTGAATAGCAGCCTACGTATGGCAATTGGTTTGGGGAGCCAGTCATGAATAGACATCAGGTTTGTAGAATTTGCAGAGGGTGTAGGTATGTGTATTTGTGTGCAAATGTAATTTTTATTTGTCATTTGTAACTAAGAAATAGAAACACCCAATGTGCGATCAACTCAGTTCTCTAGCGAAATGCAATGCTTGCTTTTTAATGAATCCACAACTTCAGAAGAAGAAAAGAGAGAGTGTCACAGTTATTATCATAGGCAGCTCCAAGCTGCCAGGTGCATCAATCAGGGAAATTGTGAGGTACACGCGAGTGAGGAAGCAGTGGGCTGGGACCTCATGGCAAAAACTGGATGTGAAACTCGAATTTAAAGTCCTGCAGGATAGAGAAACCAGCCCAAATGAAGCAGTGTTTTCATCCTAACTAAAAGCACTAATAGCTGACAGCAAAGCCAGCTCCATGGGTAACTCTCAAGGTGTGTAGGTGTCCCTTTGGCAGGCGTTTTTAAAATGTCTTTTTATATCTTTAAAAGGAGAGCCTGTGTTGGAAATTGTCATTGTATTTCTAGAACATTATATTTTGTAATTTATAGAAAAATGTCATTTAATGGAAATTGAAAATTTTCCCTGTTTTCCTTTTATATATTTAATTCTATTACAATGAGGTCAGCTAGTAACATTCGTCTCTTTTGCTCTGTTCATCCTGTCAGGTCAAGGCTGATTAATTCATAGAGAGGACAATCCCATTCTGTACTGAGCTTCCCAGGGAGGCACTGGGAAGGGTTTTCTGGCTGAAATTTCAAAAAGAAAAATTTCTTCATAAAGGAAATGGGAACTGACTGCTCTTCAGAGCAGAAGAAAAACTCAACTGCTCTGATTTCAGCAAGAGATTGTCAAAAGTCTTCCCAGAGCAGGGAAGTGGCTGAGCACCCCCCACAGAGTGGCTGGAACTTGTAGCAGCTGGAAGGTGCTCATAATTTTGGGATTCCCTGGTACTGGATGATGTATTTCAAAAATTACAACAACATGGTAGAATGATACAGACATTTCAAAAGCAATCAACTCCTCTGTATATAAACATTGTCAAATATAATGCCAAAACCCAGAAATATCTAGTTTGAGGTTTCTAGTTCAAGGAGACAATCGTGTCGTTTTATAAAAATTCTTAACCTCCTCACAGCCTTCCTGTTAAATGGGCTAAAGTAGAGCATAAACCAATAATAAGATGCAAATTAGCAGTAACTATCTGCTAAGGTGAACAACTTCCCTCAGGGCTACTTATGATAAAATTTCAATCCGTGTTGCTACATGGCGAACCATTATATGGCTTACGCTTTGTATATGCTGGGTTTCATCTACTTGAAAAGCGCAGCTCGTATTGTTTAGATTTACCAAGTGGTTCTACGTAACACATGTTGATGTATTTTGAGCTAAGAAGATGAATCTTTGCTTTGCAAAAAGAGAAAACATCTTTTGTATTTTATGTTTCACCTGCTGAGTTTCACAATCGACTTTAAAACCAAGTTAAGAAAAGATACTATTGGATTTCAAAGCTGTGTCACAAATTTGAATTCGGGCTTCATTTAGCAGAAGTTGGCTTAGTATCTTGGGTGTAGTTTTAAGAAAATCTGGGGTGACTTTAGTATGGTAGCTTCAGGTGAGATAATTTTCTAGAATCGACAAAACGAGGTCATGCTCCGAGGAAGTTTTCCTTCCTAGCTCTTCCTTGGGATGTAATTCTTCTTGTCATGTCTTTGTTTGGTTTTTGTTTTTGTTTTTTTTTTCGGTGTGTGTATGTAGGGAGGGTACTCTTTTACATTTACTAGTGTCATCTGTTAAAATGTAGGCATCTTTCCACCATTTTAGCTAAAATTGAGTAGTCACTTAAAATTTTAACTTATATTTTAAAGAAAAAGTACTGTTATTCACATGGTTCAAAATTTAAAATATGATAGTAAAAAGTCTACCTTTCAGCACTATCCTCCAGGTGCCTGTGTCTGTTCTCCTTCCCATAAATTTTCCTGTCTCTTCTTTCAGAAATAATCCCACGTCCGTGTTGTCTCCCCTTTTATTCCAATGGTAGTGTTTGTCAGTGTCCTGAACTTTGGTTTCTTTCTCTTAATAATTGATCTTGGAGATTTTTCCTATCAAATCATAAGAGCTTCTTCCTTTTGAGGGGGCAGCACTATTCTATAAAAATTGTACCAAAATTAATTTAACTTGTTTTCAACAGATGAAAATTTAGGATATTTCCAATATTTTACAGTGAGAAACACTGCAGCAAGACTAACCCCGTACATATGTCATATCACACATATGCAAAAACTATCTGTAGGATAAATTGCTAGAAATGTAATTGGTGGTCAAAGGAAATGTACATTTGTAATTTTGATGGACATTGCCAAATTATCTTCCATAGGGTTTGCACCGCTATACAATTCCTCCAGTATTGGATGAGAATGCTTTATTCTCCACACCCTGATCAGGCATTAAGTGGCCTATCAAACTTAATGATCTTTGTCAATCTAATAGGTAGAAAAGGAAGACACTTCAGGATAATTTTAAATCACATTGCTCCCATTATGAGTTGAGGTCAGCATTTGAAAAGAAATTTATCAGCTATTTGCATTTCATTTTATGAGAACAGCCTGTTTATATCTTACATTACTTCTATTGAACAAGTCAAATCCCATATTGTGTGCCTTGATCCTACAGGAAGAGGGATCCGAAATTTGAAATTAGGGATTCCAATCAATTTTTTTTTTTAAAGATTTTATTGAGGAATTGGGGGAGGGGAACAGTGTTGGGGAACCAGGGAAGGGGAATAGACAAGTTGCTGTCCTTTCGTTCTTCAGTCTAGTTGTGGAGGACATTGATTGCTTCACTGGCCCATGTTGGCATCATCATTGTGCTCTTCTTGGATGAGGCAGATCGGTCGCTGGCCTCTGGACGGCCGCTCACAGCGGCTCTTGGCAGCTCACACCAGTTGACAGCCGCTCACACTGGCTGCCTGCCACTCACTGTAGCCTATGGCAGCCCACTGCAGCAGGGGCTGCAGCTATGGTGTCCCGGGGACTCACAGCAGCCCAGCTCCAGGTGGAGCTGTTGTTCACCATCTTAGCTGTAGAGGGCAGTGTCACTGGGCCTCATTCGTGCGATCCAAATCAGGGCTGCTGGTGTCCCAAGCCAGCTCTTAACCAATGCACCACTCGGCCAGCCCTCCAATAAATTTTTAAAATATTTGTATAGGAGTACTGGGAAAAACATCTTGAGCTGATATAAACATGAAGAGCATGATGGGATTTCATTGATCCCATTTTTTGTTGTTGTTTAATTATGAAATTTTGATTTTATTTGAATATTTGAAGATGGAGATCAGGAGCAGGATCTTTAACTGGTATGAAGTGAAAAGCTTCAGGTTGTCTGGGATTGAAATTGTTTATCTCAAAAATTTTGTTTCAGAAAAATATATGTCTGCCCTGAATGAAAGACCTATTCATTCAGGCATTTGCCCGCATCCACTATTAAATGTAGGTTGACCCTATAGTCAGGTGATTCATATGTTGACTTACCAATGAATATCACTAAACAAAGATTGAAGGGATCTGTGGGTCACTGCACTGGCTCTATTTTAACCTTTTACCAAGATGCTTTACTCATGATATTTATTTTTGTTAGCTGTAAATAATTTAAAAAAGAAATTAAAAGGTAGAGGGGAATTACAGAGAATAAGGGAATTATACTTTATTCCCAGTAGTCAGACCTAATGGTTAACTGTTTGTCATGTTTACTTCCAATCTCTTAAAATAATATGTAATTGGCTAAAGCTCCTTCTAAACCTGAGATTTGTTTCTTTCTCTCTCTATTGAGGGACACCCACTGTCCATTTAAAAAGTGTATATATATATCCATAGACAATGTGTAGTATTGTTTTGAGTGCTTTTTAAAAATATAAGTAGTGTATACGTTTTTTATTCAACATTGTTTTTTTTTGAGATCTAGCCATGTTTATATATAAATATATCTAATCTATTTATCTCTAGGTTATTCTTTTTATTTATTTTTTGGTGTGGTATTTCATTATATGTGTATACCACATTTCCCCTATTGGTTATTTAGGTTGTTTTAAATGTACATTCACAAAGATTAGCTCATGGGATACTTACATAAGCTCAGTGACACATGTGAAATAGCAGAAGTGAGAAAATTCATACACAGAGAAGTTAAGTGACTTGGCTAAGGTTTGGTACATTCTCAGATGGAACCCAGGTTTCCTAGTTCTTCTTGTAAGGTCTTGCCTCTACTTTATAGAGCTTTTCATTCTTCAAAGCATGGAGTACCATTGAAAAATTGTAAGTGAGCCCACTTACACAAAGTTTGGATTGAGAATCCTATACTTCCCTCCTTGAGATATATATATGTCCTCTATACATATCGACTTTGATTTTTTTCTGTTTTCGAATTAGTTTTAAAACATTAAGAAGTTATTGTCTATAAAACAGATAATACCAAATAACAAATACCAAAAATCACAACAAGTCCTTCCTCATGGGTATTTAAGTTCAGAGAAAGTGTTAAAATCTCTCACATAGCAAATTTTTCTAACTCAACTCTTCTTGTAGAGATGCTTTTTTGATATATTGCTGACGTTCTTATCCAGGACCAAGATTTTGGCAAGCATTTTCCCCGAAACTTCAATGAATATTTTATTTTCCAATGAGTAAAGCATTTGATTGGAAAGGATAAGATTAAATCTTTCTCAAGCAAGAATTTTTTTCCTACATACTAAGATGACCATGGTTAATTAGAGGATGAGAAGCTGAAAGTCAGTAACACTCAACAGTGAATATAATATTTTAAAAAGAGGAGTAACTTTTATATATAGTGTTGCTCATAGACTTATAGAATGTTTGAACTAAGAGGATCTTAGACCATGAATGCATGACTTGCCCAAGGTTGCATAGGGTGCTAGCAAGTATACCACAGCACATGAAGACTATATAATTACCAAAAATTTCAGTTTAGCTTTCTTTTTTTCTAGAAAAAGAGAGGTATTATGTTCTATGGATGTGTATAAAGTTAAGAAAGAAGAACAAAATTTTCTGTTAAATAAATTTGCTAAAATAAGAATTTTTTTTCTTCAATTTATGGAGAGATTGAGTTCAAACATCAGTTGTGTGGCTGGTGCTGTGTGGAACTACTATCCCTGTGTATCTAATTGAGAATGATGTGTTGGTGAAAGCACAAAACTGTCACAGCATCACAGACATAGTGGAACTGCTTCTTCAGGAAGACAGTGGCCTGTCTGGCTAGTCCTACCTTCAAAGGGCTTTCAGTGGCTGTAGAGTTTTATCAAACCTCAAACCTTTCTCCTTGGGGAGCAGAACATTCCTGCCCTCCCCATATTGGATCAGGTGTCCCTCCTACATGCTCCCAGAGAGCCCTGCATCGATCTGCATTGTAAGCATTTATGACAACGTTTCATAATTGTTCCATATCTGCCTCCCCCACTCAGCTGGAGGGCTCATATGCTGTAGAACGAAGTCCACCCTTTTCACCATTATATCCCACGTCACTGGCAGAGTGTGGTACAGACTAGGCAGTCATAAAGTTACCTTAAAAGACATAAAAGATGAATGAATGAATGAGTGCTCTAGTAAGAAGATTGTGTCATAGAAGGAAATTTGCATTGTCAGAATTTGCAAAGTTTGGCATATAATTTAAAAATGCTAAATTTCTGTTACTGCTAAATGAATAAAATGTATTAAGAGTTTTGTGGAAAAGTTTGAAAATAAAGATTTCCTCTCTTCCCCCTACCCCTGCTAAATTAGAAGTGACTAGTTGAGTTTTCTATTCTAGGATATAGCTATATTCCTGTATTGTTTAAGAACATTATAATTCTTGATTTTTCTAATGGCAAAATGATGACCTAGAAGTAAAGAAATGCTTATTAACACAAACATCTGGTGAAATATCCATTACTACTTCCATCTTTTTTTATTGACAGAGTGGGAAGCCATATTATCTATCACCCATTTATTTCATGTAAATTCTTTAGCTGCATCACCAGCTAAAGGAAATAAACATATCAAACTTTAATATCAATTACTATTATTAGCTTATCAAATGTTAGAGCCTAAAATATCTAAAGGTCATACTGGTAAAGGTACTACCAGACCTACCACTGTAATTTTAATATTTTACCATTTCTAACATAATTTTAGAATGAACATTTTGGCACTAGCAATAGAGTAAAAATGAAATGGATATTTTAATCTAAAATAACTGTGGTTTCTAGTTAAAGATTTTACTTGATTGTGTTATTCAGGTCTCTCTTTTTTTTTTGTAAGAAACAATATATTTTATTTTTCTGACACCACAGCTCTGGTGAGTGGTTTTGTACCAAATTTAATGGAGGTTACACAGAACATTTTATGCATGGGAGGGTGGGGAAGGGATAGGAACCAAAAAGTTAAAAACAAAAAAACACAAAATCCTGGGTAGCTTTTAGCATCTGTTCCACTCCTCAGGTCTCTTTTAATTGAAGCCCATAAGTGCTTTCTCATCCCAGGGCCTGCTGGAGCCTTTTAAAGAATTTTCTCACTAGAGGGCAGCATTTGACTAAATGTCCAAATAGAAGGTTTCCTGAACTATCCAAGCAGGTCACTTTAATAACTCCGTTAGCAGCCTTACATGGATTTCTAATTCAGTTTGTTGGCCTGGGACTCAATCTGGTTTGATAAGTCTTTAGAAAGAAATTTTAGGGATTTATTCCACTAATAAATACGAACTGTTAGGTAGGCATCATAACAGGTTTGTGGAAGTCATGCTTACCCCAGAGCTTCAATTGCCTAGCCTTGCAAATGCACATAAATTATTATGTTAAATTATTTATTATTGTAACCGACTAAAACACGAATGGAGCTACTGGTTTATCAGCCCTCTTTATTTATTTTTTTAGCCTCGCCAATCACATCTATTTCCCAATTGGTCTTATTTATCTCATCTTATTTCACCTGGAATTTTATTTTTAACAGTGAGCCCTGCAGAAGTGTTGTAGATGACTGCAAGAGCTGCTAGGGGAGGAGCTCTCTTATGGAAGATGCTCTTTCTTTGATCTGGGTCTTGAGGATAACCAAGGTGATGCTTGGGGAGCAATGCTTTCCACATCCCAGGGGGCATGCCCAGAGGCTGGTCTACTGGGTGAAGTTTTCTAAGACCCAAAAAGTAGCGTCATCTTTGATTTTCACAGGCAAGAGAGTAAGCCATTGCTTGGTTCTCATCATTATTCCATCAGTGTTGAAACAAAACCTCTTCTTTGCTTTTCCAGCATAGAGCTGAATGTATAGTGGAGACACTTGGGATATACAGTTTTTAATGGAGATTAGATAGGACAGCCAATTACCAAACTACACACTACCATTTATTAATAGGAGAATTGTTATGGAAGCTAATGATACAGAAAATGACATTATCTTAAATAGTCATTAAATAGTCTTTTTATAACATGATGATTTACTGCTCAAAGGAACTATCTCAGACAGTCCCACAGAAATTTATATGCACAAACATAGACATATAGGCACATGTACACATATGTGTGTATTGTGCCACTGAGTTTGTATTTTGAAATCTTGATATAAATTTATTTTAGTGGTGACATGTTTTTTAGGTGACAGTGATGATCATATTTGGGTCTTATAACGTTGAAAATCATGCTTCCTCTTCCTGTCCCAATTCACGAGTATGTTTGGATGAGTTATCAAACAGTAGCTTTAAAAGGGCTCCTTTGAAGTGTTATACTGGGCTTCTGATGACTATGTAAGCAGAACTATTTTTTTTTTTTTTAAGGCAGTGTCATTGGCCCTCATATGTGGGACCCGAACCGGGGCCGCTGGTGTCCCAAGCCAGTGCTTAACCACCATGCCACTCGGCTGGCCCAAACTATTTTTTTTTTTTAAATGTTGTAATTGTTAGACAAGGTATGTTAGGATCAAATACTTTTTTCAGAAAGGCCAGAGAACTTGCATAAGGCATACAAGCAGAATTTTTAAATTTTTGTGTTGTTTAGATCTTTGTGCCTACATTCAAACATGACTACTAGAACCCACCAGATTTTTTAATTCACTTTAGGGGGATAGATTTGGGAGATTTTTACCACTTTCATTCCATTTTATGTGTTTTATGGGTTTTTACAAGCTAGCATTCTTTTGCACCCCCCCCCCCAAAAAAAAAACAACAAACAAACGGATAACTTAAACAGTACTTCCAATTGCTCCTGGGCCAACCCTATTTAATTTATTACTCAGAACATATCTGATCTGATGTTAATATTTACATATTTTTCAGAGTTACAATGCAATCCTCTAGTAGAGAGCATTGCCTCTTTTAAAAAAGATTGAACAGAAAGAATTTAACCTATTAGATTTGGTGAATAATAGTTCTTAGATTGTAAGTAACTGATCAAATGCTAAATTTCTGTGCAGATTTACATGGTTTTAATGAATGTTTTTGGTAATCTTAGAAAATGTGAGCAACTGGTAAACCCAAGTGATCCATAGATTGTCCTCCTCACCATTTCCTCCTCAAGTGTTTGAAGTTTATTTTTGAACTTCTGCTTTTTCTGCATCTCAGTCCAGATAATATATATCTGTGGACAAAGAGAGATACAGAATTTGGAGGGCAGAAAGAGAATTTTAGGTACCCCAAACTTTGCTCATTCATGAAAGAAACATATCCCTACTCTAAGAGAGGTACAGTGGAGATACAGAGATAAATAAAACACAGTCCCTGCCTTCAAAATGCTCCTAATCGGGCCGGCCGAGTGGCGCATTGGTTAAGAGCTGGTTTTGGGATGCCAGTGGCCCTGGTTCGGATCCCACATATGAGGGCCAGTGACACTGCCCTCTACAGCTAACAACAGCTCCACCTTGAGCTGGGTTGCAAGCCCCGGCGATGGCGACGGTGTAGGCTGCAGCCCCTGCTGCAGTGGGCTGCCATAGGCTACAGTGAGTGGCTGGCAGCCAGTATGAGTGGCTGGCAGTCAGCGTGAGCTGCTAATAGCCGTGGTGAGCGACATCCAGAGGACAGTGACCGATCTGCCTCATCCGGGAAAAGTGCAATGATGACACCAACATGGGCTAGTGAAACAACATCCTCCGCAACTAGACTGAAGAACAAAAAGACAGCAACTTGTCTGTTCCCCTTCCCCGCTTCCCCAACGCTGTTCCCGTCCCCCAATTCCCCAATAAAATCTTAAAAAAAAAAAAAATCTCATAATCAAGAACAGGCAACAGAGGGGTCAGTTAATTACTGTGGTCCAGTGTGACAAATGCTTTGATAGAGGCTAATGCCTGGGTATTATGGAATCATGGTGAATGATCATCTAAACATCTGAGTATCAGGGAGGACTTCCTGGCAAAGTGATGCATGAAGGAACCGGTAGGAGTTAGAAGAGGAGGGAGTAAAGGAAAGTGGGGAGGAGGGAGCTGCTGACAGAGAGAACAGCATGTGTGATGTGATAGAAGCAGAAGCCAGGACTGCAGGTTTGGGAACTAGAAGCCATTACATTTGTTTGATCTAAGAGTAGAGTTACCAGAGTTATCAAATAAACATAAACACCAGCTAAAGTAGAATTCAGATAAACAACAAATGATTTTCATACACTCATACGTATGTCCCATGCAATATATATATGGCAACCGTATCCAAGAGCCTTGTAGAAAAGCACATTTCCCAGACATGGAGCCTCATTGGAAATCAGGATCCAGCCCTGGTGACAGCTTAATAGGATATGTCTACGTATCTCAGGGAAGGTTCCCCCACAAATGGTGCCTCTGTCCTGTGCTTGGTCACTAGAAGGTCTGGCCAACCAGGCTTTACCTCTAAGCTCATAAGATCACCACATCTGTCGATCAATTAGAAAAAGGAATGCAAAATAAAAACCAGCCTTGATGATACTACACCATCAACTATCGGTAGATACGCTACCTTATAATGCAGCATGTCATGTATTCTACTTTTGGCTTTGCTAGCTACCAGCAGGTGTTCTTGCAAATAAGGCATCATTGACTGCATTTACTGGGCCAACTTTCAAAAACTCTCTTTGGTTGCTATTCATGCCCACCCCTGTCTGAACATGTCACACCACCGTCGATGTGGGCATGCTGCCAGCAAAGCAGATGGCTGTGAACCTTGGCATGCCAGGAAACCATTAGGTTCATCAGAGTGAGCAACAGGGGGTCAGCTTCTATTAGCAAATGTGAAACTAACAGCCCTTGCAAGGCAAGGGGCAGATGCCCTCTTGATTCAGGTGGGCTGACCTTTCAGTCCCAGATATGGTCTCTGCAGAGCTGCAAGTTTACAGCATGGAATGAATGAATGACCTCAGGAGAGACTGAGGTGGAGAAGAAGGGTTTGTGGAAATGGACAAAAAACTTTATTTCTCCTTGGGTAGAGGGCTTTGAGGGCTAGGGCTGCCTGTGGGTAACAGATAGTGGATTCACCAGGAGCCTACTTTCCACTTCTGTTGAGTAATCCCCTGTAGAGTACCAGCAGGCCTGCCAAAGGACAGACTGTGTTCTAGTTTCTTACACTGGAGATCACAGTTTTCTCCTTAAACTTGAGGTCTTTGACACTAAGCAGTCCAGCTTCATGGACAGGAAAAATGAAAACAGCTTGCCTTAAATTAGTGGTGAAGACTGAAGACAACAGGAGAGAAAGAATAAAAATTTATTAGAAAGATATCTAGATGTTCACCTTGTTGTCTCTTTTTTTTTTTTTTTTTTTTTTGAGGGCAGTGTCACTGGCCCTCACATGTGGGACCCAAACCAGGGCCGCTGGCTTCCTAAGCCAGCACTTAACCACTGCGCCACTCTGCCGGCCCAGCTATGTTTTCTTTTAACCCTTTTTCCCCTGCTTACAAATGCTTAATCATTGGAAAACTTCGAAACTACAGAAATATGCAAGAAATGGACATCTCTTTTAATTCATGCACCTAAGAGATAGTTACTGTTAATAATTTGTTGTACATTTGTGCAGATATTTTTCCTTGAATAGTAGCTGTCCACCTTGAAATCATAGTTTTTGTTTCATCATACAATCTAGCACTTTTCCTCTTCATTGAAGTGTTCCCATCAAGGTAGAAGTCAATAAAAATGTCTGTGTTTGGTGAGAACTAACCTGTCATGCATGAATCTTTTGCTTACTCCTAAACTCAGTGAAATTGGTGGGCTCTCTTATTTCCAGGTTTCATGGCCACTTTATCAATTTCATGCCATTTGGTTTCAAATGATTTTTTTATTTTGGAATACTGATGTTGTGGTTTATGGGTCATTACTTTTTTTTTTTTTTTTAATGGCCTCCTTTGTTCTTCTTTCTATGCTGGTCTCTTAACCACTGATGTTGCCCAGGTTTCCTCCTGCTGGCCCGTTACTGCAGAACTGACCTCTTTTCTGCCTGCTGACCAATTTATTCAAATGTATGCTGGACACAGGTACTTAGATATCTCATTGTACTTCAGACTTGAGTATCCTCATCTGAGCCTCAATCCATTAATGTTGAATCCATTAATGTTGAATCCATCATCCATCAGATAACTCACGTCAGAAATCTGGGTTTCCTTACTCTCTTTCTCTTTGTAGGCCATATCCAGGCAGTCACCAAGACCAAGAGATTTTACTATTTAAGTCATTCTCAAATCTTTGTTTTCGAAGACATCCATATGACCTAAATTCAGTCCCTGAAAACAGGCTAGTTACAACTACAGCTTGCCAAACTTCAATTTCAGTGGAAACATTTTGCCACAGCCAGCTGAAACAATACATGGGAGCCCAGCCGCATGTGACCTGGCTTAATCTGGGAGTAACATGTCGAGATCCTGGAGGAATGTATTGATTTTCTCCTCCAGGACGTTTTTCCAAATATCATTCCTTTTAGCTGAGAGTTTTGATAGGATGCCCTACCAAAAATGTATGTAGTGCCACATAAATAGTTATGTCTACTTTAACAGACAATTAAGCAAGGGGTAACGTGTGAAAGTTGAGGAAGGAAGGCTGCCTGGAGAGAACAGCTCTGTCTCTGCTTTAAGATGAACCAAGAGCGCATCTACAGAGAGGTCCAGATTTCAACTCAGAAAACAGTTTTGAATCTGTTCTAATGTCAAGACAAATGTGTGACGAAGGGCCATCTAATAAGGCTAGCCTGAGAAAATGTTAAAATAGATTTAACTAAATGCCTGACTTGACCTGAAAAACAAACAAACACAAAACCAACCAAAAACCTCAGACAGTGATATAGCATGCTCTCTTTAGCAATCCTGTGTCTTCTCCAAGATAAAGTATGGTCTAATGTACACCAAGGTAAATGACTAAGGTGAATTATTCCTGGAGATGAATAATTATTAATCAGTTAAGAGCTAGGCCAGTGCTGTTAAATATAATAACTGTTGGACCATTGTGAGGTGAAAATCCTGATGTCAGACAGAGAATTTATAAGCTTTTGTCTTGTATCTTTTTAGAGCCCCTGGATTCCTAGGATTTAACAGTAGTTTTATGAGAATGAATGACAGGCCCACATCTGGAAATGCTCATTGTCTTGATTATCTGAAACACTGGGATCAAAGAGATAGAAAGATGATGTTCCTTTTGAGGAAACTGAGTCAGTGTTTAGCATCCAAGTCATTGCTGTACATTTATAAACTGGGAAGCCATCCGGCCTCTCTGACATTTGGTATTAAGCTGCCACTGGCCTGAGGACAGATATTTAACTTATTTACCTTTCTGTTCCTTTGTGTTCCTTGTCAACTAGACATAGAGTTGATGCTCTGTAAACTTTTGGAGAGTGGATGGTGGAAATCAGGTCATGCTGTTGGAAGATGAAACAGTGAAACGGCTTTGCAGTCAGCACAAGTGTGTACATCATGGATGAACTGATGGACTCTGTCACCTCTGTGATGAGGAAGAGGCATTTAGTCTGAAAACCAACTTCTCATTTAAAATTAAAAAGCTAACAGAGATATAATTAATTTACTTCAAGTTGGCACTGTGGCCAGATTCTACCAAGGTTCTGTTCTGAGGTCAGATGGGGTTAGTCAGAGTTCCTTAACTAAGCGAGGCAGGCCTGTATTTTCATGCTCACACCTTTAAAGAGAGTGGGGGAAAGATTAAGAACTGCCCCAAACCTAAGCAAACATTTTGCAATATTAAATCTCATTATATCAGCTTCCTTACTATAGAAATATAATTTTCAATGATTTTTTTTTCAACTGGACATATTTCCTTATTTATTAAATCCCTAAGGAAGCTCAGTATTGGTACACAAAGAGTTCTTTCATGCATTTGGCAGAAAAGTCAGAGACCTAACTAGACCTAACAACAAAAGGGAAATTTGAAGGAAACCTTAAACTCTGACATGGACAGGGAAACCAGGAATATTCTAAAACATCTCAGAGTAATAGAGATGTAAGACACTGCTTTCATTTCGCACATGGGGCAATAAAAGAACATGGCAGTGCAATAGCCCATTTTGCCAGGTCCACTGTAGTTAAGCAGACTGATTCCAACCTATACATCCTAGCACATCTTTCTTTGTGTTCTTTCAGATCAAAACTGCCTTTTCTTAAGCCTTGGTATTTCATGTGGTAAAATGCAAAATGGAATTTGGAAGGCAAACTGTTTATTCAGTGTATCACTTGCTTCTGTCCTTGAACTTTCTTGCCAGGGCACAGTCTCAACACCCACCCACCACCTGGTGGTTTTCTGGCTTGTAATGTAGCTAGAAAATGCATCTTTTATTTCATTGCGTCATAAAACTTCTCCTATTTGGCGTGATTATTCATTGCAGCCAGTGCCATGAGCCTTTTATCAGAAGTGTCATTTCTAAAAGAAGACTTGGGGCCGGCTTAGTGGCACGGTGGTTGGATGCTGGCTTGGGAAGCCAGTGGCCCTGGTTCGGGTCCCACATGTGAGGGCCAGTGACACTGCCCTCAACAAAATAAATAAATAAAAGAAGACTTTTCTTTTAATGTCTTCTTTAATATTTGCTTTGTAGGCCAAAAAGTTGTTGCCAGTAGTCAGTGACCAACTTGTAATAGGAACTTAATAAGAGCTTTTGAAAAGGGTGATGAAGAACCTGGTTATGTAATGTGCAATAATAGTAATGCTGTGTCCAGCACAGATGTTTTCATGCAGTCAAGGCAGCAAGTGTTTGTAGGATGAAGAAAGTGCCTTGATTTCATGAGG
Organism: Aselliscus stoliczkanus; assembly: GCA_033961575.1. Taxonomy (NCBI): domain Eukaryota; kingdom Metazoa; phylum Chordata; class Mammalia; order Chiroptera; family Hipposideridae; genus Aselliscus; species Aselliscus stoliczkanus. The sequence continues at coordinate 112,206,528 of CM066730.1, read as the reverse complement.
CTCAATCTGAGAGATGATTATAATGATGGTTTTCTGGGGTTGCTTCTGGGCTTTGTTTTTTAAAAATTTATACATATTTACAGAAATAGTGTGTGCAGAATTTTTTCCTAAAGAATGACCAGCTGTTTCCTTCTACAATGAAGAAAGATCAACACTGAAGTGGGTTTTAGCTTTAGCTAGAAAAAATTGGTTAGAGGCAATGAAGATGCCCCCAGTGAAGTTTATTTAATCTTGGGCTGAGCAATGGTGTGTTTGTGAGTGTGTGTGTGTGTGTGTGTGTGTGTGTGTGTGTGTGTGTTGACTCTCCTTAGAGAAGGGATCTTTAAAAATTGCCAAATTCCTTCTTTGGGATGGTGTAAATCAGATCTTGATTGTGGGCAGGGATGAAAACAGATGGCTGTGCAGACCACTTGTATCTTCCTAAGATTATGTCTGTTGGGTGCCTGGTCTACCTGTCAGGTGTGGAAGGAGAGCCTGCAGGTCATCTCTGCTCCTCTGCGTGAGCAGCTTCTCATCCTCTGAATGTGTATCTGTTCTCAGACAGCCCACCACTCCAGCTCTTCCTGTCTCTGAGATCTCAGGGGACAGAGAGTTTCCTGTTGCCAGTGTGTTCCTGCTTAAAGATTTTCCAGGATTTAAGTGTAATCCCCAAGGTGTTGTTAGACACACAGCATTAAGTGCAGAACTAGAGGGAGGCAGTGGGATTTAAGTTTCCTCTGAGATGATCACTTTTATTAAAGGAGCTCTCTTACCGAAAGAAAGAAAGAAAGAAAGAAAGAAAGAAAGAAAGAAAGAAAGAAAGAAAGCAAGCAAGCAAGAAAGAAAGGAGGGAGGGAGGGAGGGAGGGAGGGAGGGAGGGAGGGAGGGAGGGACGGAGGGAGGGAGGGAGGGTAGGAAGGCGGGAAGGAAGGAAGGAAGGAAGGAAGGAAGGAAGGAAGGAAGGAAGGAAGGAAGAAGAGAAACAGTGAAGAACCAACTGTGGTTAAATAAGAGTTATTGCACAGTTGGCTTGCCAAAGAATAGTTACAAAAATATTGGGAAATAATTTTGAGCAAAGGGGAGCAGGTCAAATAATTAGAAGTTCAGGTTTATGAGGCCAAACTTAATAGGGTCTTTGGGGCCCTTTTTCTGTAGAGCTCTCAGGTTGAATTCTGTATATGATGTCATTTCAGGAACATAGAAAAGCTAACACAGAGATTAAAATGTCCTGATACACCAATAGGCATTGTAACAAGGAATAATGTCTAGTGATTGGGGTGAAGTAGCAGAGGTGTGGCGGTGAGGTGTGGAGAGATGTTCATATTTCTTTAAAGTAAGTTACCAGATGGCTAGAGTGGATGGAGTGAGTCTATTTGGTCCAAATGATCCTGGAGCTGGGATGAGAAAATAAACAGAAAGCCAGACAAAAGATAGTTAAGATTCTCCAAGATTGAAGGATGAGTAATATCAATAGAAGTGACATGAACTCATCAACAAATCCTAGAAAGCACTAATTGACATATTTCTTGAAACCAAAATAAATTTCAGTCAGATGAGAAGTGGTTAATGAAAAGCATTGGGTTCATAATCCCAAACAGTAGAAATAGAAATGAGTTGGTTTTTTAAAAAAGATTTTATTGGGGAACTGGGGAAGGGAAACAGACAAGTTGTTGTCCTTTTGTTCTTCAGTCTAGTTGTGGAGGACGTTGCTTCATTGGCCCATGTTGGTATCATCATTGCACTCTTCTTAGGTGAGGCAGATCAGTCGCCAGCTTCTGGACAGCCACTCACAGCAGCTCTTGGCAGCTCACACCGGCTGCCAGCCGCTCACACTGGCTGCTGGCCACTCACTGTAGCCTATGGCAGCCCACGCAGCAGGGGCTGCAGCTATGCCGTCCCGGGGACTCACAGCAGCCCAACTCCAGGTGGAGCTGTTGTTCACTCTTAGCTGTAGAGGTCAGTGTCACTGGCCCTCATATGTGGGATCTGAAAAGAGGCCGCTGGCATCCCAAGCCAGCTCTTAACCAGCGCTCCACTCGGCCAGCCCCAGAAATGAGTTTTTAAAGGTAAAAACTGGGGCTGGCCAAGTGGCTCAGTTGGTTAAGAGCTCACTCAAGAGTGTGAGCTTTGGGCCGGCCGAGTGGCGCATTGGTTAAGCGCTGGTTTTGGGATGCCAGCGGCCCCGGTTCGGATCCCACATGAGGGCCAGTGACACTGCCCTCTACAGCTAACAACAGCTCCACCTGGAGCTGGGCTGTGCGAGCCCCGGTGATGGTGTGGGCTGCAGCCCCTGCTGCAGTGGGCTACCATAGGCTTACAGTGAGTGGCCCGCAGCCAGCGTGAGCGGCTGGCAGCCAAGCGTGAGCTGCCAATAGCCGCGATGAGCGACATCCAGAGGCCAGCAACCGATCTGCCTCATCAGGGAAGAGCGCAATGACGATACCAACAGTGAAGCAACATCCTCCGCAACTAAACTGAAGAACAAAAAGACAGCAACTTGTCTGTTCCCCTTCCCCAATTCCCCAAAGCTGTTCCCCTCCACCAATTCCCCAATAAAATCTTTAAAAAAAAAAAAAAAAAAAAAAAAAAAGAGTGTGAGCTTTGAGCAACAGGATTGCCGGTCCCGGCCTGAGCTGAGCTGCCACTGAGCTGTCAACAGATGGCATGAGGGCTCGACTTAAAAAAAAAAAAGGTAAAAACTAATTCATGAATGGCAGATTCATAAAACCTAATTAAAGGAAATACAGATTTTTGTGGAGATTATTCATAAACCTCAGGATTGATGTCAGGGAGGATAGACTTCACCTCTTGGAATTAAACCTTTATTGCTATAGTTGTGGTCTTTTCTTTTTTCTTTAAATCAGGACTGGGTTTCTTCTTACTTTGTCTAGTGAATGAACTCCTATTCATCTGTCAAAACCCATCTCAGGTTGTCTTTATGAAATTATTCGACTCTCCCTATTTCCTGTGCAGTTGTCCAGTCCTTTCCTTTTCTTAACTATCTTCTCATGTACAGAACTCTCTGAGGGCATGCATCCGCAATTTGATTGTTTACTCTTCTCTCTTCCTCGCTTGACTGTGGTACCTCATCTGCTCTTGTCATTGAGCCTAATCTAAAAAAAAGCTTAGTGTTTAAAACTTTTTTAAACTGAAGGGCTAAAATTCCCTTTTAAGATTCAATTTTTACAGCCATTTTGGATCTAGTTTCTTGTCCTTATTCAGGTTAGAAAATAAAAAAACTTCAATGATCTATTTATTTAGTGTTTCTGCCAAAGATTCTTAATCATCCCTCAAATTGTCCCTCTTTCCAAAATATCCTTTTAAAATTCAGGTTGAGTTATGTCACCCTCTACTTTCAAACTTTAGATGATCCCCATTATTAGTAAAGTCAAACTCTTCAGCACAACACTCAAGACCCCTCCAACATGGCTGTCACCTGCCTTTCACACCTCATCTGCCACCACATCCCCTGGTGTCACTGTTCCAGGTGTGACATGTTACTTAGAGTCTCTTTTTTCCCTCTTGCCTTTTGTTTTCCTTGATCATCTGCCTAGTCTTTCTTCATCCACCTTATCCTATAGCTGAGTGTAAATGTCACTTCAACTGTCTCCCATATTCTTCCACCCAGGTGGTGATGGTATCTCTATTTAGCATTTACTTTTAAAATGCCTTTCATGTCTTCTGCCCACTAGACTAAGTTCACTGAGCCTTTGAAATCCCTAGCACAGTGCATGGCACCAAGCTGACAAAAATACCTTGATTGTTATTTTTCATCTCCTGCCCCTGAGATATTATTTAAGATATGGGACCAAGAGTTTCAAATACTGAGAAGAAGAGGTTAAAAATATTAGGTTGAAAACAGACTGAATGCCTTCCTATTTCAATTCCCCTCAAGAGTGAAGGTGAAACAGATGGAAAAGTCTGTATTTAAAGGATGTTTCCATACATTATTCTGTGTAAAAGACACCTACGAGCCCACTCAGTCATGAGAACTCAGGACATTCAACCTTTGTTTTCATTAATTTTCCAGTTATCTTGTCACAGCCGGGCACAAAATAATGCTAATTGGATGAGGCTTATATAAAAAGCCTTATTAAGAAACTAAAAAAAGTATCTGGATGGTATAAAGTCAATGCGGAAGGCCTTAGGAAAAAGAGATTAAAAAGTATTATATTTTCATCAGAAGACATAGTTGAGCCAAGTTCATAAGCATCTGATAAGAAAATATAGGGCATTATTTGTCTTCCAAGATGGCACAGAATCTTAAGTCTGCCTCCCACTATCAATATTCAAGTAACTCTTTCAGTGAGTAAATATTGAATGCTCCTGTGTGCCAGGCATCCTGCCGGGATCCCCAGGGCCCTTGCAGTCTAGTAGAGGGGGCAGACAGGTGATGTTATTACTATAATAGAGTGAGTTCAGTGATATGAAAGAGGTAGAGAACAAAAAGAGGGTGTGTGCACTTCTGGTTGAGGGGTCTGGGGAAGTCTTCATAAGTACACTTATGCTGTATCTTGAAGGACAAGTAGATGTTCATTGAATCCCTGTGAAGGCATTCTTGGTGAAGGACATGGCCCGTGCAGGGCGTAGTGGAGTGTAACCTCCTGGTGACACAGAGTACGCTTCCTGAGTGTTTGTATCAGGCAGCTTCATTTTCCAGAGCATAAACTTTGGGATCGAATCCCTTTCATTGGGGAGTCCTGGATTGGAATATAAATATGGATCTAAGTGTAGCTTACTCCTATGTCTTTGCAAGCAGCTGAGCTGCTCTGCACACCATCGTTTTGAGGGATCTCCCATGCCTAATCAAGTTTAGAAATACCTTAGGCATTCTCACTCTTACTAATCAGTATTCTTTTTTTTTTTAAGATTTTTTATTGGGGAATTGGGGGAGGGAAACAGAGTTGGGGAATCGGGGAAGGGGAACAGACAAGTTGCTGTCTTTTTGTTCTTCGGTCTAGTTGTGGAGGATGTTGCTTCACTGGCCCATGTTGGTATCGTCATTGCGCACTTTCTGGATGAGGCAGATCGGTCGCCAGCCTCTGGATGTCTGGATGTCGCTCACCGCAGCTATTGGCAGCTCACGCTGGCTGCTGGCCACTCACTGTAGCCTATGACAGCCCACTGCAGCAGGGGCTGCAGCCCACACCATCGCCAGGGCTCGCACAGCCCAGCTCCAGGGCAGTGTCACTGGCCCTCATATGTGGGATCCGAACCGGGGCCGCTGGCATCCCAAAACCAGCTCTTAACCAATGCGCCACTCAGCCAGCCCGCTAATCAATATTCTTTAAAGTGGAAGTGGACAGATAGAGAGGCTGCCAAAGAGAGGGGCTGGTTGGCTCTCTGAGAATCTTCTCTAATGCTCTGTGAGCAAATGCAGCCATTGGACAGCGCCCTGGAGGTGGTGAGGGACGGGATCCCAAGCTGTGTGTGCTTTGTCTGCTGAGATCCATTCTGGGTCTATTCCAGGGAGGTCTATTAATTGCTTTAGTTCTGTAGGTGCTCTATCCAGTTCTCTAGCTCTGAAAGCATAGGGGCTGTCCTAAGGTTTGATGGGTGGCTGGGAACTTTGAACCTGCTGTTCAGCTGTTGTTTTGGAAAACTGCAGGCCCTTTGGATAGTGAGTTGGTATAGAGAATTAGGATTTTTTTTTACTGGAGTGGTCCAAACAGAGCTAGGAAAGAAATACAAGAGAGAAAGGGGACTGGACTCTAACAGGTTAGTATATCGCTTTGCTGTTGTGTCTCATTTTCTCTTTTCTCCCCAGACATCTGTTTCCTTGTGGCAGCAAATCATTTCTGCAGTGAGTCAATTATGAAAAGCCAAAAGAGTCTTTTCTCTTCTTCCTTTCACATTTGGATAAAACAACTTTGTTTATGACTGTAACACATTGTTTCATTGTATTGTATGCGTCTAGTGACAGTATTCTGTCATCTGAGATTAATTTTGATTCTTGACCGAAGCACCCTATGATATCTGCTGATGAATTGTTCTGATGTTTTGAGTGAGCAAGCTCCTTGTTCAGCTGGATATGTGCTCATTGGTTGAGCTATGAATTCTATACCTAGCACCTCCTGCAAATCTGGCTTAATCTGCAACAAGAGTGGGGAGCCATGTTCTCAGACTAGCAGGGCTAAAAATGGCACGGCTGCTGCCTGTGATCTTTCAGGCTGGGCACTGCAAAACTCTAGGGGGAGCCATTGGAACATACGATGTAAATGGCACCCACCAGGATAAAGGAAATTGCAATCTTTTTCTCTCAGGCTGTCTAGTTCTTGGGCCACCTTTTGAGTCACACACCCCGCCCCCCCCACTTTAATTTTTTCCCATCTTTCTTCATCCATTCCTGAGGCCAGTTGGGGGTTTTGCAGATTTGTACTTGGCTGAGTGCAAGGTATAGTATTGTATTCTTCAGGATATGTGAGGCTATGCTGCAATAACCAACAGCTGCAGAATCTCAGAGGCCTGAATAACAAAGGTGTATCTCTTGCTCACTCTTCATGCCCATGATAGGTTGGCTGTGGGCTCCCAGTCATCCTCAGATCCAGGCTGACAGAGACATCCATCATTCCTCAGAAGGAAAAGGGGACAGGGTGAAACACCCAATGACTTTTAAGGCTTGTATTTACATTTCACTGGTCAAAGAAGTTTACACAGCTATGGTAATTCGAAACAAGGTCAAAGAAACATAACTTTATCATGTGCCCCAAAGAATGAGACCCAGAACATCTGGGAGCAGCTCTAATGACAGCGACAGGTGTAATGAAGAGAAATAACGGGATCATGGACTTTGAGCTCAGTAAGACACAGGTTCAAATCCTGGTTCTGCTTCTTATCAGACATTTAATAACTTGCAAGCCAATTATGTTATCTCTCTGAGTCCCAGTTTCCTCCCCTTATAAGAGAGATAATAATAGTATTTCCCTACGAGCGATGGTGATATAGTTCCAGTTATGTAGTAGGAAACCCAACAAATTTCTTTTGTCTTGTGCCCCACTGCCTCATTCTCCACCTGAGGCCCCTATAGTGCCAGTACTTCCTATTAGTCTGTTAAATAAGGGGAGACACTGCCCTGTCTCCCAGCCAGAAAATAAGAAAGCCCTGGTGACATTTGCCAAAGCTCATGAAAATAGCTATTAGGAAGGCAAACTGTGCTTAGAAAAATATTAATTGGACTTTAAGCTCATTAGGAATTAAAAACAGCAACAAAAATGTTCACCTTTAGCACAAGGGAAAAAAATCCTGGAGAGCCACATAGCCTCCCCCTAAAATGCAGAGCTGCTGACCCTCTGTAAATGCCCAGAGGATTCTCTTTGCCTGGCTACAGAGGTTCAGGACAACACAGCAGACGCGAGTGACTTCAGGATACCTTTCATGCTTGGCAGGCATCCCCATTTTATTTGTGATATCAAAGCTACAACGCTGTGTTCTTTTCTGCGGAAGACATAAAAGAGATTCAGAAGTCATCCAAATCATCTTGTAATTAATGTTACCACGCACGCCCAGGACATTAAAATGTTAACAGTGTTAGAATCGTGTGCTTTGGAATACAGAGTGAGGGCTTTATTAGAGAGAAATGCTCAGCAGATGTCATCCGCCCTAATTGAGGACATCAGGGCGCCTGCTGCTTGTTCTTATCGGTGCTGCAGAGGGTTTCTTTTCTTTTTTTTTTTTTAATTTATTCATTTTCTTTACTGCTAGAATCTGCTCTCATTATTAGACTATCTTGTCACTCATTTGCATTTCAAGTACTGGGACTGGGGGGGCGGGTAGCAGCTATCCGCCTTAGAAGAACACTTCAAGGGTTACTCTATCAAATAGCAGCACAGTAGCACAGTGAATCTGACATCTGGGTTATCTTATTCCCAGATGCTCTGTGGTGTCATTAGCAGGATTAATCTTAGCTTTAATTTCATAATGATTCTTATTCTAATATATGTGAATGAACACAAAGTCTCTTGACTCATTATCACCAATTTACCCAAGATATGTAATCAGGCTCTTACATTCACCAACATTTATTTTTGCTAATACATCTAAAATTGTAGATTAAGCAAATACAGTTAGTTCCAGCTGAGTGAATGCCTACCGAGGTAGCACTATAGTATTTATGTTTTAATTAAACAACATTAATGGTGTTGTTTTTAAATATGTACTGACCAAAAATATGTTCACGGGGAATAGTAAAGTCGTTGTTCGAGCAGCGTCCAGCTGTAAAATTAGTCACAGCAGCATTATATTAGAAGCCATTACCCATTCCTTTGGCAAATTATTGAAACTCCCTCTGCTAATTATGTTTTTAACCTTTATGAATAAGATGGAGGTATGTAGCCTCAGTTCCAAACAACTCTGCTCCCCTAAGGAAACAGAGCAGCAAGTTCTTAACGGTGAGTGTAACTGTAATAAGCCATGTTGTTTTCGTTCTCATTCAAGGTTACCAAGGTTACCATGTCACGTCCAATATTGTCACTTTCAGTTTTTGACTCAGAGTAGGCAACAGGCTATTTCACCTCTCATTTGACACTAAGTTTGGTAGTATACGTAGCAGAGGCAGTGTTGGGGGGTGAGAAATAGATGAGAATGCACTGGAAAATTACAAACCCCTCTTCACTTAACTTCAACACTAGACTAACTTTTTTCATTTACCAGATGTTGTCGCCCAGCAGCATGTAGTGCTTTATTATTGATGGATAAAATGTTCAAACATTTAAAGAAATGAAAGTCAGCTTTGCATTTTTAATTAATTAATTAATTAAAAGTACTGTAAATGCCAGCTTGTTAATTGCTTTGCACCTGCAAGCCAACACAGGTTTTGTGCACTCTTTCTTTGAATATTAAATTTTTTCTTGCATGTCTTTATAATGCTTGGGAAGTCTCTCCAGCAAACACATTAGTAAAGAGTAAATATTGAATCTTAGACAAAACTCATGGCTTCATCTTTCACTGTACCCAGCATAGGATTTAAAGAAGGATTTAGATTTCCAAGGCTTCTAATTAAGTAGTGATAATCAGGCTTTCTGCTGAGGGTCACTTCCTGGGAGTAATTTGAGTTATTAAAATGCATGTTTTTGTTTGTTCTGCTTTGTGAGCTAAAACTGATCCCTTTTAATATAGCAGCAAATATGCAAATTGGTGTTTCATTATATTGTGCAATTTATGGCAATCTTCTCTAATTTACTGAAAGGTCAGGAGCCTGACCTTGTCATTCAAAATTTTTTTTTTTTGTAAAGCTAAACTAATTATGTGGAATTTTTTTTTTAAAATGAAACTCTGAAAGTGTGCATCATAGTAAAGAATGTGACAAATTTAACTTTTATTTAGATTTCATGTTTATGAGGATGGCCTTTGGTTTTGTGTGGATCCCATTAAGGAAGGTGATTTCAACTGTGACTTAGGAATCTGTTGGTTTTAAATACTGCGCAGAAAAAAGAACTTAAAAGACTCACCAGTTCTTAATGTTATTTTTGTTCTTTATTGATGATAAATATGCTCTCTTAACGTTTCCATTCCTTTGTGAAGTTTTCAACTATGAGTAGGAGAATTCCCACCTCAAAATTTTTTAAATCATTAACAGAAGTTGATATTCATGAATTATTTACTTTAAATGTTTAAGCAGTGATTCTCACACATTAGCCTGCATAAGAATCATGTGGATTTCATGCTAAAACTGAGATTCTAGGGTCCCTCTTCCTCAAAATTCTGATTCAGTAGGCCTGGAATGGGCTTCTAGTTACTTGCATGTTATTAGGTAGTCTGTTCTTTATACTTTGGAAAGAATCCATAGCCATTGACTCTCCTCCATCCAATACATTCATTTGCTTAGTTACTCACTCCATCATATATATGAATAATGGAATAAATCAACATCTCTTATGTACCATGTATGACATGCCTAAATTGCCCTTAAGGAGTTGGCTAGAAAAACACATGTACAAATGGCTATAGGACAGTATTAAAGTTACTATAAGCAAAGTTATGGCAAAAATGCTTTGAGAACATGAAAGCGATAAAAATTAATTATAATTGGGAAACATTTAGCAAAGGAGATTATATTTAGACTAGACTTGGAAGAATGAGAGCTTTTTTTTTTTTTTCCAAGCAGGGAGGGTAGGAGAAAAGTATTGCTGGCCAAGGAGGAGCCTGAACAAAGATTCACCATGTATGTTCAGGGGAGAATGAGCAGCCCAATGTGACCACACAGCATATGTTGTGTCATAGATTGGTAGTGGGAGTAAGCTCCAAAGTGTTCTGAGGTCAGATTTTGCAGGACCTGGAATGTCTCAATGCTGAGCTATTGGGGTTTAATTTGATGGGCAGTAGGACACCAATATAAATTTTAAATCGAGGAACTGACCTGATTAAGTCTGTGTCTCGCAACAGTTTGGACAGAGAAGATTAAAGGCAGAAAGATGTGTTAAGAGGCTACTCATAGTCCACAGAAATATACTAACGTCCTGAACTAAGATAATGGGAATGGAGATACTGGACTGGATTCAGTGACAAATACAACTTAGCAATAAATTGGATTGGAGGTGGGGTTAGAAAGAGAAGTAAGTGATGGAAAGGAAATTTGAGGAAAAGAAAAGTTTTGGTTGAATAACTGTGTGGATAGTGATACCATTGACCAAGGTATTGATAGAAAATAAAGGAAGAGAAAGATGATTAATGGAATTAAAGATTTCGGCTTAGAAGCTTACTACTGTAAGTGTGTTTGAGGACCAGCAGTATTGGCAGCTCCAGGAAGCTTGTAAGCAAGGCGGAATCTCGGACCTCCATCCCTGCCCTACTGAATCAATCTCTGCACTTTTACACCTCCCCCCAGTAATCCATACAGACATGAAAACCTGAGAAGCATTGGTTAGAGAACACACATGGTTTGTTATTGGAACACCAGACTTTTGAAGGACTCTGTACCAACAAGTGTTTTGTAGTTATATAAGTTTGGGAAAAGCTCCATATGATACGCCATAGTGATACTATTCTTGGAAATTCAAAACTACAATTGACATTAGCTGATTAAAGGCTCTAAGAAGTTCTGTAGTAATGAACTCTGTCTGATTTTGTGTAAACCAGCCTTTCAAAAATGTATGTTATCATGAGGTAGTGGGTTAATTGTGTCCCTGCCCCAAAAGATGTATTTATGTTCTAACCACGAGAATGTGACCTTATTTGAAAATAGGGTTTTGCAGATGTAATCAAGTTAAGATGAGGTCATGCAGCATTAGGGTGGGCACTAACTCCTTTGAATGGTGTCTTTATAAGAGAAAATACAGAGGGGATTTAGAGAAAGACACATACAGGAGAAGGTCATGTGATGACAGAAGCAGAGTTTGGAGTGATACAACTAGAAGCCCAGGAATGCTAAGGATTGCTGGCAACAACTAGAAGCTAGAAAGAAGCATGGAAAGATTCTCCTCTAAGCCTCCAGCATGCCCTTAGCAACACCTTGATTTTGGACTTGTAGCCTCCAGAACTATGAAAGAATACATTTCTGTTGTTCTAAGGTACCAATATATGGTCATTTTTAATTGCAGCCCTAGGAAACTAGTACACATGGGAATCTTTAAACACAACACAATACCAATTAACATCCTGAGAATCACTAGATTTGAAAATAGTAATTTAGAACATATCTGGAATTAGATGCTAGTGGTATGGGCAGGTGGAGGTGTCAAACTGGCTTTGGAAATTGGGGAGAGAGGGAGAGAGAGAGAGAGAGAGAGAGAGAGAGAGAGAGAGAGAGAGAGAGAGAGAGAGAGAGAATTGAGACAGATGAGAAACATTTGGGAGTAAAGCAGAGAGTGGGTAGTTTAAGCCTGGGGAATGAATGGAGTTGACCAGGGACAGAGTTTAACGAAAAACCCCGGGAGAATATCCATGCTTGAAAGAAAACCAAAAGAGAGGAAGAAAATGAGAATTTAGAAAGCATAAGAAAAGAGGCACACACACACAAAAAGACAATTTAGCAATGAGAATGTTAATAGTGATTTTTGAGAAAGTAGTTTAACTTGCTGATGGAGAAGAAGCAAGTTTGCAGTGGCTCAAGGAGTGACTGAGAGGGCCTTCAGTTAAATAAGCAAGGTAAAACTATTTTCAGTCATCAATCTTCCTTGAAACCTACTTGATAAAATGAAAACAATAATAAAAATAAAGAAGAAAACTTAATCTTTGTGATGAAACACAAAAGTTTGCTGTAAACTATATCTGACCAATTCTGAAGAAATTGAGACCAAAATAAAGGCTGGACATTGAGAACCCAGAAACCTCCTCAGATTTTAGCAGAATCAGATTTCTCTGAAAGTACATGTTACGTTCTTCAAAGGATCCTTTATTCAGGTTCATGGGATCCAGAAGGAGGTGGCCAGAGAAGTGGGTGTGTCCCTATGCAGACCTAGTTGTCAACCACATACAGTGGCTGGGGTGATCTGAAGGGGAACCAAGTGTAGGCCCCACCTTTACTGTCTGCAGTGCGCCCACTAAGAGGCTCTACAGCTGGGAGGCTGGAGGAGAGAGGAAGCTGTTTCCAGATCACAGTGGAAAGTCCATCCTAACGGAAGAGAAAGGAAAAGAAATGTGCATTCAGAGCTGAGGGCAAATTTGGTGAGAAGATTTTTGAGACAATATACTGCATTTGAAACTCTAGGATGCCCTTTCTCTCAGAAGTCTTCAAGCAAATGTTGGCTTCGATAACACACATAAATCAGAAGAGTGATTATTTCATGAATTTGACAAAGAATTGTAAAGAAAGTATAGACAATATGATCTCTCTGGGGAGAAAATCACCAAAAAAAAAAAAGATTAAAAAGGAGGTGATAAGATAATAGAAGAAAATGAAAAACAAATTTATAGAGCTCAGTAGAAAAAAATGAAATGATGGGGAAACATACTAAAATAAATGCAGAGATAACCCTCCCCCCCAAAAAAAAAACCCCCAGCAGAATTAACATAAAAAAGATAGTGAGGGGTACAATGGTTAGAAAATCACTCAAAATAAAATAAGAAAGAATGAAGTGATAGAAATGATTAAAGAAAAGGTGAATGATTAGGAAGACAGACACATCTAGCATATATGTAATTGATGTTTATAATGAATAGACTGAAGCCCAATAATACTGTAAAACATTTACAGATAGAATGGTGGAAGCTTTCCTGAATGAAGACATGACTCTGCAGATAATAAGAGCACACTGTGCCCCAGGATGAGGCTATGGTGATCAGGCATGTTATGCCACAGTCTGGTGATTGATAAAGATAGAACCTTGTGTGCGTCCAAGTAGAAAAAGTCACCCAGAAAGGGGCAATTCCTACCTACAAGTACAAGGTGAGGAGTGAAGACAAGGTCAACTGACCTAGTTAACAAATCTCTGTTAATTGAAGATGCCTTATTGGTAGAACCTAGGTTTTCATAATTCCTTCATGCCAGTAACATATGAGAGGAACCAAAGGCAGAGAAAGGACAAGGAACTGATTTTATCCTTAGTTTGAAAAAAGAATTCAGAAAAACCGTTCTTTTAACAAAAGGATTTCGTTGGGGGAAAGAATTAACTGTAGATTTTGATACTACTGTTGTATTTTTGCTTCCTGGGAGATTCAGTCAAAATGCTACTTTTCCAAGATATTGAAAAATTAGTAGTGAACTGCTGGACATTACTTCTTGATATCCTTATAGATATAAATATTAACAGACCTAGGAAGATACTAATCCATAAGTAGAATAATATTTTCTTTCAGTTTCTAATAAACATTCAATGCATTAAATGTATTTAGAATCAATATTTTGATTGCAATTAATGTTGATTCTGTTACTCTTTAGGAAATAGCTGATTTACTTTTACGGATCACAAGGTTTAATAAGAAAATGAATTTACCCTCCTAAGTCTTTGAGTTCTAGCTTTTAACTGTAAGATTTCTGATTCTTTACTCTGATTGTTTTGAATACCCTGTAGAATTGTCTTAAACTTATACAGTACATTTCCTCTGTGGAGGGGCACAAAGCCTGGGCCTGTTTTATGTATCTCTAACTGAAGTACTTCCCATTTCTCCCAGAAGTCCTGTTTTGATAGTATGTTCTATTCATTAGTAAGAGGGGAGCTGGGATTTGGACCCAGAGCAATGGAATGAATTTTGTCGTCCCTTTCATTCCTCCTGAAGGTGCTGAGTTATCCTTTTGCAATGCCTTTATCTGTTCAAGATCTCCCTTAACAGTTCTCATAACCAAATTTTTCATGGCATGAAAATACTGATGGTGTAAATTGATGAAAGAAGGACATATACCAATTATTCTATGCCAGTTGTGTTCCCGTTAAGAGCCACAAGGACAATAAGAGAAATGTCTGACATCCTGTGGAATAAAAACATAAATGGTATCTGCCCCCAAAGCCATTTAATTGATTAGACCTCAGCTTCATAATCCTTCTCAAGCTGGTGGTCTTCAAGTGATGCTTATACTCCACAGAGGTGAGAATGTCTTTGAACCATTGTCTTTAAGTTAATGATTTTGAGTTTAACTGGCTGGAAGAGTCTGATAACAAATTTCAGTGGAGAACCTTGCTTTAATTTGGGTCTTCTCTGAAGAAACTGATACCAGTGTGTGTGTGTGTGTGTGTGTGTGTGTGTGTGTGTGTGTGTGTGTGTGTGTGAGTGAATTCAGCTCAGTCTACTCAATAATGCAATTTATGCCCCAGGTTTTGTACCGAAGGCCCAATCCCCAGAAAAATGTGATTTTATGTTATCATGTGGTTATTGTTGTTTTACTTCTCTTGAGCATCACTAAGCTGTAGTTGTTTTTGCCTGCTTACATTCTTCGCATTAGCTGGGGCTGGGAAACCTAGTGTTAGGGGCTGAGGAAGGTTTTAGGCTTCCTTTGGACTGTGTTAAATAACTCATGTTTTTAAATTAATTATTTTATTTTACTTTTTAGCTAACAATACAAGAGAATCAGGAAAGTCCTCTCTACAAGAAGTTCGACTTGAAAGAGAATGAAATAACCCCTTAAGGTGTCACATGTGGGAGGACCACATCTTACCACAAGTCTTGAACAGAAGAAACTGGGGGCAATTTTCATTATTTCAATGAATGGCACCACCACCCACCCAGTCAGAAATTTGGAATTATCCTTGATTTCACTCTTCCCTTCATCCTCCACATCTAACTTTTGAGCAAGTCCTTTCGATTTCATCTCAAAAAATATGTATGTGAAGGCTTGTGCTCACCCTCTCACTTTAACACACCTATGGCAGGCTCTCATTAGCTCTTGTATGATTATTACATTTCCTGCCTCCCCACATCCACTGATTTTCTCCTTCAGTCTATTCTCTGCATAGTAGCCAATGCAATATAAAACATAAATTAGGTCAGGTCACTCTCCTATTTGAATCTCCAGCAGCTTCCAATTTGTCTTAGAATAAAATAAAAATTCCTTATATGCCCTGTATAATCAAGCCCCTGCCTGCCTCTCTCTTAGCGTAATCCAGCCACACTGGTGTCCTTTCGATGCCACAAACGCATCCAGCCCTTTCACTTCTCGGGGACTTTGTGTGAGCTGTTTCGCATTCCTCAAAATGTCTTTTCCCTAATTCTGCATGGACAACATCCTCTCATTTTTCAAGGCTCAACTTAAATATCACCTGTTCAGAACAGCTTCCTCTCCTCCTCCTGTCTAAAGTATGTGTATCCCACCCCTTTTACTCTCCACCTCAGCTTCCTCTTGCTTTTTTTCTTACATCTTACCAATATTTATAATTATTTTAGTTTGCTTATTTACTTGCTTTCTCTCTCCCCACTAGAGCAGGAGCTCCTCAAGAGCAAGTACCAGTCTGTCTTGTTCTAGTCACTGATGTATCCCCAGGACTTTGCATCCTGACTCACAAATCATGGTCAGGCAACAAATATTTGTTTGAATGAATGAATGAATGAATGAACAAATGAATCCACTCTCACAGACCATATATGGATGCAGAACCTGTGACTGTAGCACATGTTATGCTCCCTTTTCATTTCAAAGCTTTTTTAAAAAAGGCATTATATTTGAGGACATTAGAAGGAACACCCATCAATTTAAAAAATGGCCTACCTGTGGTTTATAACTAAGAAAACAAGGAGACATATCTATTTCAAACATCTCTTGAGACTATCATGGAAGAAGCATGAGGGTAGAATATTTCAATTAGATCATGCAATTTTTTTTTTAAAGGTGACTTTAGAAGAGTACGCTTGCCTTTAGTGATATTTGGGAGGATGGGTTTTTCTTGTCCTCCATACATCCTTTATTCTACCACTTTTCTTTACTCTTTGCAGGAAAGAAAACTTTTAGCTTAATAATGCATGACCTTCTGTAAGCCAGTATAGATGGCTGTAAGAAACCACTTATCCTGCCAGGAGGAACCCTTGTTTGTCTTGCAGTGGCTTTATGTCAAAGAAGCTGAGAGATCACGGACAATGTCTACAAAAACTTTAAGGAGTTATTGACTGAAGGATCCCCTTTAGCTTCCCCCTCCCCAGAATGGAGACAGGGACCATGATCTCTGTTGCTGGGACCAAGGAGTGCAAAACCTGTATAGCATTGGGACAGCAGGGAAGGTGGAAGATCAGAAAAGGGGAGAAGATGCGGGAGTCAGAGGACAAAGGGATTCTCGGGAATCCACCCAAGATTTGTGGGCATCCATCCACAGCTGACCCTTATGAAGTAAGTGGTGACCCCATCCAATCAATAGAATATTCTGGCCACCTTTCAGCTTTCTGATTTCAGGGGAGCTTCAGGATCAGTTCTTAGTAGGATATTTTCCTCATGTAGTGGGCTCTGCCTGCCCTCCTAGGTACTTTTAGGGGGAGTTAGTGAGGGGAGATAAGGTTAAATTTGCACGGAAGCTGTATATAAAATCTCATTAGCAGGAAGACTGCCTCTGCCTAAAATATTCTCCAAATTAAGATTTGGAAACTGCAGGCTTTGGCTATTTCCTCCAGGATTATTGAGGCCCCTTCCTCCACTATGTATACAAGTGACATCATTTTATCCTTTAATTTTCTTTCCATCCCCTTAAAGTGGATTTAAGGTCTTTTTATGTTCGGTGTAAAAACACATAGATTCTGGCAGGATGCACTTAAACATAATGTAGCTAATCAGTATACTCTTTAATTGTAGCTGTTAATGCAAAAAATTGATGATGATATGGTAACTGGTATGATTAGCATTTACTCATTTATTTATTCTGGTGAAACTGTATTTACTGCCTTTCTGCTTTGATGATGCCAGCAGTCAGTCTCTTCTGTTCATTTAGAATTGTATGTGTTGAAGTCTTTGGCTTTAGAATTTTAAGGTTTTGAATCCATGAATGCTTAGAGAAAATCATTTGCATTTCTTCAGACCATAGATGACTCCTATTTTTTGTGGGTGTTTTTTTTCTTTTCTTTTGGTCCTTAAGCTGTTTTGTACAGGTCAACGGTAAGAGCTTTGAGGCTGTCTGAGCCTTCAGCATGGGTCCATTAGATGCACAACCTTGAACAAATCATGAGCCTCACTGTGCCTCAGTTTCTTCATCTGGCGGTTGGGTATAATAATACCTGACCATTATCTCCTAGGGATGGTTCCAAGTGATAGATGATAGGTGTGTGAAAGTGGCTTGAAAATCCATAAATGGTTAAATGAATTATGATTGCTTTCATGGTGGATATCATCAATGCTGCCATCATCTAAGTTATTCCAATGTGGAACTCAGAAAAATCAGGGACGATTATTTGGTAGACCTGCCTTTTTGTGACAAAATTCCTCACCAGGAGATTTCTTAAGTTGTGAGCCTCCCCAGGATTTTAAAATCTGAAGTTGATTCCCAAAAAGCCTTTGAGGAAAATACAATAGTTGTTATATAAAGGAAGGTACTACTTTGAGGAAACGTAAAGTGATTCTTTCTCTTTATCTGTGGGTGACAAAGCGTTGTCTCATTGATGACCGACTGTCATTCTTTTTGGGAAAGATAGGACAGCTGATATTAAGCCACTTTGATGTAAGAGAGGGCTTAGGCACAAGGTAACAAAATAAAAGGTTCAAGGTATCTTCATGAAGGTACCTTATTAGAGTGGATACCCAAATAAATGTGATGATCTCTGAATGGGGGTGAGGGGTGGGCAAGGAGCTGAGTTTAAAGAATGCACATTGATGGGAACCCAGGCCAGCAGGAGAACAGGACTTAAAGCTACTCAGAGAGGCAAGGAGGAGGTGGTGAGGTGGTGGGGTACATAGAGCAATCCCTTTTTGAGGTCTGGGCTCCCCAGATAATGCTGCTTTGTTATAGACTTTGTTGTTTTTTTTTGTTTTTTTTTTCTGATTAAATAGGTTGAAATATACAGACCTTAATATAGTGCTGGCTGAGGCAAATGGGTTGTTTTGTTTGAATTTTAGGCGTTATCTCAAAAGGATTGGTGAGTCCCTTGTGGTTGGGCAGCTTTAGCTTTTGAATGCCTAGCCTTCTCAAAATGAATTAGAACAAACTCAGGTCACATGATGAACAGAGAGCATCAGTTTTCTCTCTGGGCATCCTGAGGCAACATAGTGATGCTGCTCACATGGCATGAAATTACTTTTTTCCCTAAAAATTAAAAAACCAGGTTTATTGAGATATAATTTACATAGATTAACAGTCACTGTGGTGTACAAGTCTGTATTTTGACAAACTCATACAATCATGTCACCCCCACCACAATGAAGAGATAGGGTATTTCTGATACTCCAAAAAGTTCTCTCATGCCCCACTGCAGCCAACCTCTCCCCACCCCTAGCCACTGGCAACGACTGATCGACAGTTTTGCCTTTTCCAAAATGTCATATTAATGGTTCCTATAGTAGGTAGCCTTTTGAATTTGGCTTTCTTCACTCAGGTTCGTGCATACCTATATGTGCCTCAGTAGTTTGCTCCTTTTTATTGCTGAGAAGTACCCCACTGTATGAACATATCACAACTGGTTT
Organism: Aselliscus stoliczkanus; assembly: GCA_033961575.1. NCBI lineage: Eukaryota > Metazoa > Chordata > Mammalia > Chiroptera > Hipposideridae > Aselliscus > Aselliscus stoliczkanus. Next base: position 112,187,591 of record CM066730.1, on the reverse strand, counting down.
ATCCGTTCACCAGTGGGAGGACATATGGGTTTCCAGTTTTTGATGATTTTGAATAAAAGCGCTATAAATACCTGTGTATGAGTTTTGAGTACACATATGTTTTCATGTCTCTTGAATTATAGAAACAGCATTATATTAAATAATTAAATGCATTCATATGACCAAAAATGTTACACAGAGCAAAATCTACCTAGTGGTAACACATTATTCTTATGTTGGAAGTGATCATTTTTCTTTATACAAGCTATAAGAAATGTGTTTTACACCATTACAGACCATATAGAGTTGTCCTTTATTTTTTTACAATTAACATAGCTGATTTATTATACTTGCACAATAAAATATTTTATATTGTCAAAAAAAATATCTAGTAGTGGGACTGCTGAATCATGTGTATATTCAACTGTATATTGAATTTTATAGGCAATTGCCAAACTGTTTTCTGTAAAGGTTCTATTATTTGCATTCTCATCCACAATGACTGCCCTTCCTTCTCACCAGCCATCAGTAGTCTCGGTCTTTTTATTTCATTTTATTTTTTTATTTTAGCCATTCTAGTGCTGTGCGGTCGTATCTCACTGTGATTTTGACTTGCATTTCCCTAATGAGTAATGATGTTAGGCATCTTTTCATGGGCTTATTTGCTATTCACGTATCTGCTTTTGGTGATTTTTACTTTCAAATCTTGACCCACTTTTTTTTTTTAATTGGGTTCTTTGTGTTATTATTGAGTTTTGAGAGTTCTTTATATATCCTAAGTCTTTCATCAGATATGTGTTTTACAAACATTTTCTATCCATCTGTGGCCTGTCTTTTTATTTCTCAACAGTGTCTTTCAATAATAAAGTTTAAAATTTTGACGGAGTCCAATTAATCACTTTTTACTGATTGTGGTTTCCATGCCCTATCTAAGAAATCTTCACCTAACCCAAAGAAATAGATTTTTTCTCCAGTGTTTTCTTCTACAAGTTTTATACTTTTAGGTTTACATTTAGGTCTATGATCCATTTTTACTTAATCGTTGTATATGTTCCAAAGTATTGGTTGAGGGTCAATTGTTTTTGAATATGGATTTGCAATTATTCCAGCACCGTTTGTCATAAAGACTATCCTTTCTCCATTGAATTGCCTTTGCACTATTGTCAAAAATCAATTGCTGATATATTTATTAAGTGTTTTTTATCTTTTGGGGGCTTTCTATTTTATTCTGTATTCTAAGCACCTTTAATAGATTACGTCACTTAATTCCCATGATATGTCCCTTTTATAATAGAGGAAATTGAGTCACAGGGAAGTTAAATAACTTGCTTCGGGTCCCATATCTGGAATATAGCAGCTGGCTTTAAGTGCCTGGCAGTCTAGCTCCTGACCCCAGGTCCTAAACCACTCCCCTATTCAGCCCTGCTAATGTCTCAGAAAATGCATGGGAGAGGATGCTAGCAGCCACACAAACAGCCTGGAGCCTGAGATGAGAACAGTCTGGGACTCTCCCTCTTACTTCTCTGTTCCTTTGAGGCACATTCTCCTCAGATTGACTTTCTTTGTTTTAAGTACAAATGCTGCAAAAGAGCAGTTCACAGCTCCCAAATTTTCATCTTCTCTTAGGGAGAGATTGTCAGACTCTGATTGGATCTCAGAATCATGCCCAAGCTCATAAGGAAAAAACTGATAGGTTCAACTGAAGTCAGGTGACCCATCCCCCAGTACTGCCTACCCTTGCCTGCTCCAAGCCAGTCCAGCAGAGCCAGGAGGAGAGTTGAGTGGTATGGACTCTGGCCCAGCTTGGGCCAAGTGTAAGTCTTGGTATAATCAAGCCACAGGAGCAGAGCCAAACATGGTAGCAGAAGACCCAGTACTATAACCAGGTGGATAGTGTATGGGGGCGTGGGGTGAGGGAGAAAGATCTCCAAACAAGGAGCGAGGGGACAGGGCTACAGTATGAGGGCTACATTCCGTGGGCCCTCAACCCTAAGCCTTTTGAAACCTCTTCCTTTATAAAATATGTTAAGTTTTGTATTTTATGCCTGTCTTGATATAATGAAGATAATCAAGGCTAGATTATGTAAGTTAATTTTCCTCTGACCTTAAAAGAAATTAAATCATCTTGGTGGGCCCCTGAAAGTATCATGATCTCTGGGCACTGTGCCTAATGGAGAACTCGGTGCTGAGCAGGAAGAAATTAAACAAGCACCTACTAAATACTCCCCTCCCCATTCACAAGGCTGAGACTCAACGAGGCAATCACAGAATAACTAGTAGGCCTTTTGATTCCAACTGGTCTCCTCAGTGTGGTACACCAAAGGGATTTCCAAGTTATGTTCTAACAAAACCTCTCTCAGCTATTTGGCCGTATTCTTCACTGGGCTGAAGCAGAGATTTTCTTGGTCTCAGTTCTGTCTCTCCTTTCTGTTATTTTCCATTCTTCATGTCTGGATTCTAATTCCCTGTCCTGCCCCCCACCCCCCGACTTCTGTACCTCCACTTACCCCTAGAAGAGCTATTGATGCTTCTTTCCATCGGGCATGCCTAGCTTTCCCGTGTTTGCCTGGGCTGGAGGGTTAGCATTCTGGATGAGACTGAGGTTCCACCCCTCAGACGTTCCTGAGTGGGATTCAGAAGGCAGGAGTAGAGCGCCCTGAGGTGGACCCAGACTTCTGCTGGACCTCCTGATCAGAAGCATTTAGGTTTGCTGAGGGAGCTGTAGCAGAGGTCCTGGTGTCCTGTCCCTGGCCCCTGGGGTTGTGACAGGGTACAGGGCATCCACTGTGCTGGTGACACTGCTCCTCCATCCTCACTCCCCACACCCACTCTTTTTTGGGTGGATGATGTCAGGATAGCGGCACTTACTTACAGATGCTTTATTTGGAGAAGAGAGGTAAGTGTGTATTTCTCTACACAGTTGTGCAACATGGTGTGTGTGTGTATGTGTGTGCGTGTGTGTGTGCATGCTACATTAGTTTCTAGTTTTTCCTTTTTTTTTTTTAACCTCATACTACCAAACTGCTGTTTTTCTACCTCAGTAAAACCCACCTAGGTTTTTCCTTTCACTACTGTCTTTTTAAACCCAGCCCTAAAGTCTTATTGATCACACCCATCCAATTATCCATATTTTACCCTAGCTGCCCTTTTGTAGCCTTCCCAAGTTATCCAGCAATGTACCATGGCCTGGATCATGTCTGGTTGCTGGGGGCAGCCCTCATCTCTGTCCTGCCCTAGGGGGCTCCACTCGTTGTCTCTTCTGCCTTAACTGTCTTCAGTCACACTGGATTCTTTGCTTTCTCAATTCCTGCTCTTTGTCTAATGGTAGACACACACAGCCTTTACAGCATTGGCCCTTATCCAAGAAGATGTTGAAAAAATTCAGGTGTGCAGTAGACCAACCCTTAGAAAATATGTGGTCTAAATGCTAAACTAAATGAGCTGCTGTTCAGACTTTAAAACCTAGGAGTTAGGAGCAGGAGGTTGCTGGAGGTGCCTGTATCATCTCATCTGTTTTTTCCTTCAGGTGAGACTGCTACGCCCTCCACTTTGGCAAGAATCTCACCAAACAAATAAACCAACCAACTAAGAACTTACCAGTTAGGCTTTGGTGTAACTACACCAATGCAGAGCCCCATTCCTTAGTCCATTCATTCATTCATTCATTCATTCATTCCAACCCTTACCATAGCATCAGGTGCTATGTTAAGTGCTTGGGACAGAGTGAATAGATGGGGTCCCTGTACTTTAGGACCATATAGTCTAGTCTAGAATTATTTAGTTTCAAGTGAAGTAAGATACACAAAAACAAAGCAGCTTGTATGATGACAGACCTTGTATATAACCAGGGGACATAATGGGATGGAGTGTGTGTGTGTGTGTGTGGGGGGGGGCGGTCAAATGAACTTAATCCAATCTGAGAACAGTTCTACCTGTGAAAGCAACCTTCTGGCTGAGACCTGAGGGATGAGCAAACATGAGGCAGGTGGAGGTTTGGGGATGGGGCAGAGGGAAAGAGGGAAGAGTCTATGGGGAGTCCCTGAGCAGGCTCAATGACCCAAAAATGCCAGTGTGGCTGGAGTGCAGTAAACAAAGGGTAGGGTGGTGAAATGAGGCTGAGGGATAGGCAGGCATCAGATTCTTCAGGGTCACTTAGGCAACATAGAGGACTTCGGATTTGGCTTTAAGAGCATGGGAGTCATGGAAGGTTTCAAGCAGAGGCGTGACATGATTAGATTTCTCTCTCTCTCTCTAATTCTTCCTCCCTCCCTCCCTCTCTCCCTCTCTCTCTTCCTTCTTTCCTTCCTTCCTTTCTTCCCTCCCTCTCTTCCTTCTCTCTCTCTCTCTCTCTCTCTCTCTCTCTCTCTCTCACACACACACACACACACACACATAATGACTCTGAATTTCTGTTTCATTTTCAGACATATGCAGGCCTATAAAACCTTCCCATATACATATTCTCAAAATGTTCACCTGACATATTCTTCTATTGCCAGGCAACAGCCTGCATTCCTTTACAGGTTAAATATTGAGGCAGGTCAGCCTTACTTAAATAAAACAAATTGGGAATTACTGACTCCAAATTAACGATACCCTAATTTAACATTCAGTAGCCAACAACCTGACCTTGAGTAAGAACTCTCACATACACAGGAGCCAAAGCTTCCTACTGGGTGGGAAGGGGCAGTTTGTTCAGACCAGGCTTCAGCCAGTGATCTGCACTTAGAGACCATCCCCTGCTGTTGCAGTGGCTGGTGGTGTAGAGGCAGCATGAATTATTCATTCGAGGAAGACAAATTAGAGTTAGAACCAGGTGCTCTGTCTTCCCTCGTGAGGACTCTGCCAATTAGGATAAAGAAGGAACTCTCCAACAAGCCACAGTCTCACTCTGTTATACTGTGCTTAACCCAGACTCCTGAACTGGGTTTGGAAATGGATTAGTGGATGATGAGCTTGTTTTAAAGGTGATACAGTCTTCAAGAGAAAAGGAGAGTTAACTCTACCAGTGGTTTTACAAGTAAAATGCAAGGTTCAAAGGGAATTGTTTTAATAGCGTTTGCCATGGAAAGCCTGTTAAACATTGTAAGTTCACTTTGGAGAAGCAGTTCTTATTCTCAAGGTATAAAAGCGACTATTCAGGCATATTTTCAGACTAGGACAGACCTTGCAGGGGTTCCCTTGCCTTAGACAAGGTCTAAAATGACAGAATTGCAAGCGATTTAAGAATTGGTTGGTCTGATATGCCAAAGTTATTCCAAAGCCACTTGCTGTGGGAATGCGAACAAACTGGTTATTGTTCTTAGGCAATTTAAGTAAGACTAGCTGTGGTGAGAGAAACAACCCCATCACACCTGCTTTGTAGCAATGGTGAGGGATGGTGGTCTTCATGGAACACTGTGGAGGATATAATGATGCCCAGAGGTTACATTTATGCTGCTATCCAGGGCTGTGATGGCCTTCTTTCCCTGCAGTCTCATCTGTTCTCAGGATGTGCCTTAAATATAAGAACAAATGAGGCTAAATAGCTTTCTTCTAACTATGGAGGATAAGTCATCAGTCAAGCAACAGCATTTATTATTATTGCTATGTATTGATACATGGCCTTGCTGAAAACTGGGGTGAGTGCAGATATTGTAAGATTTGGCCCCAGGAGAGAGAATAATAAAGACAAGTGATAATCTAAGACCAGATAGGCCATATCCCTAAGGAGTGGGTTCCTTTAGGGAGGATTAGGCTTCACTGCTCAGGAGAGATTGCCCACAGGATGTGAAATTGGAGCTGAGCTGGAGAGCAAATCATATTCAATGAAGAGGAGGAGAGAGGCCAGGACAATTGGGCTGATTAGAATATTATGTATGACTTGATTCCATGGCCAAGAAAGTGGATCCCCTTCCATATTAGAAGGTTGAGATCATCCATGCACTGGTCAGCTCGGGCTGCCACTGCAGAACACCACAGGCTGGGGATCTAAACCACAGAAATTTATTCTCACAGTCCTGAAGACTTCAGGTGCAAAATCAGGGTGTCAGCTGGGTTGGTTTCTGGTGAGGCCTCTCTCCCTGGCTTGCAGGTGGATGCTTCCTGGCTCTGTCCTCACGTGGCCTTTCCCTGTGAATGTACTCCTGGTGTCTCTTCCTCTTTTTATAAAAATTCCAGTCCTATTGGGTTGGTCCCACCCTTATGGCTTCATTTAACTTTAATCACCTCTTTAAAGGCCCTCTCTCCAAATACAGTCACATTGGAGGTTAGGGCTTCAGCACGTGAATTTTTGGGAACACAATTCAATTCATAAAAGTCCAATAACAGTTTCAGATCTGGAGTGACCTACAGTGTGTGTGTGTGTGTGTGTGTGTGTGTGTGTGTGTGTTTCTATTTTCTGTAGATACATCGAATGTACAGGAAAATTCAGGGGAGTACACAATTCAGCTACAGAGACTTGAGAAACCAGTAGAAAAGTGTTTTCCTTAAACTCAAAATGCACAGGTCTTAGGTGTAAGGCAATCATTTCAATGACCCATGTGCCAGGACTTCTCTCTCTCCTTTTGCCATATCTACCCTTTCATCCTCAAGCTTCAGTGAGTCTCGTCATCCTCTTCATCTGCTTCATCTCATGGGCAGTAAGATTAACCAGAGGAAATAAACATGGCTTATAGCTCCTAACCCCACCTGTGCCTAAGACAATCTTTCTACTTGTCCCACTCAGCTTCCTCTTACATTCTGCATCAGTTAGGATCCCAGACAGGAATTAAATGGCACACTCCAATGTGAGGAGAGCTTAATGAGAAGACTGTTTGCCCAAGGTTATGGGAAAAAAACAAAGCAAGATGAGGTGCCCTAGAGCTAGCAACAGTGGGAAAGCTCCTACTATCCCTCATGCTGAATGGGAGGAGGGATCCACTAAGACTTGTAGCTGTAAAGGAACGTTTCCTCACAGGAGCTGTGGCCCTCCAAAGAGGAATTCTGCCACTGGCAGCTCATGGCCAGACAAAAAGAGACCTGAGGGAATAAACACCCCAAACTCTCCTCCCGTTGCTTGAAAACAACCAAAAGCCAGAGACTTAGGAAATGGGCTCAGCATCTCAGGCACGGAGCAGGGTGGAGAATGAACCTAGGGGGCAAAAGGAGAATATACAGTATACCTCCCTTATGGAAACTATGCCAAACAGGGGCCATTCTCCTCACACTGTCTGCCTCTTCCTTATCTATCTTCTTTGTAGAACATGATTCTATTCTATTTTTTCTCCATAGAAATAAGAGGCATTTCTCTTATTGTTCTTTACCTACTCTCTAATTGTTGTCATATTACTTCCTTCCCTAATATTCCAAGCAAAGAGATGTTCCTCCTCCCGAAGACAAAAACCTATGCCCATAAAACACCACACACCCCTCTGTATCCTTCTACATAAGTTATCTTCATTCTTTCCTGAATCTTTAATTTCTTCTAACTATTATATTTGGTCTTTTGCTTTTCAGTTTATAAATATATTCAAATTTCTCCCAAACTGAGACCAACTTTTTAAATTTGACAATCTCTTCCCCTCCATATCTGTTGCTGCCATATCTGCTCCCTCCTTTTTGTTACTTGGCTTCTGAAATAAAGTCTGTCCTCACTGGCTTCAGTTCCTGGTGTGTGTCACTTGAAGCCTAGATTCAGGCTCCCTCTCCTCCCCTCACTCCATTGAAAATGCTCTTGTAAAAGTCCCCAGTGACCTCCTTGATGCCACATCCAATTTTCAATCATCATCTTGCTCCTCCTCTGCAGCATTTAACTGGAAGGATGGGTGAGAATTAGCCATGTGAAGAGGGGAGGGATGAGCAAGACGTTGAGTGCGTCAAGTACCTTATTTAGGTTTTGTATTTCCAGAACCTATTTCACAGTAGACAGACTTGAAACAAATATCTGTTGAAGGGTAAAGTAAACAAATAAAAGATCTCCAGTGTTTTGATGTTGAATAAGCATGTCTTATATGTAAACACTGAAAGAGACAATAACAATACAGTGTAGCAAAATAGTAACAAAAAAATCAATGAATAGATTTCAAGGAAATTATGCTACAATGTTGTTGGGTATCAGTGGAGAAGAAAGTAAGTAGCATACATACAAAAAGAAGAATGCAGAATGCAGACAATTCAAGATGCTCAGGTTGAGAACATGGATCAATCATCACTAAAGCAATTCATTTTGCTGAAAATACAGTCAAACGTTAACACAAATTAACATGGAAAAATGACACCTATTGCCTATCCTAGAGGATCAATAGTAACATTACAGTGTAACTTATAATGTGTGACACACTACAGATCAGTGTTACCTTAACATGTACACAAAATCAATATAGTTAACATCATCTACAATACTGATTCGCATAGAAAAGAATAATTAAATTGCCCCTGAAGCAAGTGTCCTTCTATATAAAAAAATAAGTAAATTAAAAAGTGACTTTACTCAGCAAAAGAAGCCCCTTCTTCCAAAAATTATTCATACCATATTTCCTTTAAATAGTTCATTCTAAATAAAAATTCTTATAAATTTTAAATATGATTCTCCTTGCCCTTTGCCCTTTGTGTGTTCTCAGTAGAGAAAACTGATCATTCTCATTCTTCAATATGATAATATGATCTGGGTTGGGGAACCTCGCTGAAGGATAATATGTAATGATTTCTTATCAGGATTAGGAGTGAGAGTCTGAGTAATAATTAGAAGCATTCATCTCCAAATTCATAAGGTCTCTCTCTAAGAGAGTTTCCAGCCCTTAGAATGGCCTCAGCTGAGTCATAAGATAGTGTGTAAGTTATTATAATATAATTCCCAAATTAAGATATTTTGATGCTGAACTTCAATGTTAAATTCTCTTTCCTTATCACCAGACTCTAAGTAAAAATGTCTTTCTAAATGCACTCACCACGTGTAAATGTTACTTTTGTTAACTTTCTGGTGTATTTTTTGAATGTGCTTTTCCCGCCTAGATCAATGAAGAAATTGGAAACTTGTGTTGTGACCTTTCCAGATTCTTCTCGTAGCCTCATGGAACAGAGTGTGGCATGTGATTTCCAAGGTGATCTTCCTATTATCATCATATGCTGTAATTGCTCAGTCCAATCATGCTATTTCCAGGCCCCTGCTTTTAGACTCTTTCCAAGGCCGTGCCTTCAAGAGAACATGACGGGTTAATTCTTCCCCAAGATAGTTTCCTCTCTTCTAAGTCAAGAAATTTAACATGAATGCAGTTATGGGAAAATAATTAGGGTGACTTATTTCTAAATATAATTCTTCATAGAAGCAGGACTAATGTCTGTCAGGGCCCTCATAAAAATTCTTAGGGTGAAAATGTCATAAATATCTGTTGAAAATTCAAGTGATGGCATGTTCAAATGCTCACAGATCAAAGAACTGTCTACAAGTGAGCAGCTATTCTGCTCTCTAAAAGAAATGGCATCTGCAGGAGAAAGATACTTCCTAGCTGACCAAGTTGTTGAGGCATAGGTCTGATGTATTTGAGCCATCCCCTAGGAAACAGAAAACGAAAATTTAAAAATAAGTACTTAGAAGTTATTGATTCAGAGATAGATTAAATTTTGAATCAAAGAATATGAAATTTTGAATCAAAGATATGATATATATCTGTTTGATGAGCTAGCTCCATACCTTTCCCATATCCTCTTTTTAATATGAAATATTTGAATAGTACCAAAAAGTATAAAGGGTAATATAGCACCCATCCCATCATCTGAGTTTATATTCACTTTGGGTCTTCTTAATAAAGCTCATCCTTTTTTTCTATTCTGTGAAAGAGTTATATATGATATGGACAATAGTTTCTTAAGAGTTTGGAGAATGTTACCTGTAAAACCAGTGGGCCTGGTGTTTTATTGGGGGAGAAATAGTGGAATTCAACTACTGAGTCAACCTCTTTAATTTCAATAGTTTACTCATTTTTAACTTTTTGAGTCAATTTTAGGAATTTAAACCTTTTCAGAAAATTGTATATTTCCTCTATATTTTAAAACTTATTGGCATGAAATTGATGATAGTATTGTCTTAGAGATTTTAGAATCTCTGTTACATCTGTAGTTTTCTTTTTTATTTCTATCATGATTGATATGTGCCTTTTTCATTTTTTAATTTTTGCATTGGTCTCATAAGCAATTTGTAATTTTATTTTCTCAGAGAATCAGCTTTTGATTGGATGAATACCTCTGCTGTTGTTCAGTTTTCTATTTTTATTAATTCTTTGCTCTTGCCTCTTTTACTCAACATTATGTTAAAAGTTGGATTCGGAAATCAGGATGTCTGAATTCATAGCCCAGCTCTGCTTGTGTCTCATTGTGTGGACAAGCTGCTTAACTTCTGTGCCTCAGATCTCCCATATGTAAAATGAGAACATAATAGTACCTAACTCACAGATTGTTTGTGAAGATTAGTTTAGTTTTCATGACTACACCATGTGTGCTTGAAAAAATCATATAGCCTTTGTTGATTATGAGATTCCCTATCTCTATTGGAACAAGCTTATGAATAGTGCAACTTTTCTATAGGTTTACTCTATCCTTTTTTTGCTTGATATATTTTTTTGAGGGAAGGGGAGGTGAGGCATATTAAGATCTCCAATATAATCATGGATTTGTAAATTTCTCTTTCTGATAGGATAAATTTTTCTTTCTATTTTAAGTACATGCAAGTTCATGATTATAATATGTTCCTGGCAGAGTTCTCCTTTTCATCAAATTAAAAACTATTTTTATAGACCGCAGGGTTCCTACTACTTGGGAGCACCGTGTTATTTGACCATCAGATGAATATAAGTTGGCTGATTGAAACATCTGGGCACACACATTGCCCAAGTAGGCTTAGGCCCGGGCGTAAGTTCTGCTATGGAAACCTGTCTGTCATTATCAACCCTGACTGGCATTGACCATCACCACTTCATCCTTCCCTTGGACTTGGCCCAAACTCTCACAGCTAAGATCCGCCCACTCTGCCCCTGAAGGGCTGTCTCCCTTGAACCTTTGGTAGCCTTTATAGGGTTTTCCTATTACTGCATTTTGCCTTGAATTCTATTTTGTGTCTTATTGCCACAACAGGTTTATTTCAGCTAATATTTGCTCAGTATATTTTTGCCATTCCTTTAATTTTCAACTTAAAACAAAGGCATTATGTTTCATGTGTGCCTTTTGTAAATACCACATAATAGCTGGATTTTTTTTCAATATTCCAAATATCTGAGAATTTCCACCTTTTTAAAGATAATAGTAAATGTAATCCCTTTACTTTGTGATTACTGACATATTTAGACTCATGTCTACTATGTTAGTTTTAAAAAACTTATTACTCTTCTCTATTCCTCTCCTACCTTCTTTTTCATTAAACATATTACCTTACTTGCCCCATCTTTTCCTCTCTTCAGTTTGGAGTTCTTCATCCCATTTCTATTTTTTAAATTAATTTTTTTTTTTTTAAGATTTTATTGGGGAATTGGGGTAGGGGAACAGCTTTGGGGAATCGGGGAAGGAGAACAGACAAGTTGCTATCTTTTTGTTCTTCAGTCTAGTTGTGGAGGATGTTGCTTCACTGGCCCAGGTTGGTATCATCATTGCGCTCTTCCCGAATGAGGCAGATCAGTCGCCGGCCTCTGGATGTTGCTCACCGCGGCTATTGGCAGCTCACACTGGCTGCCGGCCACTCACTGTAGCCTATGGCAGCCCACTGCAGCAGGGGCTGCAGCCTACACAGTCGCCGGGGCTCGCAGCCCAGCTCCAGGTGGAGCTGTTGTTAGCTGTGGAGGGCAGTGTCACTCGCCCTCACATGTGGGATCTGAACCGGGGCCGCTGGCATCCCCAAACCAGCTCTTAACCAGTGCGCCACTCGGCCGGACCCCTTAAATTACTTTTGAAACAAATGTTTAATGTCAAAAAACCCTCTATCATTTTTCTGAACTATATATAGATTTCAAGGTGCTTATAATCTGAACTTTTCCTTTATAGTTTTATAATACTTTTGTTTACAATTTTAGGTTCACCTTGAATTGAATTTTCCAAAATGTTAGCCATAATTATTCTTAATAACAGTTAATTCTTATTCAAATTTACCAAAAGTATATCAATTTCTTTATTCAATGCTGTTTCTTATACATGGTGTTGTATGTCTCAGAAAGGGGACTAGTCAACTATCCTTCTGCTTGACTGCTTATACTCTTTTTTTTTTTTGTTTTTTGGAGGGCAGTGTCACTGGCCCTCATATGTGGGATCCAAACTGGGGCCGTTGGCATCCCAAGCCAGCTCTTAACCACCACACCACTCGGCCAGCCCTCTGACTGCTTATACTGTTAAAAACAAGTCTTGCTAGACACAGAATTTTGTTGGGAGTAATTTTCCCTATGCTTTTTTTTTTTTTTTTAATTGGGGAATTTGGGGAGGGGACCAGCCAAGTTATTGTTCTTCAATCTTTGTTGTGGAGGGCGCCAGTCGCCATCTGGCTTCCCGTGAGCAGCTCGTGGCCTCTAAGCTCAAGGTGCTATGTTCAATCTTAGTTGTGGGTGGGTGCAGCCACCATCCCATGCAGGAGTCAAACTAGCAGCTTTGTTGTTAAGAGTGCACACCCTATCCACTGAGCATCCAGGTGGCAGCTCAGCTCAGGGTGCTGAGTTCAGTCTTTAGTTGTGGGTGGGCATAGCCCACCATTGAACAGATAATCTTGTTGTTACACCAGCTGAGCCATCCCGCCTATTGGCAGCTTAGCGACAGCTCAGCTAGGGTGCAGCGTCACTGGCCCATGTGGGAATCGAACTAGTGGCCCTGTTGCTCAGAGCACGCTCTCTAAGCCAACTCTTAACCAACTGAGCCACTCGGCCTGCCCCTAAGCTTTTTGAAGATATTGTTTATGACCTCTGGCATCTATTATTTCTCAAGCCTTCTAAGGAACTAACTGTCATGCCTTGGTATGTATTCCATCTTTCCCTCTCTAATGTCTTTTAAGATTTTCTCCTTATTTTTGATGTTGAACAATTGCACTGCTATTGTGTCTAGGTGTGGATTTAATTTATCTGGCTTAGGACTTGGTGGGCCCCGGCTGTCTGAGGACTGCTAATTTTTTATGGGCTTAAAGGTTCTTGGGAAGAGGTCACATTTACATTCATTATAGGTTATCATATAATTAGGGAAAGATGAAAATTGAGTGGAAGCTAAGTGACCCCACGGGACAGCAACTAAAACACAACTTGTGCCTCCATAGATATGGCCATCTTGGCCCATTTCTACAGGCCAGCACTTGCTTGATTCCATGCTCAGCTAGCAACCTTCTGATACTTGGGCTTTTTGCACCTATGGGAGACAAGATGCTCATCAGGCTGATACAAACACCAGATTGTCTTGACAGCCTGGAGCCAGGGCCTGAGGTCCAGTGCAGTGCCAGGCATTAATCGTTGTGTGGAGAGATCTGGCATGTCCTGGGAAGAAAGGCTGGGGCAGCCCAGGGGCAATCAGAGGCTTGGGGCAGCAACTAATTACTAACTCGTGCAGAATTACTCAGTATTTTAAGGACCACTTAACTGGTTCACATACACTAAAAGTCAGCTTCCTGTACACCATCTTGTGAAGTCAAATGTTCAAATGTTCAGCTGTAGCACCTGGAGTTCTGCCCAGCAAGGTGACCATAATTTGTCAGAATGCCTGCATCTCTAGAGGTTAAAAGAGAAAGAAAGGAAGGAATTAGGGAACATTTTCTTTTTTCTTACCCATGTGCACATACCCTGTGGTTTCCCAGTGCCTGGACATGACCAAGTGAATGTTTCTGTGCAAGTGGTCTCACAGCAGCACAGCTCCTCTGGCGTCTTCCTCCACATTTGCCGCTTGTTTCCTGAGCACCGTCACAGACTGCTTGTAGCTCTCTGGGCTGTGATCTTTTGGTTGATCCCCTGTTTCAGGGCTGTCTCTGTGGACAATGTGACAAGCCAGCCATGGTGACTCATAACAATGATCAAGACATGATTGGAGAGATTATGGCATTATTCTGTAGCCTGGAGCCAAGGCAGGACTATTTAGAGAAGCTTAGTTATTCAGTTGTACTTTCTAGGAAGGTTTGCTGCAATTCCGTCCACATGGAAATGATCTTTTCTTTTTTTTTCTTTTTTTTTTTTTTTTTTTTGAGGGCAGTGTCACTGGCCCTCATATGTGGGACCCGAACCGGGGCCACTGGCTTCCCAAACCAGCGCTTAACCACCGCGCCACTCGGCCGGCCCGGAAATGATCTTTATAAAGCCCTATGGAGGCCATGCAGTGTCCTCTTGACCTGTCTGAGGTAGAGTCTATTGATGCAGACCCCTTGTGATGAGCAAAACGTTTTTGTTATTGCTCCTTTATCTCCTGGAATACATTCTCATATAGTCTGTCTCATTTTTTTTCCTCCTTCCTCTTTCCCTCTTTCCACAAGTTCTCTGGGCAGTGAGTGCAATTTCCTGCATTGCACTGAAAGCTGCTGATGATTTAATTCATAAGGAGTATACCACATTACTGATGCTGCTTATAAATCTGCATATGAAACATGCATCACCAATTGAAGGTTGTGGTGCAACCCCACACACAGCCGGCTGAAGCCTAACTCAGTAGAAACTCTACTGAGTGAACTATTCACTTAGGCAACATACAGGAACATGTACTGTTCAGAGTGTGCTTGAGAATAGCTTATACTAGTCCTGCTAATCTGAGATAGACATTCATTTTTGTCTGTCAGACAGTGTAACGTAACAGCAGAAACTCATTCTGGGTAAAACAGCACATGTGCATCAACACACCTTTATTGAACAGCTCTGGCCTGCATGAAATACAAGATAAAGTATGAGCCGGTATTCCTGTCTTCAAGAAGTGCACTATCTGATTGCAGTTCCAAGGGTAATACCCATGAAATAACCAAAGAAGGGCACAGCAATTAATTGTGTTAAGTAGTATGGAAGGCTCCAAGAGCTACAGAAGTGTGCATATGAATGAGTCTAGATGTATAAATAACCACTGAGTCCATAATAGTGGGCAGTTTCTATTTGAAGAGCACCCTGCTAGTTGCTGTGTGGGAACCACAAGAAGAAAAGCTGACTCTTTGCCTTCAGGGAGCTTATAGTTGCTTTAGGGTGACAAGACAGAAAGGTATACTGAAAAGTGAATAACCCTTACAGCATTTCTTCCAGACTTCAAGCACTTTCAGGTCCAGGGAGCTTTCCTCCTCTTTCTTTTTTTCCAGCTTAACTTTCCTTTTATTTTGAAATCGAAACAGCAAAATCAAGTGGTGTGGCTGAAACAACATTCAGGGAAAAGAAAAGTGGAGTCTTTGTCAGTTAAAAAGCTAACTCTGAAACTTTAAGCCAGCTGCTCTCCCTCCCTAGGACAAAATAGAGGACAGATTGGATAAAGAAGTTATTAACCATCTGCAGGGAGTCAGGACAGACTCTCAGAGGTAATATGAGCTCAGCATACAGCCCTCCATTTACCATCCCAGTTGAGGAATTTCCTCTGAGCATCTTTCTTTTAGTGATGCTCATAGCTGAACCAAATGTTTCCCCTCCAATCCCCATTTGAACCATTATCTTGGATGGAAAGCTATTTCTTATAAAGTTATTTACTATCTCCCTCCCTACAATGTCAATGCTTTGGTTGCAATTCTGGAATTACATAAAATAAGTCTAATTAACAAAGATTATTTGTCATTTCCCAAGAACATCTTCAGTTCTTTTAACCACTCCACTCTTCACTGAGCTAGTCTTCAGACATTTTTTAGACCTGTTATTTTGGGTTCCCGTATTTCATGGTGCAGTTACAGAATTGCTGGATATCTTGATGTTCACATTTGTAAAACAGGTTTTGAAGCTCAATAAACAAATGTGGTTAATATCTTCAAATGGTATGCCACTCCCTGGAACAGAACACAAGATAAATAAAGTGGTGTAGCCATTACGTCAGCCCCAAAGTACTGCATGGAGTTGTGGAAAATCTACTGGAAGGGGCCTGAGAGACTTACCCCATCCAATCTCTTCATTGTACAGATGGTGAAGTGGAGATCCAGACAGATAAAGTAGCTTAAAAGTGTACACAGTTAGTTTATTCTCCCAATCTTTGTGTTTCTAGTTGATATTTGAAGATAGGGCATGGGAGAGTTTGGGAGCTCATTGAGAGATGAAAGTGCAGTAATTATTTATCCTAATTAAAGGGGAATCTACAACACTTGCTTAAAGCATTTTTCAAGTAACTGTTTATATAATTAATGCTGTTGCTTTTTCTTCCTTTCCACAAAGCCTCAGGGATTGGCTATTCTGACCCGCAGCTTTATCTGCTGTGGACATTCTCGTATGTCTGTGGTTTATTGGGTAATGATTTATATTTGCAAGGGAATGCTTGATTGGGCTCAGTTAACTCAGCTCAAGAAATTTGCTAATGATGCCAAAGTTGAGGGGTTTGTTTCCTGTGAGTCTCTTAGCTTTGCTGTGATCCTTAACTGTGGCCAATACCCATAATCCCCACCAGTCATCTCACATGTGTGGGCTTTTGAAATCGGTATGGTGCCTGGATAGAGTGAAAAAGCATCATTCCTTTTTAATGCTCACCTACAATGCAAAGCCAGATGTGTAATAAATAATAATGATGGTGATGGTAATTATACCTCATGTTTATGAAATACTAAATATGTTGTTAGACTCTTGCAAGTGTGCTTATATAGGCCATATCTTATTTAACTCTCACAACTCTGTGAGGTAAGTATTATTCTTATCTCTATTTTAAAGATGGGGAAAGTGAGGCTTGGGGTAGTCAAATAACTTGTTCAAGTTTAACTGACTAATGTGTAATTGGGCCTGCCTAGGATTTGAACTTGAATCTGTCTGACTCCAACTTCTATAGTCATTGAAAAAAACCAACATTATTAGTGTGAATGCTTGATTAAGCATTGGCTTATCTCTGAATTCCAAGTCATATATTAATTTGTCTGCTTTTATTTTATTATTGGTGGGCTTGACAGGCATTATAATATATGAGACCAGACAATTAAATTCGTGAACTTGTTGCAACCATGTTGCTAACCTTTTTTACTATCAGAAAGATTATTCATTATGAATTTGTACAAATTGGACAAAAAGTTAACAAAGTTAACTATTTGGAAGTACTGAAAAGGCTGCATGAAAAAGTTAAGCAACCTGAACTTTTCTCCAACAATTCATGGCTCTTGCATCACGATAATGCACCAGCTCACAGGACACCAGCTCATAGGGAGGGAGTTTTTAACCACTAAACAAATCACTGTATTGGAACACCCTCCCTACTCACCTGATCTGACCCCCAATGACTTCTTTCTTTACCCAAAGATAAAGGAAATGTTGAAAGAAAGACATTTTGATGACATTCAGGACAACAAGGATAATCCGACAACAGCTCTGATAGCCATTCCAGAAAAAGAGCTCCAAAATTGCTTTGAAGGGTGGACTAGGTGCTGGCATTGGTGCATAGCTTCCCAAAGGGACTACTTCAAAGGTGACCATAGTGATATTTAACAATGAAGTATGTGGCACTTTTTCTAGGATGAGTTCGCGAACTTAATTGCCAACCTCATACTGTTTAAAAGAATGGACTCTGAGGCTAAACTTCTTGGGTTCAAATCCTAATGCCATTGTGTATTACTTCTGTGCCCAAGAGCAAGTTATCAGATCTCTTTGTGCCTCATCTTTCTCTTTTGTACAATGGGAAAAGTAGTAGCACCTACTTAGATTTCTTGAGGGGGCATTAGTTAATATCAGCAGAGGGTTTAAATAGCACGTAGTGTTTGGTGCTATTGCTGGAAGACGTAAGAAGGAGCTCACAGCAACATCTTCGCCTTCCCGTGTACACTGTCTTATTAGTTCAGGTGGCATCATTCCCAAACTGTACATCTGCATTGTCACAAAGAGAGGGCGAGAAAGCTAGGCAGGAACTAAGAATCACTGGGGAATGTGTATTGAAAACAAGCGTGGATTACTGAAGAAGAAAAAAAAGAAAATTCAAGAAGGTGCCCACATAACAGTTTAAACTCTCTTCATGTCAGCCCCCTCCTTCCTTTTTGGGCATGCCAGGAACTCATCAGTTATAGGCCATTGTGCAATGTTCTTTGCTGGGAACACATTGCTTTCCTTCCTGTGGCAGACCTTCTCCCATGCTAGTTGCCTGGCTCCAGCCTCCATTAACAGAATCCCTTGGGGAAGAATAGTTTCCTTATATTAGGTGGCAATGCTCTTGTTAATGGTAAATTGATGAAGAGCGGCTTTTGTACATTAGGTGAATGGCCCTTTGATGATGTGGCTGGAATCAGACCAAAGGTTTTGGTCTATTTTGCTAGGAGAGTGACAACTACCTAAAATATGCTTTTTTCTTGTCTGTTACTAGAGAGTGTCACAGTCAAGGCATTTTGGCTTTCCATTTTAATAGAACAAAAACTATATGTGACAGGTAGTTTTATTCCTTTTTTTTCTTTTATGTTGTCTTTGGTAGGTAATGAGCTTCAAAATAGATCTTCGGGCTTCATCATAAACCACGATCCATTGCTGTTCCCACAGATATCAGTTGGGTTGAATGGTGAGGGTATGCTTTCTGCTACATTCTGAATCTTTTCTTCTTTGCTGAGGAGTAAAGTGAACCTCTCTGTGAAGGTCTTATGTTGTGCTGTATTTTGAGATGTTTGCAGTCAGTGTGGTCTGACCATGGAGAAAAAACTGAGTTCTGGATGGCCAGTAGAACTATACTTGGTTGTTGAGGCTCTTTGAAGCCTTATTAATACCTTAAACAATTTGGTCTTCACCTCCAGGTTGGGAAAAGAACTGAGATCAGCATCTGGGAGTGAGATGAGGGATGAAGCTCTGATTTCCAAGGAGCTGACCCTATTGGAATAGATGCCTTCTTTGTCATGATTACCTACATAAAAGCATGCAGGAGAGGGAGGTCAGCAGAACCTACTTACATAGCGTCTTTTGCTGTGGTCCCTGAGACATCTATGAAAGAGTCCCCTTCCCTGGGGTGAAAGCCACCTGTAATTTCCTCCAAGGATTTATAAGGAAGAGGAGCTTTGGGGAACTTCTTCAGGTTCCTTCCTAAACTATACAAATTGAAAACCAATCAAAATAAGTGCTGGCTTGTTGATTTAGACCCAGGCCTGTATTGACAAGCATAAATCTCCCTCTGGGATAAATTAGTGAAGGCGGGTTCTTTGGATATAATTAGTATAATACCACATTAAAAAAAAATAGTGTTTGTATTCTGTTTTGGTTGAGTGATTATAGGCTCATAATAAGTTGCCTATTTGTAGGATTGTTTCTTAGTGTTTTCTTCCCCTCCCTCCTCCATAAAATGTTTAGGGGAGAATAAGTCCTGGGTCGGGATAGGTTTTGGGGAGAAGGAAACATTGATTGGGTACCTACTGTATGTTGGGTATCGTGTTAGGTGCTTTGTATAAGTTATTTTTTAGGACAACCTCATGAGGTAAATTTTTAAATCAGGTTTTTACTTATTTTACCAATTAAGAAACCAAGACTTATGATGTGGTGGTTAATACATTTATTAGGCTGGGATTCTGACCAGCCTGACTCAAGTTTACTCTGTAGTGTGGTATTGATGAATTTGAAGTTGAATTTGAGGCAGGTGTTTAGGAAGCTGTAGGCCATTGGATAGGATGCTATACTAAGTAACAGCAGCAGAGCCTGCTTAATCAAGTTTTCAAATTTCACCCTTTGCATAAGTTGCCTCAGGCACAAGGCAGCTAGGGATCTTATTTTAGCAGAATTAAACCCTTTAATGGATTTTCCTCCCCATGCCCTGAGAATATTTCTGGTCTAAGAGACATCTTTCTTTCCAGGAAGATCTGTTCCACACAATAGACCACAAGAAAAAATGTATTTCTAGTCTTTTGAAAAAAAAAAAAAAAAAGAAAAGGTGATTAATTAGGCTTTATTTTTTTCCTGCATGTCAGGCACACTTTTAAAACACGTAGTTCTTAATTCTATCTTGACACGAATGTAGAATTTTGCATGAAATGACTACACTAGAAAAAGCCAATGAAAGCAACATTGGTAAATGCTGATGATACATTGATAATCGGACGTGAAATTCTGCTTGTCAAAGTTCTCAGACTAAAGGGCTGATAGTAGAGTTGAAAGCAGGGACCTTTCCTAGTCCTCCTTTTAATACCTGGAGCTTGAATATTAATATTTCAGGTGAACTACAGGTTTCAGACTTGCAAATTTTTGTCACAAAATCAAAGGGAATGGAGAATTGTAAAAGCAGAGGGGAGAGATGGGTGAGAGATAAGAGGACCTCTTAGTGTCAGCAGGATGGAAATCAACAGGATAATGAGGATTGCTAGAGTAAATAATTTCCATTTTATTCCCAATAAAAATATTCTCTCCCTCACCTTTCAAATTCCCTGCTCACCTCCTGTGCATCCAAAACAAATGATTATCTACTCTTCATTCCTGAAACGCGCCCCGAAGTAGGTGTAGTTATGGAATTCTGAAGTGTTTCTCTCTGGGGCTCTCTATCTCAAAGCTGGTAGACCACAGGCGTTAACATGTATGTTGGTTTTGCACATGTTTTTGGAAAACATTATTTGTTTTCATCATTTGAATTTGTGAGCGTAGTCACACCTCCCAAAATATATTAGGTATTCTCGTGTTGGGAATTCATGGATAACTTGGGAATTTCTGTAGAAAAACAAGAGATTCTGTATCATGTCCAGTTAAAGCTAGCAGAAACACAAAATGAAATGGATAGGTTGTATATACTCCTCCATCTTAAAAATGGCATTTATTTTTTTCTGTCTCCCTTCACTAGTACAGATTCTGACAGTTTCTCTGACCACATCACAGGGATGATCTGCAGCATTTCTTAAAGCAACACTCCAGGTATCTGGCGTGGGTTTAGCTCTTCTTTGTGTGAAAGACTTGGAAACAGCTGCACCAAGATAGACAAACTATCATTAACAGGCACCAAGAAAAATGTGCTCTTTCTGGCCTTTGGTCTTCAGTGGCTGGAAGGGAGCCTTAGGACCCACTATCCATCTGGGGTGGTACTCATCGCTCACTTATCTGGTGTGAAAATGAGCCACTTAACCACATAATAGGCACATCGTTTTTTGTCTCCCTTTCTCTTTAAGGTGTGCAGAAAGCACCTTGGATTATAAACAGTACATAGAACCAGTACTTCTGGGACAGGTATCAAAACACAGCTCTGGCACTCAGACCTCAGCAGCATGTAAATTGCTCTGTAGTAAGTGCTTCTTCGGCCTCTGTCCCCCCACCTGCCTCTTTTGGATTTAGACCCTTGGGCTGATGTTCATTATCATCATAGATTAGCACTTGGAAACAACAAGAAACAAAGGACTCACCAACCCTCAGTGTTACTTTAATGGAACAGCATCTTGCATTTGGTTTTAGTGACCAAATCAGGTGGCATATGAATTTATTCTTCTTGATTGAAGACTCTATAGAGAAGGGAACATGGTTATGTCAATGGGCTCAGAGAAAAATAATGGATTGTATAACATAAAAACATTATTGTCTAAGATGTTTTTGTTTTTAGAAAGCTGCATACAATCTCAAAGTTTTTTAAACTATATGTTTATTCATCCCATCTCATTCAGCAAAGAACTAAAATGGCTGATATTATTATCGTTTACAGCTTGGGATCTTTAGGTTCTTTTATTGTTTTTGAACTTGTTGAAAGAAAATCTGATTTTGTTTTTCTGTTTTTTTTCTGCCTTCACTGGGCTATAACTCTTTGAATCCAGGGATTGTGCTGTTTGACATCACAACCCCAGTACCCGGAACTATGTGTAGTGCATAGTAAATGATCAATGAACATTTGTTAATGAAATGTTGACTAATAAAATGTAATTCAACAGAGACGAATGTAGTCTATTCTTATAATCGGGGAGAAGGTCAATCAGAATTAGCTAACAATTTGAGTTGTGGGACATAATGTAAGGAACTATAAATGTTCTGTTAGCATGTCCCAGCCAACTGGGAAGGTTGACAAAATGTTCTCAGGTGGGCTACCTGCAAGGCTTGCTTTAATCACTCAATAAGCCAAATTTGAAATTCATTTTTCTGTATGGGTCTACCAAAATACTTGAGAATTATTTCCTCTCAAATGGGTGTGTCCCTCCACTCTCATTTTTTTTCTTATATTGCCCTTTGTGGTCTTGTCTTATAGCAAATTAACATAATCCTGATTGGTGGGGTCTAAATAACTAACCTGTGGCCAAAATGACATCCCTTCCTTGTAACAGGCTAAGAAGTAGCTTTTTAAAATGGGTTTTTATCTTGAAACAACATACTCTAGCTTTGTAAGGTTTTTGGTAAAATGTATTGCACTTTTAAATATGTCTGAGGATAAAATAAATACTGGTTGAGCTGAATTGAACACCGAAGTTCTTAGATGAGAAAAGCAGATACTTAAATTCCTATTGGCAGATTGCCTTCTTCATGCATGGGTTTATAGAGGCCAACTTTCCTTCAGTAGTTGTATTTTCTCACACTGTTGCCCCCATTTCTCTTATCCTTAAAAGTAAAGTGTGCAGGAAATAAACTCTTAGGATGAAAATCTCCTAAGTCTTTCCAACTTAAATCCTGAAATCCCGTAGCTGAGGGCCACAACTCCCAAGGAGATATTCGTCCCAGCCTGCGGGAGGAGTGGTGACACTGTGCTTGTGGTCTGTTTTCTTTCTTATTTGTGGTAGGGGGAGAGGGGGTGGGGTTGGGAGAGGGTGTCAACCCTATCATAACACATGTCTGCATTTGAATATCTAAATTATAGAATTCCTTACCATTTGCAAGTTTCTTTCTGACAGGTAGGCTCAGAAAACATCTCTCCCTAAAACTGAAATGTTGATATAAATATCTAAAGAAAAAATTTTAATCACAGAATACATTGAACAGGCTCACTGATCTTGGATACCTGGAAAAGGATTTTCAAACAGACTTTGTCAGCTCAGCCTTGGCATTCCTTGTCAAACAAAAGCATGCCTAAAGACACATTTCAAAAGCAGACCATGCAGCAGTTGCTAACCTGCAGAAAATCGAAAAGGAATGCAGAGGCCAAGAACAAACAGAATAGGAACCAATGAGAAATAAAGCACAGTTCTGAGACAGTGTTTCAGAGAACCAAATGTGTTTTTAAAAGGCTGCATCAATAGTTTAACATCAGCAAGTCAAATTTCATTTTCTGTTTGCTGCGATAGTCTTAAGATTTGTAATGAAGAAATAAAACGATCAATTCAGTCTCAGCTAAAAATAGCTAATACTTATAATCTTGAGAGTAGGATGAGAAAAAAGAGAGTGGAAGAAGAAAAGAAATTTTATTTTTGACTCACACAAGTTGAATTCTCTTCGGTAATGTCAGAAGTTAACCATTTCAATCAGCTGTAGATTTGGGTAGATGGCCTTTAGCAGAATTAAAAGTCTATTATTTTAAGAGCCGGCCGAGTGGCGTGGTGGTTAAGCGCTGGCTTGGGAAGCCAGCAGCCCCGGTTCGGTCCTACATATGAGGGTCAGTAACACTGCCCTCAAAAAAAAGAAAAAAAAAGTCTATTATTTTAAAAGGAGAGGCCTTGGTGCTCACATTTATGTCACTCATGTGACTTAACTTGGGTTGATTAAACAGTGATTTGATAATGTGCAATACACCACAGCACAAACCCAAGTTTACTGCTATCCAAATAAAATCATGTAGTTTTTAATATTTTTTGTGTCTATTTTCAGAGAATTATTTGTAGTACAATTGGGCATAGACTTCACCAATAGATTTCTTTACTTAAATATGATTTTTATTATTCATAAGGAGCATAAATTTGCGTTTTCATGGACATTTCTATACCTTCACACGCACAGCCCTGGTAAGGCACTGGCAAGTGACAAATGTGGAAACGAGAGGGTGATTGAGGTAAAGAGTTCTGGAACGATGGTCACAGCTTTGGGTCCAGGTGAGGCTGGTCTTGATGAAGGGGGAGTGGGGAACTTTGTGTTAGCTGCTTTTAAGGTGTTGGCACCTTTTACTCTCCTCTGTGTTTATGTGGATACACAAGCTGGCACAGAGTGAAGATGGACAAGCTTGCTTTTGGTAGCATATGATGGTGATGATGTAAAATCCTGCCTTCTATAGTGATGTTTTAACAGAAATGTCAGTTTTACCCAGGGCAAATGACTGGGAAGGACAATCAAATAATACTTCTGTGTCTTTTACGTAATTTCAGACTAAATTTTTTATTTTTAATTTTTTACTAAGGGAAAAAGAATAAACAATTCAAATATTATTTATTTCCCATAATTATTTGAATAAAATGGAACATCTTTTTGATATAACAATTGCAGTGATTTGATAATTCCATCCACCACCACCCCGCCCTCCCCAATATTTGTAGATCCACCATTCCTTAGGCAAGTGCCACTGGAAACATTTAACTTCTCTGTGCCTCAGTTTTCTCATATACAAGGTAGGGATAATAATAGCACCTGTTAATAGTGTTGTTGTGAGAATTAAATGGATACATAGTTAACATGTATAAAGTAGGTACTTAGGTCATTGCCTGGCACATAGCAAGTACATAAATGTATGTTGTTATTGTAGCAGTATTAGTCACATCTATACAAATATAAAACTATCATTTTTTTTGCTTAAAAATAACTTTATTGAGGTATAATTTGCATGTCATAAAATTCACCTGTTTTAGGTATATAACTCAATGATGTTTTGTAAATTTACAGACTTGTGCAACCATCGCTACAATCCAATTCTGTTTATCCATTCACCAGTTGGATTGCTTCCACTGTTAGCTACTTTGAATAATGCTGCTATGCACATTTCACATACAAGTCTTTGTGTGGACATACATTTTCATTTATCTTGTGGGGATAATATTTTTATTTCCCTTGGATAGATACTTGGTAGCAAAATTGCTGGGTCATGTGATAAATTTATTTTTAATTTTTAGGTAAGTGCCAAATTCTTTTCCAAAGTAGCATCATTTTACATTCCCCTCAGCAATGTTTTGAGAATTTCAGTTTCTCCATGTCCTGGCCAACCCTTTTAATAGTTTGTATTTTTCACTATAGTTTTTCTAGTGACATTGATGTGATATTTCATTGAAATTATAATTTTCACTTCCCTAATGACTAATGATGTTGAACATCTTTTCATGTGCTCATTGGTCATTCATATATATGCTTTGGTGAAATATCTATTCAAATCTTTTGTCCATTTTTAAGTTGTGTGCCTTGTCTTTCTATTATTGTTGTAAGAGTTCTTTGTATATGCATTCTGGACACAAGGTATATCAGAAATATAATTTACAAATATTTTCTCCCAGCCTGTAGCTTACCTTTTCATTTTACCTTGGCTTTTGAACCCAAAAGTCTTTAATTTTGATAAAGACCAATTTACCAATGTCTTCTTTTATGGCTCATGCTTTTATTATCATATCTACGAGTGTTTTGTCTAACCCAAGGTCATGAAGATTTTCTCCTATCTGTTCTTCCAAAAGTTTTGTAGTATAGCTTAGCTTTTACTAGTATAGGTCTATGAACATTTACTCTTCCATTGAGCAAATATTTGAGTGTTGTGCATACATATATAAAAAGATTTGTTCTCTTCCCTGAAGAAATTTATAGTCTAGTGGGACAGTAGTTGGACATACTAATGATCCCAGCACATTATTGCTGTGACAAGGGTAGGTAAACTACATAGAAGGAGTAGAAAGATCCAAGTTTGTTTGTGGAAGTCAAGACTTGTTATTCCAAAGAAGTTACTGATGGAGCTGAGATTTGAAGGAGGATATGAGTTGTCCAGGTAGCATGTTGGGGAGGGCTATCAGGCAGAGGTCAGAAAACATGTAAAGGTATAGGGAGGCAGATGTACAAAATTGCTAGAGACTCAAAAGTCAGGTGGAGAATGGAGGGTAATGAGGTTAACAGGTAGGCAGAAATCAACTCACATAGGGTTTTTTTGTTTTGTTTAGTTTTTTAAAGATTTTATTGGGGAATTGGGGAAGGGGAACAGCCAAGTTGTTGTCCTTCAGTCTTAGTTGTAGAGGTTGCAGCTAGCTCAGCTACAAGTCCAGTCGCCATCTGGCCACCTGTCAGCAGCTCGTGGCCGCTCAACCCAAGGTGCAGTGTTCAATCTTATTTGTGAGTGGGCATAGCCCACCATCCCATGCGGGAGTCGAACCAGCAACCTTGCTTCTATGTGCACAGGCTCTATCCACTTAGCCATCTGGCTGCCCATTGGCAGCTCAGGGCAGCTCAGTTCAAGGTGCCATGTTCAATCTTAGTTGCGGGTGGGTGTAGCCCACCATCCCAGGTGGGAATTGAACTGGAAACCTTGTTGTTAGGAGCCTGTGCTCTCACCAGATGAGCCATCCTGCCCATGTGGGAATCGAACCTGCAATCCTGTAGCTCAGAGCTTGTGCTCTTAATCAATTGAGCCACTCGACTGGCCCTCACATAGGGTTTTGAAGCTCATGCAAAAAAGTTTGTTTTATCATATAGCCTTTGAAGAATTTGTGTAGGTGAGCAAAACAAGACTTGTGAGATAAAAAAAAATAATTTTAGTGGCAGTGTATATACTACACTAAAAAAAGGGTAAGAACAATATATTCTAGGGACCGCCCATTCCAGAATCACCTTGCCAGGCTCCACCTAGACCCACTAATCAGAAACTGGGAGCTGAATCTCATGAATCTACATTTTTAAAACAAGATCCCCAGATTATTATTATGCCCTGCAAAAAATAGGTATCACTGTGTTAGAGAACAGAGTAGTTAGGAGGCTGTGGTTATAGTTCAGGTAAGAGATGATTAGAGCCGTAACCCAGCAGTAGCAGTGGGAGAAGAGAGTAAGAGAAGGATATGAGAGATGTTGAGAAGGGGAAGAGTAAATACGATTTGGATACATGGTGGTGCCACTTACTTAAATAAGAAATTTAGTTGGAGGAATAATACGGTGGAGGTGAGTGGGAGAGGGAGATGAGATCAGTATTAGAAATCCTGAATTTGAGGTGCTTGTGGAACACCCAGATGGTGATACCTAGCAACAATTATACATACAGTTCTTTAGGTCAGAAAAGTGGTTTGGCCTGGAGATAGGAGATTAAGGCAACTTCAGAGAACAGTTATAACCATGGATTGGGGCATATTAAAACATACAATAAAAACATTTTGTTAGAACTGGTGGAACATGCCTGATTTCCTCATTAAATGTACAGAGGCACCTCTAGAAGCCAATTAGCCTTTAGCTTGATAATTCATCATGTATTAATGCATGAGAATTTAATTGCTTCTCATCTTGAACTGCTCTTCCCCTCAGTGGTAATTTTATTCAGTCAGGGGTAGGTAAGTGGATTAGTTAGCTATAACAAACCCCAGCTTTTCTAAACATAATAGAAGTCTATTTCTCCTGTAAGTAATAGTCCAATACAATTGGAAGGAAGCTTCCTCCGGGTGGTAATTCAGAGACAATGTCTGGCTCCACCATCCTCTAAAGACCAAGAGATCTGCATCTAGGTAGCGGCTGGGAAGACACAGAGGTGAGAAGACATATATGCCACTTCTTAGCCACCTTGGCCCAGAAATGACCTTGGATCACATTCCATTGGTGAACACTAGTTATATGGCTTCACTTAGATGCAAAGAGCCTGAGAAATGTCATGCCTGACTGGGTAACTGTTTCTCAGTGACAACTCTTTACAATGGAAGGGGACCCAGAAATCTTTGGAGGATGGTTAGTCTTCTCTAGCTCAGTAACCATACAGTTAGATTAGAATATGCTCCAACCTGATATCTGGAGTAGACTAGAAAATGCTCCATAAAAGTGTCTAATTATTAATTAACTAAAATTTTTGAGCCCCGTTATGTGCTCAGCACTATTTTAGGTACTCTAAGAGTAGGATTAAAGCATGAATGGGTTGATCAATCAAAACGTATTTATTTGACACCCACTATGACCACAGCATTATGGAAACTTAAGTTTAAATGATGACACGTCTCCTTGAGGAAGCAAGAATGCCTTCCATAAAGTGATCAATCAGCAAACAATACTAGAGAAAATATTAACCTTTAATAATAAGTAGCATTGTACATACTGTTTCCAAGAATAAAATCCTGGAGGACCAGGGTATTTAGGGCAGGCATTTTTGAGGATGTGGAGCTAGGACCAAGCCTTCCAGCATGGGATTTAGATAGATGGAGTGGAGAGGAGGGAGCATGCCAAGAAGAGCAAAGCAGATGTGAAGGCACAGGGGCAGCGTGAATGCTCACGGGATATGAAGCCAGTCTGACAAGAATGGAGGACATATTGGACAATCAGCCTTCTCAATAAAATTGCTTTTATTTGTTCTGTAGCTTAAAAAAAAAGTTTCATAGGTTTGCATCAAATTTGGCTTCATGGGGAAGAGGGGCTTTTTGTGGGAATAAGGTGAATGGGTTTTAGACCAGGAAAATGAATAATGTATTTTTTTTTAAACTTCTAAAATGTAATTCACAAAGCACATGCTTTAAATTATAGGTTTTACTTTTGGATTTTACTGTTTCTCACATTGGCTGCTCTGTGGAACTTGCCCACTCTTTGAAGTGGGCTCCAGGGTGAGCCCTATGTGGGATTTGTTTAGTCAGTGATGGTTCATGATTCTTCCGAGCCAAGCAGGGTAGGACGGCTTGTGGAAAATAAGACCATCTTGGTTGAATGGGGTCACCTTATAAATAGCTTTGACCATCAGACAGCTAAGTTCTGACTTGATGTGGTAGGTACTGGGGAACCATTGAAAGTTTCCAAAGAGATGAGTAACTTTTTGAGAGTGTTAGTTAATGAAGATCCATCTGCCACCAATATGCAGGATGGCCGGAAGTGAGGGAGGCTGGGGGAAGGAAGTGCTGGAAGACAATTTTGGAAATCCAGGGGAGAGGCTGAGGACTGGTGTAGAGGGAAGGGAAAAGAAGTACGAGGGGAAATGTGAAAAGTGAGGGAGAAGACCCAGTCCTGACATTAAGGGCCTGGGAGAATGGCAGTGCTGCAGAAGGAAATTAGTGGATGCCAGAGTGTGGGGAGGAGTGAGAAGATGATGATCCGAGTGATTACCAGGGAGACTTGGGTTGACACATAGCTGGTAAAGAAAGCTCGCTATCTCTTCAGTCTCTCATTAATCAGGGGTGTGCATTTGTGGTTCAGTCCAACCATTTGCTTCCTGCAGCTTCCTGTATGAGCAAGCTTTGCTCAGAGCCTCCTCAGTTGCCCAGCAGCCCTCTAATCTGAGCATAAAGGTTTGCAAGCCAAGACTGAAAGCTTTTGAGTAGTCTCTAATTTTTATTGACAGCCCCCAAAAGTTCTAGATGCACTTCGCACCTCCAAAGAAGCGCTAAATGATTTAACATTTTGGGGACAAATTGGTTCTATTAGTCTCTAGTGCCAAATTCACCAAAAATAGCTCATTAGCTGTGCATTGTGATTTCACTAGGGTGCCCTGCTCTTGGCTGGATTCCAAAGAACACATTTGTATAAAAATGTTCCCATTATGGAGTGTGATACCTATTAATGGAACACCATATGCAACAGAGCAGCTCCCCTTGCCTCCTCCCTGTCTTTCAACCTGAGGTTTGTATTTTCCATCCATTTTTGCCAAGTGACCTGCTTTGCAGGGGTTAAACTTTACCTAATGGGCTAAGGCCTGAGATGCTGCAGCAATCAATCTTTCATCTGGATTTAAGCATCTTGGTTTTCTCTTTCTCTGTGCCTACTGCCAATCCTGACCCTTTCATTCCATCCTAGCCTGGGGAAAAAAAGGGAGGGGGCAAGGTTGAGAATGGGCTCCAAGCCCAGACCTACAGCTGTGCCTGATTGACCGACATTTCTGTTGTTAGCCACAAAAAAAGGCCACTTTTAATGCCTAAAGCAAGGATGACCAGCTGGTGTGACAGGCCTTGGGTTTTTGCCTAGTTGCATTAAAATTCATCAGTTCCGGTGCCCTTTCATTATGTTCATGATTTCAAAGGTGGTATTTTCAGACACACTTTTTAGGAAGTTCCTGGCTATCAAATATTATCTGTAGTTCTTTTTTTAAAACAATATCCCCCATTTTCTTGGTGGGTATAAACATTTATTAAAAATGACTTAGAGTAAAAATAAATGAGGAATACCTGTCATTCATCAGGAGAGACCTGTAGAGAGGATCAATAACAACAGAAAATCAAGAGATCGTACTAAATTCAAGAATAGATATTAACTGAATAGATATAAACATTTTTCTGAAAAAGAGTGTTTTTCTAGATATTAAGCCCACTAGATGCCTTTGGTATTTAAACTGAACATGATACCTTTGGATTTGAGATCTAGAATTTCTTCTTTGTTGGGTCCTGGAGTAGAAGAGTTGAGAATAGCACCATAGGTTGGTATGATGGGGAAAGGAACATGTCAGTGAAACACATCATTAGTACCAGACACATTTTTCACAAAGAAATACATTTGTTTTTGAAGTACTGTATTATCACACATGGTAGGTATGAATACCTACTATGGACTAACACTGTGGGTGATGAGGTATAAATGAACAAGACTCTGACCTCAAAATGTTCACACACAACATGAACAGAAGTGTTTTTAAAAATCCAGAAGATGAAATGTGCTGAAGTGAACAAGCAAACAAAAATAAAATAGGAGGTATGAGCAGAATAGTTAACTAGCTTGGTGGGTGGCAAGACTGCCTGTTGAAGACACTAAGAAATAGAGGTGTTGTGCCTTTTCACACTCACTGTTCCGGTTATTCTCTGGAGGGATTTGAGTTGGACTGGGAAGTCAATACAGGCAAGTTTTAGTTGGTTCACTTTAATTTTCAGAAATTCCACAACCCCACCCTTAAACCACAAACTAGTTTTAATTCTGTCTGTGAAAACCTCAATTTGAATTAAATTCATTTCTTTTAAGGAGCATGAAATTATATGAAAGTTAATTTTTGTTTCCCTTGGGTGTATCTTTCCAAACAATAAATTGGGACTAACAGGGGCTACCTTTAGAAAACATAATACAGAATGATGTTAAACTTTAAGGGGTCCAGGTAAGAATCACTATGTAGAGCTTCCTAATCATACATCCATAATTTTTTTTTCAAGATTTTATTGGGGTATTGGGGGAGGGGGAACAGACAAGTTGCTGTCTTTTTGTTCTTCAGTCTAGTTGCGGAAGATATTGCTTTACTGGCCCATGTTGGCATCATCATTGCGCTCTTCCCGGTTGAGGCAGATCGGTTTCCAGGCTCTGGATGTCGCTCAGTGCGGCTATTGGCAGCTCAAGCTGGCTGCCAGCCGCTCACACTGGCTGCCGGCCACTCATGTAGCCTATGGCAGCCCACTGCAGCAGGGGCTGCAGCCTACACAGTTGCCGGGGCTAGCACAGCCCAGCTCCAGGTGGAGCTGTTGTTAGCTGTAGAGGGCAGTGTCGCTGACCTCATATGTGGGATCCGAACCCGGGCCGCTGGCATCCCAAAACCAGCTCTTAACCAATGCACCACTCGGCCAGCAAATTAATGATTCTCAGTGGAGGGTGCCTGGGGAAGGTTGCAGGATTCTGTAATAGATACAAGTTCTGAAGGTGATTCTGATAAGCACTCAGGGTTGAGACCACATAAAATTGAATTCGAACACATAAAATTGCCCACTTAAAAAATAAAAAGTACAATCTGTGGATACTTCATTAATTGCTGTTTTTAGTCCAGGTATTATTATTAACTGGAAAAAAAAAAAAGAAAATTTTCTTTCTTATTGTATTTCTGCAACCAAAAGCGAGTGGATGTCCCACAAATCTTAGCAGCACCTGAGAGAATGACAATCACAGCTAAGATTGTGCTATTTTTCTTCTTTAGAAATTAAAATGGGTTCTCTTTTCTAGTGACACCAATGAAGACTAGTTAGAATCAAACAAATAGGAAGCTCCTTAAACTCCCTTGGACGGTGGGGTGTGCAGGGTGACAGGGTGCAATTTCCTTTACAGGTTTGGATAACATGCAAGTTCACATACATTGTGCTGGTTATTCTCTGCTTGCCCATCCCCACCTCACCTGTGTGTGATTCATTCTCTGTCCTTTTCTTTGTGGAGTGGGGTCCATGCAGCTGCCCCCTTGGCTGCGACACCCACTGCCTCTCCCCAGGTACTATGTCCTCCAAGACTGTAGCTCCTGTGGGCTGGCCCCTTATCTATGGCTCAAGCCCTCACCAACCTCCAGTAATGCTAGCTATTGTTTTTTCCTTCCTCCTTCAGGCCCATGGTAGCAATGGCTTCCCAATGTTTCTAGTCCTGGGTCCCTCAATACCCCTCAGTACATCCCCTGACCCTACTATGTGAATAGTCCTTTTTTTTTTTTTTTTTAAGGGCAGTGTCACTGGCCCTCATATGTGGGACCCAAACCAGGGCCGCAGGCTTCCCAAGCCAGCGCTTAACCACTGCACCACTCAGCCGGCCCGAATAGTCCTTTCTTAAATTTCTTCAGCATCCCATCTTAGGGGGGTCTTCTGCATCCAACCAGGGCCTGACTGACACATGAATCACAGTCCTAAAAGCCCCATGGATATTCACGAAAAGGAGCCCAGAAGATTTGTCTCTTTAGTGTTGACTAGAATAGCTTAAAATGACCAAGTACCAGAGTGGAGCATCAGGAAGGAGAGACTGACAAAAGGAGTTCTTGGGGGGAAATTTCTGTAAAGCACGGAGGGATATAGGAAAGGTTTATGCTGACTGCAGAGAATGGCAAGGAACATTAAAGAAAGAAAATGATTAGATTTACTTTACATTCACAAGGGAACATTTTGAAAATAGACACTGCATGCCAAATGATGAAGACTCACAATATAGCCCTGGATCTGAGAGGAATGAGCTGACAGCTGATCATAGTGAGAATAAATATAGTAACTATTAACTATGGGCAGGGCACTGTCCTTGCTCCGGTCACCCATGTTTCTGGCATATGTGCAGCATTCGTGTCACTGGGAAGGTGGGGAAGTGCTGATGACAGCTCTGCATGTTGGGAAAAGTTTTTGCATGCTGTCAGACTTTTTCAGTCTTGTCAGGTTACTTACTGGAAGGCAAAATTTGACTTTGCGTTATGTCTTGTGTCTAGAACAGTTGTATGTGGATACTTTCAAAGAGATGTACCTTCCATACTGATATAGAGACACTTGGATTCTTCCTTTTGGTAAAATATTATGTCAACAAAAAGGCAACAAGTATATTCTCAGAGCTTAGCATATGCTAGACACTGTGTAAACCTCATGTGCTTAATTTCAATATGTACCAGGGTTGCCAAAAAAATTTTGTTATCGGCATATATTGAATATTACAATTTTAATACAGACTTTTTAAAAAATGTGTATACATTTTTTGGCACCCTTTGTATTTGTTATATATACATGAACCAGCCACAGAGATAGGCAACAGTGCTTCTCTTCCCATGCAGTACTCTAAGGTGGGACTTCAACTTACCCTGAGCTCATCTAAAAACCCTCCTGGCTGGGGAAAATGAAAGGCCTCTCCAAACATAAGAAAAGTGAGACGAGGTAGATGGACAAGATACGGACATAAAAGGAAGTAAGGCAAGACCTTTTAGAGAAATAAAATTTCTGTTAGAGTTCATCTGTAATAGTCAATGTAATAGCACTTAGCTTCATAAATGTGTACATATACCAGATACTGTTCTAAGTGTTTTTCATGAATTGGATTATTTAATTCTCATAGCCCTTTGAGGAAAGTTGTTTTATTCTCCCCATTTTACAGATGAGGAAATTAGACACGTGGAGTTCAAATACCTTTCCGAGGTCCAACAGCCAAGAAGGTGCAGGCCCAGGATTAGATCCGAGGCAGCCTGACATCACGGTTGGAGAAAGAAGTCACATCTAGTGGAGAGAATCAAGACTCCATGGAGGAGAATGCATTTGAGAAGGGTCTGGAAAGATAGTTTGTTTATTTATTTATTTATTTATTTATTTATTTATTTATTTATAGAGGACAGCATCACTGGCCCTCATATGTGGGATCTGAACCGGGGCGCTGGTGTCCCAAGCCAGCGCTTAACCAGCGTGCCACTCAGCCAGTCCAGGAAAGATAGTTAAGATGTCAATAATGAGATGGTATGTAGAGCACAGAGGCAAGAGAGGTTATTCCACTTGAAAAGAAAATGCAAGACTTAAAGTCAAAGTTCTCAGCCCTAACCACATTTTATGAGTAGCTACTTTTCCATTTTCCTATTGCCACCATTTAATACAGGCAAATACCTCAATTCCTAGAGGGTCTGGAAAACAGAAGGGTAAACTGATAGTATCAGTGAACATAACCCTTAATTAGTGACCATAAAGAGCTGGCAATGAAGTTGAAAACCTTGGAATGTGAGAATCAAACTCCTATATGTTTAGGGAGGTCTCACATCTCCCCCAGCCAGGAAGGGCTGTAGGTGAATTCAGAATAAGTTGAAGTTCTCTTTCTACATCAATGATTCATCTTCAAAACAGTGAAGTTACTAAATAAAAGTGCAGTTCGGTTTTCAAGTGCCTCTGGCCATTTTCGTGTCATGCCTTCTGTTGGCTTTTTGCTGTGAAGCTGTTTCTTCTTTTTGGTGTGATTTTACCTTAAAGCAAAGGTTTCTGAAGCAAGGTGTTCTCGGGGAGCAGCAAAGCCTTTAAGGAGAACCTTTTGGATATGGACTGGGAGAAGAGACATGCTCAATTAATCTATCGACAATAGTTGTTGAGCTCTTACTCTGTGGGTCTCGACCTGTGCTAAGCATGTTTAATAAGAGGTACATTTTTTAAAAGCATAAAGGCAATTGTGGTTAGAGTTTGTCTTCTCCCAATATTGAGCTATCTCAGAGACAAAGGAGGTTCCATTCTTCAATTCCAACCAGGAACCAACAATCCTGAGCGTTTCATACTGTGGAGAGCTGTGCTTTGTCGCTCTGCAAGCATGGAGGCTGTCATCGCACTGTGCTGCCGGGGAAAGGGTGGCTCAAGGAGTGACAGGTTTATTCAGAGAACTTCACTGGGAAGGAATAATGAATGGAAATGAGGAAGGGGTCATGCATGCTATAAAAGCAGAACATGAGTATCTTCAGTTTGGACATTCGAGAGAGTGCTGCAAAATGCTATTCTGAAAGCCATCACTGATTCTAGGCAGAGCTAGGAGAATGTGCTTTTCTGTCCACACTCAGTGTCTCATTCTTGAGTTACCCTGTTTTAACAAAAGGATTTTTTTTTTGTCTTCCAAATGCAAGTTCACAAGCAGATGCAAAATGTTTCCATCTGGACATGAGCCATGTACAGGGCACACTGCGTTGCACTGCAAATGGTTCCAGTGGGCCTGGGGAATCCAGAAACCCTGCCCACACATTTGTGGGCTTGCCTTCTCCCATCTTTGTGCAGCCTCATGGATCTTTAAAGAATCAACACTCCTTAGTGAGGTTTGGATTCTGAACCAGTGACACTCGCAGAACCACTCCCAGAGGGACAGCTGACTTCTCTCCAGTCTCAGAGAGAGCTGAGGGGTGGTCAAGCTGGCAGTCCCCTGATATCTCAACACCTTCCCCACCTCCACTGTGACTGGCAAGAGCCAAGCTTGCCAGCACTGTATAAAGAGAGGAAGGAGGCTTTGTGACAGAGAAGGAAAGAGGGACAGGTGGTCAGATGGAATGAGAAGGCCCCCAGCCAGCTCTTTGAGAGAAGGTAATGCATTTGATGTACTCTAATGGTACCCCTGACTGAGGAGCCATATGGAGCCCTGGTTACCGCATAATTCCATCTTACTCCTCAGTTGAGACCACCTTTTCCTGCCGAAATCATAGTTCAACTGGGTCAAGTAGTTGCCACTGCTATTTCCTACCACTCCTATTCAGAAAGGGAAAGTTAAAAATATAAGTAGTACTCTGGCACCTGATCCTGGTGCATCTTTTACAGTGAGAGTCTGGCCAAACCTGAGCATCTGGAAATGTATCATTTCAAATACCTGCATTTTAGAGATAGTCAAGGTTAACTCTTTAAAGCGTGAGACAGAAACTGGTAAGACAAAGGGCCAACTCTGGCTGTAGATGCACCTGGAGAACTTTCACCAGCTTATACTACTCCCTACGAATGTACCCATTACTGATTCACACAGCTAAGTCATACGTCTGGGCTCCAAAGGTGTTTAGGTTTGTAGCCCCTGCTTAGGCACTGGCACTTTTAAGTGACTTTTTGATGGAACTATTTCTTTTTCTTTTTTTTCTTTTAATTTTATTGGGGAATCGGGGGAGGGGAACAGACAAGTTGCTGTCTTTTTGTTCTTCAGTCTAGTTGCGGAGGACGTTGCTTCACTGGCCCATGTTGGTATCGTCATTGAGCTCTTTCCGGATGAGGCAGATTGGTCGCCGGCCTCTGGATGGTCGCTCACCGTGGCCATCGGCAGCTCACACTGGCTGCCGCCGCTCATGCTGGCTGCCCGCCGCTCACTGTAGCCTATGGCAGCCCACTGCAGCGGGGGCTGCAGCCTACACCATTGCTGGGGCTTGCACCGCCCAGCTCCAGGTGGAGCTGTTGTTAGCTGTAGAGGGCAGTGTCACTGGCCCTCATATGTGGGATCCAAACCGGGGCCGCTGGCATCCCAAAACCAGCTCTTAACCAATGCGCCACTCAGCCGGCCCTGATGGAACTATTTCTAAAAGATATTGTGCTTTCTTCCTTTCTGAAGTAATATGCAACGAACATACTTTTCTTTTCTGCCCTTATCCTGTGCTCCAGCTGTGTCTCTCTCTAAGTCAGATATACATTCAGAATTAGTGTGGGCAAAGATCTGACTGGGACTGACTCAAACAGGCTGTGGAACTTCCGCTGAAAGGGTCTCTGAGGCCAGGCTGCCCTTTGGTTGATTGTCTGATGCTTGTAAAGGCCAGGTGAAGCTAGGGCAACCGCCTGAACTCCTGGGTAGGGTAGGGTGGCAGCTTCCTCAGACTAATTAATGAGTGAATTAAGGCTGAAGCTTTCTCAGCATCTACAGCATCCTGTCTTCAGTGTTGCTCCCGTGTCCCTGGCTCATTCAAGAACGCTGGGGAATTTCTTCCTGGTAGAGACAGACGATGAATATGTGCCGAGTTTCATCCACTGAATGTCTCTTCCTCCATTCTGTGGTTCCCTGAACTTTGACCCCTATGATGGGGTTTTCCAGTGAATGGTTCAAATGACTTGGGCACATTCTGTCAGGGTGAGCGCTCAGTCCTAATGCTGCGCACGCGCACACACACGCGCGCACACACACACGCACACACACACATGCATACAGACACATGCACACACGCACTCACACATGCACACACACGCGCACATACATGCGCACACACACACGCACAAACACGTGCACACACACACACACGCACACATGCACACACACATGCACAGTTTTTGCCTATGCTAGAGGGTGAGGAGGAGAGTGAGGAGGAGGTGGTGCCCTGCTCTGCAACTCTTCCTGAATCCTCTCTTGCTTATAATACATATTCTACATGAGACTCTATGTCTCAAGATTCAAGGCACCACCGCTTCCCTCCGAACCCCCCATGTTGCTACCTTCTGAAAGGTGGTGCAAAGGCAGGAGCCACTGGGGCAGCTCAGCAGACAGCTCTAGGGCAGCTGATGAGGAGCCTCCTGCTTTCTTGGTTAAGGCACCTTACATGCTGGGGTGGTGAGCTAACCTTAGGATCAAAGTATGTTTCTGCCATTTTCGTGAACCTCCATGTTGCTTGGATTCAGAAGATGTTGCATATTTTTCAAACTATCTTTATATGCATATTTGCAATTAGTGTAACCTTCCCTTTGACTATGATTACCTGTCATATTTAGCTTCCAGGGCTATACCAAGGTTTGTCCTTTGGTATAAGGACATCTCCTTGATGATTTCAATCAGAAGTTGAGGGCTGGGTGGGCACCAGAGGCACTGCTTTGTGCCACCATCTTGGTACAGAAGCACTCTGCCCCCTGCTTTGAAAAGAGAGCCAGAGAGAGCAGAGCAACACTCTGACTTTATTTCTTCTATTTTCCTCTCCAAGTGCCTTTGTTAAAATTGTGTCTTTTACTGGAAAAAACAATGTCATTTCCCTCTAACTTCCTGTCACCTGCTGTTTTGAATTTGAATTTTTGTCCTCATTTTTAGTTTTGAGCAGCAATCTCTTGGTGAAAATTCTGAACCTTGTGCCAACAAGATGTATTGCTTGGCCTCTGATTTGGAACCCAAAGATGAAGGATGAAATCCCCTACATTAAGAGGACTAATTAATCAGTAAATTCATTGCTGTTAGTCTTCTCTTCCTCCGTAGACTAAACCAGGGACCATTTCTCATTTTTCTTCTTCCCCCAATTACCTACACAATCCTCAGCACAAAGTGGCAGGTCAACAAATAGAATAAATGCTCCCTTCTAGCCACTGGCCACTGTCTTTACAGATGTCCTCCCCCTCCCCCAATCTCTCTCTCCTGGAAATTTATCCCAGACTATTCCATTTTTCACTCCTGTGGCCCTGAGTACTCTCTGGGAAACTGACTTCTAGAAAATCTGCCTCTTCCACTGGAGGGTGGCGGGGGTAGAAGATAAAGGCAAAGAGAGGGACAAAGAGAAAAATATCAGAAGAAAATAGGAAGATGTGCTTTCCTTTGTATAAAAGTCTCTCCTTAATTACTGTCCAAGCTCATGTCTTGTAAAAAACCATCTGTATTTATAACCATTAATAAGGAATCATCATAATATGCAGTGGAAATAGAGTACCAATAAGTTTTGAGGAGCAAGACTGAAAACCATGTCGACAGAAAGTCAACTGCATCATTTTCAAGTGAGCAGAGCTCCAAGCAATGGCAGATACTTAACAATTAATAGTGGGCTGATGAAATGCCTCACTGCTCTGCCCGAATATGACCTGGATACTTATCAGCAGAGATGGAAGCCATTTGGGGGACTTATAAATTCTGGTCTTTGACCTACAGGTCTGTAATGTATCAGGCAAACTTTTACATGGTGATGCATTTGTTTGTATAATACAGAGCAAGGTCAGGTGGGACCATCCCTTCCAGCTACTTAAAGTGTCAGAGGCCAAATTCTGCACTACGATGAGCAGTTATCAGAACTCCTGAGCCCGCCTGTCAATAGATTCTAGCCACTTTCTATTTTTTTTTAAAGCAACATACAGTTGTTTATTGGCTACAGACTGTTATTACATTTCAACCTCTTTGCTTTTGCATTTCCAGTTTTGGTCAATTATTGCAATAACTTTTTGGCCTAAGAAAAGCCATTCAGATTCTTTTTTTAAAGATTTCCACCGACAGGTAGTGATTAGAATATATTGTCAAATCTCTAGTTTTCTTTCTTTCTTTCTTTTTTTTTTGTAACATAACTCACCTGCCAACTTGTTCTTGTTAATTCAGCTCTTCTAGCTCCTGCCTATTTCTGCACTTAGTTGTGGGAAGATGAGGTGACTGAGGCTGAATAGGAGATAGCAGCGGTAGCTGCAGCAAGATGAAAATGAACGATATTTTCAAATCCTAAGCAGGGCAGCAGAGGCTAATAATTACATTAAAAAGGCCCTCTGTAGGTAGGTGCAAATAGGCTAGTCTAAACAAGTGCGGCTGTTTTAATATGGGCTGTTGGAGAGATGTCATTACCTGACGAGACTGCCACCTTTCACCTCCAGCCATTGTGATCCGTTAGGTCTCACTAACGGGAGAGCGAGGAACTTGTTTGCAGGGGATTTGTTGTCTCACGCTCAGAGGCAGCTGAGAGACTTGCCAAATGACAGGAAGACGCTTACATTCACAAGGTGTGATTGCCTAAGTGTTTGTCTGTGTCTAATTAGTTTGCCTTTGCTGGTTGGTAGCTCCACAGCCAGGAGGCAGATTGACTCCACAGGCTGTAAGCACAGAGGGCTGATTGGTGTTGTTATCATTTGTTTATTTAACCCTCCCTCGAACCAGGAAATGTTCTCTAAAGAAGAGCCTTTTCTGCTGCCTTCTAAAAAAGGCATTTAACAAAAAGAAAGAAAGAAAAGGAAGAAAGAAAGAAAGAAAGAAAGAAAGAAAGAAAGAAAGAAAGAAAGAAAGAAAGAAAGAAAGAAAGAAAGAAAGAGAAAAGAAGGGAAACAGTCCCCATGGTGGCTGTGACCTAGTCTCTTTTATCCTGTACCAGTAACGTGTAAGTCGCCCGGTGACAGATGCTCTTTGTTCAAGAGAACAGGCAGAAGGTTTTGCTTGGAGAGGATGGACCCCATGCTCCAATCATCTGGACTGAAGAGAAGATTAATCTGAGACCAATGCTGCCTTTTCCCCTCCTCAATTTTATAAACAACCATGGAAAGGAAAGCAACGGCCTGGGGCCCCTTCCGTGGCTGCGCTCACCCTGCAGAAAAATGCAATGAGAAGTTAATTTAAAGGGGCATTTGCCTGGGTCTTGTTTGCCTTTCTGAATGTGTTGGTGTCTCTGCCATCACAGATACCTTTGACAAACATTTCCTGACCCTGAATCTTTTGGGTTTGGGGGTATCTTTTTAGTCCAGGCCCCAGGGAGCCCCCTTCCTCACTCTTCCTGCACTTGTCCTCAAAGCTGCCTCAAATATGAGTCAGAGCTCAGGGGCCATCCCTTCAGGTAGATTTTTACAGGCAATCTGGTTTCCCAGGGATAGAACATCACATCAGTACATACCCTCAGATCTTTGTTTAGCTACCAAAAAATATACAAGAATTGTTATTTTGTTTCTATCGGTCTACTTTTTCAATACATTGTCAGCTCCTTGTTAGAGAATTCCGCTTATTAACCTAATTCAGTAACCAGCACTAAGAAGGCACTGAATCAACATGTGCTGAATGAATGAGCAGGCTTACAGGGACCCACTAATATGCATTTATACTTTATTCTTAAGCTCAGTTTCTTCAAATGTTGCTTGTCACCCATTAAAGGATGTGGTCTGGATCCCGTCCACAAGGACAGATGACAATAAGAGCTAGCTTTTATTTATGTCCCAGGTACTGCTGCACTAACTGCTTTATATTCATCATCTCGTTTAATCCTCACAAAACTCCTCTGGCTTAGGTGCTATCACTATTTCCAGTATAGATGAGTAAACTAGTCTCCATGACTCTGAGTTACCTGCCCAAGGTCACGAAGCGGCCGAGTGATGAACACAGGACTTGAACCTAGTTCTGCCTGACTTGGCCATCTGGGCTTGTATGAGTCAGTAGAGAAGACAGTGCCTGAGGGCCCTGTGTGTGCACTGAGAGCCAAGCAACAGACATGACAACCCACCCAGAAAGCATTTCAAGTTTGAAGCTCAGAGAGAATGAATCGTATTGCAAGGCAAAGAGATTAGCCAAGATTGCTATCGCCAACTAGGGTAAGCTAATGAATGAAGCTCACGTGTTAGAGCAAGTGAGGACAGTTTTGCAAAACCTGCGCATACCCCTCTGAGTGTGAGCAGGGTATTACTGTGCTGTGGGGTCTGAGGTATCTCATCGAATGAAGAGACTTCTCAAAGATATCACATTATTGTCACTACTACCATATTTATTGACGTGCTACCCATAGGTTATACTTTTTAACAGACATATTTGGGAGAAGAAAAGCCAGCAGACACAGAGCCTCAGGACATAAACCGAGGACATAAGCCCCCAGAGGAAAGGCAGACATGGAGTGTGGTGGGCAGCGGCAGGATGCAGTCCCCATCTGAGGAATAAAATGACACTAGTGAAAGGGTGGGAGCAGAGGTGGAGGCAAATGAGCAGTAACACAAATGGCAGGAAAAAGAAATGTCAGGGCATTGAGGAGGAGAAAAGATTTCTCTGGTAATAATGAGACCTAGAGTATTAGCTTTGTTTTCCCCCGGATCCGTATCAGCGATTAAGCAATGTCAATCATTATAGAGTGAAATAGTTTCAAAGTCCCTCTCTTGTTAATACTGCCACCAAGAAAGGGCCCCGGCATTGCCCCCTCCTCTGATAGCCACGCCCTTGCCACACTCAGGAATTCACATTTTATAGGAAATCCAGTTCTCTCAGTTCTCACTTCTTACAAGCACCATTTGTATAAGATTAGGGAAATAAGTATAATGAAAAGAGAAAATAATCACCCTTGCCCAATCTGCATCCTCACTGGGCTTATATAAATCTTTATGATAGTTCAACCAGATAAAAAAAGGGAAAGTGGAAGGAAGTAGGTTTGCTCATAGCCCCTGCCTGCACTGGGCCTCTGCTGAGCTGCTGTGTGCTCCTCGCATGTGCCTTCCTCAGTGAGAGCAAGGGCTAGTCGTAGGATCCTCGCATGTGCCTTCCTCAGTGAGAGCAAGGGCTAGTCGTAGGATGCTGGACGGCCTATAGGGGTTGAGGGCTGCGGGGCCTTCTACCGCTGCTCCCATTGTCACCCACAGTTTTGGGTAACTGTCCACATCCTTTGCTTGCTTCATAGCCTTGGCATTTTAGAAATGATTCTTACATGATTTGCTGTCTAGTTCCTTCCCTGGGTGCAAGCTTAGGAGATTTCTCTGCAAGGACAGTGTCATGTACTTCGTATGATTTTATTTTATTTAATGTTTAAAATGATTCATTTTATAACATTTATAGTATTGGCCCATGACAGATAAGAAATGGAAAAGCAAAAACCAAAGAATGGAAACTTGACCTCTACCACAGGTAGTTTGAGAAGCGCTAGTGTAGAGCACTCCTTAGTCTTGGTGGGTTGGAAATAAGAAGAAAGGTATGAGATTGGAAAGGAAGAAAAGTATCAGATCTTCATTTGCGTATCACTAAATATTTCTTGTACTGTTATTTTTCTTTATTTGCGTATCACTAAATATTTCTTGTACTGTTGGAATCTGTATTTTCTCATGGCTGCCTTCCTTTGTTTATGCGCGCGCGCGCACACACACACACACACACACACACCATCAACCTTCATGATCATTAGGCTCATTAGTTTGAAGATTTGACTTCCACTTTCTCTAACAATAGACCAAATAAATCCATGGCTATATTAACCATTCTTTGTTTTCCTTTAATGCATTTATTAGGAATGAATCAAAGTATTTTTAAAAATTGTGTTAAAACTTGTGATGGTTTTTATCTGGAAAGGAACTTATTTGGCAAGCATGTAAAACTCTCAGGATGCCGCAATAAACCAAGCTTCTGTGGCACATCTAACTGGATCAGTGAATCATAAAATAATCTCTGCAATAAACGAAGAGAAGAAGCACAGTCCAGTCTCCTGCCACCATAACCTGCAACTATATATTTCCAGTTGAATATTTATTTATTTACACAACAAATAACTCTTTGGCAGCAAATCTAAGATGAGAAGTGAGTTCAAGCCCACTATTTCCATAAGCACCTCTGGAATTCATGGTTGATTCTCTGGAAGTCTGTCTTAGTGTATGTTGGGAGGGAAAGGGAGAGGGGAAGCAGAATTCATTGCTTTGTGTTCTAAGTTACAGCTCCAAGTAAACACATTGTACCCAATCCATTACCTTGCAGAATGCAAAGCAGGGCAGCTAAGGACAGGCGGGACTCCTGTAGGAACCGCGGCCCTCCTCTCCTGCCTGCCCACTGGATATGGGCTCCTGCAGCACTACTAATGAAGCTTTATGGACACTGGTAATTAGCCTAGTAGATATACTTTGTGAAGGATGCCCGGGTGTGGCTTACACATTGCTTTTAGTTCCTCACCACTAGAGAGTTTGTGGATCCCCGAGCAGTATCTTTTAAGGTTCTGTTTCCACCCACTTTTTCTCCTGAAATAACCAGATTGAACTGGCTTCTTGCAGTTTGTTCCTGGTCTTTCCCCCACCCAAATGTCTGCAGAGGCGTTGGCAGGAATGGATTCTGCACTCCTGGCTGGAGGAGATAGTTCAGCATGGACTCAGCATGGCTTGTCTCTTATCTGTCTGGGTTTGAAATCCCTCCCCTGTTAAGTGAGGATGATAATGCTGCCCTTCCTTCCTGGGGGTGCCATAGGGATGGTAAATACAATTGGAGAGCACCTGGAAAACACCAAGTGCTGCCCAAGCGTGTGATAATGACCCCACACCATGCGGCCATGGTTGCCCCTGTAGTTTGCGTGTGTTAAAGGAAGGGACAATAAATCACACCCCTCGCACATGCAGTAAGGAATTCATGTCCCTCCAGCTCTTCCTTTGAGTGTGTCTCAGTGAAGCCTTTCTACAGACACGGAAGGACAGTCTTTTCTTCTCAAAAAGCAACACATAGAAGAATAATTTTCATTTAATGTGTAAAGAGCCCAATTAAAGTTCAAGGATGCTTCTTGTCCAATCTATGGATTTCATTATAATAAGTGTGTCTAGGAGAAATTGTTTACCTTGTTCCTGTTGCATAAAAAGGGGGAAAGACAAGTGCAGAAGACTGGCTGCAGTGATGGTTTGCCTCCCCGCCCATCTCTCCAATTCGCTGTTTTGTTCATTTCCTCGATGTGGCTTTTACTTAATAACATTTATTGCATAGCTATTGTGTGTCTATCACTGGTCCAGGCCCTGGGAGTTCACAGATGAATACTGCACAGGCTTGCTCTTGAAGTACTCGAGGCTAACGGGGGCAGCTAGACATGAAGAAAGAGAAAACAGGAGCTAGCGTGCTGAGAGCTCTTCCAAGACCTTGTGTTGTGGGGAGAC
The DNA here is from genome assembly GCA_033961575.1 of Aselliscus stoliczkanus. Lineage (NCBI taxonomy): Eukaryota > Metazoa > Chordata > Mammalia > Chiroptera > Hipposideridae > Aselliscus > Aselliscus stoliczkanus. Next base: position 112,142,932 of record CM066730.1, on the reverse strand, counting down.
TCCTTTCTGGCTGGGGGAGCTACGAGCAGAGTATATAGATACTAAGGTTAAAATTTTCCTTCCTGGATCCTGAACCACAAAATAGATTTATGTATGCTGGGACTGTGGCAAATTCTTAACGGGACAGTGGTACACAGAGATGCAAAATTTCCTGACTTCATGCTATTGTGGCTCTTAAGACACTGGCTGAACTGTTGGGCATGTGCTCTGACCACTGGGGATAGACTCCAACATGCTGGTAGATGTTTAAAATATATTTATTGTTGGCAAGGCTTTTCTAAATGGGTGGGGCCCCACTGGGGGTTTAGAAGGCCTGGATGGTGGGAAAGAAGACTGGGAAAATAAGAAGGGAAAAGGATTGAATGGGTATTGGGAATAAAAAGTCAAAGATGGAATATGTAATTTGGGGACTAAGGCAAGCATGCATCAATTATTTACTGCTTGAGGTCACCTCTTGTGAAAATAGCTCCATGCTGAGAAAAGTGGTCATCTACTTCGGGTGGTGGGGAAAGACCTGTAACCTTCCTTTAGTCACTCCCACCATGGGGACATGGGATATAGGGTATGGTGTCAGACTATGTCATCACCCTTCTGATAACCAGCAGTGTTTCTCAAGTACTGTACTGGGATTCCCTCCTCACTCACATGTATCTGCCTCATAGGCTCCCTGATACAAATACAGATTTCTAGGCCTACCCACTGCAAAAATCTTGGATTAAACCTTTTTGGGGATAGGGACCTCAGGATTCATATTTTAATGAACACAAGGCGATTCTAACACTTATTAAAATTTGAGAACTGCCGGTATAAATTCTCTTTTTGGGATATCTTGTGTGGCTCCATGCCATGATTTGGCTCTCACCCTTGTGTATGCATCTCATGAGATAATGTATAAGGAAGCACTTTTTTTTTTTTAAAGATGATAAAGTGCAATACAAATATTAGGTATAACTACCATCAGCTATTTTATATAATTTTATAATTGAATCATGAGGTGTTAGCCATCCAAGGCAAAGATCCTTATAAATACCAAAATATCATTAGGCCTATAGTAATATAACTGTTCTACTTTGGAAATCTTAAAAGATGATTTCAATGGACTTGTTAGGAAATCCTTTCCATCACAGTCATTCTTTTTTCTGACCCATATTGCTAGAAAGGTAATCCTATGATTTTTGTTGATAATATTAATTTCTTTTCTAATTTCCTTTGGTTGCAACTGCATTATGGGAAGAGCTCAGACTCTAGAGTTAAACCAACCTGGGCTACGACCTACCTCTGTGACTTACAAACTGTGGGAGTTAGACATGGAATTTTCCTTTGCATCCCTTAGTTTTCTCCTTTGTAAAGTGGAAATGGAAAAGCCTACTTTATAAGGCTATTGGGAGAATTAAGAGTTCAGCTGACAGTTGTTGCACGTAAGCACTCAGCAAATGGCTATTATTACTAATCTTTTAAATTATCTTCCCCCTAAGTTTGATCATTTAGTAGCAGGTTACTCGTTTAGAATCTTGTCATATAGTCCTGCCATGCAAAGACCCCTGATCTCAGCTTCACTAACTTGCCAAGTGTAATGACTCTGATGAAACAAGTGGTAATGACACTGGAAGATCACTCAGAACATTAGTGCAGCTGCTGTAGCTTATTCTGATGCTGTTTTACTTGCATGCTAATCTTCAGCACTTCCTTAGGTGACCAAGTCCAATGCTTAGGACCGTGTTTACTGGCTTTACAATGCCTAACACAAGCAGGAAACAGAGGCACAGGTGACTCGTTTAACCTAATGGAGGTTACTTCTTCACCAGTTTTCCCCACTCCTTTAAATCTGTGTTTGGTTTTCAGTCCAGTGGGAAAATGTAAATAGTAGCCATGTATCACACACATATATATAAGCATATCCTTGGCCAAGAGTAGGCAATTTATATTATTCATTCTTTATGGTGGGAGTTTATGAAATTTCTTCAGTTTATGGGGATTGTTACAAAATCTTGAGAATTAACAGGAAAACTGAAAGAGACTCTTTCTATTTAGTATTGGTAAAATACCAGTTTAAATGTACTTCTGGCTAAAATGAGTAATAAAAGTTGTCAAATCTAAAGTTGGTTGACTGAAATTTATTCTTAGTTAGACAATAGAGCTTAATGAAAAGGTTATAGCTGTGAGGGTTTTCTTGACAAAATATGTATATATTTAAGTTTCATTGGTTGCAGAATTACATCAGATCTAACTGATGTAAATGTAAATTTATTCAGTGGAAAAAAACTCCACTACCATAATGCATTCATTTGCATGTGCAATGCCAGTTCAGTCTTTCTCAGGTTTTTCTCCCCCTCACCCCCAACTTCTTTAACTCTCTCCTTCCAAATGCAGTCATTCAGGATAAAAATTGACAGCAGCAAAAATATCCCAATTGAGGTTTTAAGCTACATAAAAGATATAATTCTGGGCTTTGACTTGATTTCCTTACAAAAATGTCTATTTCCATGCTGTACTTCTGACAGGAGCAAACTTGCTAGAGTGACACTTAAATCCCATCTCTTTGACTAATGAAAGGATGGATTTTCCATGTTATCAGATCTCCACTTTTAGTTTAATTGCAGTAATTGCTTTGAGGTTTGCCTTTTGTCACTTTTTCTCCTCTTCATCCTATTGCACATCCATTTTCAGGAAAATGCAAATAATGAATCTGAAAAAGACTTGAGCCTTTAGATTTTAAAAAGAACAATGAACCCAAAGCTGGTAGCCCAAGTTGCTCCCTGACTGAGATTTCACAGCTCAGTATTACAATAGAATCAAGACATGGTGCTCCTGGACTTCATGAATAGAGAGTGCTCTGTGTGTCTGCAGGACAACTTCACTTTCTAGATCATGGGAGTTTCAGTAGAATTTTCTGGTCCCCGTTTTAGAGCATGGGGGTTACATGGTGGGGACTGTAGATTTGAGTTGGGAATTCTGGTAATGTCTTGGTGGCAATAAATCCTATACTTCACAGGGGAAGAGCTGCCCCTATGTCTGCCTATATGTTTCTTGATCTATCCTTGCTACGGAACAAGGTGCAAGCTTTTGGGGGATTTGCAGGATAGAGTCTGCTGTCAGGTCACAGTGGTCCTGGGTCAGAAAAAGCACTACATTCAAACATTTCTTCTACCATCCTCTTTGCAAGACCTCAGTTTCAGGCAGATCTCTGGCTCCTGGCTTGGAATCTTCCAGTCATTCCCTGCTTGACCAATGCATTCTCCTGGAGTTGAAATGAATGCTCCACCTTTTCGATACAATGGGTTCAATTCATTCTCGCCATTGATAGGGCTCTCTGGAGGACCATTGTATCAGTAGTCAAAGCTTTAAGGACATTTACCAAAGAAGGAATTATGTAAACCTGTGATGAATGTCTGTCCTAACTTTGCTGTGACATATTAAAGTAAAAACACCTCCTCCCCAAAAGGATTTCTCAGTTTTAAGATGGGTTTTAGGAGTTGACTCCCCTTCCTGCAATGTAAACACACTTTAAATGTTATATACCTACAGTTATTTCTTCATGGCTAATTCTGGATTTTGTTGTTTCTTGTTCAGCATATCTCAAGAGTTTTGCTCAGAGAAAGATGGCACACACAGCCTCAAAGCCTGGGTAAAAGCCTCAAGTTTTGTGCTCTCATATTGCCTACACTTACCTCTACCCTCATTTTTTTTACACTATCTGGAAATTCCTTTTGCTTCTAACTCTCCTTGGGTTGATCATACACTCCTCAAAATGAAGTTGTTGCTCATTTTCCTGGGAGTATTTCCAGCCTTAGCCATGCCTAGAATTATGAAGTATGCCAGAGCTCGTTAATTACATAAGGTGCTGTAATAATTACTAGCATTTTTAACTGTTAGGCATTCAGGATGGAGTTTGGTACCTAAATACTCTTTCTTTCTGGGGCACACTTGGGACATTATCTATGTAAGTTATAAAAATCTAGTGGCTTTTGTTGAAATCAAGGAAAACACCAATACAATTTTCATAACTACCTTCCAAGTGAGGAGCTTCCATGGTAAGTGGGATTGGACTCCCCAGTAAAGTTTCCTACTCCACCTTTCTACACACCCACAAATGATACAGAGCAAACTCCAGATCCACATAAGCAACCACTGGCTGGTCAGAGATCTAGAACAGGTTGCTGGGAGGAAGGCTGGGCCTGCAGAGCAGCCCTACCTTGGGTGTAATACCCAACGGGACAGAAAGCAGGCATGGGACTCTGGGTGGGAATGCTGGGAGGATGCTGGGCTCTGCTGTAGAGGAAGGAAGGTGGTCTTGGGCTGGCTGGAGTGTCCCCATGTAGGAAGGGAATGCCCTCATCCATATAGATGGGCATTACCTTTCTTGGTCATGACCTTGAGCGCTAGTGAAATGTGGCCCAATGAATGTCAGTTTAGCAATTATGCTGGTGGGAGGAGCTAAGAAGAGGTAGATAGAGAAGCTGGGGGAAGATGGTTTCCTTTCTGTCTGCACTGAGGCAGAAAAGTGGAAAATGCAGAGAAGGTGTTCCCTCCTTTTTCATAGATGAAACCCAGCATGACAGATTTCTGTGGCTTTCAGAGGTGACTCCAGCTGACTGCAAGAGTCAGCACTCCTACAATGAATATCTATTTCCTCATTTCAAAGACAGTTTAAATTAGAAGGCGATTTAATAACAGCTTCTAAGGAAACAAAGAAATACTTTCATGGAAGATGTTCCCATGGGCACTTGCTTACTGACCGATCAGCGTGCTGCCTGCTTCTCCTTCCCTAGGGGAACTGGCAAATTTGGCAAAGTCAGCTCTGACCCAGGAAATTCGGGAATGCACTGGGAAGATGAACGTGCTGGGGAATCTCCGCAGAGGCAAGCCTGGTCCTCCTTTATGCAGCCGCAAAATTGACAAGGTTCTCAGGCATCAGAAAAGGCCCACATTACAGCACTTGTCCTTCAGTGTATCCTCTCTCCTTATTTACATATTTCCCATAAAAGGTACATTTTCAGAGTTCAGTTCCTAAAAGCATACATGCTAATTTTTCCACAGATCTATTATGTATGAATGAGAAGAGTCTATTCTCTCCTTGGTATGTGGAGGATTTGTGCGTGTAACCCTCCATTAGTGTTAATGGCAGATCTATGCATAATTCCCCTCACTCCCAGAATCCAGGGCGCCTTACTAAGCCACATGCAATTACTTACACACACAATGACAGGGAGCCGACACTGGGGCTCAGGAATCTGGGTTCTGAGGCTGGATTTCAAGTTCTCACACTTCAGTGATCTGTGTTCAAAAAAGGAGGGTGACAAGGATGTGAACAGAAAAGATTTGCTTATCTTAAAACACATATAAAACGTCTCATGGGTTCTATTTGTTAAGGTATCTGTGTTCTGTCCCACAAACTCAACTGGTGAAAGTCAGGGACTGCATAGCTCTGAGGGTGCCTAGCTCAGGGAAAGTGTGTAATCCTTTATTTTATTATTTTATTTTGAGTGATTGAATAAATGAATGAATGAACAAAGAACAAAATAAGTCTCTACTTAATAGGTTTGAGGATTCTCTGGGTTTGAGGTACAGATTTGCTTCTGATATTTCAATTTTGAGGTTGGAAGCTGTTAACTGCTACTATGTAACACACATGTTTCTTGGATGCCAGGAAATTTACCTGCACTGTTACAATGAATCCTCCTTACAGCTTTATTACAATAGTCCCCCCTTATGTCCCAACCCCCAGTAGATGCTTGAAACTGCGTATAGTACTGACCCCTATATATGTGTATACTATGTTTTTTTTATACATGCCTTTTCACTTAAAGAAAGCACTTTACGGTTTCTCTTTGGCATATTCTAATTACCAGCATCATTAAACTTGCACTTTGGGGGTCATTAGTAAATAAAATAAGGGTTACTTAAACACAAGCACTGTGATACCTTAGCAGTTGATCTGATAATTGTGTCTAATGGGTGGGGATCGTATACAGAGTGGATACATTGGACAAAAGGAGGATTCGCTTTTGCTTCCCCGGAGGGACAGAGCAGAACTGTGAGATTATATCAGGGTACTCAGAACGGCCTCTAATTTAAAGCTTAGAAATTGTTTGTTTTTGGACCTTTCTACTTAATACTTTTGGTCTGTAGTTGACCACAGGAAGCAAAACTGGACATAAAGGGGAACTACTTAATTTGGAGATGAGTAAACTAAAGTTTGGAGAGCATAAGTTACTTATCTAAGGTCTTACAGTCAGTACAAACTAGAACCAGAACTTGAACTTGAGTCTTTGATAACATAATGCATGTTCTTTCTTTTACAACAGCTGCCTACTTCTCTGTTACATTACCCTTTCCCCTCTTTCCTGAATACTTTCCCAGCCTCTAAACAATTAGCAATCCTACCTCCATGCTCATTCATCTATACCCGCACCTATGCTGGTCTAAATATAAAAAAACTTACATTTATGTTCAGGTAAATATGCCCCCTCCCTGTCACAACTTATTTTTATTTTTTTAATACTTATACAGTTTATTCGTTTTCTGTTGCTGCTGTAACAAATTTTAAAAAGTTAAAACAACACATATCTATTGTCTTTTAGTTCTGCTGGTCCAAAGTCTGATATGGGCCTCACTGGGCTAAAAATAAAAAAAGCTGTCTGCAGGGCTGCATTCCTGTCTAGAACAGAATCCATTCCATTGTCTTTTCCAGCATTCAGAGGCCTAGGTTAGTCACCTTTTTCTGTCCTAAGTTTATGGCCTCCTTCTATCTTCAAAGCCAGCAGTGGTGGGTTGAATCTCTCATGCTGTCCCAGTCTTTCTCTCTGGTTCTATGACCACAGCCAAAGAAAGCCTTTCCTTTTCAAGATTTGTATGATTTCGTTAGGCACATCTGTATAATCCAAGATAATCTTCCCATCTGAAGGTCCTTAATCTTATCAAAATTGGAAAAATACAGTTTGCTTTATAAGGTAACATATGGACAGGTTTCAAGAATGATAGGGATATGAACATCTTTGGGTCTATTATTCTGCTTACCACGATGTTTCCTGTACACACACACGCGCGCGCGTGCACACACACACACACACAGAGTTTTATTTTTATAATGAAACAGCATACTATACATGTTGTTCTGAACTTTACCTTTTTTCATTTAGTATTCAATATTTTTCCATGTTGCTACATAAAGAATGTTCTCATTCTTTTTCACAGCTGCATAGTTTTTTCTCTTTATTATTTTTTGAAGATTTTTATTGAAATATAGCTAACATACAATACTGTATTAGTTTTAGGGATACACCATAGTTAGTCAACATTTATATACCTAAAGAAGTGATCACCATGATAAGTCCAACAACCACCTGACACTGTACCATGCTATCACAATATTATTCACTATATTCCCTATGCTGTACATTATATCCCCATGACTTGTTTTATACCTGGAAATTTGGACCTCTTATTCTCCTTCACGTTTCCCCCCTTTTAAATTTTTCAATTACAGTTGACATTTAATATTATTTTATATTAATTTCAGGTGTATAGCCTAATGGTTAGACATTTATATAATTTAAGAAGTGATACCCTGACTAGTCCAGTGCCCACCTGGCACGATACATAGTTATTGCCACATTATTGACTATATTCCCTATGCTTTACTTTACATCCCATGACTATTTTGTAACTACCAATTTGTACTTCTCAATCCTTTCACCCTTTTCATCCTGCCCCCCAACACCCCTCCCCTCTATCATCCAGATAAATCTAGTACCCATATGACATCGTACATAGTTATTACAATATTATTGATTGTATTCTTTATGCTATACCTTATATCCCCATAACTACTGTGTGACAACCAATTTATATTTCTTAATCCCTTCCCCTTTTTCACCCACCCCCAACCCCCCTGCCATCTGGCAACAATCAAAATGTGTGCTGTATTTATGAGTTTGTTTATGTTTTGTTTGTTTATTTTGTTTTTTAGATTCCACATATAAGCAAAATTACATTGTATCTGTGTTTCTCTGTCTGACATGATCCCCTCGGCACACTATCCTTCAGGTCCATCCATGCAAACACAGATGGCAAGAACCCATTACCTTCAAAGGCTGAGCAATATTCCATTGTATACATGGAATATATAACCTCTGCTTTATCCATTTATCCATTGACAGACATGCAGGCTGTGTCCACATCTTGGCCATTGTAAACAATGCTGCAATGAACATATGGATTCACATGTCCCCTCAAAGTAACATTTTGGGTTACTTCAGATAAACACCCTGAAGTGGGATTAGTGCTTTGTCTCTTTTTATAGACATTTTTTTGTTGTTGTTGTTAGGGCATGTGATGGGCCTGTGCTCTGACCTGAGTGGTGAAACAGACAGTACCTTCATTACATAACTAACATTGCATCATGAACAAACCCTTTACAATGCAAAGGCCTTATATCTACCAAGCTGGGCTCCCCTTTCTCCTCTTATCTTGCTAAGACCAGGACACCTTCAGAAATCCTCCCTTTCTCTGTTTGATAATTATGAAATCATGCTATGGTCCAGGCACTTTCCTAGGCACCAAAAATATGTGGTGAACCAGACAGATGAGGTCCTATGCTCTCAGTCTTACATTCAAGTGGGGGAGACACAAAGAAGTAAATTTTTCCAATGACAAATTTGATGAGAAAAAGACATGGCTAGTGGTGGCTTGGGAGCACATAATGTTCTCAGGAGAAACAGTCCTCTCTGTGCTGGGGAACACTCAGCAATCAGAAATCAAAGTTGTCGATATTTCAGTCAGGACTTGGATGTCAAGAGAAGTAGAGAGTTGCTTGAAGTGAAGGCAGAAGTATGAGGTAGGACAATTAAATTCGTGAGCTCATCCTAGAAAAAGTGGATAGCCTTTGCTTTAAAGTCTATTTTCTCTGGTATAAGTATTGCTACCCCAGATTTTTAATTTTAATTTCCATTTTCATGAAACATCCATCTCTTTACTTTCAGTCTGTGTGTCTTTCAATCTGAAGTGAGTCTCTTGTAGGCAGCATATGCGAGGGTCTTATTTTCTTATCCATTCAGCTCTCCTGTCTTTCGATTGGAGCATTTAACCCATTTACATTGACAGTAATTCTTGATAGATATGCAGTTATTACCATTCTATTATTCATATTTTTTATCTTCTCTTATTTTTCATCATAAAGAAGTCCCTCTAACATTCCTTGTAATACTAGTTTGGTGGCGATGAGTTCCTTTAGATTTTTCTAGTCTGGGTTCTCTTTATGTGTCCTTTGATTCTAAATGATAGCTTTGCTGGGTCCAGTTATCTTGTTTGTAGGTCCTTACTTTTCGTCACTTTGAATATTTCAGGTCAATCCCTTCTGGCCTGCAAAGTTTCTATTGAGAAATCTGCTGGCTGTCTAATGGGAGCTGCTTTTCTCTTGCTGCTTTTAAGATTCTTTCTTTGTCTTTAACATTTGGCATTTTATTTTATTTTATTTATGTTTTTTAGCTGAGCCATCCTGCCAACTGTTGGCAGCTCAGCGGCAACTCAGCTTGGGCTGGGCATCGAACTACTGTTGCTCAGAGGTCAGCTCACACTCTTAAGTGAGCTCTTAACCAACTGAACCACTCGCTGGCCCTTCCACAACATTTGGCATTTTAATTATGATATGTCTTGGTGTGGGCCTCTTGGGGTTCATGTTGCTTGGGATTCTGTATTTTTTGGGCTTGTATGATTATTTTCTTTGCCAGGTTAGGGAAGTTTTCCATCATTGTTTCTTCAAATAGGTTTTCAATTCTTTGCACTCTCTCTTCTCCTTCTTGTACCCCTATGATGCAAATGTTGGTACACTTGTTGTTGTCCCAGAGGTCCCTTAAACTGTCCTCATTTTTTTTTTTCTTTTTTTTTTTCTGACTGGGTGTTTTTAAATCACTGATTCAACTCTCTGCTTCATCTAATCTACTGCAGTTCATTCCCTCTAATGTATTCTTTATTTCTGTTATTGTATTTTTTTTTTTATTTCTGACTGGTTGTGTTTCATGTTTTGTATCTCCATTTTTATGTCTCCAACTCTTGAAGTTCTCCCTGAGATCATTGAGCATCCTTATAACCAGTGTTTTGAACTCTGCATCTGGTAGATTGCTTATCTCCATTTTATTTAGTTTTCTGGAGCTTTGTTCTGTTCTTTTACTGGGAATTGTTTCTCTGTCTCCCCATTTTAGCTGCATCTGTGTGTTTTTTCTATGTATTGGGTAGGGCTGCTATGTCTCTCGGTCTTAGTAGAGTGGCCTTATGTAGTAGGTGTCTTGTGGGGCCCAGTGGCACAGTCTCCTTGGTCACCTGAACCTGGTGCTCCAAATATGTTCCTTGTGTGGTTTTTTGCGGCCTCCTATTTTGGTTGAGCTTTGGTTGCCCTGTTTGCACATCAGAGGAGGGAATTGACCCTTAGTCTGATTGGTTGAGAGTACTGGCCATAACTACAGTGGAGGAGCTGTTGTGCGGTGGCTGGCCCTATGGCACAGGATTCACTTTAGCAGGGCTCTGGTGCCTGCCCAATGTGTCCTTTTGGTGTGTCACCCTTGGAGGTGGCTGGGTGATTCTTTGGCTTAGTCCAAAGCTGACCACTGTGGGTGCTGGCTGAGTAGCATGGTGGTTAAGTGCTGGCTTGGGAAGCCAGTGGCCCTGGTTCGGGTCCCACATATGATGGCCAGTAACACTGCCCTCAAAAAAAAAAAAAAAGCTGACCGCTGGGCATGCCAGCTCTGGGGCCTCCTGAGAAGGGCCCCACTTCGGGCCAAGTTCAGCTGCAGCCTGTGTTCTGCCCGGGGCCATCTGACATGAGCTACAGAGTAACCCACAGATGGCCACCCCCACACTGGGCTTGGAGGTGCCTTGAAAGGCCAAGCCATGACTAAATCCAGCTTCTACTAGTGCCAGGCTTGGGACTGCTTAGCAAAAGGTAAGGGACATGCTGAAGCCAGATGTTGCTTGTTTAATTTTTGTGAACCTTTCAGAGTTTTCAGAAAAGTCCACAGCATGAGCCAAGCAAAATAGGCCATTTGTACAGAAAAGCCACTGGAAGCAGCTTGGATGTGCCAGAAAGTTGGGTGGGGCAGGGTCCCAGGGAATCACCACAGTGGGAAGAATAGCATTAACAAGGTTGTTAACAAGACTCAGATATGGCAGCTACCGAGAGGGAGGAGGGCTCAGTAAAGAAACAACAAATTCTGCCAGCATGTCTGTCTGGGAGAAAGCTGCTCCTCCAGCCCGCACCCTCACCCAGACAACTCAGTTTCTCCCTGTATGCGCCTGGCACATTTCGAGCTGCTGCTCCAGTGCTAGAGCTCAAAGCCAGTGAGTCTGTCAGCAAGCAATTCTGTGCATGGGTCCTTTAGAAGGAATGCCTAGGACTCCAACCACCCTCTGTCTCCCTCAGCCATAATCTCTACTGGCTTTCACAACCAGAAGTTATGGGGACTTCTCTCCTGGCATTGGAACCCTGGGCTGGGGAGACTGGTATGGAGGTGGGACCCCTCTCTCCTCCAGGGGAACTTCCTCAACCAAGATAGTCCTCCTGAGTTTTAATGGTCACACCAGCTGTTGGAACCGCCTATTATATGTCTCTACCCCTCCTACCAGTCTCAATGTGGCTTCTTCTGTATGGCCTTAGTTATAGAACTTCAGTTTAGTTAGACTTAACGTGATTCTCAGTGATGGTTGTTCTATAGTTTAGTTGTAATTTTGATGTGGTCATGAGAGGAAGCGAGCACAGCATTTACTTACACCACCATTTTGACTAGAATTCCCCTCTGTCATATCTTATTTTAATAGGAAGACAAATTCCAAGTACCAGCTTACAAATAGCTAAGAACAGTCCATACAGAGCCTCAGTGGCATCAAATCTCACAGATCCAGATTCCCCCAACTCATTTCTTAGTACTCCACACAAAAAAATGCAGATTCTGTTCTAAAAGCAAGAAAAAGTAATTGTGGAGTAAAAAAATAAAAGGAAAGGATACCTAAGAGCCATTGTTTCTCATTCTTGGGCATAAGTTATAGCTATCTCTGGCATGCTAAAAGTTTACTTTCCCCATTCTCTGAATAGACTTCCACACACATGGATACATACAATTCTTCTGTAGCATAATTGTCAGCTTCAGTTTTAACTTGGCCAAAATTGGTCTTTACATTATGATTTCAAGAGCAAAAGGGTTTCTGATGCAATTTGAATCTGTGCATTAGCTTTGCCTAACATTTTGGTTCAGATGGTACAATTCTATAATAAACCAACTTAAATACAATTCTATAATAAATGAATAATAATTTGTATCACTAATATATATTAACATTTGGTTTATCCTCATTGACAAATTATAACCCAGTATCCTTGGTATTTTCTGGACATACAGTATAAGACCAGGGTCCACTGAACTAGTTCTACTGTTCCATGATAGTTCACTGTGGTTGTATTTTCAGGATTTCAATCTCCCAAGCTTTTCCCACTCTGCTAATGGATTCGATTCCACATATTACAGAAGCTCAAACCTTTAGCTAAGGATTCAGATGGAATACTTGAAAACATTTGGTAAATGATGTATTATTCAAGGGAAAAGGACAAGCACTATTATCATAAAATAATTAGAACACATCAGAAAGATAGAACTTACTGCTTTTTCTTTTAATAAGAGTTGGTTCTGATTTTTTTTTCAGTGCATACTAGGTTTCTTAGTAGTTATTAGATCAAACGCTATGTGATTCCAAACAATTAAGTCCAAGTCCACTGTTTTTCTTTTATATGCTTGTAAGGATTATAGCTTTTAGTTTAACATTTTGTGTAGCTTTGTGAGCCTAATATTGGGTTTCTAAGAATTATGTTTTACAAATGATTTTATTAGGGAAATTCATGATCCTTGGTAAATTTGATAGCTACTGTAGAAACTAGTTACTAAAAAAAAAAAAAAAAACTAGTAATAATGAGGAACTATTAAGAAAGAACCATCTATGATGACTGAGGGATTTCCTTTTAGTAAGCAAAGCACATTTGTTTGTATTTTATTTTACTAGGAAGATGTATTTTGGATTAGGAATACTAGACAGAGACTGACTGAGGGATAAGAAGGAAATAGTTCATTATAGATATGGAAGGCAAAGGGAGTATAAGTTTTTTTGGAAACAATGTTTTTTGTCAAGAAACTTTCCTTTGATGCTCAGTTGTAATGTATGCAAAACATATAATACCAGAGACTTGCAAAAATATAAAACCTTCAAATGTTCTACCATCCGCCTCCACTTCCCTTCTCTTGCTTCACTTTCTGCCCCTGTGAAATTGTTTTGGGTACCCTAGGAGGGAAGAGGACCTACTCACTGTAGGATGAACAGTGCTTGAGGTCATTGCCCAGACATTTGCCCAAGTCAGCTGCTGGCAAGCACCTGAGCTGTGGCCCGTTCAAGTCAGTTCACCAGGCAGGAGATTCATTGACAGTCCTAGTTTCATGGTTCCATTATTGAATGATGATTAATGAATAGATCTATTTCATGCAAAGCAATTCAAAGCTGCAAGATAATCACTTAGGTAAGATTAGGATTTTATTTGACAACAGAGAGAGAGAGAGAGAGAGAGAGAGAGAGAGAGAGAGAGAGAGAGAGAGAGAGAGAGAGATGGGGGTATGGAGCTCTTTTTTTCTCTGGAGAACTAGGTTGGTTATCAACTTACATTGACAATGGTGTTTATTAACTTACTATGGAGGAGAATCTACTACTTGATGTTGGTGTATTTAACATAATGTATGAAAAATATCTGGACTGTTGTAGCTACTAATACAAAAAGAAAAGAGTGTATACTGGATTGTAGGATCTCTGTCAGCCAGATTCTCAGACAATAAAGGATGATTCTTAGAATGTCTGACACCATCAGCCCATACACAAACATAAATATATGGAGATATGTGTTTGCTTTGGGATGGCTGGCTGAATCAACGTACAGTTGGATACATGTATTGTGAAGGGCAAGGAAAACATGTGTGAATCACAATGCATAAGAAGAATAGAGGCAAACATGTTGAGACTTTTTGTTTGTCTGAATTTCTGATCTAGTGAGCAGAAAAATAGCCCCCTCTCCCCAATTACCTTGTTATCTTAGATTTCTACATCATGTGTTTGGGAGCTTCTGAATGTATCATGTTAGTAATTGGGCTATACTCTTTAGCTACAATTTACTGTGTGCTCCATCATGACTGGTTGAGAAAGAAGTCAACATGATGTCATATGTAGTGAGAAGGGGAAGTATCAGTCAAAATATAATCAAGAAGAGTGAAAACTACCTCTTGTTTTACTCAAAAAATTCTACATTGTTAATGATTCTCTGTTTACTTCTGTCACTTACTGATAGAGTTGTATTGAACTCTCCAACTGTAATTATGGATTTGTCTATTTCTCCTTTCAGTCCTCTCACTTTTGCTTCAGGTATTTTGAAGCTCTATTAAGTGCCTATACATTTAGGGTAGTTTTGTCTTCTTGATGAACTGATTCCTTTATGGTTATGAAATGTCCCTTTTTATTTCTGTATCTACTGTGTCTGATACCAATATAGTTATTCTAGCTTTCTTTCTTCCTTCATTCCTTCTCCCCCACTTTTTTATTTTTGTGTGTGTGTTTGCATGGCATATCAATTCCTGACTTTATATTTTTAACCTATTTGTCTCTTTATATCAAAAGGTTTCTTATTCAGAGTATACATTTGGGTCTCACATTTTAACCCACTCTGACAAAATCTACCTTTAATTGGAACATTAGACCATTTAAATTTAATAATTGATATCACCAGATTTAAACCTATAAAATTACTGTTTGTTTTCTATTTGCCTTTTCTTTTTTCCATTTTCCCTCTTTTCCTGCCTTCTTTTGGTTATAGGATAAAAAGCTGTGTGATTTCATTTTATTTCCATTATTTACTTAGTAGCTATGCATTTATACATTTCTTGTCTTATTTATTTTTAGTTATTGTTCTGGGATTTACAACATGCATTTTAAACTTACAAAGTGTTTTAAATAATATCATGGCATTTCACGTATCATGTAAGAAACTTCTGACAGTCTAGTTCCATTTCTATTTTCTCATCCTTTATGCAATTGTTACATATCTTAATTTCTCATGTTATTAACCTCACATTATATTGTTATTATTTTTGCTTTAAGCAGTAATTTATCTTTAAAGATGTAAAAGTGAGAAAAATATATTTTATATGAGTATTTATCTAGTGCTATGGTCCCAATGTTTGTGTCCCTCCAAAATTTATATGTTGAAACAACTCCTAAGGTGATGGTATTAGGAGGTGGAGCTTTGGAAATGTGATTAGGTAAGGAGTCCAGAGCTCTCATGAGTAGGATTCATGGCCTTAAAAAGAGACCCCAGAGAGTTCCCTCACCTTTTCTCCCATGTGAGGACACAATGAGAAGGTGCCACCTATGAACCAGGAAGGAAATTCTTGCCAGATGCCAAATCTGCTGGCACCTTGTTCTTGAACTTCTCAGACTCCAGAATTGTGAGAAATAAATGTTTGTTGTTTATAAACCCAGTTTATAATACCAAGTTTATGGTATTTGTTACAGCAGCCCAAACCAGTTAAGACGCATATTTATCCTTTCTAGTTCCTTTCTTTCCTTTGTGTATGTTCTACATTTCCATTTAGTATCATTCAACTTCTGCCTAAAGAATTTACATTAATATTTCTTTTAGTGCTGATGTGCTGGCAATAAATTGTCTCAGATTTAGTTTGTCTGAAGAAGTTTTTATTTTGCCTTCATTTTAAAGTTATTTTCACTGGGTATAGAATTCTATGTTGACAGTTTTATTCTTTCAGTACTTTAAAAATATCAATCCATTGTCTTCTGATTTAAATAATTTCAGACAAAAAGTCTAATGTTATTCTTATCTTTTTTCCTATTTTTTTTCTTTTTCTTTTTTTTTGAGGGCAGTGTCACTGACCCTCATATGTGGGACCCGAACTGGGGCCACTGGCCTCCCAAGCCAGCACCCAACCACCACGCCACTTGGCCGGCCCTTTCCTATGTTTTTTATGTACCTATTTTTCCTTTGGATATTGGTAATATTTTCTCTTTATCACTGGCTTTAGGCAATATGATTGTATTGTATGTTAGTGTGCTTTTCTCTCTGGTTATTAATCTTGAAGTTGGTTGACCTTGAATCTGTGGGTTTACAGTTATTAAATTTGGAAAAATTTTGGCCATTATATCTTCAAATATGTTTTCCATCCCACTCTCTTTCTGATATTCCAATGAGATGCCTGTTATTGTTTCACACATCATTGGTGCTCTCTTTATTTTTAAAGTCTTTTTTTTTTTCTGTTTGTGTTTCATTTGGGATTGTTTCTATTGCAATGTTTTAAAGTTCACTGATTTTATTTTTCTTTCACAGTGTCTAATAATCTGCTATCAATCTCATCCAATGTATTTTTATTTGAGACATTTTAATTTTTATTACCAAAAGTTCCAGTTTGGTCTTTAAAAAAAATACCTTCCATATGTGTCATCATCATATCTATGTTTTCCTGTATATTCTTGAACCTATAAAGCATATTTTATATACCCGTTTCAATGTCCCTATATGCTAATTTTATTATCTATTATTTCTACATCTAAATCTAGTAATT
Source organism: Aselliscus stoliczkanus (assembly GCA_033961575.1). NCBI lineage: Eukaryota > Metazoa > Chordata > Mammalia > Chiroptera > Hipposideridae > Aselliscus > Aselliscus stoliczkanus. Next base: position 112,126,286 of record CM066730.1, on the reverse strand, counting down.
GATTTTTTTTTCTTCTGATTGGGTGTAATATTTTCCTGCATATTTGCACATTTGGTAAATTTTGATTAGATGCCAGCCAGGAATTATGGCTTTTATGTTGTTGGGTGTTGACTTTGATTGTATTCCTTTAAATAACATTGGACTTGTTCTGGTATTTAGTTATGCTACTCAGAATCAGTTGGATCCTTTTGGGGCTTGCTTTAAGCTTGTTAGAGCAGGTCTAGGGCAGCCTTTATTTTATGGGTAATTTAATTAGGCTACTAAGGTCATACCCTTCTGATGATTCTGCCTGATGCCCTGTATATTATGAGGTTTGTCCACTCTGTCTGATGGGAACATAAAATAAGCTTTGGGAATTGTTTGATCTTTCATTTTGTAGAAGGTTTCTCCTGGGCTTTGGGGAATTTACTCTCACACATATGCAGATCCATCCTCAGTGAAAGACTTGAGGAGTCCCCTCTGTATATATCTACAAAGTCCCCCCTTCTCTGCAACTCCTTCCTTCTTGATTTTCTGTCCCACTGGTTATAGCTGTTTCAACCTTCTTGAAATTCCATATCTGTCTCTTCACCTAAGTGACAACTTTTGGCTGTGTTTAGGTACCCTTCCCTGTGTTGTAGCCTAGAAGCTTCCTCTACATAATAAGCTGTAAAATTGTAGGGCTTACCTGGTTTGTTTCCCTTTCTTCAGGAATTTTAGTCCTATACTGCCTATTTTCCATGACAGAAAAACTTTATTTTATATATTTTGTTCATGTTTTCTAGTTGTTTGATGCAGGAGTCTCTAGTACTCCATTTTGATCAGAACTAGTGGCTATGAGAAGTAATCATACATATTAAATTACCATGGGAAGTAATTATACATATAGTTAATACTTAAAATATGTCAACTATTACTAATTTTCTCTGTTGCTTCAGAAAACAGATCTAGAATCAAAGGATAAAAGTGGTAGTTAGAAAAATTTTCTACCATACTTATCTAGCAATGGAAATAGGCAGGAAATAGTAAGGTCTTATTTGTTTTCAATTGCAGGAAGTAATTACACAGGCTATAGAAGAGAGACTTCCTTATAAAGTAATTCCTCATTGCAGGGTTAACCTCTACATTTCTTTTCCAATTTCAAATTCCCTGATACTTTTGAGTAATATCTGATAGCTAAATAGTGCTAGTTGGAGCTGAAGCAGAGATCAGTTCTTGTGAATTACAAATTAGTGACATGTCTATGACTAATCTTTAGAGTTGCCTCTTCAATTCTAACTAAACCACCCAAGAAAATGGCTATGAAAGGCATTAAAACTTAAAACACTGAGTGAGAGAATTTTTGCTAAATGTAGAACTTACAAAGATTTTTAGTGTGTCTACTTAGACAGTATTTTATTGTTTTTGAATCTATCACTATCTTAGCCATGATAAAATCAGTGATTTTACTGGAAAAAGACTAGGTAGTAAGATGTAGAATTGTGGTACTTACCTTCACTGGCCTAAAGATTTTTCCCAAGCAGTGCCTTTACAATACCTCAATGAGTTAATTGGAGATAAAGTAAGTTTCTGAAAAACAAACCAGACCCTAAAGTGAATTTTCTTTCAAAAATTGTTTGGAGTTCAATGAAAAAGGTAAAAAATAAGGTAGGGGTGGGATGTTTTGTATAATATTGTCTAGACTTATTGAATCTCCAGATTGCTTGAGTTATTTCAGAAAATCTTCTAGAACCACATCGCTGGTCTCCAAAGCTGTCCACTTAAGGAGGAAGGATTTAAATAAACTTCCAAAGGCCATTTGAATTCCAGGAGCTTGTTCTTTAGCCCTTTTCTTTAATTTGCCTAAGGAACACTTTGGAAAACTAAGACAGGACAGATGGGAATTTCACAAGCACTCATTCTGGTTCTTAGAAGACTTGTTTTCCAGCCTCTTAATATTATAAACCAGGAAACTGAGATGACACAAGCTGCCCCAGATCACAGGCTAGTTATGGGGAGAGCTAGGACTACTGTTTCTCTTAACAAATATTCACTAAATACCCAGTGTGTGCATTGCACCCAGTTCAGTGCTCTTTACAATACCACAAGCCATCCTTCATGAATTATAATAACATGGAAAGAGCTTATCAGAATTTATAATTTTTTTTTTTACTATGTCTTTAAAAATGAAGGCTCTCTGAACTTATCATTGAGATATGTTCAAGGAAATTCAGCAGCTGTGGTGACAGGAGAGAGTCCTAGTGAGAGTCAGCAGTGAGTGGATATATGCCAGTGCATGATGTATTTCTACTGAGGAGATTTCCACGCAGAAGTGGGACCAGAGGTCAGAGACCAAACACAATGGTCCAATGTGAATTAAGAACAATTAATGTGTCTGGGCACAAATTAATTGAGTTCTTACCCGATAAATAGTCAGGTCATACTGACACTTGAATTCAACATTGCAACAGCAGGAAAATAGAGGGCATTGAATTGGTTATCTTATTATTCAAGAGAGAAGAGATGCTGATGTTGTCAAGTACAAACTCTTGTCAGATGCCTTTATCTGCTCAGATCTCCAGTTACTGTTCAAAGTTCAACTTTCACTAGATATGAATTGTACAATTATGTCAGCGTCTCAGATACAATCCAGACAACATCAGAGAAAAAGGAACCATGTTCAGTAAAAATAAGCAAAACCTGTTTGCACTTCTGGAATGGAGGAGAAACAATGATGTGCGGATGTGAGACAAAACAGGGATGCTTCCTAGCAAAACTGCCTTGTGATATGCCGGTATCAATGAAATTTGGTCTTCTCATTCAACTTACATTTTTCACAAATTCTAAGCAAGAGAGACAGCAGTTTAAGGTGCTCTATTAAAGTTTTCACTGTTGTTTCTAGAAAAAAATGTCCACCCTTGGTGAATTAGTATCATACTTATCTGGCCATAAAGCGAACTTCTTTTGCCCATATAATACCTTTGGGTAAATTAGGAAATAGTGTCTTACATAAAAGGCATCTCTGTTGAGTGAAAGAATTAGGAAAAGATGCTGCTTCCTCTAGCTTGCAGCCTAGCACTGGGGCTCAGGTCTTGGAGATGAGAACAAGGGCTGGATTTAAGCCCCAACTTGACCCTTTGGCGGTACCTAGTGCAGAACATGGTTTTACCAACAGGTCCTCCCTTGGAACCTTATGATTTTCTGAACTTCTCTCCCGGTCACTATAAGCTTTTATGGGCCTCTTGTCAGGCCTGGGTTTACTGCGAAGGTGTGAGTTAGCAGGTACCTAAGACTTCAGGGCATGGAGCAGGGTGGGGGTGGAGGGGAATCCAAAATAGACAATGTCCACGGACAAAGCTGGGGTTGAGAACTAGAGGGTCCAAATGAATGCCAAATCCAAAGAACCTGGGCACAAAAGCAGAAACTGGATTTAACCAGAAAAATAAGGTGAGACAGGTAGATTCTTAAGGGAAGACCTTGATGATTCCTGAAGGGGCAGGGCCTGTCAGCACATAGAGCTGAATTGAATGGGTGTGAGCAATGTCTGTCAGTGGTTTCTGGGGAGGGAAGACAGCTATATGTACCAGCTAGCTCCGGAGCAACACTGCCCGGGCTCAGAAGCTGACAGAGCTCAGGCTAAGTACTCAGGTTTATTCTGGACTGCTTTCTCTCATACCCTACATCCAATCCACCGGAAAGTACCGTTGGCTCTACTTTCAAAGTACATCCAGACTGTGACCACTTTTCACCATTACCACTACTCTTGTCCAAGCTACCAAATTAGTCTCCTAATCCATCCCTCTCTGCTTTTGCCCTTGCTTATTTCATGTTTATGAGTTCTTGAGTTTATTCTTATCACATCTGTTGTAAAGGATCTTGCCATTCCTCTGCTCAAAGCCTTCCTATGGCTTCCGTCTCATGCAGACCCAAACCCCGAGACTTTACAAGACTTACATGACCTAAGTCATCTGAACCCCTATCCTTTTGGACCTCATCTCCTAACACACTCCTTTGAATATGTCACTCCAGCCACATTGACCTGCTTGCTGCTGCTTGAGGAAAACAAGCATGCTCTTGCCTCAGAGCATTTGCACTTTCTGATCCCTCTGCCTGAAACACATGCCCCTCAGTTAATCACTTCCTTCAAGTTTCTTCCTCAAATGACACCCAGAAGACAACTTTCCAGACCATCCTATATAAAGCAGAAACTCACTATAACCTGTACTCCCTATTTCCTCTCTGATTTACTTTTCTTCTGAATAGCTCTCAACTTCTGATGCAATATATGTTTTAATTTTATTGATCTATAATTTACATGCAGTTAAATGCACAAATTTTAAGCGCATTAAGGGTTTGTTTTACTGCAGAGTAGTATCAATTTTGTAAACATGCTACAATGTGTTGACTTTTTCATCTTTTGATAAATAATCGAGTTATTTCCAGTTTAGGACTATTATAAATAAAGATGTTATGAAAATTCTTCTACAGTATTTTGGTAGACATGTACTTGAATTTACCTTGAATAAATAACTAAAAGTGGAATTAATGGGTCATAAAGTAAGGATATGTTTAACCTTCCAAAAAAAAACCTGCCAAAACGTTTTATAAAGTAGTTGTTCAACTTTGCATTCTCACCAGCAATGTATGAAAGTTCCAACACTTAATTTTATCTGTCTTTCTTGAGGGCAGTGTCACTGGCCCTCATATGTGGGACCCGAACCAGGGCCGCTGGCTTGGAAAGCCAGCACTTAACCACTGTGCCACTCAGCCGGCCCCTTATCTGTCTTTCTAATTCTTGACATTTTATTGATTATAGTGGATATACATTATGATTTTAATTTTAATTTCCCTGATAATTAATGGTGTTGAGTATCTTTTCATTGAGTATTGGCCATTCAAGTATCTTCTTTTGTAAGAGTCTATTAAAATCTTTTCCTGATATTTTCATTGAGTTGTCTTCCTACTGTTGCTTAGTGGGAGTTCTTCATATATTTTGGTAGTAAGACCTTTGTTAGATGTATGTGTTATAAATAATTTCCCCACACTTGCTTTACCTGTTAATTTTCCTTTTGTTTTGACAAATAAAGCTTTACATGTTGGTAAAGTGCAATTTGTTATTTAAAAATTTTTCTGGTTAATACTCTTTAAGTATTGCCTAAGAAAATTTTGCCCACCCCAAGATCATGAAAATAGTCTCTGTTTTCTTCTAGAAGCTTTGTAGTTTTTACTTTGGTGATTGGGTATATGATAATCTCAAATTAGTTTTTGTGCATGGTGTGAGGTAGGAGTTGAATGTCATTTTTTTCCCCCCACATGATTACCTAGTTGTTTCAGAGTCATTTGTTGAAAAGGTTCCTTACTCTACTGAATTCCTTGGTGGCTCTGTGTAACAATCAATTGATAGAATATTGGTGGATCTATTTATGTATTCTCTCTTCTGTCCGTTTGATCTATATTTGTCTAGTCTTTTCCTCATTGCCTAGATTACAGTGGCTTTATTGTAAGTCTTCAAATCCAGTAGTATAAATATCCATAAACATTTTAGAATCAGCTTATCAATTTCCATACAAATACCTACTTGAATTTTGATTACAACAGCATTCCATATATAGGTCAGCTTGGGGACAATTGAAATTTGTATTAGTTTGCAGGACTACCATAACAAAATACCACACAGACTGGGTGACTTAAACAACAGAAATTTATTTGCTCACAGTTCTGGAGGCTAAAAGGTTAAAATCAAGGTGTTCGCAAGTTTGGTTTTCTTCTGAGGCCTCTCTCCTTGGCTTGTGGATGGCTGTGTGCTTGTTTTGTCCTCACAGTCTCAGTCTCCTCTGGGTTGATGTGTTGTCTGTTTCCTAATTTTTTCTTCTTATAAGGAACCATTTACATTAAATTGAGACCACCAATATAACTTCACTTTTCCTTAATTACTTCTTTAAATGCTCTATTTCTGAATACAGTCACATTCTGAGGTACACAGGGTTAGCACTTTAATATGTAAACATAACATCTTAATATTAAAACTTTCAATCCTTAAGTTCAGTATATCTTTCCATGTATTTAAGTTTTCTGTAATTTCTCTCAGTGTTTTGTAGTTTTTAATGTATAGGTCTTGCACATATTTTGGTAATTTATTTGCATTTAATGTTTTGTGTGCTATTATTAACAGCACTTTTTTTCTAATTTAATTCTTAATTGCTAGTGTATAAAAATTCAATAAATTTTTGCATGTTGCAAATTGGTATTTGCTAAAACTCACTTATTCTTGTATCTTTTTTGGTATGTGGATTCCTTAGAAATTTCTACATACATAATCATATTTTGGTGAATAAACATCGTTTTATCCCTTGTTTACAATCTGTATGCTTTTATTTTATTGTCTTGCCTGACTGCACTTGCTAGGACCTCCTGCAAAATGTGGAATAGTAATCATGACAGACATTCTTGTCTTGTTGCTGATCTTAGGGGGAAAGTATTCAGTTTTTCACCATTAAACAGATATATATATATATATGCATCTCCATTAGCTTGAGGAATCTCTATTACCTCTTTACTGAGTTGAATTATGTTTGCTGATGCTGAATTATGTCAAGTTAATTTTTTTTTAATCTTTTGAGATGATCATTTGATTTTTCTCCTTTATCTCTTAATGGAATAAATTGAGTTGATTGGTTTTTGAATGTTAAAACAACTTTAAGTTCCTGGGACAAGCCCCACATGATCATGTGATATTACTCTTTCAAATATATCTAAGTTTCATTTACTAATGTTTTGTTACAATTATTGGCCTGTAATTTTTTTCTTGTAATGTCTTTGTCAGCTTACAAGGTCAAATGATGTGACCTTATAAAACAAGCTCAGACGTGTTCCTTTATTTTATATTTTCTGAAACATTTTCTGCAATATTGGTAGTGTTTATTTTAAATATATTTGATACAATATACAAGTAAAGCCATCTGGGAATGTCTTAAATTATGGATCCCAGTTTTTTAACTGATTTAGGGCTATTTATATTTTCTATTTTTTTCTTGTTTCACCTTCAATAAATTATATCTTTCAAGGAATTTGTCCATTTTATGTGTGCTGTTAAATTTAATGACATAAAGTTTTCATAATATGCCCTTATTATCTTTTAAATATGTGCAAAACCTATAATTATGTTTCTCTGTTTTCTTTTCATGATATTGGTTATTTGTGCTTATCTTTCCTTTGTTAAAAAAAACTTTATTTATTTTTGAGAAGTTTTAGGTTTACCAAAAAATTGAGTGGTAAATACAGAGTTCCCATACACTCCTCCCTCCAGTTTCCCCCTATTGTTAATATCTTGCATTAGTGTCATTCATTCGTTACAACGATGATCCAATAGTGATACATTATTATTGACTAAACTCCATAGTTTACGTTAGGATTCACTCAATGTATTGTACATTCTATGGGTTTGACCAATATGTAATATGTATTTACTCTTACAGTATCATACAGAATAGTTTCACTGCCCTAAAAATCCCCTCTGCTCCACCTATTCATCTCTTCCTCCCTTCTCCTAAATCCCTAGCAACCACTGACCTTTCACTGTCTGTATAGTTTTGCCTTTTCTAGAATGTCATATATTTGCAGTCATTCAGTATGTAGCCTTTTCAGATTGGTTTCTTTCACTTAGTAATAAATATGCATTTTAGGTTCCTCCATATCTTTTTGTAGCTTGATAGCACATTTCTTTTTGTTTTTTAAATTCATCTTTCTAGAGACTTATTAATTTTATTAATATTTTCAAAGAAAAAATTGTGGTGTTGTTTCTCTGCTTTTTATTTCACTATGAAACAAAAGCTCACTTTTTTCTTTGAAACAAAAGTACAAAGACAATTTTGTTCATCCAGTTCGTTTTGAGGAATGAATGTTCTATGTGTACTTGAAAAGAATGTGTATTCTGCTCTGTTTCAGGGAGACACATTCTATTAATGCCACATAGGTCAATTTGATTGATAGTGTTATTTGAGTTTTCCATGTCCTTACTGCTTTTATGTCTATTTCTCTAACTATAATCATGTGTTAATCTATTTCCTTTTAGTTCAATCAGATTTTGCTCCATGTATTTTGAAACTGTATTGTTAGATACATATTCATTAAATATTGTTATGTCTCTTAATGAAATGACCCATTTATCATTATCAAATGTATTTTTGTAAATTTCCAATAATATTCTTGTTTTGGATTCCATTTTTTCTGATACTAATTAGCCAAATGAACCTTTACATGTTTATGTTTTGTGGTATATCTTCTTGTATCCTTTTACCTTCAACCATCTGTATCTTTATATTTCAACTGTTCCTCCTGAAGTTGTATCTTTTTTTCCCTTTTATCTCGTTTGACAATCTCTGATTTTCAATTGGTTGTCTATCTATTTACATTCAATGCAGTTATTCATACTGCTGAGTTTAAATCTACCATTTGCTATTTATTTTCTATTTGTTCCCTCTGTTCTTTGTTCTTTCGTGTCTAGCTGCTTTCAGATTAATCAATATTTTTTTAATTCTATCTTCCCTGATAACTTTTAGTTAGTCTATGTTATTTTATTCACTTTTAAGTAGATATTCTTTTTCTTTTTTTTTTTTAAAGATTTTATTGGGGAATTGGAGGAAGGGAACAGCGTTGGGGGACAGGGGAAGGGGAACAGACAAGTTGCTGTCCTTTTATTCTTCAGTCTAGTTGTGGAGGACGATGCTTCACATGCCCTTGTTGGTATCGTCATTGCGCTCCTCCCGGGTGAGGCAGATCGGTCGCCGTACTCTGGATGGTCGCTCACAGTGGCTGCCAGCCGCTCATGCTGGCTGCCGGCCACTCACTGTAGCCTATGGCAGCCCACTGCAGCAGGGGCTGCAGCTATGCCACCCTGGGGGCTCACAGCAGCCCAACCCAGCTCCAGGTGGAGTTGTTGTTCACCATCTTAGCTGTAGAGGGCAGTGTCACTGGCCCTCATATGTGGGATCTGAACTGGGCCTGCTGGTGTTCCAAGCCAGCTCTTAACCACTGCGCCACTCGGCCAGCCCTTAAGTAGATATTCTAAGCAATTACAATATGTGTTCTTAACTTCTCACAGTTTATCTTAAATTGATATTATGACATTCCATGTTTAATGTAAGATATATATATATATATATCCATTAATTCCCTCCCTTTCTTTGTACAATTGTTAAATATATGAAATGTATTAATATATTACTAACCCCACAATGCCTTATTATTTTGATCTTTTAAAGAAATTTAAAAAAGAAAATAGTCTGTTACATTTCCCTACAATTTTACCATTTTTTATGTTTTGTTTCTTTCTGTTGCTCTGTCTGTCCATCTATTATTATTTCCTTTCAGCCCAAAGAACTTTATTTACTATTTCTTGTAGTGTGGATCTGCTGGCTATGCATTCTCTTCACTTTGTTTATCTGAATATGTCTTTATTTCATCTTCAGTTTTGAAATATATTTTCACTGAACGTAGAATTCTTAGTTGAAAGTTTTTATGTTCTCTTGGCAATTTAATGATGTAATTCATTTTCTTCTGGCTTATATAATTTCTATTCAGACATCAGAAATCATTCTTGTTTCCTGTAATGAGTCTTTTTTCTCTGGATGCTTTTTAAGATTTTCCTTTTATCTTTTGTTTTTTCTTCTACAATTTGACTATGTGTTTTGGCATAGTTTTCTTTATATTTGCCTGCTTGGACTTGGTTGAAGTTCTTCTTGCATCTATGGGTTGATGATTTTCATTAAACTTGTAAAAAAAAATGCAGACATCATTTTAAAAATGTTTCTTTCTGCCCCTTCTCTCTCTCTTCTTAGCTTCAAACTCTAATTACACATATGCCTTTCTTGACACATTTAATTATGTATTGTGGAAGGCAGGTATTTATGTTCTGTTAGAATAGGAGCTTTTTGAAAGGTCAGCCTCTTGTCTTATTTTTCTATAGCCTCATAACTTCACATAACCTATATAGAGGGTGCCAAAAAAATGTGTACACATTTTTAAAGAAGGAAAACTGTATTAAAATTGTAATACTCAATATATACTGATAACAAGAGTTGAATACAAGTTACGTTTGACTTCTGCAATTACTAGAGGTGCTCAAAGTGGTTACCATCAGCATCCAGATACTTCTGATTATGATGAACTACTGCTTGAGCAACATTGACCAAAGTGTCCACTTGTATACATTTTTTGGCACCCCCTGTACATGGGAAAAACTCAAAATATGATTGTGGAATTAATAAATAAATTAATAGTAGTGATAACTATTTATTGCCTGCTTTCATGTGCTACCTACTATTTTGGGTACTTTCATGTGAATCACTCATTCCTACCTCACAACAATCTTGAGAGAAAGATACTATATACCCTAGTTTTATGAAGGATTTAAACTGAGGCACAGAGCTCAACAAATTTGCTCAAGTTTACATAGTGCACAAATGGGGAGGTGGCACTGAAACCATTTCTTTGTGATTAATGGAGAAGGAGAAAGTACAAAGCATTGTCCTGTACTACTAGGCTGGATTCTGCCTTTCATCTGGTATCACCATTCATTAATGAGAGGGAAATAAATTGTGGGCAATGCCGGGAATTGAGGAAGCAGATGGCAAGATGGCCTTAAGCTGAATGGAACTGGGCATGCCCAGCAGGGGTGTGCTCCAACAGAGATGGGCAGAGCGAGGGCAAGGCTGGGGGCAGGTGCCCCATTTGCACCTACTCATGCAGTTTAAGAAGATGGCAACAACCAGCCATCCCAGTGACACCAGGAAACTTGTTAACTGCTGTTTCTTACCTTTTTTGTCTCTGCAAAATTGATCAATTTTGGCCTCCACCGGGAGTGACTTGTAAGAGCTTAGAAAGAAAGAACATTGCATATGAATTCTCAGGGAAAGCACTTCCAGGCACATCATCAAGGTAAATAGAAGCAGTGTTTTGAGTTTATTTTCCATTTTGTGTTTCTTGGGATCCTGGTAATTTTTTCTGGAGAAAGGAGCTACCTTTTGCCTTAAGAAGAAAATGATGATTAGCTAATTATTTTTTGTTATGTATATTTCATGCTACTATTGATCTTTCTAAAATCTATATTTATATTTCCGTATCTTCTATTTACTTCCCCATATCTTCTATGATCTATTTATCTATCAAGCATCTATTCCTCTTTGCTGCCTTTAAAATTTATTCTGCTTTTTCAAAATCTCCAGTATTCCCATTCCAATTTATGGCATTTTCAATATACCTTGTTAGTGTGTATATTTTGGACAATGTTAACATAATTTCAGGTATTGAGGGCAAGTGAGGAATCTGCTTAAGTCCTTAGGAGAAGCTAAAAAGATTATTAATAACCCAAGTCCATAAAAAACATCTGTTCCAGTCATGCTGGTGATTTTTTTTATTAGTCCTTTAGATTCGTAACCAAGACAAATGTTCTAGTAGAGTGCAATTTCCAATTTCTTAGCTAACCTGGTTCTGTTGATTCATACATATGCATGATTCAATGCTGCTCCTGAATACAAAAAAAGAAAAAGAAAAAAAAGGAAGAAAAAAAATTCTATGGGGCTCTACTTCCTTTTTATATTATTTATATTTCTTGAAATGCCCTTGAAATTTCATTTGCTAAGGGAAGGTAAACAAATAATTGCATACTAAAAGGGAAATGAGACTAGCAAGTTTGATAATTTGTAACATCAACTATTCTTTTTCCTCGGTTAACATTCTCTCTATGAGGAAACACTAGGAGTAAACAGACCAATGTATCTTAAATGGAATAACTAGTAACAATGCCAAATGCATGAAGTGAAAATACCTCAGGATACACTTTCACAGTTCTGCTTCATCAGAGCTGAATGCAATATGCTATAACAATAATAGGAGTCACGTTTGTCATATTTCCCCTGATCTCTAAAGCAGGATGCTGATGCAATAGTAATGCACCTTGCTTCTCTTTCTGGCTATCAACATTCTTTTTTTGTTATTGGGGCCTATCACATACTTTGAAATTTCCTTGAAACTTCAGTACTTCACAGTACTCTGAGGCCAGTGTCATGAGGCAGACACCAGCACTTAGTTTGAAGTTAATCATGACCACAAATGAAAGGAGTGGGTAAACATTTCAGACATTATTTGTGATTTGTAGATCACTCACCATGGGAAGGCAGAAAAATAGTGTGGGACAAAACTGAATTTCTCTGACGTGACACTCAATGTCTTCAACTCTACCATCAGAATAGTTTCCGCGGTAAAATACACTTTGCATTGACTACAAACTGAGAAGTGTCTTGAAAATGAAGTGCATCATAATTTAAATGGGCAGATTTGAATTAGGAAACAGCTTGATGTCCAATTTCAGTTTAGTGGACTGTCTTTATATCTGTATTCAAACAGATTTCTGTATTTATATAAGAATTGACTATATTTTAACACTCAAACTTCATGGTCTGATAGGGGTTCTGAGTGCTAAAAGAATATTAAGAAAGGAGTCAATCTACTCCTGATATTGAGTATCTGGTCCTAAAGTCCTACTCTTAGCACCAAAATAGAAGTGTTTAGAGCTGGAAGAGATGAACGAAACTGGGACAGAGAAAGGAAAGGTGGGAGAGTGAACAGACTGTGAGGTTACTCAACCTCCAGGCCCTTCCTTCCAAGGCCCTAATCACTTTTCCAGTAAGGTCTGGGAACTCACCTGCTTTATTCTCCTTTTGTTACTTCTATCACCCACAGTGTATATATTGTACACTTTCTTCCCCACGTCACACTTCTGGTTGATTGTTCTCATACTCACCTCCTTATACCCATTGGCCAGTTCTCCCAGCTACTCTTCTTTTTTATGTCATCAGAGACAAACTCACCCATCCTTTATATTTCAAGGGCTCTACTGCTGATTCTTGCTGAAAATCATGGACATAACATGTATAGAGGTATGTACCCTAGAGGGATTTGCAGGACCACAGGGCAATGGGAATAGAGGGAGAGAATTTTATAGAAAAGAGGTAGACCTCTAGGGAAATAAGAGAAATTACGTTCCACTACTTACTCCTGTTGACCAGGAAAGCTTCCTTATTATCGAACCAGGGGTTAAAGAGAAGCTGAGAGGTTTGCACAAGAGCAATAAGTACTTTGTGAAGATATCTGAATGAATGAATGCAGGGTTAGTCCCAGTACACAGAAACTGAGCTCTAATCACCGAGCGGCACATTTCTCCTGGTTTGTCGTGTGAGTGAGGTGAATAGGTTTGCAGACTGAAGTCTCTCAGGAGTTATCACTCTATGAGCCACCCTATACAACCAATGTGGAATGCATGTGTCACATATTTTGTTGTAGTTACCAAAGTCCTTTGTGCATCCTTCTAATAAGTGTCTGATCAGTGTGTGAAATGTAGGAGAACTGGGGGTGATGAGCTTGTGCTGTAATCAGTTTGCCTGCATTTGAACCTGGCTCTGCCACAGCATACCTGTGATCTTAGTATTATAGATGCATCCTCACTTAAAAATGGGACTAACGGTGCCACTCACCAGAAAGGATTATGTATAGATATCACTCAGAACAGTGTTGGCATAAAGTGAGCACCACATGGGCATATGCTGTTATTATTACTCTTTAATTAAAGCTGTCACCTAAATTTCCAGGGAAGAAAGGGTTGTCTCCACTGGATTTCATTGTTCCATTTTTTTCTAGATCCTACGTCAGGCCAGTTTCAGTGGCTGAACTTCTGCCATGATCCCGTCTTGGATTTCAAGTTCTTGTCACCCTAATCTATGATAGGTTTTATCTTCTTGAGTGACTTATTTGGATCTTTCCAGCAGGCTCTGGTAGAGCCTAAATACATAACTTCCACAAATGAGGCCATAAGAAAAGGTGACAAAAGCTTGCAGATCCCTTATAGCCTCTTACAGTGGTGGACCTTGGTCTGTAGCTCCTGCTTCCCTCTAAGATACTGATCAGAGGCCCTTTCTGAGCTGTTGCTCACCACTTTCATTTTGGAGAGTAAAGTGCATCGGATCCCTGTTCCCATCTAACGCAGGCTGTGGGAAAGGCTGGTTAGTCTTTCACTTCACTCTGTCCTCTCTTATCACCATGGATCTTGAAAAAGCCATTGAGGCAGAGCAGGCTTGAGGGGTTATCCCACTGACACTCTGCCTCTGGCAGGGGAAACTTCTGTGAGAATATGCCAATAAATGCTGGGAGAACTGGTTAGCTATTTAACAAAACATAATGGGGGTGCCAAAAAAAATGTATACAAGTGGACACTTTGGTCAACATTGCTCAAGCAGTAGTTCGCCGTAATCAGAAGTGTGTGGACACTGATGGGAACCACTTTGGGCACCTCTGGTAATTGCAGAAGTCAAACGTGACTTGTATTCATCTTTTGTTATTAGTGTATATGAGTATTATAATTTTAATATCTTTTTCCTCTCTTAAAATGTGTGTACATTTTTTGGCACCCTCTGTATGTATGTGTCAAGTAACTGACACAGTGCCTGACACAAAATACAGCACCTAATAATTGATAATTCTTTTATGCATTGTGTTACACACAAAAAAAGATTACTTTGGGGCATTTTCTCAAAGGACTAATGAAATTATAACATGTAAATTACCAAACAATGTCTGGCACTCAATAGACAATCAGTATTTACCGAATTCAACTGTATCTCTTCTTTTGCCCCAAATCAAAGGACTGTGTCAGTTCAGATCTGCATCTCTAGGCACCCAATTAAGTGTACAGCATATTGGTTAGACATTTATATAATTTATGAAGTGATTTCCCCAATAAGTCTAGTACCCATCTGATGCTATGCATAGTTTTCACAGTATTATTGACTATATTCCCATACTGTACTTTACATCTCTGTGACTCTTTTTAACTACCAGTTTGTGCTTCTTAATCCCTTCACCTTTTTCACCCATTCATCCAATACCCTTCCCATCTAGTAACCATTAATTTGTTCTCTGTATCTATGAGTCTTTTTCTATTTTGTTTGTTCATTTACAGTAATACCTTGGTTTGCGAGCATAATTCATTCCAGAACAAACCAGTTGTATTGCCAGACCACTCACTTACCATGTTAAAATGTATCAGAAATATTTGCTTATCTTGCAGAACACTAGCAAACCAAGTTACTCTCAATCCAAGGTTTTACTGTATTTTGTTCTTTTGACTCCACATAGAAGTGAGGTCATACAGTCTCGGTCTTAGCATAATACTCTCTATACATGTTGTTGCAAATGGTAAGATTTCATTTATTTTATGGCGAGTAATATTCCATTGTGTATATATATCACAATTCCTTTATCCAATTGTCTATTGATAGGCAGTTTGGTTGTTTCCATATCTTGACTATTGTAAATAGTGCTGCAGTGAACATAGGGGTGTATATCTCTTTTCAAATTAGTGTTTTGGGTTTTTTTCTATAAATACCCTGGAGTGGAATTGCTGGGTCATAAGGTAGTTCTATTTTTTTATTTTTTGCAAAACTTCCATACTATTATTATTTTTATAGTAGCTGTACAATTTGTGATCCAACAATGCACAAGGGTTCTCTTTTCTCCACATTCTCGCCGACACTTGGTTTTTTTTTTCTATTTATTGATGATGGCCATTCTGACAGGAGTAAGGGGTTATCTCATTGTGTTTTTATTTGCATTTCTCTGATGATTAATGACGTTAAGCATCTTTTCATATGTCTATTGGCCAGATATCTATATGTCCTGTTTGGAAAAATGTCTATTCAGGTCCTCTGTCCACTTTTCAATTGGACTGTTTGTATTTTTGGTGTTGTGAGTTTTTTATATATTTAGGATATTAACCTCTTATCAGATGTATCATTGGCAAATATCTTCCCTCACATTCAGTAGGATGTCTTTTTTTGTTGTTGATGATTTCCTTTGCTGTGAAAAAACTATTTAGTTTGATGTAGTTCCATTTGTTTATTTTTTCTTTTGTTTCCCTTGCTCAAGGAGATATATCAGTAAAAATATTACTAAGGGTAATGTCTGAGTGTTTATTGCCTATGTTTTCTTCTAGGAGTTTTATGGTTTCAGGTCTTACATTTAAGTCTTTAACCCATTTTGAGTTAATTCTTGTGTATGGAGTAAGAAGGTGGTCCAGCTTCATTTTTTGCATGTATCTGTCCAGTTTTCCCAACACCATTTAATGAATAGACTGTGTTTACCCCAAGGTATATTTTTGCTTTCTTTGTCATAGATTAAATGAGCATATAGGCATGCATTTATTTTTGGGCTCTCTTTTCTGTTCCATTGATCTCTGTGTCTATTTTTATGCCAATACCATGCTGTTTTGATTACTATGGGCTTGGAGTATAGTTTGATATCAGGTAACATGAACCTCCAGCTTTGTTCTTCTTTCTCAAGATTGCCATGGCTATTCAGGGTCTTTTGTGGTTCCATGTAAATTTTAGGATTATTTGTTCTATTTCTGTGAAAAATGCCATTAGTATTTTGATAGGGATTGCATTGAATCTTTAGATAGCTTTGGGTAGCATGGACAGTTTAACTATATTAATTGTCCTTACATATGAGCATGGTTTATGCTTTGATTTATTGGTATCTTCTCTAATTTATCTTTTAAATGTCTTATACTTTTCTGAGTATAGGTCTTTTACATGGTTAAATTTATTCCTAGGTATTTTACTTTATTTTTTATTTTATTGATGCTATTGTTAATGGGATTATTTTCTTAATTTCTCTTTCTGATAGTTTGTTATTGGTGATAAAAATGCAACTAATTTATGAATATTAGTTTTGTATCCTGCTGCTTTACTAAATTCATTTATCAGTTCTAATAGAGTTTTGGCAGAATCTTTGGGGTTTTCTATATTTAGCATCATGTCATCTGCAAATAATGACACTTTTACTTCTTCCTTTCAAATTTGGATGCTTTTATTTTTGTGTGCGTGTCTAATTGTTGTGGCTAGGACTTCCAGGACTATGTTGAATAAAAGTGGTAAAGTGGACATCATTGTCTTGTTCCTGATCTTAAGGAGAATATTTTTAGCTTTTCCTTGTTGAGTATGTTAGCTGTGGGTTTGTCATACATGGTGTTTATTATGTTGAGGTATGTTCCCCCTATTCCCACTTTGCTGAGTTTTTATGATAAATGGCTGCTGGATTTTGTCAAATGCTTTTTCTACACCTATTGATATGATCATAAGATTTTTATCTTGCATTTTGTTTATGTGGTTATCATGCTAATTGATTTGTGGATTTTGAGCCAACTCTGCATACCAGGAATAAATCCAAATTGATCATGATGTATGATCTTTTTATTTTTATTTTTTTTATTTTTTTGAGGGCAGTGTCACTGGCCCTCATGTGGGACCGAACTGGGGCCGCTGGTTTCCAAGGCCAGTGCTTAACCACCGCGCCACTCGGCCGGCCCATGATCTTTTTAATGTATTGCTGAATTCAGTAGCTAGTATTTTGTTGAGGATTTTTGTATCTATGTTCATCACAGATATCAGCCTATAGTTTTCTTTCTTTGTAATGTCTTTGTCTGGTTTTGGAATCAGGGTAATAGTGGTCTCGTGGAATGAGCTTGGGAGACTCCCCTCCTCTTGAACTTTTTGGAATAATTTGAGAAGAATAGGTGTTAATTTTGTTTTGAATGTTTGGTATAATTAATCTGTGAAGCCATCTGGTCCAGGACTTTCGTTCCTTTGGAGCTTGTTGATTACTGATTTGATTTTATTAGTAATAATTGATCAGTTAAGATTTTCTGTTTCTTCATGATTTAGCCTTGGGAGATTGTATGCTTCTAGGAATTTATCCATTTTTTCCAAATTGTGCAATATGTTGGCATATAATTGCTTGTAGTATTTTCTTAATTTTTTTTTTTTTTTTTTGTATTTCTCTGGTATCTTGTCACTTCTCCTCTTTCATTTCCGATTTTATTTATTTGGTCCCTCTATCTTTTTTTCTTGATGAGTCTGGTTAATATTTATTAATTTTGTTTTTCTCTTCAAAGAAAGAGCTCTTGGTTTCTTTGTATTGTTTTTTGAACTTCTGTTTCATTTATTTCTGCTCTGATATTTATTATTTCCTTCCTTTTACTCACTTTAGGCTTTGTTTGCTTTTTTTCCCGTATGTCCTTTGGGTGTCAAGTTAGAGTTTTTTGAGATTTATCTTGTTCATTGAGGTAGATCTGCATTGCTATGAATTTTCCTCTTAGGACCGCTTTTGCTGTGTCCCACAGATTTTGGCTTGTTGTGTTTTTTCATTTTCATTTGTCTCACGGTATCTTTTGATTTCTTCCTTGATCTCATTTTTAGCAATTCATTATTTGGTAGCATGCTATTTAGCCTCCATGTGTTTCTGTGTTTTTCAGTTTTTTTCTTGTAATTGATTTCTAGTTTCATACCATTGTGGTCAGAGAAGATGCTTGATATGATTTCAATCTTCTTAAATTTATTGAAACTTGCTTTGTGGCCTAACTTGTGGTCTATCTTAGAAAATGTTCCATGTGCACTTGAAAAGAATGTATGTGTGCATTCTGCTGCTTTAGGGTCAAATGCTTCAAAAATATCAGGTAAATCCATCTGTATTAGTGTGTCATTTAAGGCTGCTATTTCCTTGTTGATTTTCTATCTGGAAGACAAGTCTATTAGTGGCAATTGGGTGTTAAATTCCCCTACTATGATTGTGTCACTGTCTGTCTCTCTCTTTATGTTACTCAATATTTGTTTTATATATTTATTTAGGTGCTCCTGTGTTGGGTGAATAGATGTTTACTAGGATTATGTCTCTTGTTGGATTGATCCCTTTATCATTTATAATACTCTTCCCTGTCTCTTATTATAGTCTATGTTTAAAGTCTATTTTGTCCAATATAACTATTTGTGCCCAGCTTCTTTTAATTTTCATTTGCATAAAATACCTTTTTCCATCTCTTTACTTTTATTCTATGTGTGTCTTTTGATCTGAGGTGGGTCTGTTTTAGACAGTGTATGTATACATCTTGTTTTCTTATCCATTCAACTACCCTATGTCTTTTGGTTGGAGCATTTAATCTATTTACATTTAAAATGATTATTGATCAGTACATAGTTATTGTCATTTTATTATTCATATTTTTTATCTTCTTTTGCTTGTTGGTTTCTTTTCCCCCTTCTTCTTCCTCTTAAAGAAGCCCCTTTAACATTACTGTAATACTGGTTTGGTGGTAAATAAATTCCTTTAGCTTTTCCTTATCTGGGAAGCTCTTTATCTTTTCTTCAATTTTAAATGATAGTCTTGCTGGATAGAGTAGCCTTGGTTGTAGGCCCTTTCTCTTCATCACTTTGAATATTTCCTGCAACTCCCTTCTGGCCTGCAAAATCCCGTGTAAGTAACTAGCTGTCTTTCTCTTGCTGCTTTTAGGATTCTCTCTGTGTCTTTAACCTTTACCATTTTAATTATGATGTGTCTTGGTGCGGCCTGCTTGGGTTCATCTTGTTTGGGACTCTCTGCACTTCCTAGGATTATATGTCTATTTCCTTCGCCAGGTTATGGAAGTTTACAGTCATTATTTCTTTAAATTGGTTCTAGATCCTTTGCTCCCTCTCTTCTCCTTCTGGTACTCCTATGATGCAAATGTGGTTATGGTTGATGTTGTCGCAGTTGTCCCTTAAAATATCTTCATTTTTTAAATTCTTCTTTCCTTTCTGTTGTTTTGATTGGGAGTTTTCTGCTACCTTGGCTCCTAAATTGGTTTCAGTTCTCTGCTTCATCTGACCTGCTGTTGATTCCTTCTAGTATATTCTTCATTTCAGTTATTGTAGTCTGTATTTCGGACTGTTTTTTTGTTTGTTTGTTTTTAATGTTTTCTACCTCCATTTTTCTGTCCAACTCTTTGTTGAAGTTCTCCCTGAGGTCATTGAGCATTTTCATAACCAGCGTTTTGAACTCTGCATCTTGTTGGTTGGTTGCCTCCATTTCATTTAATTCCTTTTCTAGAGATTTCTCCTGTTCTTCCATTTGGAACATGTTTCTTTGTGTCCTCATTCTGGCTGCCTCTCTGTGTTTGTTTCTATGTATTAGGTAGATCTCCTGTGTCTCTCAGTCTTTATCGGGTGGCCTTATGTAGTAGGTGTCCTGTGTGGTCCAGTGATGCAGTCTCCCCAGTCACCTGTGTGTGTGTTCCAGGAGTGTTCCTTGTATGTGTTGTGTATATTCTCCTGTTGTTGTTGAGCCTTGATTGCTTTTGGCATGTCAATGGGTGGGATTGACTTTCAGGTCAACTGGATGTGAGGATTTGCTACATCCATAGCATATGAACTATGTGTGGGGGTTGACCCCTCATAGGGGGATTCACTCCAGTGGGCTCTTATGCCTATTGAGACCACCTTTTGGGTGTGCCACTTGTGGGGCTAATTGGGTAGTGCACTGATGTGGTCTAAAACTGGCCTCTGAGTGTTTTGTTTACTGGGAAGGGGTGC
This sequence comes from Aselliscus stoliczkanus, assembly GCA_033961575.1. Classification (NCBI taxonomy): domain Eukaryota; kingdom Metazoa; phylum Chordata; class Mammalia; order Chiroptera; family Hipposideridae; genus Aselliscus; species Aselliscus stoliczkanus. Next base: position 112,105,878 of record CM066730.1, on the reverse strand, counting down.
TGTGCTGGCCATTTCCACCCTTGCCTATGGCTGGCCCAGGGCTACCTGGTAGGAGTTACAAAGCTATATGTGATTTGTTGCTACCTGTGTTGAACCTTGAGTCATGTGGAGGTGGCCTTGCTGTAAACTTAGGCCAGCTGCCACCAGTATCTGGCTTGGGGAAGCTTAGAAAAGGGCCAAAGGTCTCCGTAGGCCTGTAGCCACTTGCTATCTGCTTGTAAGGCTCAGCCTCTGAAAGAGCCTCCTGAGGATTGTAGGCTGGTCTGGTTGACCTGGTAATGACAATGCCCTGGGGATGTTGCCCAAGTTGGACAGGTCAGGATCCCAAAGATTCATGGGGTGGGCTGGTGTTTTTCACAAAGTTAATGCAGATTCAGTTTTTTTCATCAGTGCTGAGCCTGTGGCCACCTCCAAAAATGCCCAAGAACACTGTGGCCAGCTATCGCTCGCCTCAAGACCGCAGAATCACAAGAGCTACCCTAGAAAAGCTACAAAGCAAGCTGGGGCTGACCATCCATTACCAAAAGTTTCTTAGGCCACCGTAGGCCTTCCACTACTATAAAAGACTTCAACAACTTGTGGGGAAGAGCCAGCCATCTAGGAGCCAAGGTTGCCCCTGGTGATACCACACTAGTTGGGCAGAGTAGGGACCCAGGGAGTCACCAAGGTGGTGGTGTATGGATTTTACCAGACCAATGCTTTCTCAGATTTGGCCCTTTAGGGGAAGGTTCATTACAGGAAAGATGGTGCCCTCCGGTAAGCTGCACATGAGGTGGGCTCCACACAGGGATAATAGTGGCTGTTCCTTTAGCCCTTGCTCTGAAGGCACACAACTCAGTCTTTCTTTGTATGTCTCTGATGCCTTTTGCATTTCCACCCTTAGGCCAGAGCCCAGGGTGAGTGTTTGCATATGGGTGAATCTGTGCATGAGCCCTTTAAGGGGGCATCTGGGTTTCCGGCCATTTTCCATCTCACCTGGATGGATGGACATAGTCCTTGCTGATATTCACTGCCAGATGATGTGGGGTCTCCTCTTCCCAGCATAGGACCCTTAGGCTGGGAAGCCTGGTGTGGGGCTGGGAACCCTCCCTCTTCAGCGGAGACCTCTGCCACCAAGGTGTCCCTCCTGGTGCTCAACCACTACCTGTGGGTTTGGGCTCAGCCTGTTTTGCCTATCCACCCCTCTTATCAGTCTTGATGATTCTTGAAGTTGATTGTCCTATAATTTAGTTGTAATTTTAATGTGATCCTTGGAGGCGGTTGACATAGCATTTACCTATTCCACCATCTTGCACCTTTTCTCTAGTGCTTTCTTATATACCTTAACTCTAACAAGATTTTTTCCTGAGCCTATGTTTATTTTTATTTAATGTATTTAATAAATAGCACATTATTTTATTTTCACCTTCTGGGTAGGCTAAATTTCATTCTGCCAACTGTGTCAGTCAAAGTCCCAGTGAGACACAGATGATAGACTCAAATTGGGTAGTTTGGAGAGAATCTAATAAAGAGACTATTTACAAGGATACGAGTGAGGAGCAGAAAAAAAAACCCAGGAAATAGCACTAAACTCCAGAGCTACTGAATCCTTGTTCTGAAAGGCTAAGTGGAAGAGTAGTTAGCAGAACCCAAGAAGGAGGGCTATGTGGAAAGGGTCTCCTGACTGAGGCTGTGCCTTTGGTTGAGGGGCATTTTTGGATAGCAGGAAGCAAGTGTGGTGAATAAATGACCAGACTCACTCCTATCCCTAGATCCCTTTCTGGTGCTCCCTACTGGCCAAATTCAACTGGAAGTCAGAAGGCAAGGTGTTCCATTAATCAGGCCATACAAGTCAGCTCCCAGGAGCCTAGGCCAAGGTGGAAAAATGTAAACCTGAAAGGGCAGGCAAAAGATATCAAGTACATCTATTAAAGAGTCTTCATCTTTTCATTGGTTCAAACATGATCACTTATTCAATGGCCAAGCCTCCATTTGGTGAATGCACTGGATGGAACCAATTCTAGGTCAAAAGTGCATTTTTTGAGGAAGAGAAGGGAAAGATAGCCTAGAAGGATAATTCACAGGAGGTAGCTGAATAGAACAAAATATTATTGGAGATTGCAGAGAGATGGGTAGATAGCTCAAATATATATGGAGCTATTCTGTGGGCAGGCTTAGAAAACTTCTGCAGTGAGCCATAGTTAAAGAATTATAGTGCCAATAAAAACTCAGATCTTCTCTTATATATCTCAATCATTTAAGGAGGTTCATAGACCACAATCAAGTATGGTAACATCACCCATTGTCTTCCATTGTATTTCCCAAGGAAACCTGCAGGAATTTCTCACTCATTTAGTCTAGAAACGTACTGGACTAAGAAAACTCAGATCTGTTTTTATATTGCCTCTCTTCTCCAGGCTCCCTCTCCTGTACTGTACCTCCCAATATGCCACATGTTCCTCATTTCACATAGCCCCTTGGGACATGTTTTTCTTTTATTCATATTGATTTTCTCTGTCAAACCTTCCCATATGACTTTAACCCTTCCCATTTCACAACACTGGGAAATATAGAGACCAGGTAAGCAGTCAAGACCCAAAACCTCAGAGTCAGACAGAGCAGGGGAAAGCTGTGGACAAGTTCATATCTTCTCTCCCCCTTTCTGTCTTCCTCCTTTCCCCTTACTAAGAAAGGGAAAAAGAGAGTTTCTGAAAAGTTTGCCAGAATCTGCCTACCAATCTGAATTACTGGGCCAGATTTGCCCCACGGGGGGTACAGCACTTAAGAATTCCACAGAGTGGAGAGCATTTGCAGGAAAGCTGCTGTTACTGTTCTATTTGCATGGTGGAACTTGGTATCCCCAGAGAATAAACCTACAAAGGTGTGTAAGTTTTTCCCACAGAAGATTTTTTTCAAGCCTGCTTATTCCTTTTGAGTGAAGTGTATATATTTAGATGTTTTCTTTGTCAGGAAAAATGAGTAGACAGTGTGAGGGATCACAATCTGGACTGGGAGTGTGTGGGTGGTTGTACCTGCCACCCATCATGCCTTGTGAGTCTCCAGGAACCCCACCTTGGGGCATTGCCTAGTGTTACTGTGAGTATGCCATTTCCCGTGGTTTTTCAAGGGATATGTGTAGCGGCGGCATTACGTCTTTCCTGGCCTGCCAAACTGATTTCATGGGGCTTTTGAAAAACGGTCTCCTCAGGGAAGTCCATAGTTGTCTTGACATTTGGGATAGAAAATACTTGGCATATAACCTTTACATTAAAGGACTCATAGTTAGGGAGAAACAAAACATATTTATTTGCCTCCATGTGAGCATTTGGGATGGTGCTCAAAAGGATTCCTTTAAATGAAGAAAGGACAAGCAGGAATTCAGGGGAAGAGAGAAGGAGAAAAGAAGTTAAAAATGAGAATGTGCACATCATGAGTTCCATCTGCTGATACATATTTCCTGCTTTGAATTTGGAGCCTGAGCAATACTTATTAAATAGGAGGATATGAATTGCCATTGGCCTAGAGAGAGTTCATCCTTCAAGAACTCTGCTGAGGCCAGGTTGTTGAAGAGGAAGTTTGAATTGGAGCATGGTTAGATTACAGAGGCAACGCCTACCTGTTCATCATGTAGTTGTGCCCTCTTTGAATATCTTCATGCAAAACCTCCAAGAGATAAGTGGTTTCTGATAATGAAGAGTTGCTGTTGGGGAATGGTTGGAGGCCCTCTCAGCTCTGGAGGATGTGTAAGGTGGGACAAAGCCTTTGAACGGATATGTGAGGTGGCAGCTACTCTCCTACCAGCTTCCCCACTAGCTTATCAATTCCTTGAGCATAGAGACTATTGATCTTTTTATTGCCCCACACAATCTTTTTAGGAAGGAAGTTCTTAAGGAATCTTGGTTGTGTGACAGAATCTGCAAAAGAAACATGCTAAATCATAGTAGGAAACAAGACAATTTCCTCATGGCTCCTTGGTCACTTCACATTTTTGCAGAAACACCCAGAGAGCAGGATTGGAAACCTCACCTGTGACCACCCTCTGTTTACACGAGGACTTTCTTCTGTCTGTGTTCTCGGAGTTCAATTGGGTTTAGAGGAGAAGGGAGAAGAGGGGGTGGGGAACCTCTGACTCCTCTGCCCCTCATTTATATGGAGTGATTCTTAAATTTCTTTTCATAGTTTTGCATAATATTTGTAAAAACAATAGCAGTACATCCCTCCTCCCATTCCTCTGGGTCTGTTTAGACATGGCAGATTGACTGCATTTACTTATCTCCTCTCCCACCTGAATTTTCCATTAAAATGATACTCAAAGAACAAGACCAAAATTATATAAACCCACAGGGAGAAAGATGCAGGAAAGAAGACAACAGCAGACAAGAGAGGTTGTGACATTTTTGGAAAATGGGAAGTAGATGGAGAGTGGCACATGATTCAGCAAAGCAGAGGAAATTAAAATATAAGTACTTGCAGAGGATAATATCAATAAGAAATGAGCAGATTCAACCAACAAAATCTCAGGAAAAAAATCAGGGTTAGAGACCAGGTACCAAGTAATGTGGTAAGAAAATCGGGAGATGGAGCAGAAATCAGAAGAATTAATGGCAAGTTAGGATTTGGAGCACTTGGATTCCCAGGCTCACTGTCTAGTCCAGAATAGCCAGGAGTCTACTGCTTGTCTCTGCCTTCCACAGTCCACCAGCCCTCCCCACACATTCACTGAAGAGAGCAGAGATTTAATGTCTGGAAAAACTGAACCAGGGAGGCTCTGGTTTGGGGAACATGGCCATATCAGAGGGCAAAGGATGAGGTGCAGAGACAAAAAAACATAGATAGTGATATTTTGCATGTTGACTAGCAGGGATGTTGGCATCCTTTGCCTGCCCATCTCACAGAATAGATGAGCCCAGTCATACATAGCACCCAAGCAGGAGGCTAGAAGAGTCGTCTGTTAGAAACCGAAGAACCCCAGGGAAAAGCCCTATGGATGTTGACATTTATGGATTCTTCAACTAAGAACTTAGCTTACCACTTACTTACCTAGAGTAAAGCCCAACAGTTACAAAGGAATTTTTCATTATCGACGCAAAGTCCCCACAAAGAAATTTCCCATAGTCTTTTTAGTACCTCATTCTTAAACATGAGCAGAGACTCAAGGATTCCCACACATCTGAGGAATGTCTGCAACATAAAAGAGAGAGACTAATATATGGAAAACAGAAGATAGAAGTTGGAATAGGAGGCCAAGGGGAGGAGTGGTGTTGGAGGAGAGGAATAACTCTTTTTTAATTGTAATACATAATGGACACTTCACACCAGTGGTTCTCCACCATGGCTGCCCCAGAATCACCTGGGGGCCTTAAACATGCTGCTGTCTGGGCCCCACCCCCAGGGATTCTGATTTAATTAGTCTTGGATGAGGCTGAGTATTGAATGTTTAAAAACTCCTCAAGTAGTTCTGATATATACCCAAGGTTAAGAACTGCTGCTTTAAACTTATGGACTTATTTTACTTGGATTAAATAATAAAAATTGAGTGTTATTTAAATGTTATACTGCTTAAGAAAAAAGGAAATGGAAAAACTTGGCTACAGAATCAAGTAACAACTCTTGAGCCTGACTTTCAAGGTCCTCCCATCTTTCCCAGCTCACCTTTCTAATTTCATCTCCCACAACTTAGCATTCAGACCATGCCCACACCACACTTTCAGCATCCACTCTCTCCTTTGCTTTTTGTTCATATTTCTCATCAGAGCACTCTCATATTTAATTACTCCTCTTTGCCTATTGACATTGGAATTGTCCTTAAATGCTCGTCCACGCCCATCTGGCTATGATCACCCAGCATAAAGCAAGTTCTTCTTCCTTCACTGATCTTTACTATTACTTGCCCCGTGTCTCCTTGATTTCATAATGAATGTGTTCACTGCTATCACATCCAAAAATAGCCAGTTAGTCATGTGGTCTTTCAAGTGTGTCTTAACTCCCAAACCTTAGGATTGTCTGAACAGACATTTTTAGTAGCTTATCATTTGCCATAAACATTATTAACATTATCTTCTTTAATCCTCATGGTAACTATGTGAGATGAAGTATCAACATCTCTATTTTGCATATGATGAAATCAAGGCTCAGGAAATTAAGTGACTAGCCTGGTGTTGTCCTGGTGACAAATGGCAGAGCTCGAGCTTACACTCAGGTCTTTTAGGTCAACTCCAGCTCCAGAACGACACCTCTGCCCTTGTTCTGAGATTTAGGTGGGCAAATTTCTCATTTTCCTAGTAGACTTCTAATACCTCAAGAATGAGAAGCATCTATTACCTTGAGAATGAGAGCCTTTCTTATACTTGAAAAACCTGATCATCGATGCCAATTCAGTGCCTTGCACACTGTAGGTACTCTAAGGGTAGTTGCTCATTGATTGTGGTAATAATAATAGAGAATATATATTGTGCCAGGACTTTATAGGGATTATCTCATTTAATCATTATGAGAAGTATGTGAATTGGTACAATTATAATTCTCATTAATTAATAACCAAGCTTGAAGATGTAAAGGGACATACACAAGGTCATACAGCTTGTCAGAGTGGAGCTGAGACTGCAACCAGAACTGTGAGTGTCCAGAACTCAGAACCTCCTCGCCTCATTTCTTCTCCATATGAAGTCACTAAGAGCAACCTCCTTATAAAGGTTTCTCAATCCAGGTTTATAATCATCATTCCTTAGATTTCCTGGAGACACAGTTGGGAGTGCAAGTAGGACAAAGTGTTACTCATCTGGTGGATAGTATTCACAATGGCAAGCTCAGAGGACTATTTGAACCCAGACCCAGACAAATTAACAAAGCCATATGTCAATCTTTGTCTGGTAGTCCATTCCTGCTTCCTAAAAAATAGCGCAGGTTCAAGAAAAGCTTATGTATTTGTCAACTGGAACTTTAAGTTTCGTGAAAAGGATAAAATAATAATAACCTGCAAACAACATTTGAACCTTGACCTCAAAGTTTTAGAAAACAAATACATACACACAAACATACACATACACACATTTTTTTTTTTTTTTGGTAATGTGGCAGTGGTTGTGGAGTAAATATATCCCACTGCACTGATTTTACATCTTGTCACATTAATGTTTCAGAGCACTCAATATAAATATTAAAACTAATAGCTCCACTCTTCAGCTATTACTTCCTCCATTCCCTGAAATCATAGAACATTTACACACTTGAATCTGATGGTGGGGAAAGGAGATTCACACAATGCAGCCCATAAGCTTAAACAATAGTGAAGAGCTGTTTATGGAATATGCTTTATTTATTCATCATTTCAAGTAAAGTTTCCATTTTGATGGAGGGGGAAAAAATCAAAGTATAGCTGTCAAGGGAGAAGGCTGAAGTATTGCTTTTCTTGAGGACTTGCAAAAAAAGGAAGTCCATGAGAATCTCAGTCCAAGGTCAATCAATGCTAAGACTGTGGGTACGTAAACAGCTAATGGATTGTAAAGACACATACCAGTGTTATGAATTTTTAAAGAGCAACTCTTCAGCACAGAGCCCCATAAATCAATGATGACTATTGCCTGGATCAATTATGCAAACTTTTAAAACATTTAATGACAGGTAATGAACTGGTCTCTGGAGGACACTAGTCAACAACCATGTTTTTGAGGTTGTAGTTACATCTGCTTAAGTGAATTGGGTAGAGGAAGTAATTAAAAGTTAAATCTAAGAGTCTGCCTAAAGTGAAAAAGAATAATTACTATAGTTAAATAGCTAGGGAAATGGGTTTCCTCCTAATATACTCATACGTAGTCCAGGTTGGTTTAAGACTGAGTGTGCCATTCTCGGGGAGCTTCTATCTCTAAACATTTGTTTGGAGGTTTTGTAGCAAAGCAATCTGAACAGAAAGGAACCATGTAATTTTTGAAAGAAAAAGTATAGCCTAGGTGATGACACAGATAGGTAATTATAATTATTTATTTTGAAATTAACTTTAAAAATCAATTAGAGGAACAGACCAAAAGTCAGAGTTTGGGTAATACTGCAAGATTCTTTTCAACCTAGAAGCAAAGGACAGAAAACTAAGTATGGGTTGACTAATTCCACAGGAAGTCTCACATCATCACTTGTGGCATTACAGTGCTTTAATCACAAATTAAAACGGTGACCCAGTGAAAGACGAAGGACTTTCTGGGAAAGATTTCTGAAAGTAATAGTCCTTCAGAGTTCAAACATTGATTTTTTTTCTTACTGTATTACTTCAGGTAAGTCTTTAGATTATGAAAAAGACAAAAGTTAAACATGCCATTCAAACCTAAGCATGGTTCTTTAAGACTAAGCCACTGACATTGATGCCGTATTTCTGTGTTAACATAGTTAAAGAATCGCTCAGATCTGATAAAGCCTTCTGACTGAATCTGAAGATACTGAAAATGGATCTTCTTGTATAGCCCTCCCTCATTTTACTATTCAGCAGAAAGATTGTAAAAAATGAAAAATATAAAGTAAATTGGTTGTCAAGTGCCCAAGTTCAAGATTCTCTGACCTGGGGCTGTTCCCTGGGTCAGAGGAGCTTCCTTAGAATTATTGGTTTTCAAAATGCTTTCAGTTAAGTGGGAAAACAATGACTTATCTTAAATACATGACTGATTTTCAGATATTTCATTTACTCAGGAAGTTTTGCTAACTACTAAACTCACATAAGGAGCTTGAATACTTTGTGTGTGTTTGTAGAAATAGACTTCAAGGTAATGAAGATCACAAGAGAATTTGGCACAATTTCTACCCTATACCTGATATGTATTTACTGTCATATTCATATTCATGGCTAACTAAAATGAGTTAAGTACTCTAGTATCTGAATCCTTTGTTAAAATGTATACATCCTACTTTGTGTTGATAAATGAACAAGAGCTCAGGGTTAAAAAGTAAAGAGACTTCTGAGCTCAAATCTGGTTCTGACATTTTATTGGCTATATGACTTTAGGCAAGTTTCCTAACCTCTCTTATTTTATATCCTCATCTGCAAAATGGGTAGCATAATTTCTACCTTGAAAAATGACCTAGCATGTAGGAACTCAATAATGGCCGTGGTTATTATCTGCTAAATCTGAAATATCCCTGGAAGCAATAATTATGGAATAACATCAGGGCAAGCGTTGATGCTAAATTCAAGGAAATAAATATAAATCCTTCCACCAAAGGAAGTTGTCATTTAGAATAATAATAACTGTTAATACTGAGGTATCTATTATGTATCAGGTGCTTTACCTGCACTGGCTCATCCAAGTCTGTCAACTCTTTAAGGCAGCACTATTACTGTTTTACAGATGAGGTCATTGTGTCTCAGAGAAATTAATAAACTTGCCCAAAGCCACCCAGACAAAAAATGGCAGAATTGGTATTCAAAAGGAGATCCAACTGTGTTTGGTTAGAATCCACTGTATCATGATGCTGATCTTGTAATTGGCTAAAGCAAAAACAAAGGACTGAAAATACTATACCAAAATTTCTTTCATTGCTATGCATGGCTGTTGTAGAAACAAAAAAGGAGTTGTCTGGGAAAGAAAATAAGGATTGCAATAGTTAGTGATCATGAGGTTGAAATTAATCCCAAGTTTGAAGGAACAAGAGGCAATAGTGGGAAGCTTAGGGCACAGTCTGGTGTGTATGACTTACCAGGTAATTCTATCAGACAGGAGTCGTGCTGTAAGTAATAAATGGTCTGTTTCTTTGACCCAAGGGTCTTGTGTCTTCTGTCAGTTTATGTATGTAAAACTATGGCAGGCTACCTTGTTAGGGTAAAATATCAGACCCTTCATAGTTTCTGACTTAACACTGAGGAGGAGTGGTCATAACTGTCACACCTCCAAATGGAAGAAAACATCAGAATTGTCCCCTGGTACGTAAGTTCTCAGAATGTCCCAACAGAATGAGGCATGGGGGGTGGGATGGTGAACACAAAACTTTCAGAATATCTTATGCTTGGTCCTATATTCTCAAAAAGATAAGAGTTAAAGAGGTAGAGTCAAATTAAAACCCAGTAAAATGTCAGTTTGCATTTATCAGAATAGCCAATATGAAAATCTTGGACATACTAAGTGATGAGAAAAGGTGGGGCAATGGGGACTATACCCAGCTGGTGGGGCTTTAAATTGGGTCAATTTACACTTCAGAGGGCAATTTGTTGATACTAATAAATTTGCAGATGCTAATTCAGTGTTCTAGAAATTCTACTCCAAGGTGTATGCCCTAGAGAAACTCTTGCACATCACATATATAAGAATATTCATTGTAGCATTATTTGTAAGAGTGAAAATTAGAAAAAAAACCTTAATATTCATAAAGAGGAGAATCAATAAATAAATTGAGGTAAATTTATACTACCTAGCATCTTAAGTGAGTAAACAAAAAATGATATCTATTAATATAGATAAACACATAGCATTAAACTAATAAAAGTAAGTTGGTGACATCATACATAGAGTATGATGCCATTTGTATAGTTTTAGAACACAAGTAGCAGTATATATTTTAGGGATGTATTCACATGTCAGAAGGATATAAAAACATGCACAGGATGAGTGTTTGATGGTATGGAGAACAAAAGAAATGAAATAAGGAAAGGTACACAGAGGTTCTTAAATTGTAGCTGTGGTGTGTTATTTTTTAAGCCTAGTGGCAATTACTGAAGAATTTGTTACATTTTATTCTATACATTTTGTGTCTGAAATGTTTCATAAAAATAACTTTTGAAGAGTATTTATCATTTATATTGGAAAAGAACAGATAAGTTTCGGGGAGACATACCAGAATACCTTAATTAATAGTGTAGTTATTTCTATTTCAGAAGATTTAGAATCATTGTAATGTAAAAATGGATTGATTTGATCATCCATCAGTTGGACAATGCATTTCTGAAACCATCAGTTATTTCTATAGTATTAGGTGCAATTCTAGGAAACTCCTCTCTATTGATCTGCTTGTTTTTTGAGTCATTTGTGAAGTTTTCCATTTATTAGACAATATTAATGTATTAATCAATAATACAATAATTGACTAACAATAACAGAAATTAATTAATAATTAATTAACATACATTAATTATAAAACTAATTAATTAAGTTCCATTATTAATGGTACTTAGTCCAGGGAGTAATTAATGCCCCAGAGCTTAACTTGGCAACAAATGGACCCATACCTCCGCTAAAGGATCAACTATCTTTGAGGAGGGAAGATTATTCAAATTATTATTCTTTTATAACTATCAAGTGTAAGTTTTTTAAAATTCTGGTTTCCAGTGAACAGCTTTGAATTTCTTTTAAATGAATATTTAACTGAAAAGCAAATCACATTCTCTCATGAGAGGACATGTCCCCAAATATCTAATTGACTTCTTTCTGAATTTCTGAGACTGAAGTTTGGTGGCTTCAATATCTCTCCATTTTAAGAATAATTTAGGGAATCACAATATAGATTCCTTCCTATGTCATGGCCATTCTTTAGGGGGAAGAGTGAGATAGTTTTTAATTTGGTGTGGTCCACTTACAATCTGACACATATCCTCATCTTAAATTGCATACCTTGACCTTGTGATTATTTCCGAGGTATGCGTTGGGATTTAATGACATGTCATCACTATTTGCTAGATATATTTTATCCCCTATGTTCTAACTTTTACCTCCTCACTGAAACTTTGAAGTGTATTTCATGACCCAGACAATGACACCAGTATCCACTTACCTTGAGCTTATTAATAAGATTTATACGCTATCACTAAATGAGTACAATCTGATTCTGGTAGAGACAAGCCAAGATTGTTGTCTCTATCGTTTGCCCAGTTTCACAGTTAAAAGTCAGGGAAAAGAGCTAAGAGGGAAGATGTGTACAAGCTACACACTGAGCTCTCTGCAAGTCATCCCTAGCTCTGCAAAGAAGGGAGCATTTACACCCTTTCAGATTTCAGACTTCATTTATTTTCAAACTTCATCTTCTTGGACAGAGCAGCACCAATTCAGAAAAATACCTGCTGCTTGAACTTGAAGTGGTAAAGCCACCAACTTGCCGAAAATACTCTGATTTCCAAAATACTGATCATTGATGATGAAAACAGTCATTAGTGTTACTAGACAAAATAAGAACACCAATTATTACTTGGCAGACAATAAAATTTGCAAAACAAAATAGAATTAAACAAAATGTCTATCAAGACTCCATTCTGAAAATATTCACAGATTGTTAAAGTTGAGAGTCCTGCTAGAAATCAATAGAGGAAAGAGAAACTTGGAAAAGGTGTATTATCTGCTCAAAGCCATGGAATCAGTTACAGGAAAGTGAAGAATAAAATTAGCATCTTTGGACAAGTAGTGCTTCTTCTACCATGTTCAACTCTGAGACTAATAATGTAGTTTACTTATCAGTGGTATTATTATAGTGATGGTACTAGAAGTGATTTCACAACACCAGAAAGTAAAGATGTAGTGAACATAGAAAGAGGTAAAGGGGTCCAATGAGATTAAATGATTGAGGTAGGATATATGTTATATGAATTTTAAAGATGAAAGGAGTTACTCTGTGTGAAGAAGAAAAGAGAGGAAAAAGAAAGTTTCTATCAAAAGATGCACTCATTCTCCTTTCCCATGAAGGGCAGATTTATCCCATGGATAGTTTAGAGGGAAAGATTTTATTTGAACATGAAGAACTTTGGGGTAGTATTTTAAACACTGTTAAAGATTTGACAAATATCTTGGTCTTAAGGTTTTTGAAATTCAAGTTGCAACAAACTCTCGGTTGTGTGCTTCAATTATGTCTATTGGCTTTTTTGACTAACTTTGCTCTTCAACTTCAGAAATTCAAGATTTAATTTTATTCTAACTTTTTTTTTTTTTAAAAAAGAGAAACCTAGTGACTTTGCTAGAGAAAAAGAGTTCATAATAGTGTTCCCATTAAGTGTAAAGAAAATCAAGTTAGTTTGTTCTGGGTTGTCTCCTGTTCAGCCCAAACCTTTGCTATGTCTCCGCTGTGTAGGGTCTTGTGGACTGAATTAGCCAGAGCCCTCCTTAACTATTAATAACATGGACACGGTTGACTGATACTGGATGGGATGGTCTCTGAGTCATCACTGGAGTGGTACGGATTTTGTCAGGCATTTTATATTTTGTTCAGTTAAATTCAATAAACATTCATTGAGGACTCACTGTGTGTCAGATGCAAAGCTAAGTGCTAAGAATATGCTTCTAAATGAGACAGACGGTCCTCACCATCAGGGGAGCTTCAGTCTAGTGAAATAGACAGGCACTAAGCAAATAATCTCAAATGTGATGAATATCATTAAAGGGGAAGTAGATGCAGAGGAAAATCTAGGCAAAGTCAATGTGGCTTTTATTTTAGCCCAGATAAGGCTATTTCTGCCTCATGGGATAAAGTAACATTTTAAGTCCATTGCTGCTTGGGAAATAGCTGTTCATTCATTTTTATAGATGAGTGCTTAGAAAAACATGTTTCATTGGCTTAATTTTTTTTACCAATCCAAAGGAAGACTATAAATTACTAGTGCACAGTTAAAAATTTGTGGAATGGTTAATTTTAACACTTAATTATGGCATCCTTTATATACTTACTGTATTTTATGAGGATGGGGACTAAGACATTGCATTTCTCCATTTTATTTGTGACCATGATCAATTCTGAACCTAGTCAAAATATTCACTTAAACAGGTGTTATAGATGGTTTAGTCACATCATGGCTTGTACTCTGCCTGAGCTTCCCTAAAGTGCAGACCGTGTGATAGAGGCTGGCATGCAGGTGGTTTCTTTAGAGAAGTAGTGCCAGAGACAGAAGTGAGGAACTGAAAAAATTGGAACATGGAAGGAAGACCAGTCCAGTATGCGCTGTTGAGCTGATTACCACTACGGGAAACTGGAGCTGATTCCTCTAGGGGACAGCCTAGGAAACTTTTTGAATGTGCCTTCAAATTTTCAGCAAGCCACATTATTCACTGGTCCCCATATACCATTGGTCAAAAGTTGCCCCCAAGGAGTATTGACTTCCCCAGCATGCCTCTGAATGACCGAGTGGGTGCCAGCAGGTGTCCCAGTTTCTGGTGGTAGAGATGTCCAGAATAGAAAGCAAGATTACAGTGTACCTGAGACAAGGGGCAGTTATCCTCTACCTGGCTGTGGCAATGTTCAGAACCAGGGGGAGAGATGGGACATCAGAAATTCCTCACACGAGGGCCGGCCGAGTGGCGCAGTGGTTAAGCGCTGGTTTGGGAAGCCAGAGGCCCCGGTTCGGGTCACACATATGAGGGCCAGTGACACTGCCCTCAAAAAAAACCCCCAAAAAACCCAACAGAAATTCCTCACACGAGACTATTGAAAATAGTTCCTTCTTTTCCATTGTCGAAGTGTGTCATAGCATCTACATTACATAGTTCAATTGAACACAATTTTGTGAATTCAGGATATAAAATGGACCCAGAGAATATTGCCTAGGAATTTAATGAGTATTTGATAGGCATAGCTTTAGAAATGAGGGGGGAAATCCCTTCAAAATGCTGATTTTTGTGGACTGAGCTAAGATTTACTTATGTATCTATTAGACCCACGTTCTCAAGCCCCTTCTATGTGTCACACTCATGCTAGATACTGGGAATAGAGGTTGAGTAAGACATGGTTCCTTTCCTCAAAGAGGGCTCAGTCAGTGGTGGAGAAAAATAAAGAGATCAATAACACCAAAAATAAATGCTGAGCCATTTTATAGATTTTTGGGAAGAGTACAACCAACTAACTATTCCTGGGAAGTTGGGAAGCATTCACAGAAGAGGGTATTGGGGAGCCAGGATTAATGCCACATTTTACAGTAACCATATGCTACTGTTTCCCTCTATACATAGTTGTAACTTGTTGGATAGACACAGAAACACAAGAATTAATATCCTAATGATTTGTACTGTGATGTGGTGCTAATTTATGTGAAGTCAGTCCTGTCTTCAGACAGTTCACATTTCAGTTTTCTGAACAGAATGGATAGATTCCATCAAGCTTCTTCTTAGCTGCAAAGGACTTCATAAATTCCTCTTTGTCATTGACTTGCTTTCAGACAATAATTGTTAACTGATAAATAGGAGAATTGTCAGGTGTGGCATCAGTGGAGAGTAAGATAGTTTCTCTGTTGTACTTAACAAAAAATCGCCGATAAGACCTCCGATCCCATTAAAGATGTAAACTCTTCAGATGAATTTGATGACAGCCCCATGGGCTGCCTGAGTCCTCACCAGCGTAGCTGTTCTCAGCACATGTTCTCAGCCAAAGGGGGTTGAAATCAATGCAAGCATTTCATGGCCTCCAAGAAAATTACTGTTGAGGGATGACCCAGTTCTTTGACTGGTGTCACCAGAAGACAGGCCTCCTTGAGAAATGAATGTAATGACATCTACCAGCTGCTTAAATTCTTTCTATTACATGCATTTGCTTTCAAATTGCTTTAACATTTTAGCATAAACTACCACTTGCTTTCCTCCAAGATTTGGGCTCTGGGCACTTTTAAAACAGCAGGCAGAGGCAGGTCTGGCAAAAGCGACATGCTGCTTACTCTGTATCTCACAGGATGGATGAAAGCATGTCTGCTTGGATCCCTTCATGATTAGGGGTTAAGAAAATGGCATGAGTGGATTAGTGATTCCAAACTGAATTCTGCCCCCTCCTTCTTTGCATCCTCACTCACAGGGGTCACAGTTGCTGGTGTGTGCTTCAATCCTGGGATCCTGAGCACTGTACTGTTACTGTGTCTTCCCTGGGCCACAGTAGTTCCTGTTATTGGTGTGCTCTAGCTTTACATTCTCATGTGTGCTTCTGAAAACTCTTCAAAGGGTCCTGTTTTGTCCTTATGAAAGATCTAGATGTATGTGAAGAGAGAACATGGGTTATGGGAGTTGAAAATGTAAAATAGAAAGCTAGAGCAACCTTCGCAAATGAATGAAATTCATGGGATTCTTTGTTGATCTGTCACCAGGGTAATACCCAGAAACCTCCTCCCACTCCTCCTCTACTCTCCAGACCATCATCTTTATCACCCCCTCCCTTCACTCTCTGCCCCGCCACCCCCAACTGATACAGGGAAAGATGGTGAATAAGATATTGCAAAGATATAATTACAATAACAGCAACGGTTATCTTTTATTTTATTTTTTTATTTTTTTTGAGGGCAGTGTCACTGGCCCTCGTATGTGGGACCCGAACTGGGGCCGCTGGCTTCCCAAACCAGTGTCTAACCACTGTGCCACTCAGCCGGCCCAACAGTTATCTTTTAAATTGAACTATTTACTGAGCACTTACTATGTGCCAGGCACTAGGCTAAGCACTTTTCATACATTAACTCATTTAATCCTCACAACAACCCTGTGAACACATGCTATTATTCCTCCCTTTTAGTTGAGAGACCCAGGCAAAGAGCTAGAGTAACTTGTCTAAGAGCATATACAACTAAATATGCTCCTTTTTGGTCACTACTCTTCTGCTTAGGGTAACTGGGAAGGGTCAAATAAGGAACCTACATAAGAAATTAATGTTAATTCCTGTCATTTCTTTGCCAAATGGAAAAACAGGTATTGGGAATTGTTAAAGGGAGAACATCTTATGCCCCTTCCAAGGGAAAGGAATAATGACCTTCAGCCTCTGTGGCCTGATAACATCCTTTGAGAACATGTGAGACCTTGAGCCACCCCTAAGAAGCCCCATGTCCATACAGGTCACACTAAATACTTTGCCATCCTAACCTGAATACATGGCTATGTGAATACTACGAACGATGTCTTTAAGACAGTTGTGAACAATATTCCCACCACACACCTTCTTCCCAGGGGCCCACATATGGCTCTACTCATTCATGTGTTCCTGTGCAGGCGGGAGGGTCAGATAAAGTATAATATCTAAATGGCACTGGGTTCTCATTCTAACCCAAGGTATTTGGGACACAGCAAATTTGAGGTTTCTAGCATATCTTTGGCTCCAAGGGCAAACTTTGGGAATTGAACTATCCTGGGACCTTATCTTCCTACATTCCCACTTAGAGATATAGTCTCCATGGGAAAACTGCCTGACCTAAATCATTTTTGATAGCCAGCCGTGGAGGCCAGTGTGCAAATGTAGGCAGAGATGAAAGATTTCCCACCGCTCAGTCTGACTCTGACTGGGTTTAGGTTGGGTTTGTCAAATGGCTTACTTGTTTATAGTAGCCAATAGTGGAGTGCGACAAGGTAGAGCATTAGGTGACCTCTCTAAGAGGCACCCAGTCAGCTGGCCCCCTCAGGTTCCTTTGGGGAACTCCATGGAGAGAGTGACTGAGCTTAGTGGGCTCGCACTGGGTGGTTGTTGGTGAGGGTTGGGCATTGGTGCCTGCCTGCTGACTGGCAGCATGAAGAGAAAATGGTGCAAGTCCATGGTCTGTGCCTATATGCCTCATGTGTGTGCTTCATGCATTTGGGAAGAGGCAGCCCCACATCATAAAACCTCCCTGAAAGCCACTGAGGTATCTCTCTAAAAAACGTAATGGACTGCACTGAAAGCCTAGCTTTGACTGATGTGAGGTTTGGGACTCTATCCAGGTAAGAATCCATGCAGCAAGGAGACCAGAGAAGGCAGATGACCCAGAGTAGGGCCAAACTGTTTACCAGCAGATGTGTTTTTGAAAATCTTCCTTAACTGGCCATGGCAGCGGAAAATACCCTGCTGTTAAACGCATCTGCAATCCGCTGCTCTCCCAGTCCACCTACAAATATTTTGACCTTTAAAGAAATGATGGAGAAGCTGGTGATTTTTTTCTACGGCATTGAAGCTCAGTCTATTTTAGGCTTCAAGGAAATTGCAGCCCTCTTTGCTCTCTATTTCGCATCACTTTTAAGTCTTTTCCTGGCCACTATGAACCCTTCAGCACTTCTCCCTGTTCAATCACACGAGTCAAGGTCTGTGATTTGCAGATGACATGTACATTTCTCGGTTGATGGTTACTGAAGCAGTTTACAAACCTAAGGCATTAAGGGGGTGGTGGTGGAAGAGCAGAATGCAGTTGAAAAACTGTAATGCCACCCTAAATTTCTATTTTCATGCAAATTATAACTGCTTTCTCATTATTTTGATTGAAGGGATGGTAGCTCAGTATTCCTGTTGGTGTGAATTACCATATTCATGTTTTTGATGACCAAACAATTGGCTGATTTCTATTGTTTGTCATTTCTATGAGAGTGTACTACTTTATAAACCCAGGTGGGGGAAAGTGTTATTAAAAATACTCTCCTCCACCCCCAAATGTCCAAACACAAAGATAAAATCTTAGGTTCCTTTCATTATGAGAATATGTTACAAGGATGCATCAAATGACATTTAGCTTCTTGAACTTTAGAACAACGATGTCTGCATTTTGGATCATCTTTCATTTGAATATCTACAAAATATGTTAATTACCGGATCTAGGAGAAAAGTTATTTTGGTGTTATTCACTGAGCTATTTCACTCATTTAAAAAAGACCATCTTAATGAAAAACAAACCGTATTTGATTCTGAAGCAGACATGATATATGTATAAATATAATGTGATCTGAAACACACGCTAATGAGATTTCCATCAGAAGGATTACGGAGGTTCTGTGTTCAGACACCGAGAAAAGCCAAATGGATGTATCAAGCCCCCATTCCTAATCTTCAAAAGCAAATTTATTGAAGTGTCTCAATTTTGCCCCACACCCTCACATCTGCATATGGGCAGAGTTTCCTAATCCTGTCACACTGTGAGGTTGCAGATTAAGAGAATGTATAAACAATCCCTCTGTCGCTACACATAAGTATAGACTGTTAAATCAAGTGTGGGCTTTATGACACAGACTCCATATCTTAAGCAGGCTTTGCACTAAACATTGTTCAAATCCTAAAAAAAAAATCAAAGAAAAAACACTGATAGCCTCTGCTATTTTCTCCCTTTATCTCATTTAAAGGAAGTTTTCCATAAGTAAAAGCTACCATCTAAGTGTTTCTATAACAAATATGAAGCAAAGAAAAGGAGCTAACATGTAAAGAACAGTCCACCATATGTTGGCCATTGTGTTAGATGCTTACCATACATAATTCCAGTGATTAGGAACTCAATAAAATAAGTATTCATTGAGATTTCACAACAGTTCAGTGTTCTGTAATTGAAATGATCTTACTTCATTTCTAT
This sequence comes from Aselliscus stoliczkanus, assembly GCA_033961575.1. Classification (NCBI taxonomy): domain Eukaryota; kingdom Metazoa; phylum Chordata; class Mammalia; order Chiroptera; family Hipposideridae; genus Aselliscus; species Aselliscus stoliczkanus. The sequence goes on along the minus strand of CM066730.1, from coordinate 112,086,689 downwards.
GTATTTGTACCCTTGCCCCTTTGCTACTTAAAAATAAAAACAAAAACATTGTTTTAGATATGAAAATGTTTGTGAAGGAGTCCCTGAAACCTTTGCAAATCCCCAAATCCATAAAACCTCTTCAAAAAAACAGAGGAAAAAGTCATGGTATCTAGTTAAATAACTCATTCCTGCCTCCCACTGTGGGCAGTTCAGATTTATGCCTCAGCAAAGTTACAAATTACTACATGCTATGGATTTTCAGGGTCATTTAAGAACATTAAAAACCATGAATGTTGAATCCACAATTGCCAAGGGCTCGTTGTACTACCTGTGTCAGCATGGTACTCCATTGTTATTTTCAGTGACAGTAAAAATAGCTTTCATTTAAATTACCCTCCACAAGCTTCTATAGGATTTCGAATTTCTGACTACTCTCTATTTTGTTTTGCTTTTTGAGTCCCATTTGCTCAAAGTTAATGTAAGATAAAACTTAGATGTTATGATGGCTCCTCAGAGAAACTGGAGAAAAATCATTAGAGACAACTTTCACAAAGCATTAGGAAAAGATTAGTTATGGCCCCTCGCAACTTTCCAAAACAAGACAGAAGTGTAACTGCAGAAAATATGACTGTATTTTCAAAAGTGTATTAATCAGCCATTTAAATTATGAAATGTAAATCAGTTCTGTTGATTTTGTTACTGGCTGAAAAAACCCCATAAAATTTCTGTCAATATAGACAGTAAAAGCAAAGAAAATTGTGATCACTTTGGGTTGCATCTACCACGTGCACCTGGCTTAGGCCATATAGGCTTTCCTGCAGGAACTTGTGTGTCCATGTCAATATTTGTTGAATTTAGAATCCCTTAGATCACTGATTTTTAAAATTCTAATTCAATTCCTTCAGTCTATGATTTGGTTCTATTTTTGGTAACAGTGCTAATTCAAACATATGTCAAAATAAAAGCCTTTCTTTTGGTATCTTTGGAGATCAATATCTTAGAGACTACCTCTTCAATAGCCCTATTTTCTCCTCTATGTGCTCCTGCCCCTCACCTTTTTTTTATCATGTGGTTCTGAATTCCTAGGAGAGGCCTGAAGTCCTAAATGCTTCAGGACTAAGAAAACTAACCAACTCCAATGCTTCAGGACCAATGACAGCGACTCATGGGCTCTCACCAAAGCCTAATATGTCAGTTGCTATATCAATCAATGCTCAATATCTTTTTCATCCTGAAATTCAACAACATACCCAGAGTAGAATACAAAAAGGGTACACATTTCTAGTTTATAAGGCCCAAGATGGGGAGGCTCTCATATACTTGCCCTAATTACTTCATCTGCTGCTGTAACTGAGACAGAGTGCTCTGCTCTCCATGTTTGGTTGGATGATTGGTTGAGATGATCTGGAATGGTAGGATTGGGGGTAGAGTAGTTTAAAACAGCGAAATGCCCTCTGGGACACAAATGCCAATATCAGCCCTGAACACAGATCTGATCCTGGCAAGATTCTCTTGGCTAGAAGCTATACCAATACAGCAATTTACTTGTTGTTCATAAGAGTTAACATAAGCTACTTCCGGTGGTGTTCAAAGTGTTCAACTGAGTGGCATGACCTTTGGGGAATTAGAGAGTTCTCTTCTTCATGTGTTCTTACGTATATTGCATTTGCTATAAAAGTCAGAGTTCAAAATGGTCACTTTCACATGAATGAGGTTCATGTGCCTAATTCCTAACTCCCACACATCCTTCATCCCCCTGCCCCCAAGAGGGAAAACAGAAGCTCAGAGAAGTAAAGAGACTAACCTTGAGTGCAAAGTAGTTGAAATATTGCAAGTCCCAGGTACCTTGGTTTCCTAGGGCAGAGAAATAAGCAGTCTTGGAGACAGAATATCTTCAACCTTTAGAAAAATAACCCTAGCAGGAAAACATGTGATTGTTCTCCTCGATATAAATGCGTATCATATATTAAGATAATGCATTTCACAATGAACTCTATCAAATCTATAAAAAGGGTTTTAACAGGCAAGAAAGACTAATTATTACCATGTTATATCTTTGGTTGTCTAAGTTCTTTGAACATCAAGCTTGTGAACATGGACTCTTTTGCATTACTAGCTTCGTTTATCTGAACTTAAAGTCTACATCTAATGAAAATTAGATGAAGTATTCCTGGTTTCAAATTCCATTTTCATTTCGAAATAATAAAGCACAGAGGAATTTACACAAGTTAAATAAATGTAACCAAATATACTTGTATATACTTCCTGAAACTGTGAACGATCTGGTGATACTGAGGAAGCAATTACAACCTCAATTGGCATCAAAAGATAGGCAATTAGTTTCATGGTAAATATTCATTCTCTCTGTTATCGAATCTATTATTTGCATTAGAGATATGACATTTAGCAATATAGAATGCACCCAATTTCATTTGTTTTTCTGAAGCATTTTAATTGAGAATTAAGACCCAATCTTTCATGACAATTGCAGAGAACTTTGCTGTTTTGTTCAGATAGCACCAAAACAAAAGCCAAGAACCACCTGTCTTTAATGTTAAAAACCCCTGAATAAAAATAAGTCTCAGTTGTTAAGTGCCATTCAAGTGGGATTAAAAAAAGAGCACGTTCAGTGAAAAATTTTATTAAAGCGAGTATTTAGTTATCAATTGCTGCATAAGTAACCGTGTAAAACAGTCATTTGAAATCACCACTTATTATCTCATAGTTCTGTGAGCTGATTGGGCTCAGCTGGGTGGTTTTCACTTGGAATGTCTCACAGGTTTGCAGCTGGGTCTGGAGTCATTTGAAGAACTAACTGAATTGAATGTCTAAGATGGATTCTTCACTTTCATGTGTCAGTTAGGATGGATGGAACACCAGGGGCCTGGCTGTGCATCTCTCTCTCCACATGGCTAACTTGGGTTTCCTCACAGCGTGGAAATTTCAGGGCAATCAGATCCTTAACATGGAAGCTCGCTTATCCCAGAGCAAGCTTTCCAAAGAGAGCCAGGCAGAAGCTGTCAGGTGTCTTTTGACCTCGCCTAGGAGTGCATGCAGCATCACTTCTGCTGTATCCTACCAGTCAAAGTGGTTGCATGCTAGGCCAGGTTCAATAGGGTGGAGGAACAAACTTCTGCTCCAGATGGAGGAATGGCATGTACATGGAGAGAGTAGGGGAATTGTTGGTGGTCAACTTGATGTCAAAATATCAGAAAGAAAGTAAATGGTAGTCATACTTTATTTTGTCTCTTTCCCTTTTAGAGGCAGCCTGCAGTCCTGCTCAGCCAAGGACTGAAGGGCACATCTGCCTAATAATTCAGGGCTGGAGTGTTGGACAGTCCATTGGGCCCTCACCTTTATGACATGTTCTCCAATCCAGAAACTGGTTGACTCTGATATCTGATTTCTTCATTAGTCACATCTTGGGGGTTATGTGTAGTCCCCAGCTCCAACAAGTGTAGGATTCTCAAACACTCATTTCTTAAAACAATTGCTGAACACAGAATTTTGGTCGAAGAGCACGCTTTTTCTTCCTTCTATCATTTTTTGGGTGTTTATTTTATGTCAGGCACTGTTTAGCACTTTACCTTTCTAGGCTGGTTTCGTCTTCACAGTAACTCTATGTCATAGATATTGTTCCCCCACTCTGTGTAACAGATATTGTACTCAGGTTAGAAATCTGAGGCCCAGTGTCAAATTGTGGCCATGTGGTGACACCAGGTTTTGAGCAAAGGTGGTCAACCTTGAAAACCTGTGTTCTTAATGACTATGCTAATTTGCATCATAAATGCATCATAAACACATGCTTTCATTCAAGTGTATTTTTTGACTGATGAAGTTCTCATGTGATTCATTTGTTTCAGAAAGTTCTTATATCAAATAATGATAACAACACTAATTAATACATATTGAACACTTACTACATGTCAGGCACTGCTCTACAGCTTTCCGAGGATGAACTCATTTAATCTTCACAATAATCATGTGAGTTAGGTCCTATTATTATTTTGTTCTCACATATAAGAAAACTAGGCACTGCAGGTCTAAGTTCATGCTGTTGGATGCTGGGTAGAATGGTTTCTGGGACACTGGAAATTTCTTTTGTACCCCAGTGTCTTCTCTACTTGTTTGTTGATGTCTGATATTTCTTCACTGGAAAACACAGCATAGAAAGAAAGCTTAATTTTTTTTTTTTTTGAGGGCAGTGTCACTGGCCCTCATATATGGGACCCGAACCGGGACCACTGGCTTCCACAAGCCAGCTCTTAACCACTGTACCACTCTGCCGGCCCAGAAAGCTTAATTTTTATATACGTTCTGAGAGGTAGGGCATTAACTTAACACCTCAGTACAGGTGTAAGGAATGCAGTCTCAACGGCAGGTTCTGATGGGGTTATAGGCAAAGGACTCTGGGGAAGGGGATACCCTGAGAAAGGGGTATCACAAAGAAGAGGAGAAAATAAGACCTTAATGAGGAGACACTGATTTGCTTCTACTCCAAATCTCCTCAGAGAAGGCCCTTTTTCTATTACATTCTTACTCGATAAGTCTTCCTTTCCCTAGAGTTCTTCAAAGTAGGAACTACTGAGAAAGTAGCCCATTTGAAAGTATATTTCCTGCTGTTTATCTCCTTCCAGAACTGACTGAAGTTTACTTTTTGGTACTCCAGAGACCTAGCTTCTTCTTGCCTTCTTCCAATGTGGTCTATTTAATCTCCTGTCGTGTGGGAAATTATGTTCAAAACCTCCGTGATCCTCTGTCCATAGTAAGTTATGCATGTAGTGACAAGTACATGCCACAAGGTCTTGAGATTATATCTGCAATGTGTTGCTGCTGACTGTTGATCAAGATAGGCTGGAAGAAAAACATTATTTTCAGGTGTGAAAAACCGTCACCTTTATCAAATAATTTTTCTTGCATTTTTCCCAAGACGTTGTAGCCTATTTAAACTTGGAAGGTTAAGTTTGTAGCATTCATTATGACTGAAAATTTAGTTCACACAATCATGATGCTCTCTTTATTAGGTGTTACTGTTAAACAATATTAAAATAAACACAGTGTGGCTGCCCTTTTGTAAGCTACATGGCATGTTTACTTCTTTGCGTTGTTTCTTAATTGCATTTATTCATCTTTCCGACTACTGGTGGCACAGCCACCCACAATATTTGCTATTTCAGGATATGTGGTTTACATTTTATGTTGTCCAGTGACAGCTCTTGATGGGGGGCTATCTCATTTGAGGAGTGTGTGGTATGTGATAGTTTGAATTACTGGCTGACAGTTTGCCACAATCCCAGTTCTTATCTTTGCAAATGGAGGATGGTGGCTCTTAAAAAACTCAATTAAGGGCCGGCCGAGTGGCGCAGTGGTTAAGCGCTGGCTTGGGAAGCCAGCGGCCCTGGTTCGGTCCCACATATGAGGGCTAGTGACACTGCCCTCAAAAAAAACAAAACACAAAAAAACCTCAATTCAGAATCCCGTGACAGTGGAGGAACAAGACTTTGGAAATATCAAAGCATACTCCTAAGCTTTTGTACATTGTGCAGAGGATCATGAAAACAATTGAAACAAAGAAGCCAATCGTGTGATTAAAGACCTATGCCTGGCCATTTAAAAACAATGAAAAAAGTAACCTTCCTCCATCTTGTTCAAGAAATTGGAGCAGTTTTCTGGGAAGCATCAGTTTCTGGGGAAACGTAAAACACTGATAGAGGCATACTCAGTATCCTTAAGATTATTTTTTTAAATATAAAAGCAAGATTGTGAACAAATTTGAATGTAGGAAATTACACATAATTCCATCACCCTAACACTCATGTTTACATATTTATCAAATTGGTCTCTACATAGATCTATCTTTTCTTTCATAGTTAGTCATAGACTAGTCTATTTTCTAAGCTTTTGCCCTTTCACATTTATAGGGGACAACTTGTTCCACGTTTTTACGTAGCCATCTGTATCAAAATTTGTTTAATAAGTTGCAGGCTCTTGTTTTTACAGGAAGAAACAAGCATGCGTGCCTCACTTTTTTTTTTTTTTTTTTTTTTTTTTTTTTTACTGTTGAGTAATACCCTTAGAATGAATTTTCATAGGAGAGTTTCTTACTTCGAAAAGGTAGGAACATTTTAGTGGTCCTTAATAACTTCCTGTGTTGTTTTCTAAAGAGTTTGCCACTCCAACAGTTTGAGGTTAGTAATTTAGTTTCAACCTAACAGTGGTGCTACCATTATCATTATATTTGTCATTGTAATGGAAACCTTCAAAGGTTTAAACAAACTAGATTGTCTTTTAGGAACTGCTGCTGACTCAACACTTTGGTATCTTTGTTCTTGGGGGCACATGAACCAAGGAGGAAGAACCAGCTTACAAAAACCATTAGACAATTTGTGCTTGCTGGATTCTCTGGGTGAAAGGCTTTTCAGAGTGGCTCATGGAATTTTCTGGCAAGGGGAAAACCATATAAGTGTGACTTCAGGCTGCAGGCCAGGAAGACAGGTACAGCCTTGTCTGTGTCAAGGAAGGACATGGGTAGCAGGAGACCTAAGAGTGAATGAAAATTGAATTATCTTTACTTCTAGGACTTGTCTATTGAGAAACAGCAGCGCTGGCAACCATTTACTACCAACAAGAGGCAGTTCCAAGAGAAGAATATAAAATATGCTCTGTTCAACCCCTCGAAACTCAGAGTGTCTCACAATGGCCAATTTATTATTTTTACCCTGTCCAGTGACATGGAAGGATGCATCGGGGAGCTGCTAGCCTCTGCGATGAATAACTTAAGTCAGGCTGCAACATGTGAAATAATTCAGCTCACCAGGATTTATAACACTAGCTGAATTTTTTCCTTTCTTTGGGGTTCATGAAGCATGGTGTTGCGAGATACCACAGGAGTCCCGTGATGAAGTTACATATCTATTTCTCTTCCTTATTTTTAGTTTTTGGTATTTTCATATTATTTTATTGCCTAGTTCAGATGTCTTTCTAAGCAGGATCCAGTCTCCTAGGGGACTCGTCTCTTCTGACTTTGAAAATTAGAACCACAGACGGATCAGATCCCTAAATACTGTGTTTTTATACTCCCTTCTTCACATACCTAGTCCCAGATGGTTTTGACTGCCTGATGCTGTGTGGACTGTGTTGGGCTGCAATTTATTTTGCTCAATTATTTATGTGCACTTGCCCAAATAAGAGGGGTGGCAATGCAACACCATGCTTACAGTTCAACCCACCTCATCCCTCTGGTCATATGTCAGTTTGCAGGAAGGCTGGCTAGATTTGCAAAAGGGGGTTCCATCTGCTGCTATTAGGAAACAAGGTTTTCAGGAGCTACCTGTGGCAGGACTCTTTATCTTTTCAGGTGAGCTCCAGGCACAATTCCATGGCACTAAGGAGGATATGAATCTTTGTACTCCAGGTAACTCAGAGAAACAGGACACTGGTCAATCACATATCCTAATCTTTGTACACTACATCGATGTTAGAGCTGGAAGGAACCTTAGAAGATCAGCTGGTCAAATTCCTACCTTCTTATCCTCATTCTTAAAAAGGCCAGTGATTTCTAACATCTCTTTTTTGTGTTGTCATTCAGGAAATGTAGTAAAGCCATTCTTTCCTAAATTTCTCTGTGGCCCTTCCAATTCCTGTTTTAACTTGGAAATTTTAATGGGATCCTTCAAGCAATTAAAAAAAGGAAAAAACAAAACAACACTTCCAAAAGTGGAATTTGGAGGTAGCTATGTTTTTTTTTTTCTCTGTTGACAAACTCCCTTTGACTTCTTGACATCACTGAATCATGTCCCAGTGTCTTGAGAGGTTGCTGCCTCACCACAGGTTAAATATTTTAATATTCACTGATTGGAGGAAAGTACCATGAGCAACTAATACAAGAACCTTGAATGCTGAGAGCATTAGTGGCTCCATAAAATGTAAATGCATTCTTAATTATCTCAAGTCACTGCACGCCCAAGTAGTTCTTTTACAAGAAAAACACAGCTTACTGATAATGAGCACGAAAATTACTAAGAGATTGGTGGGGCAAATCTCTTAAACCTCTTTCCCTTTTGTTTTCTTCTCCAAATTTTGATGTGACCTTGCTAATTTGTGTGTGTTTCCCTTTTTAGATTCTGTAGATAAACGTAGAGCTTCACAAGGGATGGGGGAGATAATGGTGGAATTTTAGCAGTTTCTATCTTGGGGTTTAGTTCTCAAGACTTATTTTATTGGATCCATGAAACTTATGGGGTCTTAAGAAACCATGGTTATATCAGTAGTTGGAGAGTGATTTTATTTTTAAATGTGCATTTTATCTGTTACCCATTCTATGGCCTAGCATCCCCATGAAGTAGTTATTTTATTGCCATTTTTCAATGGGAACACAGAAGCATGGCAGGCCAAATGGCTTATTTTTGGCCACTCAATAGTCCTGGGTCCCCTGGCCTGCAGCCCTGTGCTGCCTCTTTCACAAAACCATCCTGATTTCTAAAAGCGTCATAGTGGAAGTGATTTGAAAGCTGCATTCTCAGGCTATCAGAAAGTGGTTCACTAGAGGTGTTTCTTCACCACTCTCATTCTTTAATGTCACCTGACACTACAAACCTCATTATGGGAAACACTGAATGTAGATTTGACTAGTCTGCTGACAACATCCTGCCACATGTCAGGAATTTACCCAGGCTGATCCGTCTGACCGGGAACGCTTGGTGGTGGCAGACAGGACCTTATTGGAAGTCCCTTCATCCTCCAGGCACTGAGGCCAGGCTGGTCAATGATCCTTAGACACTCGGGGAAGGATGTAGTATTAAGAGCATTCATTCTCTATGAGTGCTGATACTTGAGAAGATGCACCAGGTGCCAAAGGGTGGTGCATCGACAGCGCGGTGTATCTCTCAGGTTTAAGGCCCGAGTCCCCTCTGCTGTCATGGTGACCCCAAGTGGCTGCAACTTCAGCAAAGGGAACACTTGCCACCCACCTGCCTCTTGACCATCTTCAGCAGGGTTGTCTGCTGAGCTTCCTGACACAAGCTGTTGTGCAACCTGACACCCCCAGACTTTTCCTGGGTTTCAGAGCAAAGTTAAGAAGACTGAAATCTAGGGCAGTCCTTCATGACTGAGAGCTGGAGAGGAGACCAAAGAGAGGATCATCTCTATATTGAGCCCCTCTGCGACCCTCGCCCTCACAGCACATTGTGCTGGGGCCTTATTACTTGCCCTTCGTTTTGTTTTTGGCTGCCACCATATTAACATGCATTCCCTTCCACTTTCCTTTGAGTGACAGACCAGCTTCAAGATGTGAAACTGATACCCAGGCTAGCTTCATAAGCTTGAGACCTGTGACTCACAGAGGACCCTGAACTCAGAAGGGTCCTGTACTTGGTTTAATGCTCTGCTGTCACATCTCGAAATTCTTAATCACTTTTGAACAAGGAGCCTTACATTTCCATTGTGCATGGGACCCACAAATTATGTAGCCTGTCCCATCAACACCATTGGGTTTCCTGGCATCCCAGGTAGGAGATCTAGAAGGAAACTTAGAGGCGATTATCAGGTTTGGTCCTCAAAATTTACAAAGAAGGACATGCAAGGTGGTCACTGGGGTGACAGGCCTGAGATTATCCAGGAAGTTAGAGGCAGGCAGTAGCTGGAGTCAGGTCTCTTCACTGCTAGCTGGGTGCTCTTTCTCCTGTACCACAATCTTAAAACCATCTCCCACGCACAGGAACAAAGTCTGATTCCTAGCTGGGCCTGGCAGCTATGGTGTCTTTCTCTCAGACACGTTTTCTCCTCCTTTTGCTGTGGCCATAAGGACAGAAAGGGACAGTGATGTCAACCTTTTGCCCTACAAGTGCTGCTGCATTGCCTGTATGAAGAACCTCCAAAAGTTTGAGTGGAAACAACAGATCATGGAAACTTAGGCTCCTGTGTTTCAACCATGGCATCAAAACAAAGTTTTTTCTCAATCAAAAGAAAAGGATGTCACAAATAGATTATTCTTACCAATAACTACATTAGTGGTGCTTGTGAATGATTTATACTCACACTTGCACAACTATGTACATGAGTGTGAGTGATCTTTGGAAATATCACTTTTACTCACTGGGATGTGCTTTCTGGTGTGGGCACTGTGTGTAACATCCTTGGGAGGGTGTCCCACAGGTGATATCATCTGTCATGGGAAGAAGAGTGGTTGAGAACGGAGGATATTAGGCATTTACTCCTGCAGATTCTCCAAGATTTACATTAAGCCAGATGAGGAGAAAGCCACCTATTTATGTTGCATCCCTCTAACCTCTTAAGTTGAATTGTTTATATAGACTTGTAATTTTACAGTATATCCAGATTACTTACTAAGAGCTGATTCAGGATATCTATACCGCTACGAAAATATCTCTGCACTTTGGATAGCACTGCCATTAAAGACCTTATATGTTATGTCATTCAAGGACCTTCATATTAAGATCTTTGTGGCCAATTCCTCCCAAAGTTGAGAGCTATGGTGAAGCTGGTTCTAATGGTGACAAGATAGACATTGGGAACTGTTTAACCCCCTGCATTTCCTTTCTTGATTGTTTTGATTGCTAGGAAGCAAGCATGCTCAGAACTAGGTTTTCTTGTTTTCAGCCGCTCACTCCTTTCTTCCAATTTAATAAATGTTTCTCTTTACTTTTCTGCTTTTTCTTTTAATAAATTTAAAAGATATAGACACATGCAAAGAAGAATGTAAGTATTTATATTTCCAATTCTCACAATTAGCATTTGTTAATATGTTACTGTCTTGGTTGGTGGTGATAATTTTTTAAAAAAGAAAGCACTATCACTTAGTTAATATCCCACTCCCACCACCCCAGTCCCGCTCTCCTTCAGTGTCCCCAGGACCAATCATTCAGATGAATTTTGGGGTCCATTTTCTATACGTTTGCATGCAAGTATGTGCATTTATTAAAAAGTGTTTTGTGGGATTTAAACTTTTACATAAATGGTATACTATACATACAATTATGCTTTTTGCATATAATTTTTTTTGACATCTACTCATGTTGATGCATACAGATATAGTTCATTCCTTTTAGATGCTGCATAGTAATCCATCATATAAATATACCATATATGATCCATTCCTTTTCCCTAATAAGGAATATGTGGGTTATTTCTGATTTTTTTCCTTTTCCACACAATAGTACTATGAACATTTTATTTTATTCAGTTTCTTTTTTTGTAATTAAAGTTTATTGGGGTGACAATTATTAACAAAGTTACATAGATATCACGTGTACAATTCTGTGATAACCATCTATATATCATATTGTGTGCTCTGAACATTTTTTACATCCTCTTTTTAGCACATGTGCAAGGATTTCTCCAAGGTGTAGATGTGGTCCTTTGTATACATATGTAAGAATTTCTCTAGGGTATAGAGTCAATAGCAAAGTAACTAGCAAAGGAGATTCTGAGTTACTGTCTGTCTTTACTACATGTGTCTTTTATTCCATGTTAATAGATTTTGCCTCTCTGCTATCTCTGAATTTTTTATAAGCCCCTTCACATCCTTTTTAGAATTAAATTAGTTGAAATAAAAAGAACGAGGTAGGTCGTTAAAGCTTTTAAAGATCTGTGAAATATACATAGGATGAAGGATTAAAACAAGAGCATCCATCACTGTCTGCTTTCTGCAGGGTCAGCGTGCAGATGCTCAGAAAAGAGAAAATGCTGTATTCTTGGCTGAAGCTTATTTGGAAGGAACCCCCACCCCAGCCAAAGAAACAAAATTAGTTTAAAAACAGGAGATTTCATCCTTAAAATTCCAAAAGAATTATCAAAGAAATAGTCAGAAGAGGTTGAAGTTATCAGGAGCTCTGTGGGCAGCCGCTCTTTCTTTTTTTTCATATCCTTTCGTCCTGGTTTTCTTAAGCATCCTGGAAAGGCTGTGGGACTGTCAGTGTTGGGTCAGTGTGTGGATACACACTCTTTCCTGCAGCCACCCTCATCATCAGAAGGGCTTTAGGCCCCCTGGCTGACCGTCTGCTGTTCTCCTCCTCTTCTCCAGGGTTATCAAAGAGCTTTCTGGTTAGCCTTGCCCCACCTCCGGCAGCCAGAACAAGGGCTTGTATCACCTAAGCCTTTGACCACAAGTAAGAAAAGAATCCAGCTCATTTGGATTAAACCATAAGGAACATTTATTATTTCACAGGTGTTCCAAGGCAGAAATGTCCCAGGGTTGGTTATTTAGTGGCCCAGTGGCATCATCAACAATCACATTCTTTCTACCTTTTTGTTCCACTATCTTCAGTGTGTTTTCCTTTCCACTTCAGAATACTTCCTCTTGTGGCTGCAAGGTGGCTGCAGGATTTCCAGATTACTATTGTATATCAAGGCATGACAATGTCCAGTGAAAGAAAAAGGGTTATTTCTTTCTGCGTTTTTTTTTTTTCAATCAGAGAGGGAAAATTTCTTCCGAAGTCCACCAGCAACGCTCCCCGTAAAAGCTGTTGATTAGAACACATCACAGGTCTATTTCGAACTGTTCACTGGTGAGAGGCACAAGACCACAATGTTTCTCAAACAAGATGTTAGCAAATGTGTGGGGACTTTTTTGTTTTAATTGTTGTTATATGATTGAAGAGGGTATTGGCATTTGGTGGGTGAGGTCCAGAGAAGCAAAACCAGCTTGAATGTGTAAAACAGTCCCACACCACAGAGAATGTCCCCCTTGAATGCCAGTAGCACCCATACTTGAACTGGCTTAGACAAGTCATGATTCATCTTCTGGCGATGGGCATGGAGCAGGAGCCTAATTCTCCTGAAGCATGTGGCCTTAGAGAGGATGGACACTTCCTTGACAATACTGGGGTATGTATTATAAAGGAGAAAGGGAAGTCAGCCTTTCCTCATGACACTCCAGCTATGCACAATGGGTGCCTGCAGCCCTAGAAAGAAGTCAGAGGCCTGGTCAGAGTCACTAATAGAGTGTGCATTGGCTCCCATGTGAACTGCTCCTTACACCAGGGAGAAGTGGGCACCACTCAAACTCAGTCACATCTTGGGAAGGACTAGTCACCCCTTAGCCTTACCTCAGGCAACTACACCCTGTGATATTGTGATATCATAAGAAATATATATGTTTGTTTTTGCCGCAGTTCCTGGCCAAAACTCCTAAAACTTTTGTAATTTCCTAAGCTGTAAAGGTGCTAAGAGCATCTTTTGTCCTAATATTTAGTCTTTGACCGTGGTTCCTGACACAGAGCTCCTAAATCCCTTGGAATTTCTTGGGAGGTAAGAGTATCTTTTGTTCTGATGAGATGATCCTTAGTGTGATCCTTGATAGCTTCAGGATGGAGACTGGTTACCAGAAAGACCAAGAGCCATGATTAGAAGCTTGGAGCAGAGCCCCACCCACTATCCTAGGGAAAGAGGAGAGAGGCTGGAGATTGAGTTAATAATCAATCATGACTGTGTGATGAAGTCTCCATGAAAATCTCTGAACTATGGGGTTTACAGAGCTTCCAGGTTGGTGAACACATGTGTGTACCAAGAAGGAGAATCACCCCAATTCCATGAGAACAGAAGATCCTATGCTCGGGACCCTCCTACACTTAGGACCTTGCTCTATGTATCTCTACATCTGGCTATTCATCTGTATCCTTTATTATATACCTTATTATATAATAAACTCTAAACATAGTTAAGTGACTCTGAGCTATCTTATTCAATGATCGAAACAAAGAAGGGGTTTCTGGGAGCCTCTGATTTGTAGCCAAGTCGGACAGAAGTGTAGGTAACCTGGGTTTAACACATGATTGGTGTCTAATGTGGAGGGCAGTCTTGTGGGACTGAGCCCTTAACCTGTGAACCTGACTCTAACCTTAGGTTAGAGTACTGGATCTTAGGTAGATACAAGTAGTGTCAGAATTGAATTGAATTATGGGACACCCAGCTGGTGCTGGAGAATTGTTAAATTGTAGGGAAAACTCCAAACATTTGGAATCCACAAATAATCAGTGAAACAGGAGTGTTTTCGCCTTACAAATTCCTAAGTGAGTTTGTGTAAATGATAACATTTAGCTTCTTCTCCATGTTGTAGAAGCATTACTATGGCTGTGCCTCTTTGGCATCATAGTACTGAGGTTGATAGAAGTCATCAATGATCTGAGATGTTGTTCATAAGAAAAAGAACACTGAACTTGGAGGCCCACAAACACAGTTAGGTTTGAGTTCCAGCTCTGCTACAGCCTACAATATGTGACCTTAATGCCTTTGAACGTCAGTTTTTTGTTGGTAAAATGGAAGCAATATTATCTGTCCTGCCTTTTACCCAGGGTTTGGACATACAACAAAGATGGTAGAGTGAGCCTTTCAGAATTGATGATGTTTAGGTTCCTGCTGACAAAAGCCTTATGTACAGGCATTAGACATTTTCAATATTAAATATGCACGTTCTACAAGTTTAGTAATTCTATAATACATAACTTGAGTATGCCTTAAGGAATTTATAATCTTGGTATAAATTCTTAGTCACTCTCTTTTTAGAAAATAAAATTTACACCTGTGTAATGTTCAGCCCAGTTATAAGGGTGTACCCTATGAAAATCCATTCACTCATTTATTCAACAAATATTTATTGAGCACCTATACACTTATTGTGCTGGGAGTGGTTCGTCTTTTCCCTACACAAGAAATGAAATAGTGGTAGATTGACAAGGCAGTGCATTTGAAAGGAGGCGCTGATTTTGGCAGGAAGATGAACAGTTTTACTTTGGGTCTATTAATTCTGTGATGACATCATGATTAAAAAAATTCCATATCCCAACCATTTCACAAATTCCCAGAGCAAAGTATGAAGATTGAATAAAAATTTAGTGCTTCGAACAGGTAATGTATAGAAAGACCTGGGGCTGGAGTATGGAGTCAAATGGGGTGCAGAAAGCCAGGGAGGTAAGAGCGATGAGCAACCACTTAACACTTACACGAGATGGAGTTGAATCAATGGTGACGAAGGATGGGTTTGGGATGCACTTATGAGGGTAGACCAGTTCGGAGTCGAACTGGAAAGACAGATTTAGGAGCAATTTTTATATGAGTTTTGATTTGGGAAAAGAAGATAGGCGGGGGACAAGATCTATATCTGAGTGTGGAGGAGAGAGTTTTAGCTTTTATAACTTGGTGAAGATAGCCCAAGGAATGCCCTACTTTGAGAGAATCACACGGAACAGGAGGTGTCGTTTGGGCAAATAGCTGGAGTGACATCATGACATCAGAAGTCAGCACTGTGATTCCAGCACGAGATTGCTCTTACATCACAGAACTGAAACTCTGAGTCAGAACTGAAACTGAGTCAGAAGCTTCATGCAGCGGCATCACCATTATCAATGCTATCACCATCAGATTTCCTTGAATCTTCAAAACCATGATAGGAAGACCAAGACATGAATGTCTAACCAAGGTTCCTTGGATACAGTGTCTTAGAAAGGTAAGATAGACGGAGTGATGTCCAAAAAAGAATACATAAGCCACATTGCAAGTTACTTTCATGAAACTGGAAAGCCTGAGAAAAGATGCAAGATAGGTTTCCTGAAAGCTTTGAAACTTCAAGTACATCTCAGGATTCCTACTGCCACGTTAATGCTATTACCCAAGTTCTTTTTCCTGAATATAGCTGAGTTTCTAAGCCATTTTTGAAAGTGACTATAGCTGTATAAAACCATAGTTATAAGAAAATGCAATCTGTTGATCTCTTTGTGGTAGAGTCTATATATCATTTACACTTCACTTCTCTGTGGGTGGAAAAGCTTTTTTCATGGTTTATTTAGCAGGAAGTCATTTTGATCAGCAAGATGAGTAATACTTTACAGCTGTTTGCAATTACTGCCTCTGCTCTGCTAGGAGTTTTAACTATTATACAAACTGAAATACCAAAAGAGTTGAGGCAAGATGGGGAAAAGAGAAATGCATATTTTATAGGTCCATTCATGTCATGAGAAATTATCCATCGTTTTTTTTCAATTCTATGTTTCTAAATTCCAAGTCACATCTGAAGGTAATTTCTAATTATCTTTCTAATTCTAAAGTGTTTTTGTTTTTGTTTCAATGAAGGGAAGTACAACCCATAACATTAGGTTTCCTATGACTTTTGGGAAGTTACCATGGCTTAAATTCTACATGTATGTTTCCAGTTTGGTTACGAAAACAGAATACAGGCTTTAATCTTCATATCTGTCTCTTCAAAATGCCTGTTGTAAAAGCACAGTGATTAAAATAGTTCAATTACCAAGAGAATAAAATGACAAATAGTTTGCCCTTCTTATCTAATGTAAACTTGATTCAACTAATCCACATTTGTTAAATTTAGGAGCCCTCTGTAAATTGTCACTTGGATTGATGAGTAAGCAATTTGTGGAGAGTAACAGCTGGGAGCTAGGGAAGAACAGACCTAGGTTCAAATCCTGACTCCCTCAGTTTCTATCTGTGAGACTTTAGGTAAGTTGTTTATTGTGAAAAATGTGAATAATAATAATACAATCTACGTTAGGGAATAATTGTGAGAATTAAATGAGATGATCCATATAAAATGCTCAGTACTATGCCTAGCATAAATTAAAGTCTTCCATAAATGGTAAAAAAGATTTTTCTGGAAATAATTCTTCATGGCTTTAAGGTCGAGGAATCATGCGCCTAACAGGGGAAATGTGCCTCTCTCTCAAACCTGCTAATCTGGACCCACATAAACTGTGTCCCACCTATAGCAGCCTCTCCCGCCCCAACACACACACACACACACACACACACACACACACACACACACACACACACTCAGATGAAGAAACAAGCCCGGGGGGGAAATGTCTTGGGATTAAATTCTGATTGTCTCTGATCGGGTCTTATGCCCATCTGTGAACCAGAGGAATGCTGTGCTCTGGTTGGCTAGGCCTGGTCACAAGCCCACCTCTGGGGACACAGGGAGAATCAGCTTACTTAATGGATCTGTAACAACTAAGCTCAGGTAGATCTCCCAGCAAAATATGGGTGCTATCACCAGAAAGAAAGAAAAAAGATGGAATAAAATTAGAATGAACAAAAATATCAAATCTCTATTACAAGCATGTCTCTTCCCTGGGCAATTGACCAGAGGGCACATGGGATAAACTGATCCAGATTGCAATGATTTATTGAAAAATGCCATGCCTATTCAAATTGCCCTATTCAAACTGACAACAATTTATGAAACTTGACTATATCCAAAAGCCAGCACTCCAGTGAAAGGGTAATGCAATGTATTATTAATACATATTAATAATTAACAACTACTCTTAGGGATATCCTGCTCTTTACTTAGCAGAAGATGTTAGATGATAGACAAGCAATTGATCAAAAGGTCAGAGGGTTTGCATGCATTCTTGTGATGTAGCAAGTGCTGGCGAACTGCTGTGAACATCCCAGGAATTTTCTGTAGGTATCAATAAAGCTAGATTTTGGTTTCCAAACATTGACCCCAGTTCTAGTTTGATGAACTTTGTGTTTTCCATTAACACTTAGCTTCCAGTATTTTCAAATGGAGGTTAATGCAAGGAGATGACCCAAAGGATAAGGAAGGGGAAGATAATTTTTTTTTTTACTGCATACCTTGTAATATGCATGTAATACAAACACAGCGATGAAAAGAATGCTGATAAATGTAAAGTTCTATTAATTTATGAGGCTAAAGGAAGACATGTAAAGAAATCAGGATCTGATTGCAGATTCAAATTGCTTTTGCATGGATGGATATCCAATGGAATTCAGAAAAATTCAGATTCAGATCTGACCAACATGAGCACCTGCTAGATGCTAGGTACTGTGCCAGTACTACCCCAAGTACAGTCCCATTTCACCCTCACGAGTATTCTGGGATATGGGGAATATGCTTCCGCTTCTGAAGATGAGGAAATTGAGGTCAGAAAGGGTACGATCACAGAACTTCTCATGACAGAGCTGGGAAATGGACCCAAGACTACTAACTCCAACTCTCTCCACTATTTCTCTCTCTCTCTCTCTCTTTTTTTTTTTTCCAGCTGAGCCATCCTGCCACCTGTTGGCAGCACAGCGGCAGCTCAGCTAGGGCATCGAACTGCTGTTGCTCAGAGCTCAGCTTGTACTCTTGAGTGAGCTCTTAACCAACTGAGCCACTCGGCTGGTCCTCACTATTTCGCTCTCTTGACAAGAAAAAATGTACCTTTGATCCAGTTGGATTTTCTTTTCAACTATTATAGATAATGAGTACTTTAATTTTTTTTTTTTTTGAGAAACACAAGCATGGCTTTACTTAACAGGAACAAAAATTCTGCGCACCAATCTTTCCCCTTCCTGGGAAGGTAGGTTGCAAATGTGCAAAGACTTTAGAATCTGGAAGATGGTGACTTCTTTAAAATTGGGGTTAATGACGAATGCTTGCTACTCATGAGCCAAGTGTGTTGATCACTGCCCAGTATTCCAAGAGAGTAAATTAGGGGTTGAGCTAGATGGAGCTGGTAAATAGCAGGGGCTTTGAGTCACAAGAACCTAGGTTTGAAGACAGGCATAAATAATTATAACTGGCGTAACTTTGGTAAGTTACTCAACCTTACTGAGCACCATCTGTGAAATAAAAATAATAAAAACAATCCCCATCACATAGGTTTATTGTGAGAAGTAATTAATATAATACACATAAAGCACTGAGCACAAAGCCTGGCCCATGGTAAGGATATCATAGGTGATAATAATTTTTTTAGTAAAGCTAATAGTATTAAGGCTATAGTGTTCCTTAAGATGGATCAGTAGTAAATCTCGTTTGTTGGTGAAGGGAAATATATTAATAGAAATATGACATGCTAAGTCTGTGAATTCATGGGAGGCAGTAGGTACAAAAGACAATGAATTAGGAGGAGACAGCAGTGTGTGTGTCACTGAGACCACAAAAGTGAGGTGGGTCAAGGGGAGAGCTGGTTTCCAAAATGGAACTGCCCCAGATACACGGAGTGGTGGTGGCAGTGAATCTCCCATGTCAGGAAAGCCATAATGAGAAAAGCCTTTTGTAATTACAGTAAACAGAAATGAGAGATGGAGGGTTAGGTCCAATTTAGGGGAAATTCTGGAGAAGAATTTGGTTTGTGCACTGAATGGAGGATAAAATGACAAGGGGGACAGTTTTCAATTATTTAAATAAATGCTATTTACTGAGCCTATAACCTCAGGACTTCCTAGGGTCCTAGTCAAAGCAGTTGCTTCAATTCCCTTCCTGCTCCTGGTTGTCACCAAGAAGGGCCAAACTCACCAGAGATTAGGATAGGTAGAAGACCCAACCATTTGCATTAGTGTCAGGCTCCCTTGCCAGTTTTGATTTATACAATAAGTAATCTTTTAGGGAAGGAACATACAACCCTGCTGACTGGGGAAGAAGGGCCTGCAGGGTTAGGGAGAAGTTTCAATGTCTTACCTGAGAATGGAGTCATGTTGCCTTTGGATGGTGCTATCCCAGGGAGATGGGGAACTCCAAGTCCTAAGAAGGAGGGATAATACCTGGCACATAGCAGTACACACTACAGGGTGGGAAGGAAGGAAGGAAGGGAGGAAGGAAGGAAGGAAGGAAGGAAGGAAGGAAGGAAGGAAGGAAGGAAGGAAGGACTAGAGGGAGGGAGAAAGGGAGGGAGGAGAAAGGGTGAGAAAGAGGAACAAAGATCTTTGTCTTTAAGCTTGATTACTTCAGCTGTAAAAAGAACTGATGTCACTGAATAGATTGGGTGTGGGGTGTTGGGCTGGGGTTACATGTAGACATCCGCTGATAGTGTCTTCTGAGCTGAAGGTGCCCTGGGTGGCAAAGGGCCAGGAGAAACAGAAAGAGGACAGCCGTCCAGGGTAGGAGGGTAAAGTCCTCTTCGTTTGCTCAGTGCAGGTGGCGACTGGGTCACCTTCATCATTGACCTTCAGCAGTGCTTCTTTTGGATGCTGTGGAGCTGTGGAGCCCTGCAATTTTAAGTGTCTGGGCTGCTTCGCCTGCTGCACACATCTGCCTTCACATGATTCTTGTAATGACCTGGATTTGAAAGTTAGAAGACCTGGGTTTAGATGTGACTTTGTTACCAGCCAAGGACATAGAAGCCCATACTATGGTGCCAGCTTTTGAGAAAAGGAGGCTTTTATTTGCGAGTTTGGCCAGCAAGGAAACGGGAGGCAAGGCTCAACTCTGTCACCCCCATCTAGGGTTCTGGGCAACATTTTAAGAGGTTTCAGCACTGGATCTTCCTGGACAATGGGACCTTCACTGCTGAAAGGGTTCCGGCGCTCAGGTTTTAGTCCTGTCCAGGTCCTCTGGTTCTGTGGCGGGGAGTAGTTAATGCTTCACAAGTGTTACTCGTGAGTTGAATATCCAAGGTTTAAAATTTTGTTCCTAGTCTTGTTAGAAACAAGATAGGACTAGTTTGAGCGGATTCTGCTGTTCCAACATTGCTGTGGACTTTAAGAAATCTACTTAACTTTTCTGAGCTTTTGTTTCCTCACCTATAAAAAGAAGATAAGGCAACTTTTATAAGGCAGTTGTTAGGATTCACTAAAAATTTGCACATGAAAACACTCACTATAATGGTGAGCTGTTTGGAAAACCGCAGTTATCAGGAGACAGAACATTGGGGAACACAAGGAGCTGAGATTTTGGAGTCAGGGACATTTAGTTTTGAATGTAGGATATTCTATCACTAGGTGGTTACTTTGGACAAGTTATCTAAAATTTCTTATCCTATATCCTATCTTTAAAATCAAAGTAATAATATTTTCCAGTATTGTGGTTTGAATGATTGAGATATTATAAGTAGTAGTTATTGTTGTAATTGATTCAACAAACACGTATTGGGCTTCTAACATATGCCAGAGCACGTGAAATTCAAAAAAATAAAATACACTTTCTGATCTCAAGAAACTGACCATCTAATGAAGGAAACAAGGTTATAGACAAAGAAATATGAGGCCTGGAAGTGCTGGTAGAGGTGGGCACAAAGGGTGAAGGAACACGCAGGAGGTTACATTTCAGCATTGTTATGGGGACAAGCGGGCGTCCCCAGGTAGACAGAGGGGGAGGTCATTCCAAACAGAAGCAAGAGTGGTGAAGGACATGGTGTGCTATGGCAGCCTGTCTTACTAGGTGGCAGGGAGGAGGACAGCCAACTGGGGCTCAGAGGGAGAAGAGAGGTGACAAGAAACCTACTGCAGGGTCAGATCACATTCACCTGTATTAAAGAACAAAATTCAGCTGAGTACATTTTAGAGATCTTATTGGCTTTGTGCAACCAATCATGAATCGGACAGCATTCAACCTAGCAGATAGAAAGGACCTCTGAGGAGCTGAACAAAAAGGAAGACTTTTTATAAGCAGAAGGGAGGAGGAACAAGTAAGCTATACTAGGCTCCCCCAAAATAATCATCAGATTGATTACTGTAAGGTTGCTTTGTTTTAGGGGGTGGCTGGGGTCTATTAGGCAGACTACCTAGCGAGTGCTGATCAGGCGATTCTGGATTGACTGGTTTTAAGATTCCATTTCTGGGAGAGATGAGACTGTAATTAAGTCTCGGTTTGGTGACATGGGGTTTAGCATAAGCGACTCTGTTTTGAGCCTGTTGTCTTGTTTTTAACACCTGCTAAGAAATTTGAATTTTTATTACAATTTTTATCTTTATCTGATCTCTGTCTGATATACCATAATCAATTGGTTTGCAAAATGAGAACTTTGAGCTACCCAACTGAATTTTCCTGATTGGAGAGATTTTCCAGGTTTCTAAAGAATTGGAGTTTGCTCATAAAGTAACTGATCTCCCCTGGATTGTTAGCATCCCTGACATAGAAATACACAAAGAATAATAGCATCTAGAAATTTCTGTGCAGGCTATTTATAGAACAAAGCCAGAGAGGTTATAGGTGCCTGTTCTTCACTCAGGATGACACTCCAGTTCAGTCATTCACTCATCTTGCAAAGGCTGCTTGGCTCTATCGGGCTGCCAGGTGGGGCTAACATACCCCCTCCCCCAAATGTCGAGCTGCTTCATAATCACCAAGCAGTGGCACCTCACACTGTCCCATTAGAGAGGCGTGTGCAGCCCGCTTGTTGGGCATGTTGATGCAAGCTTGGGAAGGAAAACATAATTCACTTTTGCCAGTGACAGAAATGTTAACACTTACTTGAAATAGCTGATAATCTGACACAGGAGAGTTAAAGGATTACTGTATTTCATTTGGCTAATAAGAAAAGCTGTTTAAAAGCTACGTTAAAAAGACTTAATATATGGTGACTGAGCACTGCTTTAATATATTCTGTGTCATCAACTATTAGAATGCTTTTTCTCCTCTTATTATGTGACCGCAGATTTCTGCCTCTTTTCTCTGGGTAGAGATAATAGGAAGCAACATCCATTCACATAGATTGTCCAAAGAACCAGTCACCCAATAAATATTTCCTGAGCACCTACTGTGTGCTAGGCACCACAGCATGCAGTGGGGGAGTCAAGGACAAAAGCAACATGGTTTCTGACTCTGAAGAGGGACATATTTTTGGAAAGCATTGATTGGAGAAGGCGGTAGACAACAGATTTTAAAAAGTCATGTTTGCAATTTAGTTGATGTATGAAACATTCAGATTTAATTCTATTTTAATTGACAGTGAAACTGAGACTTAGAAAGGTAAGTGACTTGCTGGGGACACATGGGCTAATCAGTGGCAAATCAGGGTCTGGGCCCCTGATTATTTGCTTCTTATTTTGATGTTGGAGCCCTATTTCCTGCAGTGCCATTTTCCCTGTAGGTGGGGATGAGTGCTCTGTGTTTGCAGCCCTCCCTTGTGATGGCATATTTGTCTCTCCCCAAGAACCCCACCTACATGAAGGAGAGAAAGCTTGGCAATGGTTTCTAAGAGCTGTGACCAGTGACCAGGCAGGCACACCTTGGTTAACCATCGAAAGAGAGTTACTGTGTGAGATTGGACTGTAACTATGTGCAGTTTAGACTTGAAGGGTGAGTATTGGCCCTGCTGACCGGGTCAGCCTGCTCTCTCTCAGGAAAGGCCCCAAGCTCTGGAAGAACGGACAGAAGTCGGCTCCGAGAGCGGTTCCCACACTGGTGCTGGATACCTGCTCTCTCCTGGCTTCTCTGCCTTCCTCCACCACCATCCTCATCGATTCCAGCCTGTGAACCACACTGCACTCACTTTGGAAGTCAGTTCTCGGTGTCTTTGTGCAACACAACAAATGCTGACACTAGAAAAGTGTATTTAGACTCTTCTGCGAAGAAGGCTTCTAAATGTGTACAGCTCTTTAATGGTTACATCAGTTTCAACTCGATAGGGGTGAACCCAGCACACGCAATTTTTAAGTGGGGACATCAGAACAGGTGCAGATAAGGCACAGATTTAGCCAGAGGGAAGGATTATGATGAAAATCAGGCACCTGGACTCCATTCTCATCCCAGATCCCTCACTCCGAGGGGTTGCTGATTTACTATGCATGATAAAATCGCTCTTGGAGGAGTTCAGACATACAAGTATGAAGGATTCCTCACTGAAATGAACAGGCAACTAAACTGCACTAATTTAGACCCAACGGGAAAAATGCCATCTGAATTAGAGGGCACCAAAACATAAAGCATAGATATATTTCAAGTAAGAAAAATAGATTGTGAGGTCCAATGGGGTACAGACCAGGCCTGTCTTGTTCATTACCATATTCCCAACCCCTAGCACATTCCTCATACACAGCCAATGCAGATGCAACAGCAAGTCAGTAAAAGATAATGATACCTATTTTTACTCTCAGATGAGTTTAGTGAGGGCTGGCTACATTAACTCTGGGACTCAGTGCAAAATTAAAATATGGGGTCTCTGATCAAACAGGAGGGAAAACTAGTGTTAAAGATACTAACATATAAAGCATTTTTTTTTTCTTCTGCAGTCTTTCTCTTATGGTTTGTCATCGTGAATTTTATTTGGTATTTAATGTCATTCTAAGTAAAAACAAAATTAAAATTATTAGCATGAATTTTACTGTTTATTATTATATTGTGCAACATCCTTTTAAAATGCAAATATAAGAGCATTTAACATGTTTGCAGAATCACTGAAATTACTCAATTTGTATTTTGTAGCTCATATATGCATATATGTATTTTGTTCTTACAAGAGCAGTAGAAACCCTGCACAAAATTAACTATTTTTTCACTTTTGAAAAAATTTTAACTTTTTTTTTTATATGTGCACATTCTACCTTTGGTTTATTAAGTAGGGAAGAACTGAAAGGAAACGGAATTATGGGTTGCCCTCTTTCCCTTTCACTCTATGTCATCATATTCAGCCTGAGTGGCTGGTTAATACAGTGAATTAAGAAAGGATATGATAGGGTTCCTTGGTCATCTGTGTTTATTGGAATGCTATTGCCTTCTTTCTGCATTTGAAATAACTTTTGGTTTAATTCAATTATATTGTAGACAGAACACACTTTCTTTGTGCTTGCTTTGAGCCTCGCTGACCTCTCACACATCATGGACCCACTGGAATTTTGTGTGCATGGGGCATCACGTATGCCATATGCAAATGGAGTACCATGGGAAGGAAAACACGCATATGCATATTGCTCCTCCATTCATGCTCATGTTCCATTGTTCCACTGGGCTTGACTTACAAAACACAGGATCAAAGATGAAATGATTAACAATTTCAATACAGTGACAGTAGGGCATCGAATTAAGCACAGTGCAACTTCACAGGATGCACATCTATGAAACCAGTTTTTCAAGCTAATGGCCAGGGTTACCAGGTACAGCTCTGATGCAGCTTGTTCTAACATATGGCAGAAGCTTATTCTAAATTAGCAGTAGCTATTGCCAAAGACTCTAAGAATAATATAGCTTACCCAACAACGTTCACTCAATAAATACGTACTGATTGCCTAGGAAGGAACAGAATTATGTCTTCTCCAGAGTTACTTATCTTCTACATTTATTCACATTTTTTTCATTACTTGGTTGGTACAAAAGTACACTTCAAACAACTCAGGTAATTATTATAAATTCCAAATGAGTAGAATCTGGCTAAACAATATTTTCCTACTTAGTAGGACCTCCTCAACTGTGGGCCTTCAGATTTGGAAAGCTCCTGTGGTGAGGGAATTCACTTCTGAGGAAATGAAGACTTTAAAGGGGAACATAGAATTGTTAAGACAAAGGTCAGAAATACTTGTATGAAAGCTCTTACAAATGCCTTTGTATTAAAAAAAAATTACGCCATAAAAAAAATTACTAAATATAGTCAATCAATGACTTTCCTCTCCTAAGTTAGTAATAATGCATGGTACAATTATTTGCCTTTACCATATTTAGCTTTACTAAAACTTTTCAGGAACTTTTTTCCCCACTATTTCAATAGAAAGGCTGTCAATTTGTTTTACTTCATTAAAAGCAATATGTATGCTAACAAGCATTTTTATGTGTTTCTCATCCTCCAGCCAAATGTTCCTTTCTCGTTTTGTAGCTGGGAGATCTCTTTTCCGATGTCACCTCCAGTCCATGCAATGGAGTCAGAGTGATTCGGCTGCCGGAGACAGAAATGGCATTGGAGACCCTCAAATGCTCTCTGCCTAGGTAGTCAGCACTCTTCTCTCTCTGAAAGGCCTTGCGATTCGATTACTTAGGTCTGTTCATGTTAACTTCTCTCCTAGGCTCAGCTCTGCCAATCCTTCCTTCTCCCTCCAGAAAGAGAGATGATGCAGTTCTAAGGCTGGACCGGTTTCCCTTCATCTTCCCGTATCTTTCCCAGGGCTGCAGTGCAAAATCTTCTTCTTTTTCTTTGCCATCTGTTTTACCCCCCTGTTACTATTCCCAAACCCCAGTTCTCTCTTTAAAAATTACTTCCCAAAGGACTGGCTTGCCATTCATGTGTCCTGGAACCAAGTGACTAAAAAGGTTTACAGAAGTAAATTTGTGTACAATTGAATTTTTCTTAAGGGAAATTTGTAATTACTAGGGATAACTCTATGTATCTTCTTTGTGTGGAGCCTGTGCTTGGATTAGATAGACTGCGTTTCAAATTTTAGCTCTGCTCCAGTAGTAGCAAAATGACTTGGGAAAATGTACACAACCTCTCTGAGCGTTGGGTTTCTCAACTCCCCTTAAATGGAAATAATACTATCTGCCTTGCGGCACCACATGTTGTTGAACTCGAGAGGCAGATTGCAAAATGCAGAAGCAGCATGATGCCACGTATGTAAACGTGTGTGTGTGTGTGTATGTGAGGGTGTGTATAGAAAGAGAAGGGTGTGGAAGAATTTTCAACAAAGTATTGACAGTAGCTGGATTTGGGAACATTTGCTTTTACCCTTTTATCTTCCTGTAATGTTTGAATCTTTAGCCAAGAAATGGAAAAATGTTTCAACCTTAAATAGCAAGATTGTTGTACTCTTAAAAAATGTATACACATTTTAAGAAAGGAGAACTGTATTAAAATTGTAATACTCAATATATACCGATAACAAGAGATGAATACAAGTTACGTTTGACTTCTGCAATTACAAGAGATTCTCAAAGTGGTTATCATCAGCATCCAGACACTTCTGATTATGGCGAACTATTGCTTGAGCAACGTTGGCTAAAGTGTCCACTTGTATACATTTTTTAAGCACCCCTGGTGTGTATATATATATATACACATACATATATATGTATATATATGCAGATATACTCACAGATATACACACATAAATGTATATATACATATATATATACTTATACACACACACACACACACACACACCCTGATATGTATATAGCTACAGTTTATTAAATTTCTGCTAAATGCCAGACATTGTGCTTTGATCTTTTTGCCCATTGTTTAATTTAATCCTTATAAGATTGATGTTACTTTATTCTAGCATGATGCCTCATTTATATCAGGTACCTGGGAAATGCTGGTTTTCCTTCTGTATTTTATGCTATATGATTATTTGGATATTTTTCTTATTATATTTATATCACCAGATACAGAAACCAATACCTGATGTGTTTTCAGGGCTTTTGGATACTGAATATTGCATTAGACATTTTTGGGGGGTGATGAAGTGTTCCAGGAAAATATTTCACATACAATTTTTGGGTAAAGGGCTTCTTTACTTTAATATACACTTCAACTCTGATAGCTTTCTGTAAATATTTAGTTAGCGTTGTATTTTTCTAATGATAGCTCTAGCTGGCTTTGTAAAGGACAACATATGAGATTTGCTTAAAACTGACACACATTGTTATTTTTTGCTATATAAATATTAACTAGATTGTTTTCTCTTTAAAAGGAACAGGCAGTAGCAAGTACTTAAAATGTGACAGAATAGATTGGGGACAAGTAATTTACTCTCTTCTAAAATGTATCTTTTGCACCCTTCTAAGCATTAATTACCCAACTTTCCAACCTCACAGATCAATAATTATTCATGACTGGGACCCATCAGTAGCTAGTAAGTGCTTTGCGCATTTTTCAGGTCGCTTTTGTAGTTGGAGATTTTGAATTCTGTCACACAGAAACCCTTTTCTGCAGAGAGTAAGTGAACACTTCTCAGCTGTGCTCCACAGGGGAGAGGCAATTCCAAGAAGGACAGAGAGAGAGGGAAAAGGGGAGCGTCAACCTTTACAGATGAGAATGTGTATTTATTCTTTCAAAAAAGTAAACCTTTGAGAAAAATATTTACAAAGAAAGAAAGTGTGTACAGTGGCTCCCAACAGCTTAGGGCAGCAGAAGGGCACTCAGTGACCAGGGCATATGTAATGGGAAGTAAGATTTCCATTGCTGCTGAAGGGCAGAGTGGACCTAAAATGCCAATGCAACTTTTGCATTTCCCTGACATGCGTATTTCCAACAATCCAAGCACTGAATTGCTCTAGACTTAATGTGACTTGCTTTAGAAGACAAGGCAGAGAACCCAAGGGGAGATGTAGCCATTCTTATTGCTGTTGAATTGTTCCGTATTGATTACACATAAAATCTCTTTGACGTCTCTTCTCTGTTCTGAGCCCATACCCACCCTTCAGCCTGTCATCCTCAGGTGACCCAGTGACCAACCACACAGAAACTGTCTGGGGGCCTTAATTAACCTTCATTGCACTACCATGACCTTCAGTCAGGTATTCCACTGTAAGGATGTCCGACCAGGTAGGAAGATGAGCTGAACTACCTCTATTGCTAAGTATTAAAGATGCAGACCCATCCTTTCATATGTGTGGTCTAATTAATAAACACTGGCAACATCACATTTAGGAAAAGCTTCCTTCCAAGAACAAAAGAAGACCAGTTTGTGCATCTACATGCACAGAAAGGAACACCCACACACACACACCTAGTGTATCTGAAGATCTCGAAATTGGGGTTTGACAGAGAATTTTCATATCTGTTTTGCAAATATGAAATCTAATCTGCCAATAAAATCTGCTGAGGGTTGGCACTGCTTTAGAAACCAACAGACTGGGCTAAATGCCTTCTATTACAGGGCCCACAGTCAGTTTTTCATCTTGAATTGAGTATTTTCCATTGGCTCCTGTCATTGGTGTCTGGGAAGGAGCCCAGCTCAATGTCAGGAGCACAGTGGGAGTGGGGAGACCCAGAGAAGGCTGCTTGGTCGGATGAAAAACACAAAGTATGACATTAAAACATTTTTTTTTTATTAAGGCATGACGTAAATACAGAGAGGTACCTAATCTTAAGTATTCAGCTCAATAAAATTTCACATGTGTGTATGCTGAGGACAAATCCCCAGGAATGTTCTGAGTGAGGGCAACAATCGGCCAAAATGGAAAGATGTGAACAGAGTCCATAGGGGATTGCTCACTTTACTTGATGGAGGTACTCACTATGAGCCAAAACTCCATCATTGTTCTCTGTGTCAGAGCTGAGTGTTAACAGCAGGGCCTGTGATGATGAGGAGGGAAGTTTGGATGATATTAATACGCAATGCCTTGGGATGGAAGGCTAAATAGGGCAGAGGGTCCTTGTACAAGGTGAAATTACTGGCTCTAACTCTTGGGGACAAGCATTTCACTTTTGTAAAGCCTTCGTCCCATCATCTATAAAATGGGAAGAATTCTATGTGGCTCATAGCGTTTTTGTCAATATTAAATGATTTCTGTAAAGTACTAAGACAATACCTTAGTTATCAATGATTATTAACTCAGAAACTCTTACATTTAATATAAGCAAATGCCCCCTCTTGAGTAGAACATTTAGAACCAAACTTTGTCCAAGTCACATAACACCGAGGGAGAGCGTGAAGCTGGTTTGTTGGGAACGTTTATGAAAGTGAAAAAAGAATTGCATTGGCAGGCCTATATTGGCCACTCACTTAATCAATTCATTTACTTCTCAAAGCCAAAACACAGCCATTAAAAGGGTTTACTTGGATGCTTTCCTCTGTCTCTATTGATTACTTTTCAGTGAAAATATTGATAAGTTTGTATAGATTGGGACCTTAAAGTTGCTTAATTATTGATTGGAAACAGTTGCTCAGGCTGAGCAGGTGGGTTTTTACTTTGTTTAACAACCAGAAGACACAGGCAGGGTTTCTGCAGGATAAAGCTGGCACCAAGGCCCCTCCTGAGTGGGCTAACCCTTGTCAGCGCTAAGCCCCAGCCTTGCGAGCTATAGCAGCTCTGTCCCGAGATGATTGTCCACATGCTTGATATTTATCAGCAACTGGGAACAAATTAGAGAAAGCAGTACCACCTAGAGTGATTAGACTCGACTCTGGGCTACGCTGAAAAATGAATATGGATTTGAAATCATTTTTTGAGTGTGTTTTTTTTAGCCATTCCTTAGCTCTATCAGTGCACAAGCAATCCAGCAATGCCTATCAGCACCTGAGGGGCCCTGGAGGACACAAAGATCAATATCATATGGTGCCTGATCTCAAAGAGTTAAAAAAATAAGATGAGGTGAGTTTTTAAGTCATCATAATAAAGGGTGGGGAGAGGTTAAAATACTATTAAAATACAGTGCTGTGGATGTCCAAAGAGGAAAAATCTTACTAAGGCAAAGGGAAAAAGAAAAGTCTTCCTCAAGAAGCCTTATTCATTAGTTTGTACAACCTCCCTATTACCATGAGGCTCTTACTCCGTGGTCACCCCCCCACACACACACCAGGCTAGAACCATTCACACATGAATGCTACCTTCTTGGTGGTTATAGACTTTTGAGTTTGCAAATGCTTGCTGGAATTCACTTCTTCAAAGAGCTATGGTCTAATGTGTGGAGCAGGGTGCAATGGGAAGAAAGAAGGGTATAACAGTTATAATTCGACAGTGAGAGACACAACCCCCAAAGTAACGGCTTCAGCAGGAGGGAAGTTTATTTTGTCTTAGGGAAACAAAGTCAAGAGGTAATCGGTCCAGGCCTGGACTTGTCTGGTGATTCTTACTCCATTCTCTCCAACACATGGCTTTCTTCTTACGGTCTAATATGTCTGCTTAATCCTCCACTGTCCTAACCACTTTCCAGAGAGAGCAAAAGATGAAGGGAAGAAAAGGAATAGAGGTCTTCCCTTTAAGGATATTTCCTAGAGGTTGCCTGTGAAACTTCTGCTTCTATCACATGGGCAGAACTTAGTCATGTGGCCACAAACCTAGCTAAAAGAGACACTTGAATACCTTTTCTTTGTTCTTGTGCCTATGTACTTAGCTAAAGATCATGGATTTTTGCCATTGCATAGAAAACAGAGAAGAATATGGAGCCAGATGTAGCACTCTCTGTCACAGAGGGTGCTATTAACACATAAACATCTCTCTGCTGTACCTGGCAGGATGCATTAGTGCTGTGACAGAGACATGGTCAAGTGTTGGGGGAGGATGAAGGGAATGGTGGGGCTGAGGGAGGGGTTCATGGGGACCTGGCATTTTAGTAGGGGGAAATTTGGAGCAGACCATTCTAAGTCCAGGGAACGGCTTTAAATATACAAAATCATAGAGCCATAGAAGTTCATTGTCAGTTTAAGGAAAGCCAAATGGTCCATGGTTGCTAACCTCAACAATGGGAGGGCCAAGGAAGCAGCAGCAGATGAGGCTTGACATATATATAACTGGAGCCAAATCTCATAGAGTATCAGTTTATCAGTTTAAAAGCTTAGCTTATTTGGTATGTAACAGCAAGCCATAGAACAAGCAGCAGAAACATCTAGTTGTCCTCTCTGTGCACCCACTCCTCATCCCAAAACGACTGGATTATGGCAGACGCTGAGCATGGAGTTATCATTGCCTTGTCTCTCAGACTTGGCCAACCTCAGTGATCTCTCCTTACGTTCTTCACTTTGATCCTGAGCTTCATTTCTCATTCGCATTCCAGGCATCACTACCAACCATCTGAATTTAGAATGAGAGGTAAAACCTGTTTTCCACCTGAATTACATGATCTCCTTGGTTCTTCCCTGCTACAGAATATGAGCAATCTATAATTTTCTAAGAAAATATTAAAAGGAAGGCTTTCTGACTTGGTTTCAGCTGAAGACCCAGGAATGGAGGCCGAGTACAAAGCAATAGGTGCCAAAAATGCCCTGATGCCAAAACAAGGGGCCAGACCACGCATGCAGCCCACCAGAAAATGAGTTTCACAAACTTAGGCTTATTACATACCTTGATGGTATGAAAGGGCTGAGATGGAAGAGACTAGGATAAAAAGTCTGCCTGAAGAAAGTGTTGGAATGCTGGGGTGTTGGAGGCCATTGGAGAGCTTGTTGTATGCCCCTGGAGTTTGGGGGACAGTGGACTGCTCTATGGCACACCAACACTCTGAATATGTTTAAAGAAGCTGCGGGGATAAAGCAATTTTCTGCTTTGATCTTAATAAGTCCTGCATATTCAACGTAATGCTTCCGATTCTATGAATATTCTTCCATTCTACTTTTATTTGCTTGTTTTCAGTCTCCTCCCTGCTCCGAACATCCATGGTGGTAGAGATTTATGTTTCATTCAACATGTGAAAATATAGTAAGTGTTCAGTAAATATTTGCTGAATGAATGAAAGAATTTCACAAGCAATCATTGTTAAAAATGGAATTTCATTTCCACAGTCAAAGCATCTGGTCAATGGCAAACATCGGTGGGTAATGGGGACAATGTGATCCTTTTTAAAATGACTTCATGAGACATCCCTTTTAGGAGGCGCAGAGAGCCATGAAGAGTGGCTCATATTAAGCCCATACTAAGAGAAACTTCTTGACGCCAGTTAGAGCATGTACATGACATTAGAAGTCAAGAACAATCTGTATAGGCATTGTCAAGTGTAAAATAGCAAAATAACTTTTTTAATAAGCCATCATAACCTCTGTTATTTTCAGAGCTTGACCAGGCTTAAAGACTCTGAAGGCGTTTGAGAGCATTATAACATTCCTTGAGCTTCCCAGGTAAAGATAGTTTCATATTGTTTCATAATATATATGAGGTCAGACAACTAAGTTTGCAAAATCATTCTGTAATAGAAAAAGTGCTACATACTTCATTGCTGAATAATATCACTATGGTCACCTTCGAAGCACTCCCCTTGGAAAAGTATGCACCAATGCCAGCACCTAGTCCATCCTTCAAAGCAATTTTGGAACTCTTTTTCTGGAATGGCCATCAGAGCTGTCGTCAGATTACCCTTGATGTCCTGAATGTCATCAAAATGTTTTCCTTTCAACGTTTCCTTTATCCTCAGGTAAAGAAAAAAAGCATTGGGGGCCAGATCAGGTGAGTGTGGTGATGGGTGTTCCAATGCAGTTATTTGTTTACTGGCTAAAAACTCCCTCACAGACAGTGTCTTGTGAGCTGGTGCATTGTCGTGATGCAAGAGCCATGAATTGTTGGTGAAAAGTTCAGTTTGTTTTCATCTAACTTTTTCATGCAGCCTTTTCAGTACTTCCAAATAGTAAACTTGGTTAAGTGTTTGTTCACTTGGTACAAATTCATAATGAAAAATCCCTCTGATATCAAAAAAGCTTAGCAACATCATTGCAACAAGTTCACAAACTAAATTGTCAGACCTTGTATGTGGCTGGAAGCCACATCAGGTCCCAGGGGTTATTTATTGTAGTCACTTAGTCTGATTCATCACTGCTCTCTTCCCATCATTTAAATCGCTTTTACAGCTTTATGGAGTTTTAATTGATATATAATAAACTCTACATATTTAAAGTGGATAATTTGATAAGCTTTGACGTATGTGTACACCTATGAAAACATCACCAGAATCAAGATAATGAACTAGTTCATCACCCCAAAAGGTTTACTTGTTTTCCTTTGTACTCCTTCCCTCCTGCTCCTCCTCATCCCACCCTGGTCCCCCAGGCAAGCACTGACCTGATTTCTGTCATTGTTGATTAATTTTCTAGAATTTTATATAAATGGATGGTACTGAATGTCCTCTTTTTGGCCTGGCTTTTTTCCCCTCAATGTAATTATGTAGAGATTTATACATGTGTGTATCAATAGTGCATTCCTTTTTACTGCTGGGTAGTATTCATTACATGAATATAATATCATTTGTTCATTCATTCACCCATTGATAGACCTTTGGGTTGTATCCAGATTTTTGGCTATTACAAATGAAGCTGCTAGATGCATTTATGTACAAAGTTTTTGTGTGCAGATATGACTTTATTTCTCTAGGGTATATATATGAATCATATGGTTGCTGCCTGTTTAACTTTTTAACAAGCTGCCAAACTGTTTGCCGAAGTGGTAGTACTATTTTATATTCCCACCAGCAATGTATGAAGGCTCCAGTTCCTCCATATTTCTCACCAACACTTGGTGTGGCCAGTCTTTCTATTCTTAGTCATCCTAATAGAAGTGTAGTAGTATCTCACTGTGTTTTAAATTGCTCTTCTATAGTGAGTAATGATATTGAGCATCTTCTCACATGCTCATTTGCATATCTTTAGAAAAGTGAAGTTATCTGTTTAAATCTTTTGCCCATTAGTTTGTTTCCTTATTATTGAATTCAGAATATTTATATATTCTGGATACAAGTATTTTATCAAACATAATTTACAGATATTTTTTTCCCCAGTCTGTGGCTTGTATTTTCATTCTCTTAGCAGGATCTTTTGAAGAGCAGAAGCTTATAATTTTAACTTCCTATTTATCAATTTGTTCTTTTATGGATCATGCTTTTGATGTTGTACTCTTTCCTTTGGGAACTCCAATTACAGATACATTATGCTTCTTGAAGTTGTCCCACAGCTTACTGATCTTTTTTATCCTTTTTTTCTCTGTATGTTTCATTTTAAATAGTTACTATTGGCATGTCTTTAAGTTCACTAATATTTAAAAATGATGTCTCATTTGTTGCTAATTCTATCTAGTGTATTTTTCACTTTAGACATGGCAGTTGTTTTCATCTCTCAAAGTTCAATTTTGGTGATAGGTAGATAGATAAATAGATAGATAAATAGGCATTAGCAAAAAGAGTCGAAATGGATGACCTGAAGAATATCTAGTATGATGGGATTCAAACATGAGCTCTTTAATAGTCATCT
The DNA here is from genome assembly GCA_033961575.1 of Aselliscus stoliczkanus. Taxonomy (NCBI): domain Eukaryota; kingdom Metazoa; phylum Chordata; class Mammalia; order Chiroptera; family Hipposideridae; genus Aselliscus; species Aselliscus stoliczkanus. The sequence goes on along the minus strand of CM066730.1, from coordinate 112,052,192 downwards.
GGAGATGCCATTAAACTGTAAACATTTTGGACCACACAAAGCCAGCTTAATAGAGAGAGCTGAAGATGGCCCAGGAATCTTCATTTTAAACAGGAATCTCAAATAATTCTGTTGTAAGTGGTCTTCAGCATATTGTGGAAATACTGACCCTGCCTAACAGTTGATCAGGTGCCATGATAATACGAGAAAAAAAGTTTGTTATACTCTAAACTAACAATGAAGATTTGGCACAATTCTCAATTTGTCTCTGAACAAGTTTCTGACCATTTCTGCTGAATAAATGAATGAAAAATGAATGCCTGGGTGAATATATGAATTGATGTAAATTCTGCTTTCTGTATTCACAGTTGATGAGATTTATTTATAATAACCAGATTAATTATTGATATAAATATAATTAGTGCCATCATCCCTTATATTGATTTTCTAAAAATATATTAATTTATGTTCCAGTAATCTATTTACACTATAAAGCAACCTGGAAAATCCTTTCAAAATAGTTTAAATGCAAATTCTAGGCAATACTGGTAGCATACTCATGGATTTGGGGTTAGGAATGTAAGAAATATTGAAGCTTCCCTAGGTTTATGAATGTTTTAACATGAAAAAAAAATCACCAGTTAAAGAAAAATTTAACACCTATGGTCAGTTGTAAACAGTTACTCTTTGTGATATGTCTTATTTCCTCAAGCATTTATTTTTGATGTGTAACAAATAATACATACACAAGTGACAGAATATAAATATGTTAAAGATGTTCAGTTTAATGTGACTATTTGATGTGTAATGGCAAATAAAATCTGAGTAGAGAAACATTTCTTGGTTACAGGTAGATTTTCCTTTTCTCCACAGCTTGGAAGTGTTGATAAATTAATAATTAATTTGGTACAGCAAAAAATTCTTTCATTATTAAATCTATCTTACCAAGAAACCATTCTGTGTTCTGAGAGACTATTTGAGCCTATCAGTAAATGGGAGAGCATGGGTTTGAATTTCATAAATGGGTCTCATAAAAAGGTTGTAAATTAATTCAATACTATAAGTAAAGGCAAAGGATTTTAAATTAATAAATGCATACAGTTTACTATTGAGATGCCTAAACAGAACTCTCATTCAGAAATATGATGACTGTTTCTCTTAGATGGGGAAATTAAGGACTTTAAATTTATAGCCATCTTTCTCACACACAGGCACAGGCACACACATCAGTGCAGTGTGTAACAGGCTAAGACACACAGTGGTTGAACATGGTCCAAGCCAGATCAGGTTACCCATATATCTGAAATATCTACCATTTTTCTATGGAAGAGGCTCTCCATTGACCATGGAGAGTACTCTTTGTCCTTGCTCTCAATGCCTCAAAGCTGAGTCAATGAGTCATTTTCAAGATGAGAGAGAGAGAGAGAGAGAGAAACTTAATTCCCAATCACTTTTTTTTCCAGCAACAATTCTCTCCATGAGACACATCTTTCCAATTGGGTTACTGGATAACCTCTTTATAAATATGTGGTTTTACAAATAAGTCTTCCTCTATTTTTCATCCGACCCCCCACTTTCTTCATTTGACAAACTTTTCATCCTTAAAGAATTACCTTCTCTTCCTTGTTAAAGGCTACTTTCTCTAGCCTTCCCAGGCAGATAATGGCTCCTTTTCTGTTATTATTGATGTTATGTTTGTATCCCCTCTATTCTGGGTACCCCTTACTGAAAAGACTTATTACTCTCCATCTCTGGATTCACAGCACCTCGCACAGGGCCAAGCATGCACACGCAAATGTGCGTGCATGTGCACACACACACACACACACACACTATAAATGGTGCTAAGATAAAGTATATTCATACATACACATATAATACATGTGTGTGTGAATGTGTGTGTACACATATAACCATCAGTTCCAGATAGAGCAAGGACTTAAAAATGAAACATATTACCTTAACATTTTTGGAAGAAAATATAAGAACACAAACATATTCATTCACATCATAAAATGAGTTGGGAGTGGTTCCCTTTTTTTATTATTCACTGAACAATTCATGCAAGATTGGAATCACCTGTTCCTGGAACATCTGGTAGAACTCACCTGAAAATCCTCTTGAGCTTACAGCTTTGTAGGGAAAATGTTGGGTATCGATTTAACTTTTATAGGATCATTTGGGTTTCCTCTCTCTTTTTTAGAAAGTTACAGTAATTTGTATTTTTCTAGGAATTTGTGCATTTTACCTAAGCTTTCAAATGTATTATTAAATTTTTTCATAATATTCCTTATTAGTTTTTAAATCTCTGCTGTCTCTTATTTATGCTCCATTTCCATTCTTCTTATAATTATTATTTTTAACTTTTTATTATTACTAATAATAGTTACAGATGTACAAAACAATGCAATAGTTATCTTTTTCACCCCTTACAAAGTGACTACTCCTTCCCTCCTCCCCTCGCCACCCACCCCCAATATCATACATATCTATTACAATTCCATTGACTCCATCCCCACACTATATTCCATATCCCATGACTATATATGTGTTAAATTATAGTTGACATATAATATTATTCAGTGGCAGCTTCAGAGGTACAGTGCAGTGGTCAGGCCACCTCACTGTCCATGAAATGGTCTCCCTAACAAGACATGAGTCCCTCTGATCCCCTAAGAAAAATATTTACAACCTTATTGATTATATTCCCTAAACTGTCTCTTCTGTCTCTGCAGTAGTATTGTAGTTATCAGTTTGTGTTGCCTGGTCCCTTCCCCTTCTCCCTCATGCACATCCCCGTCCCATCTAGCCCTCATCAATTTTTTCTTTGTGTCTCTAAGACTATTTCTGTTAACATTGCTCGTTTATTCAGTTCTTTAGATTCCACATATAAGTGAGAACATATAGTATTTGTCTTTCTCTGACTGACTTATTTCACTTAACAGAATGTTCTCTAGGTCCATCCATATAGTTGCAAATGGTATGATTTCTTTCTTCTTTATAGCTGCATAATACTCCATTGTATAAATGTACAACAGTTTCTTAATCGAGTCGTCTCCCGATAGGCATTTTGATTGTTTCCAAGTCTTGGCTATTGTAAATAGCACTGCAATAAACATAGGGGTACATATATTTTTTCAAATTAGTGTCTTGGGTTTTTCAGGATAAATGCCTACGAGTGGAATTGCTGGGTCAAAAGGTAGTTCCATTTCCAGTTTTCTGAGATACCTCTGTACTGACTTCCATAGTAGCTGCACCAATCTGCAATCCCACCAACAGTGCACCAGGGTTCCCTTTTCCCCACAGCCCTGCCAGCACTTGTTTGTTCATTTATTGATGATAGCCATTCTGACTGGAGTGAGGTGGTATCCCATTGTGGTTTTTATTTGCATTTCCCTAATGATCAGTGAGGTTGAACATTTTTTCATATGCCTGTTGGCCATCTGTGTGTCCTCTTTAGAGAAATGTCTCTTCATTTCCTCTGCCCATTTTTTAACTGGGTTGTTTGTGTTTTTTGATGTTGAGTTGCATGAGTGTTTTATAAATTTTAGATATTAACCCGTTATTGATATAGCATTCACAAATATCTTTTCCCATTCTGTAGGCTTCCTTTTCGTTTTATTGATGGTTTCCTTTGTTGTGAAAAAACTTTTAAGTTTGATATAATCCCATATGGTCATTTTGTCTTTTACTTCCCTTGCCTGTGGGGATGTATCAGTAAAAATATTGCTCAGGGTAATGTCTGCAAATGTACTCCCTATATTTTCTTCTAGGAGTTTTATGGTTTCAGGTCTTACACTTAAGTCTTTAATCCATTTTGAATTTGTTCTTGTATAAGGCGTAAGGAGGTGGTCCAGTTTCATTTTTTTGCATGTGTCAGTCCAATTTTCCCAGCACAATTTATTAAATAGACTATCTTTACCCCACTGTAAATTCTTGCTTCCATTGTCATAGATTAACTGTCCATATATAGATGGATTTATTTCTGGGGTCTCTGTTCTGTTCCACTGGTCTATGTGCCTGTTTTTATGCCAGTACCATACTGTTTTGAATACTGTAGCCTTGTAGTATGTTTCGATGTCTGGTAGCGTGATACCCCCAACTTTGTTCTTATTTCTCAGGATTGCCGAGGCTATTCGGGGTCTTTTATGGTTCCATATAAATTTTAGGATTATATTTTCTATTTCTGTGAAAAATGCCCTTGGTAGTTTGATAGAAATTGTATATTGAATCTATATATTGCTTTAGGCAGTATGGACATTTTAACTACATTAATTCTTCCTATCCATGAGCATGGTAGGTGTTTCCATGTATTTGTATCTTCTTTTATGTCTTTCTTCAGTGTCTTATAATTTTCTGAGTACAGATCTTTTACTTCTTTGGTTAAATTTATTCCTAGGTATTCTATAGTTCTTGAAGCAATTGTAAATGGGACAGTTTTCTTAATTTCTCCTTCCATTAGTTTATTATTTGTATATGCAAATGCAACTGATTTCTGAACATTGATTTTGTATCCTGCTACTTGACTGAATTCATCTATCAGTTCCAATAGTTTTTTGATGGAGGCTTTGGGGTTCTCTCTATATAATATCATGTCATCTGCATATAATGACAATTTTACTTCTTCTTGCCAATTTTGATGCCTTTATTTCTTTTTCTTGTCTGATTGCTGTGGCTAGAACTTCCAGAACTATGTTGAATAAAAGAGGAGAAAGTGGACAGCCTTGTCTTGTTCCTGATCGTAAGGGGAATGTTTTTAGCTTTTCCTCATTGAGTATGACGTTAGCTGTAGGTTTATCATATATGGCCTTTATTATGTTGACATATGATTCTTGTATTCCCACTTTGCTAAGGGTTTTTAGCATAAATGGCTGTTGGGTTTTGTCAAATGCTTTTTCTGCATCTATTGATATGACCATATGATTTTTATTCTTCATTTTGTTGATGTGGTGTATCACACTAATTGATTTATGGATGTTGAACCAGCCTTGCATACGAGGGATGAAACCCACTTGATCATGATGTATGATATTCTTAATATATTACTGAATTCCATTTGCTAATATTTTATTGAGAATTTTTGCTCTATGTTCATCAGTGATATTGGCCTATAGTTTTCATTTTTTGTGCTGTCTTTATCTGGTTTTGGAATCAGGGTGATAGTGGCTTTATAGAAAGAATTTGGGAGCCTTCCCTCCTTCTGGAGTTTTTGGAATAGTTTGAGAAGAATAGGTGATAGTTCTTTTTTGAATGTTTGATAAAATTCACTTGTGAAGCCATCTGGTCCAGGGCTTCTGTTTGTTGGGAGCTTGTCGATTACTGATTTAATTTCCCTGGTAGTAATCAGACTATTTAGATTTTCCGTTTCTTCTCGAGTTAGCTTTGGAAGGTTGTATGCTTCTAGAAAATTGTCCATTTCTTCCAGATTGTCAAATTTGTTGGCATATAGTTGCTCATAGTAATTTCTTAAAATTTTTTGTGTTTCTGTGATGTCTGTAGTCATTTCACCTCTTTCATTCCTGATTTTACTAATTTGAGTCCTTTCTCTCTCTTTTTTTTTTTTTTTTTTTTTTGATGAGCCTGGCTAGAGGTTTGTCAATTTTGTTTATCTTCTCAAGAAACCAGCTCTTGGTTTCATTGATCTTTTGTATTGTTTTTCTGTCCTCTATATCATTTATTTCTGTTCTAGTTTTTCCTTGTAGTTCCCTTTGGCTTCTTTTGCTGTTCTTTTTCCAGTTCCCTAAGGTATATGGATAACCTGTTGATTTGAGATTTTTCTTCCTTTTTTAGGTAGGCCTGCAGTGCTATGAACTTCCCTCTTAGAACTGTTTTCGCTGCATCCCAGAGATTTTGGGTCGTGGTGTTTTCATTTTCGTTTGTCTCGAGGTATCTTTTGATTTCCTCCTTGATCTCATTTGTGACCCACTCGTTATTTAGTAGCATGTTATTTAGCCTCCATTTGTTTGTCAGCTTCCCAGATTTCTTCTTATAATTGATTTCTAGTTTCATAGCATTGTGGTAAGAGAAGGCACTTGAAATGATTTCAATCTTAAATTTATTAAGACTTGTTTTGTGGCTTAACATGTGGTCTATCTTAGAAAATATTCCATGTGCACTTGAAAAGAATGTATATTCTGTAGCTTTGGGTGAAATGCTCTGAATATATCAATTAAATCCAGCTGGTCTAATGTGTCATTTAAGGTCGCTGTTTCCACATTGATTTTCTGTCTGGAGGGTCTGTCCATTGGTGACAGCGGGGTGTTGAAGTCCCCTACTATGATAGTGTTACTGTTGATCTCCGTCTTTATGTCCAACTACATCTGTTTTATATATTTAGGAGCTCCTATGTTAGGTGCATAGATGTTTACTAGGATTATGTCCTCTTGTTGGATTGATCCCTTTATTATTATGAAATGTCCTTCCTATTATTATTTTATTTGGGCCTTTTTTCTTTGTATTTTTCCTTCAATCTTCTTGGTAGTTGATTGAATTTATTACTCCTGTTAAAAGAAACAATTTTTTATGTCTGATATGCTCAACTATTGCTTTGCTTTCTATTTCGTTAATTCCTGATTTTACTTTTGTCACCTTTTTAATATTTTACTTTGGTTTATTTTATTTTTTTCCTAAACACTTGTTGGTGGCTTTGTTATTTTTCAACCATTTTTAAAAAATGTTTTAATTTTACCCCAAGTATCATGTTAGCTGGGTAGCACTAATTTTAAAATGTAGCATTTTAAAAACTGTTAAATATCATCTGATTTCCTTTCGTGAGTATCTTCTTTCACTCATAAGTTAAATAGAAGTGTGATTTTTAATTTTCAGGAATTTGTATTATCTCTGACAATATCTGACCTAATTGTGTTGTATTTATGTAGGCTGTATGATGCCAGCTTTATTTTATTTGCTGAGATTCACATTAAGTTTGCCAATTTTTTCAAAAGTTTACAGTGTTTTTGAAAAGAATATGCAGTCTCCACCTGTTGGAAGCAATGTTTTATATATGTGATTAAAATTCTTGCTTATGTTGTTTAAATACTCATATCATTATTGATTTATTGACTGAACTATCAATGGTGACAAAACCACCCACCAAGATGACAGATTTATTAATTTCTTCTTTTAGTTCTATTAATTTTTACTTTACCAATCCTTTTTTGTTTTGTTTTTTGTTTTTTTTTTTGAGGGCAGTGTCACTGGCCCTCATATGTGGGACCCGAACCAGGGCCGCTGGCTTCCCAAGCCAGCGCTTAACCACGGCGCCACTCGGCTGGCCCTAATTTTTACTTTCAATATTTTGAAGCTGCCTTATTATTGCACAGAAATTAGAATTGTATCTTCCTGGAAAATCTAAACTTTGAACAGTATATGTAATTATCATTCTTATCTCTTGTATGCTATTGCCTTAAAGTCTGTTTTGTCTGGTATTAACATAGGTACATCAACTTTCTTCTGGTTATTATATCTTAATTTATTTTTAAAAGCTTTCTAATTTTTTTTTTTTATGTTATAATGTGTTCCCTGTAGATAGCACTCATATGCAGTTGGATTTGAAGGTTTTAGCTAGTCTGATAAGTTTAAACTTACAATTATAATCTATTTACATATATCATGATTACTCATATATTTGGATTTGTTTTACCACCTTATTTTGTCATATTTTTTGTTTGGCTCTTATTTTTTAAAATTCTCCATTTCTTCCCTCCACCCCAGTCATTTGGATTGAGATTTCCCCCCTTGTTTAATTTTTCCCTCTATTAATTTGGAAGTTATATATTTTATTGTTGTTTTTCTGGTCGTTATCCTAAAATTTTAATATGCTTACATAGCTTAACAAATTATAATTTCAATCAGCAGTTTTATCTTTGTCCTAAGCAATATAAAGAACTTAGAATTTTTATACTCCTATCATTTCCATCCCCCATTTATAGGCTACTGTTGTCTAGTAGTTTTGTTCAATTTTATTTAACTCCCTAAATTAGACATGCTATTGTTTTATATATTGTTAACCTTTTGAATGTTCCCACCACTGCTTCTTGCATTCCAGACTTTCCTTCTGGAACAGTTTTCCTCCTTCCCAAAGTACAGCCTTTGCAAATTCCTATAGTGAGGACCTGTTGATAGTACACTTTCCGGTTCTTGTTGTCTCCTACCTCCTAACACAGCAACTGGATTCCTGGGGTGGGGGGATGGGGTGGGAGAGGAGGTGGGGCTGTGGGGGTGGCGGTAGGGAAAGGGCTGAACGGAGGGGAAACTTGACAGCTCAGAGTTCTTCCATCACTGCTGTAGGTGGCTGGCCCCAGGAGCCCTGGCTTGTGTGAGGAGCCTCTTGTCCCGAAGACAGTGACAAGGTCCTTTAGAGAGAAAGGTTTTATTAGCTTGGCCAAATCTCTCTAGAGCAGGGTTTCTCAACCTCGACTCTATTGATCTGTTACATTTTGGACCAAATAATTCTTCATTGCGGTGAGCTTGCCTATACATTGTAGGATGTTTAGCAGCATCTTTGGCCTCCATCCACTAAATACCTCCCATGTGTGATAACCAAAAATGTCTGCAGATATTGACTAATGTCTTCTGGGGAGCAAAATGGTCTATGGTTGAGAACCACTCCTTTAGGACTATATTAGGTAGGCAAGATCAGGTGACATCCTTTACTGTCTCTCCTAAATCAGTTGAGGATCTGTATATTTTCTTATTTGTAACCAAGCTAATACCATCTGCATCAAAGAAATTAAACTTAGATTTTAAATATATTCATATACATTATATATATATATATATACCTATATAGTATATACAGAGAGAGAGATAGGGGGAGAGAGAGAGAGTCAGATTTTCAAGGGTTTACCAAAAGTAACATAGATGAGAAGAAAGAGGACCAGGTACACTATGTACACAGATACCTTAAGTGAAAGGTAAGAATTGTGATGAATTGAGAGTTTGTACCCCTCTAATGATAATATATCCTGCTTTTCTATAACTTATTTTGGCCTTGTAAGAATTGAATTTGAGTCTAATGTTGCTACAAGATCCTCGTGTGTGTGTGTGTGTGTGTGTGTGTGTGTGTGTGTGTGGAAGAGAGAGAAAGATATGCATCTGAAATGTTTCTGTTTTTAAATATAAATTTATGATTTATCAAAACACAGAGAAAAACCCCACATGTCTGGGTCATGGGTGGGCTGTAGGCCTCCATATTGCAACCTCTGACTTTCACAAGGCACATAGTTGTTGCTCAATAAAGGTTGGTTCACAAGTGTAGCTGCTGTATTCCGGAGGCCATGGTCACCCACTTGGTTTGGGTCCAGCAGCTTCCCTAGGTATCTTGTTGTTCCTTCAGGTGCTGGGGCAAATTTAACTCAAACAATGTTCTTGGGTTCTACCTGCATTACCATCGCCTCTTTTTGTGTAGAGAAATAGTTTCTTTACTGAAGCTCAGTCAGTGTTTAATTGATCTTTAGATCACTCGATACGCATACCCTTTAGGTACTGCCTAAGGAAAGATTAATTTTCAGCCCCAGGAAAGATTTAAAATGGGAAATTCCGGGTCATGCTAATGTAACTAAGGCTTTACCTTAGAAGTAGCAAATCTGGAGAATTAAAAATGAACCCTATTTTGGCAAAAGAAGCACAATGGTACTGTTTCTAAGTAGTCGAAATTTTTCTAACAAAGAGGAAGAAGTCCAAATGTATTATTTAAGATGGAACAATACAAATTGTAAGGTAGAGCAGAAAGTTGGAGGTGGTACTGAAGAGGAGTATGGATGTTACAAAAAGAAATTAGGACTCCACCCTGCAAAAGGAAGCCATATAATTATGCATGTTGGACTGAGATTGAGAAAAACAATATGAGAAAGGGGAAGGAAACAAGCACTTAGTGAGTAAGTGCCTGTTACTATACCATAGGCACAGTGCTAGGTGCTCCAACTACATGAGCTTTTAATGCTAAATGCTTGTACAAGTTATTATGTACTTGCACCCACCTGCAAGTACAAGTTATTAGCTCTGTTTTCAAGGTATCTCAGAAAGGGTAAGCAACTTGTCTGTGATCACACAGGTAGCAGTTGGCAGAGCGGCAAGGTTAAAGCACAGAAGTATTCACAACAGAGCAAAACCTTGCCCGAAAATAGAGGGGGAGCAGCCCCTGCTAGTCCTTACCCTGGGAGTAGCCCGCTGTGCTCTCTCCCACTACCCTGAAATTGTAGGCCAAATGTTGTGTGTATGAGCTCCATCATTGTTCTGGGAAGAGTTTGATTTCAATTAGATTTTAAAAAATAAAAAAGAAAAGAAAAGAAAAGAAACCTTGAGGCCGCTTCCCTAAAGATATGTGGAGTTTTAGTCCAATAGTCTGTCTCCACAGTTCTGTAATGGGACAGAAAAATATGCTACAGATTTCCTCGGAAATTCAAAAAGGAATTGTTGCTCACTCACTCACAAGTACTTTCCAAAGCCTAAGTCAGGACAAGTTAATAGCAAATTGTTTTCTTTCCTTGAGCCAAATACATGAAGTGAGAAGCCACAAAGGATTTGAGCTAAATAGGAGGGAAGAGATTTAGGCTCTTGTATAGTTTGTGAATTCTTGGAATTGTGTTCTTGGATAATACAATTTGCCTCTATTACTTTTTTTTCTTTTTTTTAAAGATTTTATTGGGGAATTTGGGGAGGGGAACAAACAAGTTGCTATTCTTTTTGTTCTTCAGTCTAGTTGTGGAGGACGTCGCTTCACTGGCCCATGTTGGTATTGTGATCATTGCGCTTTTCCTGGGTGAGGCAGTCACTCGCCAGCCATTGGAGGGCTGCTCATGGCAGCTCAGGGCAGGCAGCTCACAAAAGCTCACCAGCTGCTGGCCAGCCTCACTGCAGCCTACCCTGTCGCCTACGACTCACGGCAGCTCAGCTCCAAGTGGAGCTATTGTTCACCTCCTTAGCTGTAGAGGGCACAGCATCACTGTCCCTCATATATGGGATCTGAACCGGGGCCCTGCTGCAGAGCTGGCGTCCCAAGCCAACTCCTAACCAACATGCCACTCAGCTGGCCCTATTACCTATCTTTTAATTGCCCTTGTGAATGATAACTACTGGTTTATCTAACTTAAAGCAAAATAGAGTAGTAGAATTTCAGTGACAGTGCCTTTTCTAAGTACCTGGCCCACCCACTTCATAGAAAAGGGTGGGGTCACTTCCGAGGGCCAATGAGACCATAACCCAGGTTTCCTAACCTGTGTACAAAGCTATTTCTATGACACCATGTTGTGTCCCATGTCAACACTGGAAAGATGTTTAAGTGAAATTTCAGCTTTATTCATTCATGCCTTCAGCCATCAAGCCCCCACTACTGAAGGGGGCTTGAGTTTTTTTGTCCCAGGTGAACTGAAAGAAATGTATTGCACATGTATCACGTGCCAAAACTGTTCTAATTAAAATTTAGAACTCAGCTTCATGGAACCTGTTTTGTTCCAGTGGGTCACTACCCGCTAACAACCTCACAAGAGGTTTCTGTTATTATTCATTGAGTACCTACTGAATCCAGAAACACAAAGAGGTGAAAAGAAAGATTTAAAAAAAAAAATGCAAGTCACAGTCCCTGCCCACAAGGAACATAAAATTAACTATGGAAAGAACTACATGTAGGAAGATAGATTGTACAACTATTTATTCATGACCTAACCAAAATGGGAGTTGGTCCAAACATCACATAGGACCACCCTCCAAATCAGTGCCAAGAGAGGAATTCCACGCAACTCTGTTCTGTGTTACAGGTCAGTCATGAAGCCAGCTGCTTAATTCTGAAAAAGGTGAACTTTAAGAACAGCTTTCTTGCATGTCCCAGGATGGCATTTAAAAATGATCCCTTCGGAGTAAAATATTTCATGCAAATGGTACTGAGAAAAAAGCTGGAGTAGCGATACTTATATCAGATAAAATGGACTTTCAGTTGAAGAATATAACAAAGGACAAAGAAGGACACTTCATAGTAATGAAGGGATCGATCTAACAAGAGGACATAACCCTAGTAAACATCTATGCACCTAACATAGGAGCCCCTAAATATATAAAACAGATATTGTCAGACATAAGACAGAGATCAACAGTAACACTATCATAGTAGGGGACTTCAACACCCCGCTGTCACTAATGGACAGATCCTCCAGACAGAAAATCAATGTGGAAACGGCGACCTTAAATGACACATTAGACCAGCTGGATTTAACAGACATTTTCAGAGCATTTCATCCCAAAGCTACAGAATATACGTTCTTTTCAAGTGCACATGGAACATTTTCTAAGATAGACCACATGTTAGGCCACAAAACAAGTCTCAATAAATTTAAGAAGATTGAAATTATTTCAACTGTATTCTCTGACCACAATGCTATGAAACTAGAAATCAATTATAAGAAGAAATCCGGGAAGCTGACAAATAAATGGAGGCTAAACAATATGCTATTAAATAGTGAGTGGGTCACAAATGAGATCAAGGAGGAAATCAAAAGATATCTCGAGACAAACGAAAATGAAAACACCACGACCCAAAATCTCTGGGATGCTGCGAAAGCAGTCCTAAGAGGGAAGTTTATAGCAGTGCAGGCCTACCTAAAGAAGGAAGAAAAATCTCAAATCAACAGGTTATCCTTACACCTAAGGGAACTGGAAAAAGAACAGCAAAAGAGGCCCAAGGGGAGTACAAGAAAGGAGATAATAAAGACCAGAGCAGAAATAAACAATATAGAGAACAGAAAAACAATTCAAAAGATCAATGAAACCAAGAGCTGGTTTCTTGAGAAGATAAACAAAATTGACAAACCTCTAGCCAGGCTCATAAAAAAAAAAAAAAAAAAAGAGAGAGGACTCAAATTAGCAAAATCAGGAATGAAAGAGGGGAAATGACTACAGACATTACAGAAATACAAAAAATTCTAAGAAATTACTATGAGCAACTATATGCCAACAAATTTGACAATCTGGAAGAAATGGATAATTTTCTAGAAGCATACAACCTTCCAAAGCTAACACAAGAAGAAACAGAAAATCTAAATACCCTGATTACTACCAAGGAAATTGAATCAGTAATTGACAAGCTCCCGAAAAACAAAAGCCCTGGACCAGACGGCTTCACAAATGAATTTTATCAAACATTCAATAAAGAACTATCACCTATTCTTCTCAAACTATTCCAAAAAATCCAGAAGGAGGCAAGGCTCCCAAACTCTTTTTATGAAGCCACTATCACCCTGATTCCAAAACCAGATAAAGACATCACAAAAAAGGAAAACTACAGGCCAATCTCCCTGATGAATATAGATGCAAAAATTCTCAATAAAATATTAGCAAACAGAATTCGCAATATATTAAGAAGATCATAATCATGATCAAGTGGGATTCATCCCTAGTGCGCAAGGCTGGTTCAATATCCGTAAATCAATTAATGTGATACACCACATCAACAAAATGAAGGATAAAGATCACATGGTCATTTCAATAGATGCCGAAAAAGCATTTGACAAAATCCAACAGCGATTTATGTTAAAAACCCTTAGCAAAGTGGGAATACAGGGATCATATCTCAACATAATAAAAGCCATATATGATAAACCTACAGCTAACATCATACTCAATGGGGAAAAGCTAAAACCATTCCCCTTAAGACCAGGAACAAGACAAGGCTGTCCACTTTCTCCTCTTTTATTCAACATAGTGCTGGAAGTTCTAGCCACAGCAATCAGACAACAAAAAGAAATAAAAGGCATCCAAATTGGCAAGGAAGAAGTAAAATTGTCATTATATGCAGATGACATAATACTGTATATAGAGAACCCCAAAGACTCCATCAAAAAACTATTGGAACTGATAGACGAATTCAGTAAAGTAGCAGGATATAAAATCAATGTTCAGAAATCAGTGGCATTTGCATATACCAATAATAAACTAATGGAAAGAGAAATTAAGAGAACTGTCCCATTTACAACTGCGTCAAGAACTATAAAATACCTAGGAATAAATTTAACCAAAGAAGTGAAAGATCTGTACTCAGAAAATTATAAGACACTGAAGAAAGAAATCATAGAAGATACAAATAAATGGAAACACCTACCATGCTCATGGATAGGAAGAATTAATATAGTTAAAATGTCCATACTGCCTAAAGCAATATATAGATTCAATGCAATTCCTATCAAACTACCAAGGGCATTTTTCACAGAAATAGAAAATATAATCCTAAAATTTATATGGAACCATAAAAGACCCAGAATAGCCTCGGCAATTCTGAGAAATAAGAACAAAGTCGGGGGGATCACGCTACCAGACATCAAAACCTACTACAAGGCCACAGTAATCAAGACAGTTTGGTATTGGCATAAAAACAGGCACATCGATCAGTGGAACAGAACAGAGAGCCCAGAAATAAATCCAGGCATTTACGGACAGTTAATCTATGACAAGGGAAGCAAGAATTTACACTGGAGTAAAGATAGTCTATTCAATAAATGGTGCTGGGAAAATTGGACTGACACATGCAAAAAAATGAAACTGGACCACCTCCTTACACCATATACAAGAACAAATTCAAAATGGATTAAAGACTTAAATGTAAGACCTGAAACCATAAAAATCCTAAAAGAAAATATAGGGAGTACATTTGCAGACATTACCCTGAGCAATATTTTTACCGATACATCCCTACGGGCAAGGGAAGTAAAAGAAAAAATGAACATATGGGATTATATCAGACTTAAAAGTTTTTTCATAACAAAGGAAACCATTAATAAAACAAAAAGGAAGCCTACTGAATGGGAGAATATATTTGCCAACGATATATCTGATAAGGGGTTAATATCCAAAATTTATAAAACACTCATGAAACTCAACACCAAAAAAACAAACAACCCAATTAAAAAATGGGAGAAGATAATGAAGAGACATTTCTCTAAAGAGGACATACAGATGGCCAACAGGTATATGAAAAAAAGTTCAACCTCACTGGTCATTAGGGAAATGCAAATAAAAACCACCATGAGATACCACCTCACTCCAGTCAGAATGGCTATCATCAATAAATCAACAAACAACAAGTGCTGGCGAGGCTGTGGGGAAAAGGGGACCCTGCTGCACTGTTGGTGGGATTGCAGATTGGTGCAGCCACTATGGAAGTCAGTATGGAGGTATCTCAAAGAAATGGAAATAGAGCTACCGTTTGACCCAGCAATTCCACTCCTAGGTGTTTATCCTGAAAAAACCAAGACACTTATTCAAAAAAAGTTATGCACCCCTATGTTCATAGCAGCACAATTTACAATAGCTAAGACTTGGAAACAACCAAAATGCCCATCAGTAGATGACTGGATTAAGAAACTGTGGTATATTTATACATTGGAGTATTACTCCGCTATAAAGAAGAATGAAATCGTACCATTTGCAATGATATGGATGGACCTAGAGACTATTATGTTAAGTGAAATAAGTCAGTCAGAGAAGGACAAATACCATATGATCTCACTCATATGTGGAATCTGAAAAACTGTATGAATGAGCAAAGTAAACAGAAACTGTTTCATAGATATAGAGGAAAAATCAGGTTTGCTAATTGGGAGGGGGATAGGGATGAGGGAGAAGGGGAAGGGATTAGACAGTAAAAATAGGCAACTACAACATTGCCACTGGGATATGAAAAAAAGTTTGGGGAATATAATTAATAATGTAAATATTCTGTGGAATGTCAGATGGTCATAGGTCTTGTTAGGGAGACCATTTCATGGATGGAGTAGAGGTTTGATCACTGCACTGTATGACTAAAGCAGAGGTTGTATACCTACTGTAATTGAATATATATAGATAGTCACGGGATGTGGATTATACTGTGGAAGAGAGTCAGAGGAAGAGTAATAGATATATATGATATGGGGGTGGAGTGGGGTGGCGAATTGGGGGTGGGGGGTTGTCACTTTGAGGGGTAAAATGTATAAGTATTGCACTGTGTTGTACACCTGAAACTAATTAAAAAAAAATGATCGCTTCTACTATCCCATTCTGTATGCCCAGAATATGGTAGGTGACTTTGACCTTGTTGTTTGCACAGGATTTAAAAACATCTTACCCTACATCAGAATGAACCAGGGGGCTGCTTATTGCCCACACTCAGCCTCTACCTCCTTAGACTCTTCCATGCCCTTTACCAGGGCACAGGACAGCCTACTTCACTAGACAGTAAGCTCCTCTGAGGGCAGGGACTTTGTCTTGGCATCCCAGCACAGTGCTTGGAACATTAGGAAGCCCCACTCCTCTTTAGCACACAGAATCAAACCGTAAATGCTAAAGGAACAAGTAGAATAAGAAAGGAAACATACAGAAAAGATCATATTATTTTTCAAATACAGAAACTGAGGTGTAGAGAGATAAAATACTAGTCCAAAGTTGCATGATAATAGAACAGATAAAATGCCCAAGTCTATAAAACTAAGTCTTAATAGAACAGATAAAATGCCCAAGTCTATAAAACTAAGTCTGTACACTCAAATTGGAATGTTTCTGATCTACACAGCAAACCAGCTAAACTTTGGCTTTAGGGTAAAAGTTTGCCTTTTGAGTTTTGAAATAGACACTAACTATAAATATATAGTTCTTGATGAGAAAAAGAATGAGACAAAATAACTGATGAACACAGTGTCCTGGAGTAATAATCAAGTGTGTGTCGATTTCAGCTCTTCCAATGACAGTCCAATCAATGAATCTGTCTTGCCAGACAATTACTTGCTGTATCCTTAGTCCATAAAGTGATCAATAAAGTCAAATGTCCAGTTTAATATTTTACATTTAATGATTATACAATAGCAGGCAGCAGAATATATGTTGAAGAAGATTAATGGAAGGATTAGACATGGTGCTAATACTTTTTTCCTTTTAATTAATGAAGCCTTAATGAAAAATTCAAAATACGCTGAATTGAAGCCTTTCTCTCTTAGCACGCTTGCTAAGCAGCTAAAATTATGTTCAGAGATTTGGTTATTGAGTTTCTAATTATCTAGCAATTCAAAGGCTTCATGAAATGCTTTAAGAGTCTCCCCCATCATTCTGGCTTGGGAACTGGCGTGGTGGGCCCAAGTGGCTGTGTTTTTCAGTGGGAGACAAGGTTCATTTCCCTTAAACCTTGGGAGAAAAAGGAGCCTCGTGTGGGGCCCCCAGCCCTGGCTGTGCTGTTGGGCAGGTGGTGATACTCTCAGGGGAACTGTGTGCTGATCATTCGTGCGGTCAAGTTCCTCTGAGCCCTGCCTGTCCTTGCTCACCTGCCATGAACTTGGCTTCACTAAAAATTCACCACAAATCCATTTTGTCAGTTTCCATTATTTCATTGTTCACCAAGGAGTAGCCCAGACAGGTTTTGAATAATTCATGATGGCAGTGGTGTTGATCCTATTAAGAAAAATCTAAAGCCCCAGAAGGTGTCAGTCTGTGAGTCAGTCCCCAGGTATTGGAGTGCCTGCTTAGCACATGTGACTGGGCAGGGTAGGTTTACATGCCTGTGTTACTAGGAGACCCACCTCTTTCACTGGTCTCTGTATGAGCCACTTACATGTCAGTGGGGATCATGGGGAAGAGTTGCCAGGTTTGACCTTAATGTAACATACATAGACTTGGAAAGATAAGAATTTTATGGGAAAAGTTAATTGGCAAATGCTGAGCAGAATCAGATTCGGAGTCTCTCTGTGTCAGGATGTAGGTAAAACCAGGAAAAGATGCATAAATAAGAAAATATATTATATTGTTATATATGATATATGCATGTGTCTGTGTTAGACAGAGTGTTGCTGCCAGGCAATCCAGAATAGAAAAGAATTATACCTATGGCCAAGAATGTACACATCGTGAATAGGCGAGCCATGAGTTACTCTATCAAAAGCAGATGTCTGATTTTTGGATAAAAGATGTAGGCTGCAGTGCTCCCAGAGAGCCAGCATTCTATGGTTTTGTCTTGGTTAAAGCAAAAAAGGCCAGAACAGAAAGGCAGGAAGCAGGGGCGGCTGGCTGGCTGCACAGGGAGAATGTGAGGGCAGCAGCACAGTGTCTGAGGCACCGCAGGCCGAGCCCTGGCCATTAGCCAACAGCTCCAGATCTCATCTCGCCGGGCGCTCAGAAGGGAGTAGGCACAGCAGGGAGTGGAGCTCTACACCCAAGGGACTGGTGTATAACTAATGTGCCAGTGTGTTCAGCTACAGTGAGACTCCCAAGTGCCAGGTTCCTGGACCACACAGGCCTATGGGCAGATTCACCTCCTGGTGGAAAGCTCACCTGAGGGACCAACTAACATCAGAGGGCTGTGTGGTGAAAGTCAACAAGTGGGACTATAGCAACTAAAAAGCTTCTGCACAGCAAAGGAAATCATCAACAAAATGATAAGGCAACCTACAGATTGCGAGACAATAATTGCGAACCATATAACTAACTGATGGTGGGGGGCGGGGATTACTATCTAAAGTATAGAAGAAACTCATACCACTCAGTAGCAAACAAAGACAAATAATCCAATTTTTAAAAAGGGCAAAGGACCTGCATAGACATTTTTTTTTTAAAGACACATTCAAATGGCTGACAGGTATATGAAAAAGTTGTTAACATCACTAATCAGGGAAATGCAAATCAAAACCATGAGACAGCGGGGACCAGATGGACTCATGTCTTGTTAGGGAGACCACTTCATGGATGGTGTAGAGGCCTGACCACTGAATAATATTAGATGTTAACTATAATTTAACACATATATAGTCATGGGATGTGGAGTATAGTGTGGGGATGGAGTCAATGGAATTGTAATAGATATGTGTGATATCGGGGGTGGGGGGAGGGGGAGTCACTTTGTAAGGGGTGAAATGGATAACTATTGCATTGTTTTGTACATCTGTAACTAATAATAATAATAATAAAACAAAAACAAACAAACAAAAACTATGAGACAGTACCTCACACCTGTTAGGATGGCTATAAACAAAATAAGTAAATGAATAAAAGGTAACAAATGTTGGGAGGATATAGACACAGGGGAACTCTTGTACACTATTGGTGGAAATGTAAAGTGGTACAGCCATTATAGAAAATAGTATAAAGGTTTCTAAAAAGCTAAAATAGAACTACACATGGTCCAGCAATCTCTCTTCTGGGTATATACTTAAAAGGAATGAAATTAGTATCTCAAAGAACTGTCTGGACTCTCATGTTCATTGCAGCATTATTCACAATAGCCAAGATATGGGAACAACTTAAGTGTTTGTTGATGGATGAATGGACAAAGAAATTGTGATACATATGGTGAAATAGTATTCAGCTTTAAAAAACAAGGAGATCCTACCATTTGTGACAACATGGAAGAACCTGGAGGATATTATGCGAAGTGAGGTAGGTCAGACACAGAAAAAAACTGATCTTACTTATATGTGGAATCTAAAAATGACTTCATAGAAGAAGAGTAGAACCATGATTACTAGGGGCAAGGAGGTGGAGGAAATGGGGAGTTGATAATCTAAGGGTACAAAGTTGCAGTTATGAATAAGATAGGATGACTAAGTCTAGAGATCTAATGTATTGCATGATAATTATAGTTAATAATACTGTATTGAATACCAGAAATGTGCTATGAGAATAGATTTCAGATGCTTTCATCATACACAAAAAATGATAACTGTATGAGGAGATATGTCAATTATCTTGATTCTGGTAATCATTTCACTATGTATATGTACATCAAATCATCATGTTGTACACCTTAAATACATACAAGTTTTACTAAAAAAAATAAAGGAGGAACATAGTGGGGAAAAAAGCTGTGTGGTGAGCATAGATTGAGAGCAAAGAGAGTGGGATAGTTTTAAGGAGCAGTTCACCAAGGCTCTGGGAAAGCCTGAAAACGTATCCCAGTTTTAACCAAGTGCATTCAGGTATATATTTTTTCCCTCCATGCCATGTCTAGATAGCGCTGAATAAATACTAATAAACTGAACCAAATTTTTCCCATTTTTTTCCATTTTTTATTGTGGTAAAATACACAGAACATAAAATTTACCAGCTTAACCATTTTTAAGTGGCTCAGTAGTGTTAAGTACATTCATATTGTTGTACAGCCATCACCGCCCTCTCCAGAACTCTTCATCTTGCAAAACTGAAACTCTGTTCTCATTCCACTGTCAGCATTTTGTAGTTTTCAGCATATTGTACATATTTGACTACACCTAGGTATTCATTTTTCAGTGATTATAAATGGTGTTGTATTTTTAATTTTGCTGCCCATATGTTCATTGCTAGTATGATAGTATGTAGAAGTGCAATTGATTTTTGTATGCTTATTTTGTACCTGAAATTGATGATCTTATTAGTTCTAGTAGGTTTTTTTTGTGTGTGTATTCTTTGAGATTTTCTATAAAGACAATAAAATTAACTGCAAATAAGGACAATTTTATTTCTTCCTTTCTAATATAATGCTTCTTATTTCCTTTTCTTGCCTTATTGCACTGGTCAGAACTTCTAGCACTACATTAAAGTAGAGCAGTGAGGTAAACATCCTTACCTTGTTCCTGATCTTAGGGAAAAAGAACACAGTCTTTCGTCATTAACAATAATATTAGCTGTAGGTTTTTTATTAGAAGCTGTTCGCAAGTTGAGGAAATTCTCCAGTATTCTTTTTTAGTTTTTGTCTATTTTTTACTATTAAATGGTGTGGAATTTTGCCAAATGCTTTTCCTGCATTAGTTCATATTATAATGTGACTTTTAAAAAATGCCTGTTAATGTAGTAGATTATATTAAAAGAATTTTCCATATGAACGAGCCTTGCATCCCTAGAATAAGCTCCACTGGTCATGGTTTATAATGTTTTTTATACATTGCTGAATTTTATTTGCTAATATTTTGTTAAGAAAATTTTAGTTTATATTCATAAAGGATATTTGTCTATTGATTTCTTATTTATACTACATTTATCTGTTTTTTTATGAGGGCAACACTAGCTTCAAAAAATGATTTGGGAAGTGTTCCCTCATCTTTTATTTTATGGAAGAGATCATGAAGAATTGGTGATAATCCTCCATGAAATGTTTGGTAGAATTATCCAGTGAAACCATCCGGGCATGGAGATTCCTTTTGGGGAGTTTTTAAATTATGAATTCAATTTCCTTAATATCTACAGGGTTATTCAAATATCTATTGCATATTGGGTAAGCTGTTTGTGTTTCTGTTTGTTTTAGGAGAAATTGGTCCATTTTATCTAAATTGTAAAATTTATATCTGTAGAATTATTGCTTTATTATCATTTTGAAGTCTGCAGGGTCTGTAGTGATATCCCCTATTGCATTCCTGATACTGGTAATTTGGTCTTCAATCTCTTTTCTTCATCAGTCTTGCTAGAGGTTTGTCAATTTCATTGATCTTCTTAAAGAACCGGCTCCTTTGTCTAAGGTTCTGATCAAGATGGCAGAGTACATAAAAGCTGTGCTTGCCTCATAACCACATCAAACCACATCAAAATTACAACTAAACCATCATTGAGAATAGCCTGAAGTCTATCTGAACAAAAGTCCTATAGGACAGAAGGACATCCAGAAGAAGCCACATTGAGACTGGTAGGAGGGGTGGAGACAGAGAATGGGCTGGTCCCATACCCATGCATAGCTGTTGAGAATCAGTAGAGAAATATCTGCTTGGGAGGTTTCCCCTGTGGAGCAAGTAGTCCCGGCCCCACACCAGGTTCCCAGACAAGGGGTTGAGTGCCATGGAAAGCAGCCCATAACTTCTGGTTGTGAAAACCAGCAGAGATTGTGGCTGAGGGAGACAGAGTGTGGCTGGAGTCCCAGGCTCTCCTCCTAAAGGGTCTGTGCATGAATTTACTCGCTGACAGATTCAGTCACTCTGAGCTCCACTGCTGAGGTAGCAGCTCAAAAGGTGCCAGGGACACATGGGGAGGAACTGAATTGTATGGAGTCAGAGCAAGGACTGGAAGGGCAGCTTTCTCCCAGACAGAAGTGCTGGCAGAATCTGTTGTTATTTTGTTGAGCCTCCCCTGACAGTGGGTAGATGCAGGTAGCACCATATCTGAGTCTCCATCAATCTGGCGAACACAGCTCATTTTGCCCTGTTAACTCCCTGAGACCCTGCCCCACCCAACTTGCAGGCCCATCCAAGCCACTTCCTGTGACTTTTCCATACAAATGGCCTATTTTGCCAGACAAGAAAAAGCTAAAGGAGTTTATCACCACCAAACCAGTATTACAAAAAAGAAATGTTAAAGGAGCTTCTTGAAGAAGAAGAAGGAGGAGGAAGAGGAGGAGGAGGAGGAGGAGAAGGAGGAGGAGGAGGAGAAGGAGGAGGAGGAGGAGGAGGAGGAGGAGGAGAAGAAGAAGAAGAAGAAGAAGAAGAAGAAGAAGAAGAAGAAGAAGAAGAAGAAAAGTATGAACAATAAAATGCCAATAGCTACATATATATCAACAATTACTTTAAATGTAAATGGATTAAATGCTTCAAACAAAAGACATAGGGTGCCTGAATGGATATGAAAAAAACACCATTACATATGCTGCCTATTAGAGACTCACTTTAGACTGAAAGACACACACAGCCTGAAAGTAAAGAGATTAAAAAAGCTTTTTCATGAAAACAAAACAAAACGAAACAAAAACTTGGGGCAACAATACTTATACCACACAAAATAGACTTTAAGCACCCAGTAACCCCACTTCTGGATATTTATCCGAAGAAACCCAAAACACTACTTCAAAGGGACATGTGCATCCATATATTCACTGCAGCATTATTTACAATAGCCAAGATATGGAGACAACCTGGGTGTCCATTAATGGATGAATGGACATATATGCAATGGAATATTACTCAACCATAAACAGGTAGGAAACCATGCTATTTGCAACAACATGGATGGCCCTAGAGGTTATTGTGCTGAGTGGAATAAGTTAGACAGAGAAAGACAAATGTCATATGATTTTACTTATATGTGGAATATACAACATAGGATAAATGAACAAATAAAACAGTATTTATGAGCTTGTTTAGAGCTCATAGATACAGAGAGCATTTTGATGGTTGCCAGATTTGGCGGGGGTCGTTTGGAAGGTTGTGTGAAGGCAGGAGGGGCTTAAGAGGTACAAACTGGTAGGTACAAAATAGTCATGGTGATATAAAGTATAGCAGGGGGGATGTAGTCAGTAGTATTGTATTATAATAACTATGTATGGTGTCAGATGGGTGCTGATTTGTTGGAATAATTATTTCATAAATTACATAAATATCTAATTACTATGTTGTGTACCTGAAACTAATATAATATTGTATTCAACTGTAATTGAAAAATTTTTTAAAAAAAGAACAAGCTCCATATTTCATTAATTTTCTTTATTGTTTTTTCTGTTAGTTTTCAGTTTCACTGATTTCTATTTTATCTATATTACTCATATTTTCTTTCTTCTTGTTTGCATGTATTTCTTCTTCTTTTTCTAGACATTGGAGGTGAGAGCTTAGATCATTGATGTGAGACTTTTCCTCTATTTTAATGCTATAAATTTCCCTCTTACCACTGCTTTAGCTGTATCACATAAATATTAATATGTTGTATTTTCATATAATTCAGTTCACAGTAGTTTTATTTCCCTTGAGAGCTTCATCTTTGACCCATGGATTATTTAGAAGTGTGTTGTTTCATTTTAAAGTGTTTGGAAATTTTCCTATTATTGCTTTTATTTATTTGAGATAGTTTATTACATTGTGTCAGAGAATATACTCCATATAATGTCTATTCTCTTAAAATTTTGTAAAACTTTTCTCTTTAAGGCCCAACATATTGTATATCTTGGTATATGTTCCATGGGCAGTTGAAATGGAATTTTTTTCCTGCTGTTGTTGAGTAGTGTATTCTATAAATGTAGTTTAAATCCTTTTGGTAGGTGATGGTATTGATTTCTATATTCTTGCTAGTTTTCTCTCTAGTTGTTCTAACAATTTTGGGGGAGATGAGTGAAGTCTCCAACTATAAATTTAGATTTGTCTATCTATCCTTTCAGTTCTATTAGTTTTTTCTTTATTTTTCAGCTCTGTACATAAACATTTAGGATGTCTATGTCTTCTTTGTGGACTGGCCCTTTTTTCATTACTTATTGTCCCTCCTTATCTCTGGTAATTTTCTTTGTTCCAAAGTCTACTTTGTTTGATATTACTATAGCCACTCCTGTTTTCCTTTGATTAATATTTGTATAATATATCTTTTTTATCGTTTGACTTTCAACCTGCCTATACTGTTATATTCGATGTGGTTTTTTTTGTTGTTGTTGTTGACAGCATATAGTTGGGTCATGTTTTTAATTCACTCTGTCAATCTTTGTCCTTAAATTAGTATATTTACACCATTTACACATAATATAATTATTAATATGTTAGGGCTTAAATCTGGCATTTTATCTTTTGTTTTCTGTTTGTTCTCTGTTTTTATGCCTCTATTTTCTTTTTCCTGCCTTCCAGTGAGTTTCTTAAACATTTTTTAGAATTCCATTTTGATTCATCTATAGTGTTATTGAGTGCATCTCTTTATATAGCTTTTTAAACAGTTGCTCTAGGTATTAAATTATGTATATATAATGAAGCACAATAAAATGGTGTCATCTTTTTACCAGCTTGAGTATAGAAAGTTTATCTCTCTATGCCCCTGTACCTCTCCCCCCATTTATAATATAATTGTCCTAACTATTTCCACTATGTTCATTTAGAACCACATCAGACAGTATTATAATTTTTGCTGTTTCAAAACTTAGTTAATATTTGTGTACATTGACTGCCAAGGATCACAACCTTAGGGAGGATGGGGCAGGGAGAGTAGTGAGAGTATAATGTTGGAATATATAATTGTTACTTGTTAATTTTCTGTGTACTTCATTCATTCATTCTTCTACCAAACGTTAATGGAATACCTACTGACAGGGCCCGGGCAAGTTCAGGCACACACCACAGAGGTCCTGGGATGGCCCCCGGAATGTCCAGCTGTGCACAAGCTGACACATGCAGATGGCCTTGGCTTCAGAGCCTGCTGCGCAAGCACTGGACTCCAGTTACATAAGCCCTTTTGGTAAACATGCTTTGCACCTGTGGGAGGGAGCATGCGCACTCCGTGTACTCTCCTCCCCCAAAACCTCTGTATAATGATTGCTACTGCTGATTAAAGATGGTGGTTCTTCCTCATGTTGGCTCCACGTGCCTTCTTTATGTTGGGCATCTCATCAACGAAACTGTACCCTCAAACCCCCCATAATAACATCTACTATGTACTGTGCTAGGGCTTGAAGTGTCTTAATTTGGTTCCATGGGAAACAGACTCTGAGATGGTGACTTGTGTGCAGGCAATTTGTTGGGGAAGCTCTCAGGAAAAACTTCTATGAGGGTGTGGGGGAAGCAGGGCTAGGCAGAAGAGG
The DNA here is from genome assembly GCA_033961575.1 of Aselliscus stoliczkanus. Classification (NCBI taxonomy): domain Eukaryota; kingdom Metazoa; phylum Chordata; class Mammalia; order Chiroptera; family Hipposideridae; genus Aselliscus; species Aselliscus stoliczkanus. Next base: position 112,026,772 of record CM066730.1, on the reverse strand, counting down.
TGAGCTGTGGTGCAGTTGCAAATGAGGACTTGGCTGATAGCACAGAGATTGGAGGTCTGGGGGAGTCTTCAGAGTTATCCTGAATTGAGGCAATGAGTCCAGGTCTTTGTATGTTCACATTGACCAGTTATTGCATGAGGGTGAATGCTAGTCAGCTATGTCAAATTCCAGGAAAGAAGCTCAGCTGTGGGCTGACAGCAGGCAGCAATCCTAGCAGCTAGAGGAATGGGAGCCTTGTCCTGAGAAGGAACTGTGTGGCACGTCATAGCACCCTCAAGAGGTTACCAAGAGATGGATAGGACAGGATTTCTGTTTTCTTGGAGTTGGCAGTTGGAATAGGTGAGACAGACATGTAAACAAATAATTATGATCAGTCATAGTAAATATAAAAAGAGCAATAAGCTAAAAGTACCATAGGAACTCATATCAGGGAGCAACCAGCTCCTCTGGGTGGGTCAGGAAAGGCCTGCTTTGCTCATTCGAATTTTGAAGAGAAAACTCCATGCTATCACATCTTACAGAGTATGTAGTGAATTACAAAAGCTTGAATTTGTTTTGAATGATGGGGTCTGTACTTTGCCAAGTAAAGAGAAGTCATGCATTGAAGGAGCCGATCTTTTTAGTGAGTTAGTGCCACAGGCACCATGAGTGAAGATCCAGCAAAGCAATATGAAAGGTGAGCATGTGGGTTATGTATAATGTGGAAAATAACCTTTCAAACTTTATGCCTCTCTCTAGGGCAAGAATGCTATTCTTTAAAAGGTTAGTCTACTACCAAAATAATAACAACAATAATAATAATAATAATAATAATAAAATAAAAAATAAATAAGACTACTTCATGTTTCATTCCAGAATCAATTTTTCTATTAAAAATAAATTGCACTTTAAGTAACCTGTGATGTGTTCAGCTAGAGTTAGTGGCTAGATGAAACTTTTATGTCTGCAGTCCTGGTGATTTGGAAGGACTGTTGAACTACTCATAACAGAATGTAAATGTCTCTGATCTTCTGAAACTTGGACTACCCCCATCTAACCTTAATCCTAGTGGAATTTCACTGCTGTTTGATGGGTATTAGGCCCCCAATGGTTGCTTTATGCCCAATGTTTGTGATCATTAGGAAAATCCAGAGCTTGTCTCCTTTTTATCCCCTTTGGCAGAGGTTCACTGCCCTTTAGGAGTTTAGAGTTCACCTGGAGAGTCACACAAACATGAAACTGGAGAATGATTCACAGGTGAGACGTAAGCAAGCATGGGTGTGTTACAGAGAGTCCTTGAGGAGCTTAGAAGGATATGAGAAACCAGGAGGTTTTCTTAGAGGAGGCCAGCATGAAGCCAGGTTTTGAAGGAGGAGGTGGATTGGTAGAGAGAGGATGTTGCATTCAAAAGGGCAGGGGTAACTGAACATAAGGCCAGAGGAGGAGATGACTAAGATGCTTGTAGGGCCTAGAGTAGCCAGATCATACCTTCTTTTGGAAAGTGATGCTCATTGAGAAAGAACCAAATGGGGTAATGAGAATAGTCAGACCCCAGGAAAACTTGTTACTCAAAATAGCAAAGAAAACTACATCTGTGACCTGGGACTGTTTTATCTATTTGCTCACTTCCTTGAGAAATTATAAAGAGACCAAATATATGTTCTGATAAGATTCTTGGCCCTATGAGATGGCAAATTACTGGAAGGATGTTTCTGGTTAAAATAGACCTTCATGGCATCTGGTCCAAACATCCATCTGATACTTAACTCTCCTTAGCAATGAATGCCTCAAACAAGTCGTCATTTAGCTGATGTTTGAACAACCCTACTGTTACTATCTCCTTGGATTCTTGAAATAAGGATAAAAGACTAAAATCTGTCACCTTGTGCCAGATATGGTGGTCAAGCAATACTGAATGGAACATGCCCCTCATTGTAGGCTATAGGCTATGTGTCCACATATTAGGCAAATTTATCCACATTTGTGTGTTTTGTTTCTTTTTTTTTGTTTTTTGGTAGAAATCACAGTATAAACTAAATTGAGTTTAATTTCAAATAAAAAGTCTAAGGTTTTTTTTGTTTCTTTTTTTTTTTCCCTCAGAGTCCGATCTTCATGCATCTGGGGTTTGTTTGGACTCATACTCGTTTGGACTTGGACTTGTTCCTAGTAAATTCTATCATGTTAGTTTCTATTCATTTTGAATACCTGTGGAGATTTTATGGTCCAAAATCTTTCTTTGAATGTGTTTGCCATTTCTCGCAGCTTGGTGTAATTTGAAGATTTGAAGAACAGTTCCCATGACTTAACTGATACAATAATCAGGGTACAGGAAAGAGCTTTCAAGGTAGAGGGAAGGAAGAGAATGTTATCTTACTTGCTTACCTAATCCTAAAGCTATATAGGTGGGTCAAAGTCTAATCCAGTAGATATACCCCAAAGAGTCTGGTGACCAGAAGGGGTAGGAGAATTGTGGGGTGGTGCATTCTTCTGCCACAGCCCAAACACTTCTCAGCAAATATGTAAGCAGAATAGGATGGCTGCCATTCACTGGCACTGTCTATGAGCCAGGATAGAGCTAAGTGCATTGCATATATTATAAGGTTAGTATTATCACCTCTATTTCACATGTAAGGAAATGATGACTTAGCTTAAATCACCAATTTGTTGTCCCAAGGTGGGAGGGGTAGGGACATGATTCATAGTAAAGTTTGTTTGACTCCAAAACATACACTCACTCATAATTACTGAATTACTGGAAGTTACAGTCATATGAAGCCACAGCCAGAGAACTCCTGGTGGTGGTGGGGGTTGTCTCAGGGAATGTGGGGACCCTTGGTCTAGCCATTGTGAGTGTTCCTAGGTGTGTGAATAGAGAAGAATCTCTGTCACTTCGTTTTGGCCTCTATTTGGCTTATGCTTTCATTAATGAGTTTTTATTAATAAAATTTCTCTGCCTCTCACTGGAAGTCCTAATCCATAATTAGAAATAACTCCAAAGCAACTAATTGTGATGATACAAAGGATCACTTTACAGGAAGGGTCCTAATGACAATTAAATTCATCCCAAATGTCCCAAGAAATTACAAAGAAACATGAACTGCGGAGAAGTTGGGCAGCTGAGCTCTTTCCCACCCAAGTAAAGGGTTTGAAGGGCAGGGTGACCCAAGACCTCCTTGGTGGCCATGCCTCCTTCCTTGGCCTGGTCAGGTCTCAGTACAGGTACTGACCTCAGGGGCACTTGGGGCTTCGGTCTTGGCTTGACTTTCTTTTCTGGGTCTTATCAGGGTGTTTTCTGTTGAGGAGACAAACAGCATCTTTTCTGAAGGCTGAGTCCACACTATCTCCAGATTTTTCACTCACATTGATTGACTATGTGGAGAAAAAAAATCTTGATTGTATGTGGGCAATTCCTACAGAACAGAGTGATGAAGAGTGGTCAGCTGCTTGTCACTTTCTCAACACACATACCCTCTAGGCAGGGCCTTCGCCCAGCTTTTCCCCCTCCTCACTGTTTCATTTCAGCACTCCACACTCTAATTTCTTACCAAAGACAAATTGGAAAGATAAGAAAACTTAGGTTTGAATTTTGCTTCCATCACTTGTGTGATCTTGAAGAAACTATTTAATCTCTCTGAGCCTGTTTCCTGATCTGTTAAAAAAAAAAAAAAAGAACAAAGAACAATAATATCCAGCTCTGTGAGTGCATGAAACTAATGACATTGAGGTGGAGCATTATCTAAGAGAAAAGGGTGAGTGGGATAGTGAAATCAGTTGACTATTCAAAACAGGTCACCTTAGGAGTGGAGAAGGAAAAGCACTGCTCCTGCTACTGATGCTGCTGTTGATGGTCATGACAAAAACGATGACTATCGTGATAATGATGGTAGCTGACATTTACTGAATACATAACTGTGTGCCAGGCATTGGGCTAAGTGCTTTGCATATACAGTCTTAACTTAATCTTCACAACAGTTATCTGAGATGAATATTAACCTCAGACCCACTTCATAAATGAGGAAATGGAAGTTTTAAAGACATTCAGTCACTTTGACCAGGATCAATCAGCTATTAAATTGCTAAACCAGAAACCAATTTGATTCCTGGCTTTTGTTCATTCCAAGGGAATTCTTGGTCTCCTCCTCAGCTGATATCATCAATGAACATCAGAAACTTCACCCCAAGAGCCAGTGGTTGTCCCCTGTGTCCCCCAACACCTCTGACTGATCCCTGAGCCCTCTGACCTAGAGGAAGGAATCTGTATCATTTATCACAGCTTCTATACTTTATTCTTCTATCCTGAGAACACTGTTTAGATTTGTGAAAATATTTGACACACTGAAAATGTATAATTTACATTTAGGGGGCTTAGGTCCTATTCCAGCCTTTCCATTAACTAGCTGTGTCACCTTAGGCAAGTCAACCTCTTCGAGCCTCAGTTTCCCCTTTGCAAAATGATAACCATACAGCCTCTAGGATCCCTCCCCATGATACTCTCTTAATTCTTTGATTCTTCTGCTGCAGTCAGGAACACTTAGCCTTCGCATGTGAAATGACGTAGAAGTAGCTGAACCAAAGCACACTGTCCTAGAAACAAACATCATTTACAGACATAAATGACTGTTGCTTTGCCGGTATCGTTTTGGACATTCTATACCCTATTTATAGGGTGAACCACATAATTTATTATCCCGATCAGGACACTTGGGGGTGTGAAAGTAGATGCTGTTCATAATTGCACCAGGACAGCAGGCATAACCAGGGCCTTCACTTTTTCCATACGCAACCTTGCCCTTCTCCCCTTCCTCCCTCTCCTCTCTCCTCCCCTTCTCTTCCTTGAGCTTCAACAAGAGTGAACTGCACCACAAGACAGAGGTGTGAGCTCCCTCAGCCCCTTAATGGAGTGTTAAGTTCAAAGCCAAGGTGTGACCATTTAAATGCTAACACTCTTAAGCAAGTTTGTCTGCAGCAGAAACACCCTGTTTAAGGCTGATTTCTCCCTTTAGTCTTAAAAACCGTTTTGCATTGTTAATTTCCACTCCCTTCCAGTAAATTGCTTATTAGTTCTTTCTGCATTGCTTCATTTTAAACAATGCTTTGACTTTGTAATTGGCTTGGAGAACACCAACAGGACCCCAGCTGTGGACCCCAACAAGGAGCCAGATCTTCAGTAATTCCCTGGGTTTCTTTTTCCTGTGTCCTGTCTCAGTGTTTCTGGGGTGCTCTGGAAAATGCTGGGGGTCTGCAAGTGGGTTTCGTGGTAATCGGTGAGCAACTTGAAGTGATTCCATTTACAAATACAGTTTCTGTGAACAGTTCATTTTTTAGAGGAAATGTTGCTGATTTCAGTGTCATCTACCTGTGCCCTCTTTACTGACAATCAAATTGGCCTTTTTCCTGGGACCACCAGAATCCTGATTCTTATTCCCAAACTGTTTTTAAAAGTATAAGATGGTGCCAGTTAAATTCTTGACTTTGTTTAAAACAATGCTATTATCAAATACCTATCCAAGTGCCTCATAATAACTATATAATATACTTTTGGTGAACTGAATTACCTTTTAAACCACTTCTATATAGAACATGGCCACTTTATTTTAGGTGATGAAAGCCCAAAATTTTAGCAAATGAGTAAAAGATAATGACTTTTTCCTATTAAAATAGTTTAGTGAATACAGTGTCTGGTTACTCATATTTAAAAAAATCTTAAAGAATCATTTGGCATTGCTCAACTAAAACTCTCTCATTTAATGACATTTTCTGTCCTTAAAATCCTCTCTACATGGTCACTATTTTTTTTTAAAGTATGATATATCATCAGTGTTTGAATGGACCACAAAACTGCCTCTGCGATCATTGATATTTCTGCAACTATGAACAGAAAATTGTTTCCTCTATTGTCTACAAGCGGATGGGTTTTTGTTTTAAAATGTTTTCTGCAGTTGTGGAGAATGTGTACTTTTTAAAATGTAGTTTGAGCTAATGGCCAAAGACCTAGGTAGAATAAAAGTTGAAACAGTATAAAATTAATAGCATTAAAAAGGCTTAACTCAAATCTGCTTTTTTTCTCTAAGTTGTTTCTATCTATTGTCCTCTCTGGGAGTTTGTGGGTATGGTGGGGTATGGTGGGCCCGAGGAAGGTGGGGTCTGATCTGTAGTCTCCAGATCTCAAGCCCCAAAAGTTGCTGTCCACATCAGAAATCAAAATCAGTAGTTTCCATTGAGAATTATAACCTGACTTGTGGGTCTTTATAACATGCCAAATTATAATCAGAAGATTGGGACAAGCAAGGCAAGTGAGAGCTTAATAGCTAAGAAGTTCGGGTTCAAATTCCAACTCCATCTATACCTACCTCTGTGACCTTGAGAAATTATTTGATCTCTCTGGAACCAAATCTATCCATCTATAGAATGGGTGAACTCATAGGGATAGAGTGAGAATTAAATGATATATTTTTTAAAAATGCCTGGGAAAATGGTTGCAACATGGTAGGTAGTTAATAAACTATTGAATGAAATATTTGATGCACTAGGAATTATTTTGGAGTTTTATTCAAGACAGTGGCATCAGGAATAAAGGATTAATTCATCCTTCTCACCTGGTGTCATTAAATTTGACCAGTACTAACCTGTACAATTCATAACCACCACAAGAACACAAGGCACTCACAGTGTTAATTTATAAAAGTTGAGCCCAAGTTTTCTGGCTTTGGCTGCCTCTATCAGTGATGGCATTTTAATAGATTGAGAGCTAATGGTGTTGAGAGCAAATGGGGAATTGGCTGGTCCTAATGTTTCCTTCCGACCTATTCTAGTTCCTTAGCAGTTATTTTCACAAATTAGAGCCATGTAAGAGTCTTGGTTTCTTTTTCATGCTTGATTTCACACATGTTCACAGATCTGTCCCGAGAGTTAGGCTTTTTATTCAGTGGCTGTAAGACCTGAGAGGGGCTCATTACCATGACATGCAAAGCCTGACATTATCCAGTTATGGCCAGGAGAGCTTGGGTATAAGCAAAAGTCGGTGGAATGAATGTTCATTGTCTGGTGCCACTCATCATGCACCCTCTCATTTCGTCAACAAATATTTATTGGACACTTACTGTGGATCAGGCCTTGTTCTAGGATTGAGGATTCAGCAGTTCACAAGGGGATCTTGCATTCTGGAGCGGGAGACAGACAAAAAAGCAAGACAGCAAGGGAAATCAAAGCAGAGAAGAATACATCAGAGCACATAAGAGCTACATGGAGAATTAAAATAAGCTGATGGGATGTAGAGTGTCTTCTTCAGACAAGGTGGTCAAGGGAGGCCTTTCTGTGAGGTGATGTCTAAGCTGAGCTCTAAATCATAACGACACAAACAGGTAGCAATGAGTGTGAGTGACATTCAGGCAGCAGGTACCATTAATGCAGAGGCACCCAGATGGTTGCCAGCTTGGTGACCATGGAGACAAGACCAAAGACCAGCGTGGTTGGGCAGAATGTAGCAGAGGTAGTCAGGGTCAGGTCAGCGAGGACTTTATAGCCAAAGTAAGGAATTTAGAATATTTGCTAAATGTGATAAGAAGCCATTGGATGGTGTTAAGCAGAGGAGTAACGTAATTGAATTATATAAATCCATCACTAAAAAAGTCGCTCTGGGTGCAGAAGGATTATAGCAAAAAAGAATGGAAGCAGGGAGACATTCTGTATCCCAGGCAGGAAATGCTCTTTGCCTGGGTAAACACAGAGATGAAGATGAGGGGATGGCCGTCAGATTTGGATCTATTTAGAGGCAGGTCCTCAGGACTTGCTAATGGGCTGGATGGGGAGAGGGACAGGGTGAAGGGGTGGGAAATGAGTCTCATGTTCTTGTCCTGACCAACTGCATGGAAGGTGCCCTCTTCCTGAGATAAGGAAGACAAGAGGGGGAACGGGATAATGGGGAAAAGTGTCAGGTAACTACCCTGGAGCAGATCCTGGGGGTAAATGCACTACTGACCCCAATCTGTGTGTATGCGTGTGTGTGTACTCACTCGCATGTACTCTGCCTCATTTAATGTTGCAGCCAAAATGAAACAGAAGACACTCCCCAAATTAGAAAACCCTTAACTACACATAACCTTGAGGTGAAAGAAGAAATTGAAGTATATATACATATATATATTTTATACATATATATGCATAAAATTTTGTTTTAAAAAGCTAATTTCCATTCTTAATTAATGTTGCCTCAGATGTAGTTCAAGGCATGATTTGAATCAGTTAACTCTAAAATTGTATGAATGTATATGTAAATGTATATATTTATGACAGAAAAAAATATGTATATATACAGAAGTATATATCAACCAATACCACGTCATCTATTCCTTTTCATTACTCTTATTAATATTATTGATCATCTTCCTTTATCTTTTGATGAATTTAACCAAGCTATGAACAATACAGGGCAGAATTAGAGGGGCTGAGATCTTTGCTTCTTTCCTTGATGAATCTTTAAGATGTGGGAGTATGGGTGGTTTTTACTTTGTGTTTTTCAATACTTTTAAATAAATTTATCTCAATCACACAAATACAGCCATTAACACCTGCACAAAGGTATAGATCACTAACCAAAGCACTATAGAATTTAGGACTGGAAGAACTCTTTTGGGAGAACTCTCTTCTCCCATATCCCTACTGAAATCTAATAAAGGGGTATTCACAACATCTCCAGAGCATCCATTGCATGGTTGGGCAGTAGCAGTTGTTAGGAAGTTTCTTCTTAATGTTGAACAGAAAGCTACCCCTGGACAAGTTTCACTATTAGGTCCCACTGTGCCTTTGGCAGAAACAAAAACAAGCCAACCTCCTCTTCTAAATAATAATTCTTCAAATACTTGAAGACATATTTCTCCTTGTTTCCTTTCTTTCTCTTTTTTCCTTCCTTCCTTCCTTCCTTCCTTCCTTCCTTCCTTCCTTCCTTCCTTCCTTCCTTCCCTCCTTAGGTCTTTCTTTCTCTTTCTCTTTCTCTTTTTCTTTTTCTTTCTTTCTTTCTTTCTTTCTTTCTTTCTTTCTTTCTTTCTTTCTTTCTTTCTTTCTTTCTTTCTCTTTTGTTCTCTCTCTCTCTCTCTCTCTCTCTCTCTCTCTCTCTCTCTCTCTCTCCTTCCTTCTTAATTATTTTTAATCAAAGCAGATCCAATTCTTATAACATTTCTGTATGTTATATTATTTCTTGACCTTTTATCACCTTAAAGTATGATCCAAGACTTTGTGTTTAAACAAAGATTTTAACCTAAGTTAGAAAGGCATGGTCCAATGTAAATAAATTGCAGAAATCAATTCGTTGATGCTGCTCCTGAGAGGTGGGGCAGTTGCAGTGGGTTTTTCTAATCATCTCTGCAATTACACAAAGGAACTACAAATCCTGAGTCCCAGCTTCTGGTTCTGGATCAACTGTCTTTGGGTATAGGTACCTATACAAATAATTACAGCATCAGAAATTTTCAGCGTTAGAAGGAAACACATTGCTCACCTTCACTCACTGAAGAATTCTCTCAATAGAGAGGCAGAGAAGTAAGTGGGTCAGCACACAGGCTCCAGAGCTGGACTGCGTAGACTTGATTCAGGACTTCACTGGGCTTCATTTTCCTCATCTCTAAAATAACAATGGTAGTACAACTTTCTTCATAGAGTGTTATATAGTGTCTGGTATATAGTAAGAACCTATAATTGTTAGCCACCATTAGCACCGTCGTTACTATTGTTCATATAGTAACCCTGACAGATGATCCTCCAGACTCTTAGTTCTGGGAATCTCCTTATATCTTCCCAAGGTGATTCATTCCCAGTGTTCAACAATCCCAGTACTAATATGTCCTCTGTGCCCCGGTAACTACCACTCAAGGAGCCCAATTCTGTCCTCCAAATACCAGTGTAACTTCTCTCTCATGACAGTTCTTTACATATTTTAAGGCAACCATTATATATCATTATATCATCTACTGACATTTATTAACTTCCTATTAGATAAACTGGACTCTACATTTTATGGGACCTAATGTTCTGTAGGTTTGCTCATCGCTGCAAAGCTAGCATCAAGTGCAGTATCTGACCTATATTGGGTGTTCAAATTGAATAACTGAGAAATGAATGCCTTCTTCGTCAGTTACGACATTAGTAAGAATTTCATCAAAGACTGTGCTTTCATTTTGAAGGAGATTTGTGACATGTCAGGAGTAGAGCAATAATTCAATTCCATTTAAACATTTACTAAGGGCTTTCTATGCGTCAGATGTTATACTAGGTATCAGAGATACAAAGCACAATCAAATATGGTTCCTCCATTAGTGATCTATCAATGGGGCTCACAAACAGGTCATTTCAAGGAAAAATGCTCCAGGAATGCCTGTCTGAGAAAACGCTCTATCTGGAAACAGTATGCTTAGTCAAAGTCCAGAAAATAGAATCAATGGGACAAGAGCTCAGAAGTCTGCTCATTATGGGGCAGAACAGGAGAAAAGCAAAAGAGATGTAACAGAGATTAGAAGGGGGAGAGCCAGAGACAAAAATAAAAGGTGGATACATTGAAAGCTAGCTTAGCAAAGAATTCAGTGAACCCAGGGTGTCTGCTAGGTTGTTGCTTGTGAATCTTGGATGGGACAAGGTCCATGACATTTCAATTATCTTAGCCAGACTAGAGTGGGTACTGCAGATATGTAATTATGTAGTGTAACTTTACAGTCTGAAAATTCAAATAAGGACACATAACGTTGTTGATGTATTGAACTGATTTATTAGTGTCCATCACTAACGTCAGGATTTCGACCTTTCAGGTATTTGTATTCTCTAAGGAGAGTCCCATATATGATTAGGGACGTGTCTGCTCTCTTCTTCCCCTGTCCTCTCTAGAGGTCTTTTGAAGAAGCATCTCTCCACCAAAAGGGGCACCCCTCACCCCTGATCCTCTGCTTGTCATAGCAGGCACTAGCCATATGTCACTGCTCTGTGGTCCTGTCCCAAATGGGGTGAAAGTCCCTCCAAATCTGAGGAACCCTTTATCATATGGGCCCAGAAGCAACACTGTTTGTGTCCAGAGTCTCACCAAGTCCAGTGTGAAAGGATCTCTCAGCTTGGGCCCATGGGCTCTATTTTACAGAAAGTCAGATACAATTCTTTGGCTTACACTGGGAGTAGACATCAGAGTGCTTTTTCTGAATCCAGTGAAGCATGCACACATACACACACCTTGTTATCTTCCAACAACCAGTTCACCAGCATTGTTCCTCCTAGCTTATGCAAATAACTAAAGACCTCATACATATTTATGAATACAAATTGTTGTAGCCAGCCTACAAGATGGCCCCCAATGAGTCCTGACTCCTGGTGGTCACTCCTTTGTGTGGTCATTTCCCATGCCAAGATCCATCTCTGGGAACAAGCACAAACAGCAGAGGTGATGGTACAGGTCAAGGTTAGGTAAGAAAAGACAATTGTTTCTGCTTTTAGGTTCTCTCCTACTCTCTTCCTCTTAGATCACTTGCTTTGGGAGATGCTAGTTGCTATATTCTGAGCCCTGCAAAGACATCCAGGTCATGAGGAACTAATGCTTCCAGCCTTAGTTAGAAGAACTAATATTAGAGGAACTAATATGCAATAAGGAACCAAGGACAGTAGCCAGCAGCCATGTGAGTGGACCTCCTTGGAAACAGATCCTCCTGCCCCAGTCACACCTCCATATGATGCAGTCCTGGCTGACAGTTTGATTTCAGTATCATGAGAGGCCTGTTCCAGAACCACCCTGCTAAGTATTCTCAGATTCTTGACACTCAGAAACTGTGAGATAACAATTTTTTATTGTTTAAAGCTGCTACCTTTTAGGTAAATTGTTACACAGTGATTAAAAAAAAAAGAAAAAGAAAAACAGATGCAAAACTAGAAGAGAACTAGTGAGGGGTCAATTTTAAATCCCATACACCTATTCATGAGTTCAGCCAGGATTAGCCTGTTATGGTGGTATAAAGAATGTGTGGTTGCTTATTTCTTGGAAGATTAGTAATGGGGAGAAGAAAGGCAAAATGGCTGAAACGCTTTCAATAAGGAAGTTCTTTCTGCTTAACTACAATCATGATGACAAATTGCTCTTCAGGACCTCAGCATGCCCTATTGTATAATAGAGTTAACTAATGCACTCTTCCCACCATTTCTAAAGGTTAATATAAAAACTCATAGTGCAACGTGGACGGTCGCCTCCAAGGATGCTGCAGAAATCCAGTGTGCTATTATTTTCCGTTTTTAATATGAATTGACAAGGGCCACTTTAGCCTGTTAGCACTTCCTTTCTGAAGAAGAACCCAGACATCTTTGAGTGCCCTCAGCAGCAAATGACTTATGCCAGAGCCTATTCTTTTCTTTCGATGGAAAACCTACTGACACCTGTTATGCTGTCTCTTAGATGAAGAAGGTTTTCTAGAATGTGGGTGAAATGGGAGCTTTGCCAACTGAAAGGAATGCAGGCTGTAGGCCTTCCTCTTGGCAGCTGAAGAAAAATTGTTGGTGGTCGAGAACAGCGTTGAATGCCTGTTTGCTCGTAGAGAAATGTGTCTGTGTCAATGAAATGGCAGGTTCCCTTTTCCGTATTCTCAGCCCTGCAGCTACAACTTCATTAGCACTGAGGCTATTTTGTGAAGTCTTTAGATACTTGCAGGTTGTCATTCTGATTTAATTACTAATCCTGGTCACATATTAAGGGCTTTGATTAAGCAATTTGCTTTTTTTTTCCCTTCCTCTCTTCCCTCTCATTGAAAGATTACAGAGTTTGAGCATGAGGTTAAAGGATTACATCTGAATCCTGAGAGCCCCGACACTGCTCCAGCTGCCTGTCATTTCCTGGAGTGGTTGCTTATCTGTCAATATTTCTTCCCTTTTTTCCCAAGTCCCAGGCCTACTTGATCTTGTCCGTTTGGCTCGACTGTTGGAGGAATAACAAGGGTCTTCCCATCATGCAACATTCTGGGATACATCATGACAGAGAAATCTCAAAGCCCAGGTCAATTATAACAGAAGATGTGCACCACCTCTGCCCCGGAATGTCTTCTGGGGCTGCAGTTGTTTCAAACGAAGTCACCTGAAAAATACGAGGAAATGTGTGTCGGTTCCTGCCTGGCTTTCTGCTTGTTTAGCAGGATACAAACAGCAGAAGACTAATACTCTGTGTGTGTGGTTTGTGGTCAGGAAGAGGGAATAAAGTTGGCAGCTACCTCATTGTGCCGTAATTACTTTTTAATTAGAATTCATTGAATACAGATGGATTCTTCCTGTTCTTTCTCCCACTGATGTTTTTAATATTCCCACATCGGATATTATGAGGCAGTAGCCAGCAGTGAATTACATAAAATAACCCTGTAGCTGGTAGTGACTTACAGAAAGTAACCAACTTAACCATTTGTCTTAGATGAAAAATGATCTTACACCTTTTTGTAGATTCTATTGCTGGTTTGTTGATATAGTGTTTGTTTACTCTTGTTCCTGCAGGAAAAAAAGTATCATAGTTCTTGTATCAAATTACTGTAACTGACTGGAACATTTTTATTTGAAATAATGTACCATCATTTCTTTTCACGGTGACACTAATAAATTTGCAGCATTTCTCATTCTTTCCCCTCCTACTAATAAATAACTTGAACCCAAACGTGAATGGAATGTACAATTTCATGCTGTTATAAGAAATCATTGCTCATCACATTCTAATTGTAACTAAGTTTGAACCTGAATAGCTATTTGCAGTATTTTGATAGAAATAAGAAGTAATTTCCATTTTTTTGCTCCAGGGTCTCTCTACATGAACTGACATATGATGCATTTTTGAAGTCACACTTAATAATTCTCTTTTCATTATAAACAACCGCACCCTTGTTGAATAGCAGATCTAAAATTAGGCTTACACAGGCATATGTAATATACCTAAGAAACATGATTTATTCTAATGCAATAATGGCATAGATTTATAAAGCTTGACTACTCCAATGCTCCTCGTTATGGTTGTAAAATATTTGTGGCCGCTGTGGGATTTTCTAGATCATTATTTTAAAAAAGGAAAAACCCATTTTGACAGATGAACTGGGGCCATTCTGAGCAAATCACAGATACTTCATATAACAAGGCCTCCAAAGAGGGGAGCATACACTTATTACTATGGCAACCTGGATCAAACCACTATTTTAGTAGAGAGTTTCCAGTTTTACAATGCAATGATGATTGTTTATAGTACCATTGAAACCAGATTCAGCAAAGGTTTAAGAAATGAGCTGACAAGAGGAAAATCATTATAGATAAACTGGGGATACCTGAATGGGCGAGCATGGAATCTGCCATTGTTTGATCAAATACTGAAATTTATTGCCCAGGACAATAGAAATAATGGAAGAGGATCCTGATGATGAAATACATCCTGAAGTTTTCTCTCTTACAATGGTTCAGACTAAGATCAGTCTCAGCTTAAGTTAACATTTTGAAAGCAAAGGGTTTTTGTTGTTGTTCTTTTTTTTTAGTACATATCTCTTCTATCCCTTATTTTTCTATCTGTAAAATATGTACTTGTAACTTTAAAGTTGCGGGCTAATGTTTCTTTTCTTAACATATTCCATTTAACAGAGTCTGACATGGCACAACTCAAGAACTATGCCCATCACACAGGGCTTTGTGCTTGCATGTGTCTATATAAAGTGACAGCTGGTTGCAGCCCTGCACAGTTATTTTGATATAAGTGAATTTTTACACAGAAAAAGAAAAATTGTCTAGATCATGAGTTGTCCATTTTATGAATCTGTCTCAAAATATCTGAAAGAGACTATTGGGTGAACAAAGTGCATTGAAGTGAAGGGTTGAATAATCATTTATTTGTGTAGCAACTATTTATTGCGCATCTCCTGTGTGCCAATCGGTGTGTAAATGGGTGTGCATGTTGCCAGGTGTGCAGTGATGGAGTTTATGGTCTAGGGTGAGGCCATAGAGAAATATTGAAGGATGCAGAAATAGAAAGTAACTGGATGCGAATGGAGTTTGGATCCATTCCAATATTTATTAACCTGAATATTCTTTTAGTCTTTGAAGAGACAAAGGAGAACCACATTTATTGAATGTCTGCTTCATGCAAAGCTCTAATGCTAAGTGCTCTACATAAAATTATCTCATTTAATATCTACATAAAATTATCTCATTTAATAAGAAATTGCAGATACTATTATATTTATTTTGCAGATAAGTAAACTGAGACTCAGAAAGTTTAAATAAAAATTCTTAAGTGTATTGAACAAATACGTATGTAGCACTTATTATGTGTCAGGCACTATTGTAAGCACTTTACAAATATTAACTCATTAAACATTTGTTATAACTGTGTAAAGTAACACTATTATATTCTCCATTTTATGGCTAAGGAAGATGAAGCACAGAGAAGTTGAATAACCTGCTTGAGGTCACACAGTTAGTAAATGGCATAGGCAAGATACAAGCCCAGGAGGTGTGCACTGTTACCACCACGTAGTGGAGGCACATGCTGTATGTAAACAACAGCTGTAACCTGTTGTCTGCAATCAATAATCTGAAAGCCAGAAGTAATCAACAGCTGTAAGTAACTAACAGCATGGCTGTGATTTAAGGCAAGTTGGCTGATTTACCCCATGCTTATTTTGTTCTCCTCTTAGCCCACATAGTCAGATATACACACTACACCAAATATTTAAATATCAAATATACATTGCATTTATTTTATTCACATATCTTGAGTATTCCTTGTCAAGAATAAAATAATGTGTCAAAACCATTTCAAAGATTTCATTTAGAGTAACAAGGAGATCACAAAATTATAATTTGGTTCGGAGAAAGTGATTAAATCCATAAATTATTTCATAATGTTGGCCAGTTGAAAAATTTAAGTAGCCTTGTATTGTGTGAGGTAAATGGTCTGGCTATAAACTATACCAGCTTTTATTCAACCAGATGTGTACATGTTTATAAATTAATTTGTGATTTCAAAGGGAGAAGCATCCATCTAGGTTGATGTGGCATTCTTGGAAATATGTAATAAATGGGCACTGTTTCTTTGGCCACCAGCATCTATTTCCCCCTGGCTTTTCCAGAGGTATCCTGAATTCCCTTTGGGAAAGACCTTCATCTCCCCTCCCCCTCCATCATTTTCCATGTTGATGTATTGAGAGTGGGTCTGAGGCTTTATGGTATATCTTGTGCAGAGAACCCTTCCCTTTGTCTGTGGACTTGCTGATATGGAACTACTGACAGTCACCTCACTACCACGTGGGGATCCTGAACATGAAGCCAACATGGAGGGAAGCAGAACCAAGAACTGGGAAAAGTGGCACCTGAATTTAGATATACCTCTGGACTTTTCAGTTAAGGAAGCATAATACTTTTTTTATTTTTTTATGTAAGCCAGTTTGAGTTAGAATTTGTTTCAATTGCAGCCTTAGGAGTCCTGATTAATATAAGATGACAAAATTCTTTTAATAACCTCTTGTTAATCCATCATCCTCACCACCTTCTCACCCACTCTTCATATCTAAGGTACCAGGAAGCCTTATCTATTTTCTGTCTTAAATATTTCTCAAACCCTTCCATTTCTCTCCTTCACTGTCATCACCAAACAGCCATCATCTCTTTTTAGACCATTTGAGGTAACTTTCCCTCTGGTCTCCTGGCAATCCCCACACTCCAATCCCCACACTTCATCTAGAGCAATCTTTTTAAAATGTAAATTTGATTATGTTATTTCTCTGTCCCACCATCCTCTTCTTCCCCTAAGATCAGTAGTGGCTTCCTACAGATCTTAGCATACACTTTAAAGTCCTTAATACAGCCTTTGGGGTCATGCATGATATACCCCTATTTTATAGTCCCAGATTCAGTCTAAGGGCCTCTTCCACACACACCTAAAAAGGTTTTGGTTGTAACTTTCAGCTTTAAAAATTCACCTTCAGTTCATAAATGATTCTCTATATTTCCTTCCACTTTTCTCTCATAGTTCCAGCTTTATTTTTGTAGATATTAGTCTCCATTTTTTTCTGCCTTTTTAAAATTTACTCATTCAAAAATTGCAGTGTTGACCTTTTTTATATAATTCAAGTGGTAAGTTATCTGGAGATTATTTATCAACTTAGCAGAGTCATTGAAATGTAATTGTAAGGAATTCTTAGTGTGTCCGACACCCCCCCCCCCCCCCCCGTGGTATGCACTGGGAAATGCAACAGAGCAATTAAGCACATTTGAAGTGTCTATTAGCTCTTCTAGGGCCTCTTCTCCAAAGGAAAACTGCATTTCAAAGCAGGATACAAATGATTTGGTCATGTGTTGTCTTTAGGATTTTCTTCTTTCTTGGTGAATACCAATGATTGACTCCATATTTCATTATTTGTGGACTCTTTTCTCTACTCAAGTTTTTTCTTCTGTAGAGTGAGCACTGGTTTTGTTGAGCTCCTTCTTTGTTCCAGGATATCTGCTCTTTACACCCATCTCCTCTGTTTATTTTACTTGCTGCTATATTGCTTGGATCATGACCATTTTTTGGCCATCCGTCCTTAAATAGTTAATTCTACTCTCCATACTTGTTCTATCTTTTCCCTTGGAGTTCTCTTTCCTTTCCCATCCTTCCTTCCTATTCTAGCTGGTCTGTTCGCAGTAGAAGGGAACACATGGTCTCACAGCAACTCTGCTGAAGGTTTGGTCAAAACCCCAAATGGAACTTTTTGTGATGTTACATTTGTATCCTTTTTGGCAAGATGTGGGAATGACAAAATAAGTTTCTATTTCAGAATCAACACCTCTTGCAGCCAACCCCTTACCCAGGAATATGAGGTGTAGTTATTAATCAAGAAAGTATTTAAACAGGTGAAGAGTGTTTATAAAAGTGTATTTTTGTGCTATAAAAAATGATGAGGGCTGGATAATATATTTTAACACACAAGTAAATTATAAAGATCTGTCTTGATTTTTGCCTCAGAGGTTTGCGGATAGGCAGCATCATGCAGTGGAAAAGGACTTGCCCAATATTTGGGATATCTGGCTTTGTTGCTTATAAACTGGGTGCCTTCTGGCTTTTTAGTGGAGGTATAGATCATGAGCTTTGGAACCAGACATACTTGAGTTCAAATCACAGCTTTGCCAGTGTTAGCTGTGTGCCCTCCATTTCTACCTGTAAAATGGGGGAAATGACACCTTCTTATAAGAAACTATATAAAGCATAATATAGATTGCCTGACATATAGTAATGTTTACTATTTGAAATTTTCATTTTTTCTTTTCTAATTTGTATAACTCATCCAACTCCTCTGGGCCTCCTTAGTTATATCTGAGTCCTATACTTTGGGCCATTTCTGAGACTCAATTATACCAAAATTCTTTCCACAGTTTGGTAAAATAAGCCAATGAAATCCCTTATTTTCCTAAGCTGTTTCAAGTTGAGTTTCTGTCACTCACAACCAAATAGAGCTGATTCTTTAAGATACTGCTTGTCTTTGCTTTCCTCAATATACTGGCTTCCTTCTCTCCAAGTGGAGTTCATGGTGAGATGAGATCCATAGCCACAGGCAAACCATACCTACCTAGTTTATTCCAACTCTACCACCACATAGAAAGTTGCTCTTTTAACATTCCCATGGGAATGATACTGGAGAGAGCTCTGATTGGCCTATCTTGGCTCATGTGACTTGCTGTGGCCAAGGGAATGGGGTTCTAAGGTTAGACCCTCCCCTAGCCCCTTAAGATTGGGAGCAAGGAATGTTCTATAACATAAGAGAGAAACTTCCTGCCCAAAGGGCAAGGAATGCTGGGCAGAGAATATAATTGGTGTCTACCACAGCTATATTTGCCTATCTACTTTGGAGGTTCATTACAAAATAATACATGTGAAATATTTAGAAAACATAGTAATGTAAAAATCTTATTATAATTTAATTTGTTACAAATTGGGACTACATAGATAATAAATACCCCAAATATATCAACATAATATTTTCTCGTGAATATTTTTTCAGACCAGGATATTGGCCCCCAAATCATATTTTTCTTACTCCATTGTCCCTACAGGAAAGCTCTCTATTATTATATAAGAAAACTAGGAATTACTGAAAACTCAAATTAACCACAGATCAATTTTGTTATTAATCATTTTTTATCTCTTATTAATCACACGTAGACTGCTAAATGCCAAACTCTTTCCCATGCCTCACCCATTAGGATATGATGGTGATTTCAATGACCTTGTTTCCAAGGCCACCAAGTAGCAGACATTGTTCTTAAGAACAATTCAAGAAACACAGCTGTCTCACTCTGGATTCTGCAATACACTCTTGGCTCCCCCAACCAGTAGCATTTAGTTGGGCTAGAAGAAAGGGGCAGAACTCATTCTTCATTCAACAAATATTAATGGAACATTTACTTACTTGATAAATATGGGAGAATTCAGAGAAAAACTGTATAGTCCTTGCTCCTTCAGTGGATCACAATCTGCTAGAGAACATTAACAAATAAGCACACAGTTAAAATTCAATGTAATTGTTGCTATGTTAGAGCAATAGAAGTACTGTGGAAGCTTGCAGAAAGGGCAGTGTTTTAGGCAGGCTGCCATAACAAACGCTATAGACTTGGTGACTTAAACAATAGAAATTTATTTTCTCAGAGTTTTGAGGGCTGGGAAGTCCAAGATCAAGGTGCAGGCCAATTTGGTTCCTGGTGAGCCTTTCTTCCTGGCTTGCAGACAGCTGTCTCCCTATACTGGCTTGCAGACAGCTGTCTCCCTATTGTGTCCTTACATGGTGGAGAGAGAAAGAGCAAACTTTCTGGAGTCTCTTCTTATAAGGGCACTAATCCCATCACGAGGGCCCCACCTCCATGGCCTCATATTACCCTAATTACCTCCCAAAGACCACATCTCCAAATACCATCACTTTGAGGAGTAGTGTGCTTCAACATATGGATTTAGAGGTGACATAATTCAATCTCTAGC
Source organism: Aselliscus stoliczkanus (assembly GCA_033961575.1). NCBI lineage: Eukaryota > Metazoa > Chordata > Mammalia > Chiroptera > Hipposideridae > Aselliscus > Aselliscus stoliczkanus. The sequence continues at coordinate 112,006,818 of CM066730.1, read as the reverse complement.
AGGCAACAATTCCTACTAAACAATTCTGCAGGAGAGGATGGTTTAGGATAGCATCTAATAAGCATAATATAATGGAACCAAAGGGCCAACCATTGCTAAAAATCTATTCAAGATTGCTACATCCAGCTGTGTGGACTGTGCACCTGTGTAATATCCAGCTCTAGGGGGCACCATTAAGGTTGATTGTATAATAGTAGGTTTGTGTGTTTTAATATGATTTTTTATTGAAAGTAAATTGTTTTGAACAAGGAGTATATGTTTTCAAATTTGCACATTGAGCTGGTGGTAGGACTGAACGTACTCCTATTCAAGACTGTTAATAATTTTACTCCTTATAATTGTTAACATTTATTACATACTTACTATGTGTGAGGGATTATGGGAGACACTTTCATATTTTACTACATTTGTTCCATAGAAAGCCAGATAGGCATGAACCCATTTAACAGCAGAAGAAACTGAGGATTAATAGAACCAGTCACACAGCTACTAGGTACTTGCTAAGCAGGAGTTTGCATGCGACGGACCTGCCTATAACATGGAACTCTCAGCCACTGTCTCTACTGCTGTGGCTCTCTCACTGGCTGACTAACCTTCACCCATCCCTGAATTGGGTGCCAAATCAGGAACACAGACCTAGGTCACTTTTCCTGCTGCTAGCCCAAATTTTCTACTCCAAATGGAAAATCTCCGGTCATGTTGCCTCTGGCCTGTTGTATTACTGCCTTGATGCTGAGTGTGGTTGGAACTGTCAGCATGCCAGGAAACATTTAGCAGGGGGAAAAGGAAGGGAAAAAAGTAGAGTTCATGTGTGTTGCCAGTTTTTTTAAATAGGCCGATTACCTCAAACTGTAAAAACATACTCAAGTTTAAATATCTACGAATCACTTTTAACAAATTTAGTAACAAAATTCTCACTGCTTGCTCCGTTTGTGCTGTATTAAGCACACTTGTTTAAGAAGCATGTGGTTGACAAACTGTGGTTTATGTTAGCAGCCCTTTCTTTCTCTTACCCATATATTTATAAGATCTACAAATAGACAAAAGCAGTTAAATTTGTGCAACCTAAATGCTGCTGTCTTGTGAAGACTGAAAATAAGCCCCCTAATTTCCTGGGCCCCTTTTCTACGTGTTTTTGGGGTGGTATTTTTGTTCATGGGTTTTGGCCCTGAGTGACCTAGGGGAGGCCTGTAGGCGCAGAGGGAAGATTGACACTGAATCCACAGTAGTTACACTGTCATATAGGTCAGGGAAGTGGCTTGACTGCTGGTCACAGTAACACCTAGGACCTGGGAGCCAGTCATGAAGATGAATGGAGGGCCACAGGAAAAGACCTTGCAAAGGTCAAGGAGGAAGTGGCCAATCCACAGCAGTTTCTCTCCCATTGTAGCCCAAGGGGAGTCGGTAAGAAGGAAGGATGAGCTTCAAAACAATTATGCAGCTTTCATTCTACAGCAATTATTCCATTTGGGGTTAATTGCTGTAGTGTGAACCCAGACACTGTCTAATTAGGAATAAGCTTGTACTCGGGAACAATTACCCAGCTAATTGGTCTCGTGCACGTATAGCTCTGAAGATCGGGTGGTAAGAAACAATGGTGAGAATTGGAGTCCTCCCAAGTCTGGAGCATTCCACAGAAAGGGTACAGAATGTCAGAGTTGAAAGAGATCTTAGGGATCATTTGGGCCACAGGCTCATTTTGCAAATGAGGCCCAGGCTCACAGAAGGTTGGTGGCGGGGCAGCACTAGAATGTAGTTCCCTCCTGTCCCTCACCCCACTATTGGTTGGCTGATAACCACACTGTGTTTGACAGACAGGATACAAACAATTGGAAAGAGTGGCATGACTGGAAGTTGGAAACCAGCCCTTAACTACAAGGAGAGTTATGAGGAGGGAGGGTGGATTGTATGGTTGAGCACCACCCACCCTGTTAATTGGATTGCAAGTTCTCTGAAGACATGTAAATGAGAAGGGGCTCAGGTCTTCCTAGAACTTCCAGGTCCTCATTTATTTCAACAAAACCATTCATTCTCTGAACAAACATTCCCTGAGCCTCTGCTATGTGCCTCAATTATGTGCCAGGCACTAGGCTAGGTGCTAAGGACACAAACATAAAGAAGACACAGTCTCTACTCTCATCTGCAGTGATGATGGTTAGACTGGAAGTTTCTAGTACAACTGGCTTTCATGATATGTGGTGAAAGAGGCAAATTGCCTAGGCTATTTTCAGAGGAGAACACATTCTTCTGTCCATATGCCCTCAACTACTCAGGATCTTTAGCAAAATCATTTTTAGGAGGAACAAAAAAGTGCCCAAGAATCTACCTGCAGAAGTTAGGAATAGTTTAAATACAGGGGGGAAAAAAATATGTCTCAGAAAAAGCCAGTGCATTTCCTTATATTTTCAAAATATATTCATTAGTATTGTCCCACAATATATTTAATTTCAGCTTGCCTGAATAAAAAGCAGAGTCAAAGTTGTGATTGGCCCTTTTAAATCCCTTGATCAATTTTGAACAAACTATGTTTTATTGGAATGAAGATATTAAAGAGGATTCTTTGTTTTTCTCTCTGGTAACTAAATAGTTATAAAGGGACTTCTCTCTTCAGAATTAAACCTTACATAGCAACTACATACATATTAAAAGCAGTGTCAGAATTACATGTCTGCTGGATGATGGAACAAGGGAAGAGGTGTGGAGGGTGTCTAGGGGTAACATACAGTGGAATGGAAAGTGAGAGTTGACTAGCTTTACAAAGCTAATTGCTCAACTTGATAAATGATACCCGCCAAAAGTAGCCTTCAAATGTTGGTTTGTGTGTCTATTCATTACGTACTTATTCATCCAACAAATGCTGGGGGTGCCAAAAAAATGTATACACATGACTTGTGTTCATCTTTTGTTATCGATATATACTGAGCATTACAATTTTTTTTTTTTTGAGGGCAGTGACACTGGCCCTCACATGTGGGACCCAAACTGGGGCCGCTGGCTCCCCAAGCCAGCGCTTAACCACCGCGCCACTCGGCGGGCCCTGAGCATTACAATTTTAACACAGTTTTTTCCTTTCTTAAAATGTGTATACATTTTTTTTTTGGCTCCCTCTGTATTTGTTGAGTCCATAAATGTGCCAAGCCCTTGGCTGGATGCTAAATATAGAACATATAATGAAACAGATGCAGCCTCTGATCTCATGAAATGGATAGTGTAGTGGGGAGATAAATGTCACATATCGCCTGTATGGGTCAATCTGGGCTGTTATGCTGCAGTAACAAATAACTTCCAGGCCTAGTGATGTACCACACAAAGGTTTATTTCTTGCCCTCATGTGGCAGAGAAGGAGAGTGATGGCATACAAGAGCTGTAGCATTTTTCTTTTTTCCCCCTCAGAGCACATTTCCTTGCCCAAAGCAACTCACATGGCCAAACTTGATATCAGTGGGATAGGGACATTCAATCCCACAACAGAGAGGAGTCTCAGAAGGGACAGCAAATATTTTGAACAAGTAAATAACAAATAATATCAAAACTTACAAATAAAACTTCGCATTAGTAAATGATAAGGAAAGCTGTGGGGAAAAGAACCGAGGGCTGTGATGGAGAACAAGGGTGGACCGTGATGTAGGATGGGAGTGGTGTTGGCAGCTCTGGAAAGGTTTCTCTGAGGAAACCTAAAAGATGAGAATGTTTATTTCAGAATAAAAGAATTAAAAAAAAAAAAGACAAAGATGAAGAGAGGTTATCCAGCAGAAGGGTTGGGAGAAGAGTGCAATAGAGAGAGGAACAGCATGTGAAAAAGGCGTGGAAGAGCTTGGCAGGCTTAGAATGTTGAAGAGAGGCAGCGCCATATAATGGTCAAGAGTGGAGGACCTGGAGCCGGACATCCTAGATTCAAATCCTGGATCTATCCCTTACTAGCCATATCTTACTTACCTCTCTGGGCCTCAGTTTCCTTGAGTGTAAACCTGAAATAACTGTTCTGACCTCGCAGGGTTCTTGGAGGGTTGAGTGTGCTCGGCTCATGACAGCTGTTATAATATTACTAATGGTAAGAAGACCCTGGGGGCTATGTCGTGAGCTAGACAGAGAGTGAAAGAAATGAGGCCGGAGGGTAGCTGCATCAGCTGGTGCCTTGAAAGGCTTGGTGAGACTTTGGACTTTTAATCCTGAATATGATGTGTTTTTTAAATTAATTAATTAATTAATTTATTTATTTATTTTAGCTGAGCCAGCCTGCCACCTGTTGGCAGCTCAATGGCAGCTCAGCTCAGGCTGGGCATCGAACTGCTGTTGCTTAGAGCTCAACTTGCACTCTTGAGCAAGCTCTTAACCAACTGAGCCATTCAGCCAGCACCTGAATGTGATGTGTTTTAAACAGGGGAGTCACTTAGTTCAATTCATACTTTATAAGATTCTCCTATCATATTCTGGGGAGTGAGATATTCTCCATCTACACAACTCTCCATTGATGAAACAAAAAGATATTTTACAGAGACTCTGAGAAAGGATAGGTGGAAGGTGGGAATAGAAGGGGAGGGGGAGAGAGAAATGAGTTCCAGACTAGGAAAGGTAATTGGGAGAGGGGTGAGAGATGGGAGAAGAGAGCTGTCCCCTCCCCAAGTAGCCTAAAGAAGGCATTTGTTTTACTAAGCATGGGGAGAATGCAGAAGGAAGAAAGGGTTGTTCTTGTTAAGGTCTCAGTAGCTAAGCAGCTGGCATAGTGAAAGGCAAGAGATTAAATGAACTGAGCTGCAGCCTGGCTCAAAGAGGAGTCCCCTGACCTCCAAAGCAGTGGGTAGGAGGACGGGGTGTTCTTCACTACTCTGATGACACAAATATGGAAATGGCTTTCACACATAAGGAGATTCTCATGGAAAATGGCCCATTCCTTTGGCTTCCTCTAAGCCAGCACACACTCACAGTCCCCTCTGGTCCTCCCCTCCCCCCACCTGATAGCTGCGGGGGCTGCTGGGACATATGGGTGAAAGGTTGGACAAGGCTCTAGGTAGTCTTGTGGCACGATGCTTTGGGGGAGATGGTATCGCTTCATCAGCTGGATGACAAAACACTGTTAATGGCACCAATAAAGAAGTGTGAATGTAATTTTCTCCTCCTCATTATTTCGTCAGTATTTGGCACATTATTTAACAGATCAACTGGCCAGTCGTGATCCTTTCTGAAGCCAAGTCTTTCCTTTTGTGCTGGAAGAATCTTACAATGCATTGTAGCTCAGATGTAAGCTCATCGGTTGGAAATAGGCCATATACATCTGGGGCATGTGAACGATACCAAATGAGAAAGTGATTGAGTTCACTCCAAGTTGTGGAAGCTTTTGAGAAGGGTGGTTACAGCCTTTGAAGTACTGGTGCTTTGGAGAAAAGAGCAGCTAGGGAGAAAATGTATAACCTTACTTTCTTCAACATATTAAAATATATATGTATGTTGAGTTGGAAGAGATGTAAGGCTGAGAATATATGTGATCAGAATAAAAGCAATATTTTAGAGTTCTGGAGTGAGCAGATCTGGCTGTGATCACAGCTATCATTTACTGAGGGATTACTCTGACCAGACACTGTTTGGACACTTAGCTATATTAAGTCAATCCTTGCAATTTAGCTCATAAGGTAGGCAGTATTATCACTCCACTTCATAGGTGACATCACTAAGTTAGATAATTTACTCAGGGTCCTACAGCTTATAAACTTGGGCAATCTGATTTCAACATCTGATTATGTTACCAGCATACATAGCCTATCTGATATACAAATAATGAAGAGGGGGCAACTCAGACCCAGCACTCACATTTAAATATACCCCCTACATACAAGACGTTGGAAGGATATACACATATAATCTTAGATAGGCATGGACATTTTCAGGAAGGGAAAATGAAAACGCTTACCTTTGTTAAGTAGTACTGGGTGGGGGATGCAGAGGTGGACTTTTCACCTTACACCTCTGTTCAGTTATCATTTTTGACCATGGCCATGTTTTAATACTGTGATTAAACATATTTTTGTATTTTGTTAGACAGGTCTAATTTTTTTTTTCTTACACATTCACTAAGCCATAAATAACTGGAGGCTTGTTGATTAATTTCAACAGAAAAAAAAAAATCCAAACTTGAAAAGATATGCTGATGCATCATTTCCATGTGTGCTCGTTTTTTAAACAACCAAGATGGAGGTTGCAATTCCCAAAGCAGGGTATTACAGCTTTGAAGTTTCAGGGTTGTCTGTTCATTAATTTCTCAGGGAGCAAGAGAAAGAAGATATTCACACTTAAGTTCTCAAAGCTTTAGGATATTTTCCCCCTTTGCTTTTTCCTACTTTCTATATCCAACCCTTTGGCTCCAGTCTTACCTTGTACAATATTTTTATTTAAAAAAAAATCAGGATCATGAAGCAAATTTAGGGGTAAATCTATAGTAATAGAAAGAATTATGTTTGACAACTTTATGAGTACTATTAAAAATAATGATGCAGGTGTAACCAAATAACCTGAAAAACAAATCCATCCAGAACCACTTTCCAAGAATGCCAGGAAAACCGACATGAAAATGGCTTTTCTAAAACCATACTGTCATCCGTGTTGCCAAATATAATTTGATTCAGGGCAGTGTTGAGTCTCTTTTATCCGTATCTTCTTTTTACCTTTGAGATCAGTTCCCTCCTCCCGACCTATGATCAACCACACGGAAACCAGAGCTATTAGCCAGCTTAATTTGACAGTTATTTAAAAAATGGGCTTTTAAATTATGAGACAGTTCTGACTGGACATGTGGTTACTTCACAAGGGAATTTTCCCCAAGTGTTTACTTGTCTATGTGAATTCCTGCTGTGAAACTAGTTGTTGCAATGTTGAGTTGGGACAGATAATAAGTCAGATTTGTTTTGTGTAAAGAATATTGCTGTTAGGTTTGGTTCATCCTAAGCCAATCTATGAGTTAAATGCATACATTGCCACCTAATTGTTCCAATCTAAATAAAACTCACTCTCATGTTCTCAGTTAGGAAGACAGGTCCATTGAGAGTATCAAATATTACAATGAGTTCTTGAAATTAAACACATTATATTTTCTATCCCTGAAATTAAACACATTATATTTCCTATTCATTCATAGCGACAGATATTTATTGAGTTCCTGTAATGTGGCAAACTCAGTTATAGATACTAGGAATTCAAAAATAAGTAAACATGGAACTCCCTGCAAGAGTCTCAGAGTCTTTGTATGGCAAGCATGGGGCATGGGGCACAAAAGAGAAAGGAACTGACATCTGTCAGTCACCTTCCTCAGGCCAGGTGCTTGCCTAGGAACTTTAAACAGACTCTCTCATTTAATCCTCCCCAGAACTCTGCTGAATGGGCTTTACCTCCCTGTTTCAGACACACTCAGAGAGTAAATAACTTTCCCAAGAGCACACAACTGTTTAAGAGAATTTGAACCCAGCACTGCCTGATTCCTAGCCCATGAGCTTCTCACTATTTCGTGATCCCTCTAGACTGAAAACATCCTTTTTCAGTCTAGTAGTTTCAAAACATTTCAGGCTTATACCTTTTCTTTCATAATATCCTTGTGAGGTTCACAGGTAAGTATTATCATTTCCATTCTACTTCCCATGAAGCTGGGCCTTGGAGAGCCTGTGTATCAGTATCTAGGCCCAGGCTGGTGGGGAGGGGAGCCGAGAAAAAAATTGAGACACTTATGCTTCTTTATACAAGGCTTTCCTCAGCACACAGACCTGGATAGATGCTGAACTGAGCATGGATTTAAGTTGCAAAAAAGCAAAAATAAAAACACACAACCCTGAATTGAGAAATACCCATAGGGAGTAAGAGTTAACAACATTCTTGTTAGCTAAAAGCTACTGTTCATAAGTGATATGCTGAATTGCAGTGGCATTTCTAGTGTGTATTACACATTTACTCAGCTGAAAAGGAGGTGAGGTGGTGGGTGGTCAGAGGTCAGGGAGAAGGACAAAGGGCCAGGAAGCACTGGGCTGAATGCTTTCTACCCCCGTGTAAATGACTTGACCTCCTTGTGTCTCTGTGTGACCTTGAACATGTCCCTTAACTTTTTTATCCATCTCAGCTAGGAAATGTGTTTGGGGGTGGTGGTGTTTCAGGGTGTGGGGGAGATGTGACCATACATCAAATGCTGTGGCTGAAGTGAGCTCATTGGGGAAAACATATCTCAGCCTCCTTGCCCCCACCAGAAAGATTTTCTCGCAGTGTGGCGAAAGGTGCCACTTTTTAATAGCATCATTGGAATATCAGCTACTTGCAAGATACAGTGAGACAAACTGTGGTGTGCCATCTTGTGCCATGACAAAAGAAGAGGCTGCTGTGTGAGCTTCCAGGCAAAGCCCCTTCAGGAAGGAGGGCATGGTTCTTCTGGGGTCACATGAGGAGATGCAGGCAAATGTGGAGCACAGGAACTTGGTCATATCGCAGAACACACACACAGACCTCCTGCAGTATGAAATGCCTGCACTTTCCATACCTTGGGGTGAGTTTTTACTCTTTCTCTCTGAATTATCCCAGTGGTCATCAGAAAGGTGGGGGAGCACGCCTCTGAGCTTGTGGAGCCAGCCATGTCCTTTCCTAGCTCAGAGCGCTATCACTGTAATTCAGAGGCATCCCCAAATGGAGGAGGGCAAGGGCTTTGTTTACTCATCCTCCTTCCCTTGGGGCAATAGCAGTACCTGACACATGGGTAGATAGGTGAGCATTGTTACCCAGGTGATCACACACCATTACAGCCTATGTGCTAGCTAGTCACACAGACCCAGGGATGTGAGCAGGTTAGGGAGAAGGGAGTTGCTGATGTGGTCTCTGGGCATCTGCCTCTGATGTCCCCAAAGGAAAGTCCCATATTCTTGTGGACAGCGTGGTATGGGGGGAACCTGAATTAGAAGGACTAGTTTTCTCTTTACACTGGAAAACCAGGTTGGTTTGCTTCAAGGGGCCAGTGAGTGAATTCCTATTCCTTACTCTCAATCATAGCTGCCCTTCACAATGAGTCAGGCACGAGGAGGGCTTTCCTAATAGAGGAGGATCACCCTGACATTCAGGAGCACTTCATTTCCTAGAACCCTAAAACTCCTAACCCAGCTCTTAGGCTCTATTTGTAGGAATCCCAGCTCTGCCACGCTGGAATCTTGGATGATTCACTTCAAGACTCCGAGCCTCAATTTCCTCATTGTGAGATAAGGACAAGGACACTGTCCTATCTAGTTCTACTAAGAGGATCATTTGAGACGATGTGTATAACAATACCTGATAAACTCTAAAACAGTGTGCAAATGTAAGCGAGTCTTATTATGTTTTGAATGTGTGCAGAATTGGAGGGGAATGGAGGTTTTTCATAAACCAGTTACTATTTCTGCCTTTGGCTGAGTCCCCTGGAGGCATTTCTTACCTCTGCTGGGGTCCTTGGGGCCCTGTACAGATCTCAGAACTTCCAGAACTTCCACTTCTCTGTCTGTTGGATGGCCAGTAAGTGCCTCAGAATCATAGGCAATCCACCTGACAAGGGGCTTGAAAGGTCACCTGGAAAAAGTCATCTTCAATGCTTCAGTCTTCTGTATAAGTCAAAAAACAAGTATATGTTTTACTCCCTACAGAATCTAGCATGGTGCTCAGCAACATGCTAATCACATAACAGCTATGTATTGAATGAATGAATGGTTCAATGGATAAATTAATGAGATAGAGTAAAGAGTTATGCTGGCCAGAAATTCTTTCCACATACTCATAGAGCATCTGGCTGTACAGGAAGATAGTAGTGCCAATAAATAATAGTGCTAACAATAATGATGATCATCATTTCTAACATTGAATGCATATCACATCCTAGAAACCATGCAGAGGGATATATATATATATATATATATATATATATATATATATATATATATATATTTCTCATCTAATTCTTAGCAGACCCATTGAGGTAAGCACTGTTATTATTCTCTGCAGCTGAGGAAACTGAGGTGTGAGCAAGTTAAGAAGTTTGTTCAAAATCACCCAGCTGGTAAGTAGAGAAGCCAAGATTAAAATCTAAGACTGGCTTCTATACTCTCTCTAGGGGTCTTCTTTCATTAAAACGTACTTCCTTACTATTTCTCCAAACCAATGGAATTCCTTTCCTTTCTTGGTTCCTGGTTCATTTGAGTAAACTATGACCTGTGCTTTGTTGCCTGGAGAGAAAAGGGGACAGGAGAGGACCTCCCCCCGCCCCCATAACCTACTTCCAATTCAGTTCTTGAGAATTTTGGCTGAACGGATCCTGAGTCATGTCAACAATTCTGAATTTGACAGAAATGTCCACATTGTCACAGCTTTGATTGTGCAGGTACAGACAAGGGCGATCTTTCAGGAAAAGGCTGTCATAGCCTGGAGGAAACGGGAAGTGGAACGGAAGGAACTCATGCTCCTCAGAGTTACCTGTTCAGAAGCCTTCCCTGGTCCCCTGAAACAGCATACTGCCTCCTTCGCTCCTGAGTCCCTTCCCCTGCCTCTGCTTTATTTTTCTTCATAGTACTTATCACCACCCGAGAGGAGATAGGTGTGCTGTCTGTCATTTCCCTGGAGAAGATGGGCTCTGTTGGAAATCTGTTTTTTCACTGCTACATCCCTAAAATCTAGAACAGTGTCTGGCATGTTCATAAAGGAGATGTTCAGTAAATGCTTGTTGAGTAAATGTAGTCAGTTGTTTTGAAGAAATAAGCAGAGTAATGACCCCCAGAGTACCTGGAATGTGGGAGATAAAGTCACAAAATGCTCATTCGATCAGCTACGTGTTCTCCATTCCTTGAGATGTGCTATGATGTGCCCTGGAACTGACTGCTTATACAAAGGTTTACTTCCCACTTGTAGGCACAAGGCCAGCCAAAGATAAGACGGGTATTCACACATGCCTCCAACAGAAGACACTGCTTTAGGTTAAGTTAAGGGTTACACATGCTTTGCCTGAGGACATGGAAACAAGGATTTTACTGCCCACAGTGACATCTCCCCACAAATGAATTGGTGATGTTAATCTGAAGGCTCATTAATAAGATACAAATATGAAGTAACTGTAGCTTTTCTACCAGTTACTGTCTCATACTACTTGGACCTAATTATAGTCTTGTTAAAACAACTTGAAAACCTTAGAAAGCTAAATAGTCAGACAGTCAATTAAATAGGCACAATGGAAAATGTAATGTGTTTCTTCCCATAGTTGAATGAATCCAACATTCCAATGCTTTGGTCATTCCTGACAACACCTCTTCCAAAAACCAGTTTTGTATCTCTTCAGATCTGAAGGTATACAAAAAACTGCTTTCTTTAAAATAAAGCACAAAAAAACACATTAAAGTATTATTTTCTTCAACATTGGATAGACAATGAGTTTTCTTTTTAACTAAAACTAATAGTGACATTGTAGCATTTGCAGAAATCAACAAATCCTTTTGGACTGCCATTTTTTTCCATCACCCCCACATAAATCTCTTAATCAGGTAGACCATTATAAAAGAGAAAGGCTCATGTTTTGGTCTGGATCAAAACCTCTATCTTAAGGTAATAGGCTATTTTGTTCTAAATCAATCACTCAGTCAACAACTACTTTTAGAGTGCCCAGTACCAAGCTAGATGCTGCTTAGGATACAGAAGAAGGTATGATGCATGGCCCCTTCTTTCAGTGTATTCAAGTGACTATTAGTCACCCTTCCAGAGCTAAGCTGTATGGTACTAACCTACTATTAGTTAAAAGCTCATGGAACTATGGATCTGTGACCCAGGAGAGACTTAATAAGGACACTTAAATAAAAGAAAGAAGTTCTTGCAAATTGTAGTTCATGGCTGCCTGGTGCTTCCTTAAAAAATACCCATAAGCAAAAATTCTTAAAGCCTCAGTAAGGCTGTGTGGTTTTCAGCTTCCCATCAACTTGAATATCCAGGGATCCCACAGAGGGTTGCGGGAGGAGCAGCCACAGAAATAAACAGAAGCCTTTGCTATCACATGGCAAGTAAGTGTTGCATCTCTTGAGCATCCCAGGTATCTGGGGCAGCCCCCTGACAATGGATGAAACGATATCACATCCAGCCAGAAACAACCCAGCAGAAACAGTGAGATGACACATAAACCGACAAGCTCGGCTTATAACGTGAAACAACGATGTATGAGCATGCTGTATTTCTGCAGCCACTCTAGAGAAAGAAAGTAAAATGTGTGAGAAAGCCAGTTAAATTACTCACTATTAGCCCCTACAGTGTGCTTCCAACTTATGTGGATACACACACACACACGATTACACATGCATGCACAGGCGCACACACACACACACACACACACACACACACACACACACACATCACACATATGCAGGGATAAAGAATGTTACAGTTAATTTTTTTAGTATTATAATGAGGAAAGAGACCAACAGAAGGAGCTCCCTGGGCTAATTTTCTAGCCAGCAGCCACTGCAATGTTCCCACTAGGAGAGTGAGAAGGAGTGAGACCAAAGTATAATAAATAATGGCTCTGCTGGTCAGGAGAAATTATTACTATGCTTGAGAAATCTAAGCATATACTCATCCAGGAAACATATCAGGGGTGGAGACTGAAAAGAGGGAGAAAGGAAAACTGAGAATGTTTTGGACATATCTCTAAGACACATTCATTTAAATTAAAATAAAAATTTAAAAACAAGTAGCATCACCAAAAGTTACGGATTATTAAAGCTAAGTGTCTAGACACCCTAGTTCTCCCAAATTTAAATTGTTCTTTAACTTGTGTTTTTGTATGGCTTTGTTGGGAGAAGCCAAGCTATTTTACATGTCTCATAGTTATTTGCTCCAATCCAGTATATTTCTTTTGTGTCAGCTTCTGTGTCTTAGCATAGCAGTAGACTCAGAACCCTCATTCTATGTTCACCTACAGAGATCTGTTCTGTGGTGTAGGAAAATAGGACCAAGAAAATTCATGGAAATGCAGGGCAAAACAATATCCAGCTCAGGAAAGTCAGTTTTTTGCCGATGTTTCAAGGCTCAAATCTACTTTGATGTGTCACAAGTAATTCAGCATCAAATGAGGGTAGGCTTGAATGTTCATAAAATAAGAGGAAAAGCTAGGCATTGTTCATCCTACATGAATATGAAGGGAAAAAAATGTATAGGTTGAAGGAGTTTTTTACCTAATTGATAGTCTGTATCCAATCTGTAACCATGTGTCTTGCATACAAAGAGACTCAGACAGACTAGTAATATAGTCTACAATAGCTAAAGGAGTAATAGGGTCTGGGCTTGCTTTCTTGCCTGAAACAACTAAAAAATAAACTAAGAAAAATAAATAAGAGGACAAGATATTAGATATCAAGCAATGAAGGAAAGTGATATTTGAGAGATGGGAAACAAGTGAGGTGAGCCCTATGATTGACCCAGATTGGAGTATGGAAAAGTTTCCTAGCTACAGAGTAGAGAGAGGAGAAAAATCCCAGGTGAAGACTGATGGTCTCTTTGAGATGAAAATACAAATCTAGGGCATCCATGGAGGCCAAGATAGCTATTGCTAACAAGACAGAGTACCAGAGAGAAGAGAACTGCACAGAAAACAAGATCAGGAAACCTTTAGACGCTCCCTCGAATGTTTAGCAAAATAATGACAATGCATGCATGTCAGGAATCTGCCAGGGAAAAGCCACCAGAAAATATTAGACAGAATAATATCTGTAGTTCATACAAATATGGGAATAGTGCCTGTTACCAAGAATCAGAATGGAAAATCTCATCATTTGGGGCATTGGATAGAATAACCAGAAAGGTTTTGCTTCAGTAGAGGGGAAAAAGAAAATTAACCCAAGACTGGTCCCTCCAAACAGGGCTTAAAAACAAGACATGAAAGGATGAAATTTTCCCCAAGTAACTTAACCATATTTTAAAGAAACATTCAGAAAACATTATAGGAATACAAAATATCCAGCATCCACAATGTCTGATATCCAATCAAAAATTACCAGACATGCAAAAAGAAGGAAAATAAGGCACATAATAAGAAAAGGCAATGAATCAAAACTGACCCTGAAATGACACACATGAAAATATTGGTAAACAGGAAATTTAAAATGATTACTACATCTGTATTTCACATATTCAAGAAGTTGGAGGATAAATGAACATAATAAGTACAGATGTGGAAGATGCAAAAAGTCTTATATCAAACTTCTGGTGATTAAAACTACTATGGCTTTTATGAAAAATATACTATATAAAATTAACAATAGATTAGACATTTTACAAGATTAAGAAACTTGACTGCATAGTCATAGAAACTATCCAAAATGAAACAGAAGGAGAAAAGACTTTAAAATATAGGCAGAACATCAGTGAACTGTGATAAGCCCCATTTTATTTGAGTTTCTAAAGAGTGAGTGAAAGGAAGGACAGAAGAAGTAATTGAATATATAAATAGCCAAAATCTTCCAAATTTGAGGAAAACTATAAACCCACAATTCCAAGAAGCTTAATGAATCTCAAGCATAAGAAACAAGGAAACCACATGAAGGCACATCATAATCAAATTGCTTAAAACAAATGATAAACAGAAAACCTTAAAAAACAACCAGAGAAAGAAGACATTATGTATGGAGGAACAAAGGTAATGATAACATAACATTTTTCATCAGAAACAATTCAAAATAGAAGACAGTGGAGGAACACCTTTAAAGTGATGAAAAAAAAAATCCTGAACCTCCAAGTTTTTACTCACTAAAAATATATTTCAAAAATGAATGTGAAGGGCCGGCCAAGTGGCTCATTTGTTAAGAGCTGGTTTGGGGATGCCAGCGGCCCTGGTTCAGATCCCACATATGAGGGCCAGTGACACTGCCCTCTACAGCTAACAGCTCCACCTGGAGCTGGGCTGTGCGAGCCCTGGCAATGTGTAGGCTGCAGCCCCTGCTGCAGTGGGCTGCCAGAGGCTACAGTGAGTGGCCGGCAGCCAGCACCAGCAGCCAACAGCCGCGGTGAGCAACCAGCCAGAGGCCGGCGAACGATCTGCCTCACCCGGGAAGAGCGCAATGACGATACTAACATGGGTCAGCGAAGCAGTATCCTCCACAACTAGACTGAAGAACAAAAAGACAGCAACTTGTCTGTTCCCCTTCTCCAATTCCCCAACGCTGTTCCCCTCCCCCAATTCCCCAATAAAAGTCTTTAAAAAAAAAAAAGAATGTGAAAGTTGTTAGTTCTTCTGGAAATCTGAATTTTACAGATAAGAACAATGAATAAAATAACAAGAATAATTTTTTTAAAAGAACAATGAATGAAAGTTTTGGTAGAAAAATAATTTAATGTGAAAGAAAAAAGTTTTGAGATACACAAAAGCTGAAAGGATTCATGACCAGTAAACCTAACTACAAAAAATTTTCAAGTAAGTCCTTCAGGTAGAACAACAATGACAGCAGATGTAAATTTCTATCTAAACAAAGGAATGATGAGGATCAAAAGAAGTAGTATGTGGGCAAATATAAAGCCTTGTCATTAAATCTCCTTAAAATGAAATCAACTGTCGAAAGCAAAAATAAGAACAATCTATTATGTGGTTTATAACATATGTAAAAGTAAAATGTATAACAGCAACAGCATAAAGATCTGGAGGGGAGAAATTGAAGTATAATGTTGTATAGTTCTTAATTATATGTGAAGTTATGAGTTGAAGATAAATCACGAAAAGTTAAAATGTACACTCTAAACATGAAAGCATCTACTAAAATAACCCAACACTGTTGCATCTTATTTTACAAAAATGGAAATAAAATGGGATCATAAAAAATTTAATTAATCCAAAAGAAAGGAAAAAAATTGTGAAAAAAGAACAAAACACGGGTGAACAAATCGAAAAGTGGTAGTTTTAACCTAACCATATCAATAATTAAGATTAAATGTAAATGATCTAAACACATCTATTAATGTGCAGAGTTTGTCAGCTTGAATAAAAGAAGCAAGACTCAACTATATAGTATCTATAAGAAACCAACTTTAAATATAAAGACATAAATGGGTTAAAAGCAAAAGGATAAAGAAAAAAATACTGTGATAATACTAAAAGAAAGCTAGGATGTCTAGATTAATATCAGGCAAAGTAGATTTCTTAGCAAAAATATGTTACCAGAGGTGAAGAAAGTTTTCCTTAATAATAAAAAGAGGGCCAATTCATAAAGAGTTCATAATAGTTCTAAATGTTTATGCACCGGAAAAAGATTCATAATTAAAGTTGTCTATTTCAACACTCCTCAATAACTCTTAGAACAAATAGACAGAAAATCAGCAAAGATACAGAAGATTGAACAAATTTGACCTAACCGACATTTATAGAAAACTCCACCAAAATAAATGCATATTCTTTTCAAATGCTCACATACAGACCAAATTATGAGCCACAAAATAAGTCATGATAAATTTTAAAGCCTTCTAGTAATTTAGAGTATGTTCTCTGGCTGAAACAAAATTAATAATCAATAACTGAGAAATATCTGGAAAATCTTCCAAATATTTGGAAATGAAACAACACACATCTTATATTTTTCACGGTGAAATTCACTAAGAGGACAAAATAGTTCACAGCATTTCTTAAGCATGTTTTACCATATAATCCTTTTTTCAAGGAGTATTTAAAATAGCTAGAAATCTACAGATGACACTTTAGGAAATGCTTGGATAGACTGGTAGGCTACCAGGAAGTACAAAAGACCCAATTCTGGACAAGTTACACTTGAATTGTGGTTTCTAATCTCAAGATAATTTTATTTCAATATCCTAGCACCAAATTCAGCCTTCTATATGATTTCCTGCCTTGGAAACAGCCTCCAAACTTTTTTTTGTTTTTAAAGATTTGATTGGGGAATCGGGGGAAGGGAACAGACAAGTTGCCGTCCTTTTTTGTTCTTCAGTCTAGTTGTGGAGGACGTTGCTTCACTGGCCCATGTTGGTATTATCATTGCGTTCTTCCCGGGTGAGGTAGATCAGTCACCGGACTCTGGATGGTCGCTCAGCACGGCTATTGGCAGCTCACGCTGGCTGCCGGCCACTCACTGTAGCCTATGGCAGCCCACTGCAGCAGAGGCTGCAGTCCACACCATTGCCAGCCATCTTAGCTATAGATGCAACCAGGTGGAGCTGCTGTTCACCATCTTAGCTGTAGAGGGCAGTGTCACTGGCCCTCATATGTGGGATCTGGACCCGGCCACTGGCATCCCAAGCCAGCTCTTAACCAACACATCCCTCCGCCAGCCCCAGCCTCCAAACTTTTAAAACCTTTAAAAAGAATGTCCAGATTATTCCTTTTTTTTTTTTTTGAGGGCAGTGTCACTGGCTCTCATATGTGGGACCGAACCGGGGCCGCTGGCTTCCCAAGCCAGCGCATAACCACCGCGCCACTCGGCCGGCCCCAAGAATGTCCAGATTATTCTAATTATTACTCATGGAAAATATTTTAGACAGAGTTAGATGAAAATCAGTCTAGGAGTAACACAACTCCTTTCCTTTATACTTTCCAAAGTCTGTGAGGAAACTATCCTATTCATAAAGGGTATGAAGAATCTTAGCAGAAGACTGTTACGAGTAGTTTCTTCATTTTAACTTTTAAAATGAATATTAAACACAAGCACTTTTATCAATTCACAAGCCATTCTCCACAATAGAATAGTAGAAAAATTATCAAACAGGTATCATCACCATCATAACAGCAACAATAATAGCTGCTGTAGCATACCATGTATTAAAAAAAAATCCTTTCTAATTTAATGAAACATGCTTAATTTTTGCCAGAATACTTTATCTATGTTTAGATGTACAGAAAAAGTTTTAAACATTGTTTTCTTTAATAGCACTATTTGTCAACTTAGCAAAAAGGAGCTCCAAAGATACTACCAGAATAGAATTGGTTTGGCCACAATCAATAACTACCTAATGGAGGATTTAAATACTATAATTTCCCTTTATATAGGAGAAACCCTGGTATGAAATAAAAATCTTTAGAAGAGTTGTTTTGCATGGCATAGAAAGTCCCTACCAACAACTTTATCTGACTGTATTAGTTAATTTCAGACTTCTGTTGATCTCTACTGGATAGATTAAAGTTGCATAAATTTATAATGAAAGTACCCTCAGGCCTAAGTCTTCATGCTTATTCATGCTTATACATATAAATGCCAGTCTCTTGGGCCACATGTATGACCCAAGATTAAGATATATTTTAAGCCATTTAGTAACCAGTGTGTCCTATTACTCTCCCTCTTATGTCATCAAAAGGAATAAAGACAGGGCAGTTTGTCAGAAAATAGACATTGCCCCACCTCTAAACAGAAGAAATGGAGTCAAATGTGATAGGACTTCGGACAAGCAAAATCTAGATTTATCATCATTCTAGACAAAAGCTTCATGCAGTAAAAACGACTGTGTAAAATGTCACCAACACGGAATGGCCTTATTTAAAATACTGACCTTTTGGCATATGCTTGAAGTTCTCCTTGGTGAGCCAAAACAGAACTGAGGTACAATGGAAGGCAGGGGTACATTCCAACTGAAAAGTACATGTCACACAAATTAAGATGTTCTGACCACAGAGTAATCATAGTACCCAAATTAAAAGTCAAAGGGAAAATATTTCAAGTACAAGGGTGAATTTGTGAGGGAGGTGATTTTTACATGGGCTAATCTATATAGGCATACTTCAGATTAGTTACTACCAAGGGTTTATTTATAAAACAATGGCAAACGAGTCTCCAGGACAATGCAGGGAAGTCCACATTGTACCTATGTTAAGGCTATTACTTTTTTATGGCACTTCAGTAACTCCTTTTACAAATATTTATTAAGTATTCATTATATGGAATGAACCTGGGATAGAAGAGTGATTGAACAACACAAGCTTTTCCCCCCATAGAGTTTTCGACCTAGGGAGAAAGACAGAGCCGTAAGCAATTTCAGTGTGATGTGAATGGCGCAATGGAGTCCATACTCCATCTTAATACTATGCAAGCACATGGGAGGAGCAATTTGCTTAGTCTGAAGGGGTCAAAAAAGACACTCTGGAGGAAATAGTGTTACCCAGGTAAAGGAGCAACATTTACAAAAGCTGGAGGAGAGAGAAAACATGGCTCCTTAGAGAAATTGTAAATATTTGGTGTGTGTTATTCCCTTTGGGCCTTAACACAACTCTGGGACATATGTCTGCTCAAGTATTGTTCATTCCATTGAGGAAGAAACTGAAGCTTAGAGACAGAGGTTTCAGAAGTGATAGGTGAAAAAGTTGGCATTAGGAAACCAGGACTCCTGATGTCCAATCTGATGCTACCGCTCCTTGGACTTTGCCACGTTCATATAGCCTTTGTTGTTTGGCCACAGCACTCTGGTGAGGCCAAATTACATAACTGGAATATCCAAAGTGACCCAATCAGGCCTGGAGACAAGAAGTGAGAATAAGGTGGCAAAGCTGTTAGAAGCCAAAACCAATTCTAGATGAAGAGCCGGTGGTCTTCTCATACAAGACCACTGACATCATGGTCAGCAATCCATCCACCAATAGTGACATTTGCACTGGACAGACAGGGTGAATGTTTCTTTCAGAAATAGTGCCATAGAGCCACTCAACCAGTAGCTGGTTACAGCATATTTCTGAGCAATTCTTTAGAGATAGCCAATGTTTCCACCATTCAGAAAGCTTTCAAGTCTTTTTAGAAGGTCAGAAAAGTGATGACTCTTTTGGCTGTTTCCTCAGAGGAAACTTAGGTCTTAGATTTGAAGATGTTTCTACTGGCTCAAAACCAAAATTAATACTTAGTTCAGTTTGTTAGAAGAGGTTTCCAAATTATCTGCACAGGTGGTTTAAGGAAAAACAAAACAAAATAAAACAACAGACTCCTGAGTCCCACCCCAGACCTACTGAATCTTTGGGATGTGAATATTCAAACTATACTCTAGATTATGATGTTCACTCAATTGTGGAAACTTCCGAGTCAGAACAGATTACTAATGAGATTGCAAGGATGTCTTTGATGCCAGCTGGTATAGACCAGTGAAATTGTCTCTTTCAAGGCCACAGGCCCTAACTAAACTAATCTTATAGATCCCAGAAGAGCTGCAAGGAAATGGTGATGGACTATTGTAATCATTTCACTCTAATAGTCCAGAAACCGACATCTGGGCAAAACTATGATTAGTGGTCACCAGGGATTAGGAGAGAAGGAGGGATGAATCAGCCTAGCACAGAGGATTTTAGGACAGCGAAAATACTCTGTATGATACTACAATGATGGATGCATGTCATTATAGATTTGTCAAAACCCATAGAATGTACAACACCAAGGGTGAACTCTACTGTAAACTATGGACTTCGGACTTCGAGTGAAAATAACATAAGAAAGCAGGTTTTTTGATTGTAACAAATGTACCACTGTGGTGGGGAATGTTGTAATAGGGGAGGCTATACATATGTGAAGACAGCAGGTTTTGGAAACTCCTTGTACCTTCCACTCAATTTTTTCTGTAAATCTAAAACTGCTCTAAAAATAATTTTTTTAAAAATGGGCATAGGACTTAAAAAACCATTTATCCAAAGATATACAAATGAACACCCAGCTCATGAGAAGGTGCTCAATATCAATAATCATTAGGGAAATGTAAATCAAAACCACCATGAGATACACCTCACACCCATTTAGGATGGCTACTATCAAAAACAAAACAAAAGAAAAAAAACAAACAGAAAATATCAAGTGTTGGCAAGGATGTGGAGAAACTGTAACCCTTGTACACTGTGCGTGCATACAGTATTAAATTGCTAAATAGCTGAACCAAGATTCGAACTAATATATCATCTGGATACCAGGCAATGCACAAATAATTTGAACTGAATCCATAACATTCAAGCATATACACATAAGCCAGACAAGTCTTTCATTTCATATGCTCATGAATAATCATATCACTCACCACGAAATATTGCTGCTGTTAAACCATAACTATGATTTGCCTGCTCAGAAGAGCTATACTGATTCTTTCCTTGGGGAATTATGGTTAATCATTTTCAGGCTTTAATACTTATTGTGGGCTAACCACAGAAACCACACTTTCAGTCACATAGACACTGTAGGTTTTACATTCTTCATACATTATAATAGGTCAACTAGATATGCAGGCACCATTTCAGAATATTTTATTCATTTGGGCTGGATTAATTAAAGGGAAAAGGCTGTGTATGGGCCATGCAGTGCTATCTTTGTTGTAAACCAGCTGCCCCTACATGTGTGAACATTTTTTGTGGATTTTTATTTCACTGGTCTATTTTGTATCAACACCACACTATCTCCTTACTGCAATTTTATATGTTGCGATACCCTGCAGTTTAAGTCCAATTTTATTCTTCTTTTTCAACATTATCTTGGCCAGGAATTGGCAAACTATATCCAGTGAGACCAACAATGGATTTAGTAAATAAAGTTTTATTGGAAAGCAGTCATTCCCTCTCATTATCATATTGTTTATGACTGCTGTCTGTCTACAGTGGCAGGGTTGGGTAGTTTCAAGAAGGACAGCCTGGCTCCCAAAACCTAAGATAATTGCTATCTGACCCTTTACAAAAACGTTTGCTGTCCTCTGGTCTTGATTCTTGATTCACTGCATTTCCATTTAAATTTTAGAATTCATTTTTCAAGATATGGAAAAAGAATTACAGAGAGATTGTGTGAGATTACATTGAATTTTTAGGTCAATTTAGGGGAGACATGACATGTTTCTTTATTGACTATTCCAGTCCATAAATATGGTACATACCTCCTTTTTAAAAAAGATCTTTGATTTCCCTCAGCAACATGTATTTTTGTTTATAGATATCTACATATGTTTTGTTAGATTTTTTCCTTGGTAGTATTTTATTTGTAGTACTACTGTATTTAAAATTTCTTATTTTCTAATATTTTGTTGCTTGTACATAGAAATACAGTTGATTTCTGCATATAGAGCTTGTCTGCTGAGAATTTTTATCAAAACAGGTGTGACTTTACCTAGTGCTTTTTATGCATTTGTTGAGATAATCATATGGTTTTTATTCCTTATTCAGTTAATGTAGTGCATATATATTAAATTTCCTAATATTAATACAATCTTTGATTCTTAGAATAAATCTTACTTGGTCATGATGTATCATCTTTTTATAAATGGATGGACTTTATTTGCTAACATTTAGTTTGAAATACTTTTATGTTCATAAGAAACATTGTTCTATAATTTTGCTTTCTTCTATTATCTGTAAGATTTTATTTCCAGGATTATGTTAGCCTCATAAAATGACTTGAAAAAAATCTTCTTTCATTCTCTATTCTCTAGCAGAGTTTGTGTAAGATTGATAAATTAGTATTCCTTAAATATTTGGAAAAACAATCACAAATGAAGCCATTTGGGCCTAGAATTTTCAAGTTGCAATGGCTTTAAATTATAAATTCAATTTCTTTAACATACATAGAATTATTCAGAATTTCTGTTTCTTCTTGTGGGTTGTGTTTTTCTGTTTTTTGGTTTTTTTTTAATTTTATTGGGAAATTAGGGGAGGGGAACAGCATTAGGGAATCAGGGAAGCGGAACAGACAAGTTGCTATCCTTTTTTGTTCTTCGGTCTAGTTGTGGAGGACATCTCTTCACAGGCCCATGTCGGTATTGTGATCATTGCGCTCTTCTCAGGTAAGGCAGATTGGTCGCCAGCCGTTGGTCACTGGCTGCTCACAGCGGCTCACAGCAGGTCACGCAGGCTGCTGGCCACTCACCGTAGCTTACAGCAGCCCACTGCAGCAGGGCTGCAGCATACACTGCTGCCGGCAACTCACAGGCAGCCCAGCTCCAGGTCGAGATGTTGTTCACCATCTTAGCTGTAGAGGGCGCAATGTCACTGGCCCTCTATGTGGGATCTGAACCGTAGCCCTGCTGCTCAGAGCTGGCGTCCCAAGCCAACTGTTAACCAAAACGCCACTCGGCCGGCCCTTCATATTCCTTTAATTTACATTTTCAAATGTATTGCTTTAAACTTGTCCAAATATTCTTACGTTATCTTTCTAATATCTGTAGAATTTTATCCCTGATGTAGGTAATCGATGCCTTCTCTCTTATTTCTTTGAACAGTTTTCCCAGTGATTATACTTTTTGTCTTTTCAAAGACACAAGTTGTAGCTTCATGAATCCTCTCTATTGAATATTTTTCCTATTAATTATTATCTGTTTTAATTTTTATTATTTCATTCCTTCTACTTTCTTTGGGTTTAATTTTCTGTTCATTTGTAATTTCTTGAGCTGGATACTTTATATATTTCTACCTAGTCATGGCTTTACCTGTATCACACATGGTTTGATATATTATATTTTTAGCACTTATTTAATATTATTCATTAATTGTGATTTCTTCTTTGGGTTGGATCCTTTGGTTATTAAACTGTGTTGTCCTTAATTTCCAAACTTTGGGGATTTATTATTTATCTTTATGTTACAGATTCCTAACTAACTCTACTGTGGTGAGAGATAATCCTTTGAAATTCATGAAACTTGCTTTATGGCCTGGAAAATGGGAAATTTTGGTAAATGTCACATGTCCATTTGACAAGAATATGTATTCCTCAGTTCTGGGTGCAATTTTCTATTTATGCTCATATGTCAATAAGAAGTTGTTGAGTTCAAACTTTTTATTCTTGACTGATGTTTTGTCTGCTTGATCTTACAGATACTGAAATAAGTATGTTAAGCTCTCCCACTATGATTATAGATATGTCTATTTCTCCCTTTAGTTCAAACAATTTTGCTTTATATATTTTGATGCTGTACTATTAGGTTACTATTAACCTATAACAATTATATATTCCTGGTAGATAAATCCAATTTATCACCTATGAAATGTTTTATCTCTAGTAATAAATCTTGCCTTAACATAACTTTGTTTAATATTAGTGTAATCAACCACAGCACCTTTTTTGTAGTTAGTGTCTTTATGATATAACTTTTCCTATTCTTCTACTTCCAACCTTTATTATTAGATTTAACATGTTTCCTGTAAGTTGCATATAATTTTTAATCTAGACAATCTTTGTTGTTTGAGTATTTTATCTTTTTATATTTCATTCAATTACTGACATGCTTGTTTTAAAATCTATCATCTTATTCTTTGTCCTCTATTTGACCTACCCTGTTCTGTTCTATATTTCTTATTTCTGTTTTCTTATTTTCTTTTGGATTAAAGGTGTAATTTCATTATTCATTTATACACCCTTATTAACTTGCTAGCTA
Source organism: Aselliscus stoliczkanus (assembly GCA_033961575.1). Lineage (NCBI taxonomy): Eukaryota > Metazoa > Chordata > Mammalia > Chiroptera > Hipposideridae > Aselliscus > Aselliscus stoliczkanus. The sequence continues at coordinate 111,982,506 of CM066730.1, read as the reverse complement.
TATATTCTTTTAGTGGTTACCCTAGAAATTACAATAGACATTTTTCACTTAACTTTATTTCCTCCTGCTTTTAAAAAAAATTGCCATGTATTTCAATATTTAAATAACAAACATAATTTAAACCCCAGAAGACATTTAATATTTTATATAGCAAATATTCATTTAACCTCCTCATTATTTATACTTTTCATTACTTTCTGCATTTTGTACCTTCTGTATAGTGTTATATATTTCCTTATACCAAAAGCATTCTAGTAACATTTCTTTTCATACAGATCTCCTGATGACTAGTTATCTGTTTTTGTTTGTCTGACCATATTTATTTTGCCTTCATTTTTGAAATACATTTTTGCTAGGTACATAATTCTAGGGAGACAGGTATTTTCTTTCAATATATCAAAGACGTCTTATTGTTTTCTGGCTTCCATTTTCCTATTGATATGTCATTTGTGAGTCTTCTTGTGTCTGTGGGGGTGTTTGTGTATTGTTTTTGTTATCAGCAATTTTACTATGTTGTGCTTAGGCACTGTTTTCTCTATGTGTCATGTTTGGGGTTTAAGAGATTTTTGAATCTGTGGGTTGATACCTTTTTTCAATTTTATAAAATTCTGGCAATTATCTCTTTTAATATTTGTTCTATTTTATATTGTCTCTCTTCTTTTACTAGGACTCCAATTACCCAACTAATATATCTTTTCATGAGTCCCATTAGTCCTTTATGTCTTTCCCTAATTTTCAACCTTATTTTCTTAATATTTTAGGTTTTCTTTTAATTGATATATCTTCCATTTTACTAATTAATTCTTCATCTCTCTTTAATTATCTCTTAAACCCATATATTCCTATGTTAATTTCAGTTTTTGCATATTTCAGATACCAAATTTCAAAGTGTCCATTTAATGCATTTTTTTTTAAGATTTTATTGGGGAATTGGGGGAGGGGAACAGCGCCGCGGAATCGGGAAAGGGGAACAGACAAGTTGCTACCCTTTTGTTCTTCAGTCTAGTTGTGGAGGACGTTGCTTCACTGGCCCATGTTGGTATTGTCACTGCGCTCTTCCCGGATGAGGCAGATCAGTCGCTGGCCTCCGGGTGTCGCTCATCGTGGCTATTGGCAGCCCATGCTGGCTGCCAGCCGCCCACGCTGGCTGCCGGCCACTCACTGTAGCCTATGGCAGCCCACTGCAGCAGGGACTGCAGCCTACACAGTTGCTGCGGCTCGCACAGCCCAGCTCCAGGTGGAGCTGCCACCAGCTGTAGAGGGCAGTGTCACTGGCCCTCATATGTGGGATCTGAACCAGGGCCGCTGGCATCCCAAGCCAGCTCTCAACCACTGCACCACTCGGCTGGCCCCATTTAATGCATTTTTATAGATAGCTTTTATCTGCTGAGTTTGTATCTTTTTTTCTTTTTACAACATATTAATGAGAGTTATTTCAGAGTCTTTGTCTAATAACTTCAATATCTGGATTTCTTGGGATATTTTTATTTTCCATTTTCTTTTCCTTTTTGTTTTTAGTCATTTGTTTTTGTCTTCTAATATGCCTTTAAAAAATTAAATCTCAGACATTGTGCTTGAAACATACAGAACATTTTAGGCTCTTGATAATGTTATTATCCTCCAGAGTTAATGTACATTTGCTTCTGGCAGGCCATTTGGTTTGGTTAAAAATATCTCCTTAATATAGTTGATGATTTGAAGCTAGGCTACAATCTTTTTGAAACTGGTCTGTTTCAGGTTTGCCTTTACTCCTAGGATATAGGCCTTGACGGGATTGGAGTGTTATACAAAGCTCTATCTTGGCAGATTTCCAACTTAAAGTTTTGCCTCTCCAGCCCCATAAAACTACAGTTTCTTGGTTGCCCCTTATAAATTAAAGAAAAAAGCAATGTTGCATGTCAGTCTTACCACTTTGCACTTCCATTTTGTCAGGCTTCTTGGTCCCTTAAATCTTGATTGCCTTGGTAGTTCTATTACATCTTCAAATAGATCTTTTAAAAATGTTTATACTTGTATTGCTTTTCTAAGCTGTTCTCAGTGAGACAAGGCAATCAGCAAGAGCCAGAAGATAAAACACTCACCCTTAAAATTTATATCCCTATACCTCACCTTTTTCCTTTACTGTTTTTTTTTTCCTCCAAACTTGAGAATAATTTATCTAGAAAATATCCCTTTGATCACCTGCATAGAAGGAAGTTGTCTGGCTAGGTAGGGAGAGAACCTAGGGGTTAAGTATTGCTGTTTAAGGAATTTTATTTAACCAGTTGCCCTGATGTCAGCTCCACTTGTCAAATACTCTGCCCCTATTACCCACACCACACACACACACACACACACACACACACACACACACACACACACTTTTGAGATACCAATAGTCTCCAAGTGTGAGTCTTTCTAGAGTTTTGCAAAGTCAATCAGCTTACTTCTCATAGTTCTCTCCTGCAGAGGCTTTAGGCTGTAGCTTCCTCAACTCTGCAAAGGCAGTTACCATTTCTACATCAGCTTTCATGATTACAAAAATGTGTTGAAATCTCTCATCCTTTTATATGTATCCTTTCCCATTCTCTTTGCCCTTGTGGTTTATATCTACTTTTGTTGTCATTTTATTGAGTTTTTGGATACAAAGGAGATAAGTGTCTATGACTGATTGGCTGTGTCACCTACAAATCCTCTACATGGTATTTTATAAAACAATGTAACTAGGTAAGCATTATCCAGGGTAGCAATACAAGCAGCTTAGCGAGACAGTGTTCTCTTAAGTCTGGGCCATTTTATGCATTTATTTTAAAAAGAAATTTCCCAGTAGGTAAAGTTTACAATCTCTGCTCCAGGAGAATCAAAAGCAGTGTATCTTCAAGTCTCTTCTCTCCTTAAAAGATACATATTTTTTCTTTTTATTTTCTTTTTAAATCAGAGATGCAGAAAGAGAGAGGATATAGGAGAGGGAGAATACTTAATCTGAGGTTTGAAAGTCAGAATACACTTGCCTTATACTTGAAAGGTGTTAGGGATTTATAGTTGGAAAGTTTCTATCTCAGGAGAGAGTACCAAACCTACTGCAATGTTTGGTCAAGATTTTTCAAGTTCTATTTACTATGCAGATAGTATGGGTAACATGGAATGTTTAAGTCACAAAATGTTAGAGATGGAAGGAATATAAAGGTCATACAAGTATAGCTTGAATTCCCTGTTTTAAGTATAAATAAACTGGACTCTAAAATGAGTAAGTTATTTGCCCAGCTAGCAGTGTGGCACACTGCTAACAAGCCCTGGCCAAGAGTCACACAAAATCAGATTTTAATCATGGCTCTGAAGCTTATTTCGAAGACCTTAGGTGAACGACATTCCTTCTCATAGCATCAACATTCTCATTTGTAAAATTAAAATAATAATGGTACTTAGGATAGCTATAAAATCTAAATGCAGCAGTATGTTTTAAAATAGTTAATGTATTTGGCATATTTTAATAACGCCAATAAACATTAGTTACTATTGATAATTACAATTGACCAGTGACACAACTAAGAGTCAAACTAAGATGACTCCTGACTTTTGATACAAAAGCTTTTCCAATACCATTAGCATTTTCCTTAGGAGATATTATCCCTGGGGTATATGTTATGTGTAACCTGGGTCACTTTTGTAATTTTCTGCATTTCCTTACTCCTGTTTAACTATGATATAATAGTGAAGTCAATATCTTGTACATAATAGCAAATGCACATTAAGTTTTCATTGAAATGATTTCTCTTGAGACTTAATTGACAGCATTTATTATATGTAGCAAACTCTTCTTAGAATAACATGGCAATATTTTCATGCAAAAAGCAACTAAATAAATTCAGCTTAAGAAACTAGGCCCCAAAATCTTATGAAATGATATTAGAAGTATAAACTGGTAGAATGATTTTTTAAAGGGCAATTTTGCAATAGACATCTAATGATTTAAAATTGAATATAAATCCAGAAAACATTAAGGAAATAGTTTTTTTTAAAGGATCTCATATAATATGCTTATTTTAATATTACTTTTAATATTTAAAATTTTTGTAAAAGTGTCTAACAATAGGAGATTTGTGAAACATATTACAGCACATTTATATTACGGACACTAATGTGTCAATTAAAAATCCTATCATATGATAACATTTAATCTCATAGGAAAATATATTACTTAGGAAAAAGAGTAGGTTATCTTATCAAAAAGTATTTACTATATGGTTTCAATTTAGTGAACATAATCAACTGCTCTCTGATCTGACCTGATTTACCACTTGTGATATTAACGAGGTAACATTTATTTTAGTATTTAAATAGTTTTCCAAAGCTAAATATAACCCAGTTCTTAGAAATTCATTATCTCTCTCCAAAGCTGGCCCCCTCATTGGCTATTATCAAGTATTTGCCTGTGAAAACACATGGCTTGCATTATCTAACAAGTGTGTTTACTGTCCCTCTCACCTGTATGTATGTTCCTCGAAGGCAGTTTCCTAGAAACTGTGTCTGTCTTTCCACTCCTGTATGTCCAGAACCTAAAACAAAAAGAAATAAAAAATGTTTGTTGAAGTAATAAATGAATACACAAAGGAGGGAATGAATCCGTGACCAGTACAACAATGATTTCACTGCTGTTCTAGCAGTATGTAAGATATGGAGGTGGCAACAGGAAAAGGTTTATCATCCAGTGTTAAGTTCAGTGATGGTCAAAAATGTCCTCTAAATTAGTACAGATTCCTGCAGAGGGGTTAGTGGTTCTTCAGAATGAACTATGCTAGTCATTTAGTGTTTTATTTAGCCTTGGACATGCCTTGCCAAAATTCAATGGGTGTATCCTATAGGCATTGCTGCAAAACAAACCACTTCAAAACTTTGTAGCTTAAAACAAAATCTCAGTAGGTCAGTTGGGCAGTTCTTTTCTGGACCATCTTCTGCTGGGTTTTCTCATAAGTGGATATGGAGGAGGTGGAGTGGGAAAGAGCTGGAGGATGGATAATCTAGAACAGCCTCACTCACAATTTCAGAGTTTGGCAGGCTGTCAACTGGGGTATCAGGGCAACAAGATGTCTCACGTCATCCAGCAGGCCTGCCAAGAATTCTTCATATGGCAGGATAGATTCAAGAGCAGCAAGAGAGGCGCAGCCTCAGTGCACAAGCACTTTTTAAGACTGCTTATATGACATTTGCTATTTTATCATCGGCCAAAACAATCCATTCAGTGAAACCCAGAAACACTGTGAGGGGTTACCCAACAGTTTTGATAAAGAGAGGCATGAACAAATTAGAAGCCATTACTTAATAATTAACCATAACCTTTTCGTAAGTCTGAACAATTTCATGTCCCTTCCACATACAAAACAGACTCCCTCTTGAACCCCCCCAGATGTCTCATCTAATCATGGCACTAGGCTATAGGTCCAATGTCTTGTGATCTACAATCTTGTGTTTTTGGATGAAGCTCCTCTTGATCTAAAGAGCTGTGAACTAAAAGGATGAGCTATTTGCCTCACTCAACATACAGTGCCACAGTGATTAAAAAATCTGTACTAATTACTACCATTTGTAAGAAGAAAGAATGGGAAGCACAGGGTAGTCACATATCCATAGTAATTCTAAACTCCAGCCAGGAATATATTGCCCAGGTAGGTCATGTACTCTAGGGACCAGGAATATTGTTTGATTAAGTCCTGGTTCTGCTTCCTGGGAGTGGCTCCCAGTTCTTGTGGAGTCTGAAAAAAAAAAACACGCTTTTCCTCCCACCTTCTAAGTTCTTCTAACTGGGTTAATAATTCAAGTAATATATACAGACTAACAGGAGGAAATGAAAGTTTAATACTTGTGCATGGTGAATTCACATAAGCATGAGAATTCCAAAGATAGTGGGGCAACATTGGGTATATATGACATTTTGGACAAAGGAGAAAAGGTGGAAATGGGGCCTTAGACTTCAAAAGTGAAAATGGACAATTCACAGGTAGTTGAGGAAGAGTGGAACACACATGGCAGGCAAATGCTTGCTCTAACGGGATGCAGGGGGTGATCTAGCTGTGAGGCCCTGCCTGGAGCCTTCCTATCTATCATACTTAATTCACATTAAGCCAAGGTGAATATGCTAAGGTTCCCTTCCTGAAGCAGGCTTTTCCATCTGAATTTCTTATGAAGGAAAGGGGGAGGGTCAAAAGTTCTCTGAGTCTTTTGTTTCTTAACAACCAGCTTAAAAATGAATGTCCCAAAAGGCAGTTTTGGGGGGGGCAAAATTTTGGTCCCCTTCGTTCCTTATAGCTCTTGGCTCTGCTCTAAGCTCTTGGTTGCTCCTTTTGTGAGACTTGCCTTTTCTATAAGAAAGGCCCCATGTTTACAGCTATGTAGATTTCTCAGCCTCTTCCTGCCCTAGAATGTTGGAGGCTCAGAGGCCTTTGTGCAGTTTAAGCAATTTCCATCCCTTTTAGTCTAAGCTGATGACCCTTTGGGTGGTACACTTTCTTTGAAAACTTTGTGGAATTTTTGTTAGATTATAGCCCAAAATGCCATGCACACAGTTTTGTTTTATACATATGCCCTTTTCTTTAGATTTCTTTCATAGCTATTTTGGATTAACCTTCTATGAGACCATTTCCTTAAGATTCTTAGAAGCTCTTTTGTCTAACGGAGGGGTGCACTATATATCAGCTTACATCTTTCAGAAGTCTTAAAATGGTGTTTTATAGCCACACCTTGGGATCGATTTTTAGCCTCAAGCCTCTTCCTCTTTGAGAACCTTTAAAGGATTGGGGGGATTGGGAATGAGAAATGGTTTTGTTTTCCAACCCAGCAGGTGCAGTCCCTTCTACGTTCACTTTTTTTTTTTTAATTAAAGTTTTTTGGGGTGACAAGTGTTAGTAAAGTTACATAGGTTTCAAGTATACAATTCTATAATACATCATCTACATATCACATTGTGTGTTCACCACCCAGAGTCATTTCTCTTTCCGTCACCATATATTTGATCTTGTTTACCCTTATCTGCCACCCCCCGCCCCCTTACCCTCTGGTAACCACTAAACTATTGTCTGTGACTATGAGTTTTTGTTTCTTCATTTGTTTGTCTTGTTCCTTTATTGCTTTCAGTTTTATATCCCACATATCAGTGAAGTCATATGGTTCTCTACTTTTTCTGTCTGACTTATTTCGCTTAGCCTTGTAATCTCAAGATCCATGCATGTTGTCGCAAATGACACTGTTTCATCTTTTCTTATGGCAGAATAGTTTCCCTTGTGTATTTATACCACAACTTCTCTATCGAAGGACATTTTGGTTGTTTCCATGTCTTGGCCACCGTAAATAAAGCTGCAGTGAAACTCGGAGTACGTATACCTTTACAGATAAATATTTTCAGATTTTTTGGGTAGATACCCAAGAGATGGATTGCTGGGTCATATGGTAATTCTATTTTTAATTTTTTGAGGAACCTCCACACTGCCTTCCATAATGGCTGCACCAATTTGCATTCCCACCAACAGAGTATGAGGGTTCCTTTTTCTCCACAGCCTCTCCAACACTTGTTATTATTTGTCTTGTTGCTGATTGCTATTTTAACTGGTGTGAGGTGATATCTTATTGTGGTTTTTATTTGCCTTTCTCTGATGGTTATTGATGTTGAGCATTTTTTCACATGTCTATTGGACAAATGTATGTTCTCTTTGGAGAAATGTCTATTTAGGTCCTCTGCCCATTTTTTAAGTGGATTGTTTGTTTTTTTTGTTGTTGAGTTGTATGAGTTCCTTATATGTTTTGGATATTAGCCCCTTATTGGAGGTGTTGTTTGCAAAAATCTTCTCCCATTTGGTTGATTGCCTCTTTATTTTGTTGATGGTTTCTCTTGCTGTGCAGAAGCTTTTTAGTTTGATATAGTCCCATTCATTTATTTTAGCTTTTACTTCCCTTGCCTTTGAAGTCAAATTCATAAAATGCTCTTTGAACCCAAGGTCCGTAAGTTTACTACCTATGTTTTCTTCTATGCAGTTTATTGTTTCAGGTCTTAAGTAACAGACAAACAGACCAATGGAATAGATCGAGAACACAGAAATAAACCCACATAAATGTGGACAGATAATTTTTGACGAAGAATCCAAAAACATACAATGGAGAAAAGAGAGCCTCTTCAATAAATGATGCTGGGAGAATGGGAAAGCCACATGCAAAAGAATGAAACTAGACTGTTATCTGTCACCATCCACCAAAATTAACGCTGTGTTCACTTTTAATTGTGCTTGCAAACCAAACAGTTCTTTCTTCTCTCCGCCCCCTCCCTTCCCTCTGTCTCTCTTTATCATCATCCTCCAAAAGAAACAAAAACCAACTCACACACTCACCATTCTGCCTGGAAATCAATTTACCAGGTCTTTAAATACATTTTCTATCTTCAAGTATCTGCAGGCAGGGAGACAGTATGCCAACTGTTCCACTGTTTTATAACATGGGTTGCCATTTTTCCAGGTTGTTATAGCAGTTTTTTGGCCATTTTTCCAGCTTCTACCGACTGCCAAATTTCAAAACCAATGCCACCCATTTGGGGGTTTTGTTGTGGAAAGTTTCCACTCCTTAGAACCAGTATCAGTTTGTTTTCATTATATAACAGACACCCAAAACTTAGAGTTTAAAATATGTATTTAGTTTATGAGTCTTAGGAGGGCTGGGTAATCTTTATGGCCTGGAATGGCTGATCTCTGCTGGGCTTTCTCAAGTATCTACAATGAGTTGGCAGGGTGGGTGGCAGCTGGTGATCTAGGATGGTTTCATCTCTATGTCTGAGAGTTGGCAGGTACATCACTTGGTAGCTGTGCCAGTCATACCTTAACCATCTAACAGGCTAGTCCAGGATTTTTACATAGTGGCAGAGACCTAAGAAAAACAAGAGAGGGCCAATCTCAATGTGCAAGTTTTTTTCAAGTCTCTGTTTATTTTACATTTGTTATTGCCCATTGGCAAGTTACAGTCACATGGCTAAGCCAGAAACCCGGGCAAGAAGGGACAACCCCAGGGCATGGATATGAGAAAGCATAACTTATTATAATGTTTGGCACTCAGTTTCCTAATGTTATGAATCATCACTCGCATCCACTGATCAGGCATCATTTCCAAAGGATGACCACCGGGTGGCTGGGAGCTGAGTCAAATGAAGTTTCTCATTTTAGTCATGCATTGTATAGAAACCAGCCCTTTTCTTTCCCCTCCTGCTCTGTCTCAGTCTAAAGGGCCTGGATTTGAACAAAGTCATCAATATAGACTTCCTTCATGGAGAGCATATTCTCTGGAGACCTTGAGTATATTTTTCCAACAGAAAGTTAGCCTGGTTCGTCTTAGTCTATCAGAAGAATTCTAATAATGCGGAATCTCAAAAAGGAAAGGGCCTGGATTTTCATTTCTTTTTCCCTACGAGGAAGAAAATTTGGCACTTAATGTAAGTTTTCCTGCCCATTGAATCTTCACTCTTAGTTACTACTTCTCCTGCAAAAAGAATGTTAAGTTCTGCTTAATTGGGCACCTGGAAGTGAATAGACACATACATACACCCCCCCCCCCACACACACACACACTATACACACTAATTATGGAAACATGAATATGAGCAGTGGTCATAAGTCTACCTCAACACCAAGATTCACTAGAACTCAAGTTAAATACAGTTTGAAATTTCTGAGCAGTCCCACACATTCACCTACAAAAAAACCCAGTATAGCCCAGTGGTTAGTAATCTGGGCTTTAGGGTCACCCTGCCTGGGTTGAATCTTGTCTCTACCCTTTACTGTCTCTATGGCCTGGGGCAAATTAAATTGCTGTGCGGGGTCTCAGTTTCCTCATTGGTTGAATGGTGATAATAATAGTGCCTTCCTCGAGGGGTTGTTCTGAGGAATGAGGAGATGTTTGTAGAGCACTTGCAAAAGTAGGTTCTCAGTGAGCAAAAGCTAATACCCTCAGTCATCTAACCAGGGTCTGGGAAGGGCCCAGGGTCTCAGAGGGGCAGCTGAGAGGTGACACCAGCTTCTCCTGCTCAGGTATATAGCTGAGAAGTGCCTATTCTTCTCAACACAGAGAAACGTTTCCCAAAAACTGCACCCATAACTGCATTATTTTTCAGGATTTTGGAGAAGCCATGCTGAGCCCTGAGGCCTGAGCCAGAAACTCAGCCCCCACAGTTCTTTGTCCTCTACCTCAGATGCCTAAGAGGTTGCAGAGCTAATGACACAGGCTTCTCCTGGGTCCCTTCTGAAGTACAGTTCATTTGCCTCACAGACTTATAACAGTTTCAACGGCCCTTTTCAGAAAAGTCTCTTGTGGCAGGCAGCGTTAATGCTTGTTTTATTTATTCCACAAAATCTTATGTGTTTACTAAGTGCCATGCCCAGTTTTATCCACTTTATAAATATCAACTCATTCAGTCTTCATAATACCTGTATAGAGTAGGTTCAAATATTATCTCCATTTTAGGATGGGAAAACTGAGGCACAGCCAGCTCAAATAACCTGCCTAAGCTAGTCGAGTGGCAGAGCCAGGACTCAAACCCATGCAGTTTGGGACAGAATCTGTGCTTTTAACTACTAATCTGTGCTGACTTTCTCAATGAAAGGTTATTATTTATTAAGCAATTCCTATGGGTCTGTGCCAAGCAAAGGTCTTGTCATTCACTGTCTCACTTAATTCTTACAAAAAGGGATTATTATCCCCATTTTATAGATGTGGAAGCTGAAGTTGATTGAGTTTCAATGATGCAGCCAAGCCACCATAGCGGATTGGGATCAGAGCAATGCCTGTTCTTGTGAGGCCTATATTATCTCACCACCCAAAGAAGCATTTGGTAACGGGCAGCTGGTTAGCTGAGGTGGTTAGAGCACAGGCTCATAACGCCAAGGTTGCCAGCTCGATTCCCACACGGGCCACTGAGCTGCACCCTCCACAACTAGATTGAAAGAACTACTTGACTTGGAGCTGATGGGTCCTGGAAAAACACACTGTTACCCAATAAAAATTTTTTAAAAAGAGTATTTGATAACCAGAAACACTGTGATACATGTTCTTGCTCCAAGTGTAAAACACATCACTACTTATTTCAGGGTTTTGACTAAATCAAGCTAAACTTAATTTCCAGGAAAATTCATTTAATGAAAATATTAAGGTTATTAGAATTGGCACATCATTTCATATTTATTATGCACTCATTCATTCATTCATTCCACAAATAATTTGTTTAGAGCTTATTCTATGTCGAGCACTGCTTATGTTTGATCAGTGTGCCAAAGACACACAAATAGCAGAGTTCTTTTGTTTAATGGTGACTGCAGATGTGGCTCCTACGACACACGCTTCTAGGTATCACAGCTCTGGTTAATTCTTTCCCAACACATCTGTTTGCAGCTGCTCACTTATCCAGGACAGTCATTAGCTTCAGACTTCTAAAGGACACATGTCAGATGGGGTGAGTGAAGTCCTCAATGGATTTAAAAGAGCTTCGGTGGATACCTGCTGGGAAGATTTACCTTGCCCACTCAGGCTGCTATGCTATAAATCCCTATTCTGCAGCCAATTGCAAATTTTGTGAGCATTTACATTTGCTGCCCACTCCTGGAGAATAATTACAGCTATTTAATTGTATTCATAATTTAGCATACACCTGAAAAATATGCTGTGAAATATTGGAGGCATCCTTTAATACTGGTGTTCCATTTACAAACTGTCACATTTATAAAGCATTTTTAATCTTCTAGGGACTGCTAGAATTTTTTATTACAGTCTGCTTTGTGCTTTAAATATTAAAGATTCGGCAGTACTTCAAAAGGTGATAATGCCTGATGCTCTGATGGAGCTTAAACCTCACCAGCTAAATATATTGAGGAATGTTCAGTGGCCCTGGCTTAATTAAACATGCATGTGTATTTTCAAATGCAATATTTTTCTGCTTGTTAGGTTTCTGACAAACCTCCAAACACGTCCAAGTGGAACAAAGCATGTAAACAGCCTTTTGAATGGAGCTAAAACACTCAAATTAGCACCTTCCCTCAATTAATATGCAAACCTTGGAATCTCTGCAATTGATAATGTCATTGAATACTATTTGCAGCTTAACAGTGTATCTTTGTCATTTCATTTTTCTAAAACATGTCCAGTTTAATTATGTGAACAGACACTGGTGACGGCTTTTTAGCCAATAAGATGGTATTTGTTCTCAGCAACTTACTCTTCTCTCTGGAACATGGCATACATTACATGGCAGTGGCAGTCTTTAAATGTAATTTGTTTTCATTATGTAGCACTTAAAAGGTAGCCTTTTTCTAATTCAGCATGCCATATTAAAGCAGCCAGAATTTTCATAAGCTCTGAGACCAAATTACCTAAGGCTACAGAGACTTAAATTACGTAAGTAGCTTTCACAATTAAAAAAACTGCATTAATGCAGAATCTGTCCATATTATTTTGAAAAAAGTATCTCTATTTGACATTTGCCACACTTTGGATTTCTCTGAAAAACGTGTTTCAAAGAAACTGTATTTTGTTTTTAAACAAATACAACTATATTTTTGTCATTTGTCACAAGAAATGAAATATTAAGCTCAGATTTTCAATCCAAAACTTTGAGGCATCTTTTCATACAGCCATACAATATTGCCTAATATTAAAGTCTCCAAATAAATAACAATTTGAATAGTTGTTCATCTATTTGGAAAATATGACTTACTAAAGCTACCCATATAGAGATTGGCAGTAGTTTTAAAAAGGGAACAAGATATTTTACCAATGAGCAAAAAAGACTGGCTTTGAATGATTCAATCTGCTATAGAATCAACATGTAACAATTGCTGGACTAGCAAAAACATAGAGCAAAAATATATGTGGAAGCTTCCAATAAAAGTTCAATTATTATGCTGTAATGAGCAAGCTTTTGCAAAAAAAATTTTTTAATAAAAAATAGTCTGTGAGATTCAATGCAGTATTAGAGCAATTTTCTAGGTGAGGCAGTGCTAGTGGGATATGACAGGTGTGGTATTGTTATTATAATACCTAAGGCAAAGCAGCAACCACACAAAATGATAGACAAATCTGAATTAATATGATGTGATCAGCAAGGTGGCATTTGAATATAATCTTCCTGTATTGTGGAGAAGGTTGCATGCATATTATACAGCGAAGGAATTATGTGGAAGGCTGTAGACAGAAGACTCAGTGGGAGGAAAGATTTCAGAAGATATCTGTATAAGGAGTACACTTGGAAATTGGATTTGTAAACATATTAAAAACCAAATTTCTTTTCCCAAAGCAGCCTTCAGTGGGTGTTGACAATAAACACTTAACCTTGGCAATTGGAGGCCTTTCAAACAAGTAATTAGGGGAAAATGGGGAATGTGGAGCACATTTTAATTTTTCTTCCTGTTCTGAAAGTCCTTAGTTAGTGTTTCTATCCTGGATCTGTGAACCAAGTAGCCATTTTAGATCCCCGGATGGAAAAATGTTGCCGTCCCTGAGAATTTCAGCCATCTTTTGCTGTCTTGATCTATGATCACCATCTCTAATTAAAAACCTTAATAGTATCCAGGCCCTAATAGCACAAAAGAGACCACAGCCTCCTGAAAGGGTGCATTTTATCAAGTGACAGAAACTCTCAGAAATTTGAGCCTGCAGAAACTGCCTGTGTGATCTTTAATGGATTTTTAAAGATGACAAGAAAGGAAATGGGAAAGTAAAGCAATGGAAGGCAGAAATTCCCTGAAGGAGCATTCTGAAGTAAATCAGTGCAACTGAAAAAGTGAACTCCTAGGGCCTGGGGATATCTCCCAGGTTTTTCAGCCGGACACTTATGGCCTGTTGGGTCCCTGAACACCTCTGCTCTGGGCGGACTTTGACAGAGCAAGTCACAGAAAGATGAACGACAGCAACTGAAGTGCTGTTTGCGGGGCAGAAAATTGCTCCCTTTGCACGCTGGGCTGCCTTTGCTCTCTGTCACATGACTTATTACAGTCTCCCCATATAACGGTGCCATTTATGTATGTTAACTTGGTGAGCAGTAATGGTGTTCTTTGCCTCCTTCTTCACTGCTTCTCGGGCAATTAAAAACAAAGGAAGCAAATGAGGTCAGCGCTCGTAAAATGAGTCTACAGGTACAGACACCCCGAGACCAAATAGCCTTGCATGCTGCTACAGTGTAAGGGAGCTGTGAGCAAGAAAACATCCCTGCTTCCCAGGGCTTTTACTTAGATATTTATTTTTTCAGGTGAGAAGCTGATTTCAGGGTTTTTGTTTTTTTGGTTTTTTTTAAATTAACCTAATTAAGGTCCATCTTTTAAGGAGTTTGGTAATACTGCTAATATAATTATGGGTCCCATATGGCAAAGGGACATAAATGAGAGATTGTTCTCTTTAATCTTCTAGCACAAAGACCAACATTTTACTGCACAGAAGAATTTTATCTCCAGCAGCTCTTAAAATAGCAGCTCTATTGATGTTGCACAATTACCCTAAGTGTTTTGAAATGTTCCACACACAGGTATACAAGGATACCTCATCCTATTTTCTGATCCCAGCCTTGTGATCACAGTGATTTTGAAAAACTAATTAGAAGAACCTTCTTGCTTCCCTTAGGCACGATTTAAATAACACACTTGTTCTTATTCCACGTCTCTTGGCTTCTACGGTATGTATCCTATACATCTTGGCATGTAAGACAATCCCTTAAGGAGAGAAACAGCTCTCAAAATCAGAGGTGACTTATACGATGCCCTGGCTTTACTGCTATTGCTTGGCTCTATCACTGAAGCTGGCAATGGCCTCCCCAGCCCTTCTCACCCTTGGGGCCTCCCTGATGAGCTGCAGGAGGCTCTGTGAAGGCACTGGCATGAAGGGAGGTGGTTAGTACATGCTGTCTCCCATCAGCTGCTGCAGGAGATGCAGCAAGGAAGGCTGCAAGTTGACCTAATTACTTATATTTTCTTCATAGACCTTAATTTGAAGATGTAGAT